>OZ008368.1:310602615-311802615 GCA_963931995.1 Phaonia tiefii | reverse complement strand
TGCTACAACCCACTATTATCAACTATATTGTTTACTTTTGAGAAGCTTTTTCATGGCTAAATACTCGATAGTGTCGCCGTCACTATGCTAGGTGACCGCCGCCGAAAGAAATTTGTAAGGTGGTCAGAGCAGCGATCGAACCCAGGGTCTCATGTACAAAAGGTGTGCACACTACCCATTGCACCACCGACGGCCACCGTTCGGAATCGGTGTAAAACTGTAAATTAGAAAGCGCTCAACTCACTGGTTGTGAGAAACTCCCTTCATGGGATGTAGTGGGAAACGGTTTTTTTTTTGTTTACTTTTGCTTTGGTTTGTGTCTAGACTAACGGCTTGGATCGCAGAGAAACAAATTAAGTAGATGTCTCACATAAGTTGGGAAATTTCTTGTTTAATGGGATTTTTTCTAGGTGGAGCCTGTAAACAGTATTTAGTGTCTATTTTAGTTTTGAACCCAACAAAAAGTAAAGTTAGAAACGCCAAAGTGGAAGAAGTTTAAAAAAATAACATTTTCGTAAATAAATTAAATCTTCAACATTTTCTCAAAATAATAAATTTTCTAAAACCAAGTACATAAAATAATTTTGTTTTAAAAAAAAAAGTACCTTCTCTTAAAAAAGTAAATTTGTTTTACAACAAATTGTTTTTTCTTCAAAAACTACCTTTTATTTTAAAAGTACCTTTTTTGTGAAACAAAATAATTTTTCTTGAGATAACTACTCTAAAACATGTACCTATTCTTGAAAAAAGGACCAGTTCCTAAAAAATTTACATTTCATTAAAAGAAAACCTTTCGTCAAAAAATACCTTCTCTTAAAAAAAACCGTTTCTAACAAAAATTTCCTTTCTTAAAATTACGTTTCCTATAAAATAAAATAATACCTTTTCTTTTCTTGAGATAAGTAGCATTTCTCAAAATAATTACATTTGCTTAAAACAAATAACCTTTTCCTAAAAAGAGTACCACTTCTTTAAAAAGTACCTATTCTTAAAAAAAGTACTTCTTGGTAATAAAAATCATACTCTTAGGGCTTTTTCTTACAGAAAGTACTTTAAGGAAAGGTGCCATTTTTAATAAGAATTATTTTCTGTAAGAAAAGCCTAAGAGTATGAATTTTTTTTTTATAAACAAGTACTTTTTTTAAAGACATATACTTTTTCAAGAATTGGTACTTTTATTTGAATTTGAATTTTGTTGACCCATTTTGTTAGTTTTTGGTTAATGTATGAGAAATTTTTGGTTAATGTATGAGAAACTAACAAAATCGGTCAAAAAAATTAAAACTCAAATACATGTAACTGACACTAGCACGGTCTTCAAAAATGCTATACCACGGAAAAATACAACTCTGTGATATTGATTAAAACTCACCTCAAGGCATTGCAACAAGGCGAGAATGCATGAGGAAAAGAAGAACATGGTGGAAAAATTCTGTATGTTCTTGTTGTTGGAATTATAGGCCTTTCAGTGATGTTGATACTTAGGGATCTTCGATCGATACTAAAAATTAATTTCTTTAAGAAAACGTACTTTTTGTAAGAACATTTACTTTTTTAAGCACATATACTTTTTTAAGATAAGGTATTTTTTTAAGAAAAGGTACTCTGTTTATGAATATGAATAGGTGTTGTTTTTGAGAAAATTTACTTTTTTATAAAGAAAATGCACTTATTTAAGAAAATTTTATTTTTTAAACTTCTTTCACTTTGGCTTTTCTAAATTTACCTTTCATTCGGTTCAAAACTGCAATACGTAATTAACAGGCTCCACCTTGAAAATTTCCCAGTAAACAAGAAATGTATCCCCATATGTTAGTCCAGACATAAACCAAACCAAAAGTACGAGTGTAAGACTAAGTGTGCTGCCAAATGTAATTTCATGCTCAGGGTTGTATTTCATGGATATGTCAGTCTTGGACTTTAGCTTTTCTGAATTTACTTTTTATTGGGTTCAAAACTACGATATGTAATAAACAGACTCCATCTGGAAAACTTCTCATTAAACCAAACCAACCTAAATGTACCCAAAATAGATCCCCCAGCGTGCGATAAGGAACTTCGTTCCAAAAACTTTTCTTAAAAAATATTTATAATTTTTCAAAAAGTATCCTTTCTTAAAGATCTATTTAAATTATCATATTTTTCAAAGAGAGCGCCTTAGGCGTGTTGGAACTAGTACATAATATATAGCGAAAGGAACTTCGTTCCAATTAGGTGTCCCCTGACACCTCATGTGATTTTTTTTTTTTGGTGTGAAATGGTATTCCAATTGTACTTGTCACCAAGAAACTACATAAGTATTTCCAATAATTTGGTACCCACATTGGGGCTCGACTTTATTATATTTTAATTTATAAATCGATCATATACCTTTGTCTATTCCCAACTTGTTAAATATTAAACTGTAAACAAACTCAGATTCCTGGTACAAATGATTACATTTACCGAAGTAAAACTTATTTAAAATAATCATCTAAAATTCTTCATTCAAAATATTATTTACTTTGGAAGACTTTTGTTTGTTTGCCAAACACACGCACAGAGCATATGTTTTGTAAAATGTCATCTTGACTTTCGGCTGAGCTTTAGGCTGCCCCTGGTTTTCTAAATTCCCCAAAGTACTTGGTATTTTGACTACAGAACCCAAAGTCCCCAAGTGACGGCAGATGGCAAAAGAATCTGTGTTGCACCAGGATAGAAAAGGCAACAATACAAAACCACAGCAGATCATAAATAAAGTAATAATACTAAATAAATGACAAACGAATCAACAAAAAAATAGCCAACTGGGACCTAGCGCATCAAGTTAGATATTAAAGAGCAATAGAGAGAGCGAGAGCACTTTTTGATAATCCTGTAGATTCAAGCCGGCAAGGAAGGACACAGGGACTTGTTAGTATGTGTATTTGGGTGGCAGAGGGTGAGTTTTCTTTGGATCAATTGAAATATTAACACATTTGCACACCATTTTTACATATGTATTGTCATGTACATTGTACACATACTAGTTACCGCACATTTACCATTTGGCTCCGTACAAAGCTGAAACAGCAAATGTCACTTGGCCCATATGTCTGTGGCATAATCTCAATTTTTTATATTATTCTTGTTTGCCACTTATAGTTAGAATTTTGTATTCGCACTTGTTATGATTTCTTCTTTTTTACTTTACTCAAATGTATTAAGAAATACGAGTACATGAATGAGTGTATGACTGTTAGTCTGATATTTGGTTTTTTTCTATCATCTCTCTTTTGTCAAGATTGTGTTTAAACTAAATTTTTTGAGACATTACACAAAATGAAACCGAACGTTGTGAGTATGCATTGTTAAAAGTGAGATAGGGTGCATCATTTAGAGTTTTGAAACATGTACATGCTGGATAAAAACGGTCTCTGTAACATATTTTCTCAAACACATTCTGCAGGCACCGTATATATATTTGGCACGCACTGCATGTATTCATATATTTGCAAGTCCTAAACTCTATTCCAGTTAAATACAAATATTAGCATGTTTACTTGGAAAGATGCCTACGTTTACGTGGAGCCATATTTGTCTTTAATCATAAACATCCCCATACTTACGACGAAACATTCATGTGTTACCTCCCAAACAAACGCTTTACAACTGAAACCATGAAACACAACAGATCAGTCAGCATAAGAAACTCTCAATTCAGTTACACACGCATTCGGGAATATTAATGAATCTCTAACTGAAAGAATAATGCAAAATACAATTGTACACCTGCAATAGCATTGGTTGGTTGGTTGAAAAGGCTGCATGACACCACGCTGTCTAGCACAATTAGGCTAAAGAAGCCCATTGTGATACCTGCAGTTTCCTCCATAGCAACTCGTCCAGCCAATTTGCCCTTTCAATAAATTTGACTATAAGACCAGGAATATCCTGTAGAGCTACGGTGCTAACTAGATGTGTTCCGAATATCCTACTTCTCAGTCCTGCCAGAGCAGAGCAATCCAAGAGAAGGTGTTTCGTCGTGGAGTTTCTATGTCCCAATCTTAGGCCGTGTTTTCCGACAAGACAATGTCCCGTAAGTGTTCCTATCATTGTGGATAACCTGCCTCTCGGCAATTAAAGTAGGTGCCTAGTCCTCTTTCTGTCCACCTGTGACCAGAGGCTTGTTCGCAAGTTGTAATGGGAAAAATCGTTTCCCATTACATCCCATGAAGGGATTGGAGAGAGCTTCTCACAACCAGTGAACTGTGCGCTTTAAAATTTTTCACTCCTTTATTAGGACCTACAGTTTTACAGAGGTTCCGGAACTGTATTTTGAGAAGCGAGGGATAGAAACATTAACCTCTACACGCTGAAAAATAACGGCCCCAGCAACATATTGCAGGAACCATGTACATGTTTCCAAGAATTGTTTTCATGAATTGAAGATATGCTGATTTTTTGTTCCTCTATTGTCTATCACGGCAGGGTTTGCCTGGCCTGGCCAACGATCATAATGGCAGTGAATATACAACACCGAAAAAGAAAACATAAACAACCCCTATTTGTTGACGACCCCCGTAAACGTTATAAGGACCACTATTTACGGATATGCACTTGGAATGCAAGAACTCTATATAGATCCCGTCCAATTGTCAGTTTTCCTCGAGAGTTATAAGGCTGATATTACCGCTATCCAGGAAATGCGATGGACAGGACATGGCGCCTCAAGAAAAAGAAACTGCGACATATACTACAGTTGTCAGGCGAAAAAAATTAATTTAGTTGCGGATTTGTAGTTGGAAAAAAACTGCGACATCTAGTCTCTAGGTTCAATCCTGTAAAAATTAAACATATTTATATTTTCCTAAATTGTATGACAGAGAAGAAACATGATGACGCCAAAGACATATTCTACCAGCGCATAGAGTACACGTATGACCGCTGACCTGGCCATTTAATGTCATTGTACTAGGAGATTTTAATGCTAAAGTAGGCACGGAGATCGTGTTTCATCCAACTATGTATTGACAATATCAGTCTACATGCCAAATACATCCAATTTTCATCCAACTATTGGCAATTTCTGTCCACATGCTGACTTTGCCGCGGCAAAAAGATGGTCATTAGTGGTACAAGATTCCTACAGAAAGACATCTATAAGGCTACTTTGGTATCCCCTGATCAAAGAACGAAGAACCAATTGATCACGTGGTAATTGATGGAAGGCACTCATCCAGTGTAATGGACGTACGAGTGATCAGAGGAGCTAACATCGATTCTGATCACTACCTGGTAGCAGCAAAGTTTCGCACAAGATTAAGTAGAGCGAAAATCGTACGAAACCAGACGCAGAGGAAGCTGGACATCGGAAAGCTGCAATTACCAGAGGTAGCCACAGGCTACTTAAGGAAGCTCTCGCAACTTTTGGCACAGAACTCTCCCCCTCACGATGTCGACCCTGAAGCGCAGTGAAAACCCATTTCCGACTCTATAAAAACTGCCGTCACAACCGTACTTGGGTTTGAAGAACCGCATCGCAGCAAACCATGGTACGATGAAGGGTGTCCGATAGCCAATGATGAAAAGAACGCTGCACGTATGGCAATGCTTTAGTCAATTGCAACGCGAGCTTCGACCGAGAGGTATAGGGAGAAAAGAAAGGACGTAAGCGCGAGAGTGAGAAAATTGAGTCATACAGAAGGCAGAACGAAGCCCGCAAATTCTTCCAAAAAGTCAAAAACGGAACTAATAGACATGGTTCAGGGCCCCTCTTCTATCAAGGCAAGGACGAAGATCTCGTCGCATGTGAGATCACTTCTCCTCGGTACTTGTACCTGAGATGTCCAATGACGATGGGACAATCGATCACAATTTGGAGGACGAAGACGATTACCTTCTAACCAAGACGAGGTAAGAACAGCTATTACACGGCTTAAGAACAACAAAGCCGCAAGACCCGATGGATTGCTGGCGGAGCTGTTTAAGGCTGGCGGTGATGAGCTGATAAGGTACATGCATCAGCTCATTAGCAAAATTTGGTTAGCATAATGCATGCCCGGCGATTGGAGTCTCAGTGTACTATGTCCCATATTTAAAAAAGATGACCCGAGTCTCCGCGGCAACTACCGTGGAATAAGCCTTTTGTCAATAGCATATAAGGTTCTATCAAGCTTAATGTGCGAAAGACTAAAACCGATTATCACTGACTGATTGGACCATACCAGTGTGGCTTTAGGCCTGGAAAATCTACAACTGACCAGATTTTCCCGCTACGCCAAATCCTGGAGAAGACCCACGAAAAACATATCGACACCTATCATCTATTTGTCAATTATAAAACGGGCTTCGATAGCCCGATACGGGAGAAACTCTACGAACCAATATCAGAACTTTGTATTTCTGCAAAAATTCATTCGCATTTTCAGGAAGACCTTGACGAACACCAAATCTACAGTGAAAGTTAGTAAGGATCTTGCCGAGTCTTTCGAAACCAATCAAGGCCTCAGGAAGGGCGACACCCTATCGTGCGATCTCTTTAATATCTTAATGGAGAACATTATGAGAAAAGCTGCAGTCAACATTAATTAAACCATCAGTAGCAAAAGACACATGCTGCTCGCGTATGCTGATGATATCGATATCATTGGACGCACAGTTAGCGAAGTTACAGCGGTGTTGTCAAGAATTGAGAAGGAGTCAGCAAAAGTGGGACTGACAGCAAATGCGGACAAGACAAAATTTATGGTTTCAACAAGCAGGACCTCCACGCGATTCGACCAATGCATAAACTTTGATAAGCGTTATAATTTCGAGGTGGTGGACCAATTGATTACGGATCTTACGTAAACAAAAAGCAATAACATCAGCCTTGAGATCGAGCGGAGAATTTTGCTTGCGAATATATGTTAGTTTGGGACAATCAAGCAATTTACAGATAAACCCCTCTTTCGAATGGGGAAAAGCCCAGCTGTACCAGACTCTCATACAACCTGTTTTGCTTTATGGCGCAGAATCTTGGGTCTTATCGCAATCAGATGAACCATCTGTGGGAGTCTTCGAGAGAAGAATACTATGCATGAACCATGAGCTGTATGAGCTTTATCCCGACATTGACATAATTAAGCGGTTCAGAATACCGTGATTGCACTGGTTAGGTCATGTCAGTAGAATGGATGAAGACGAACCAGTACGAAGGGTTTTCGAAACCGAACTCGAAGGAAGGCGAAAAATAGGAAGACCAAGACTTCGCTGGAGAGATCAAGTTGACGAAGATCAATTAACAACTGGAGAGATAAGGCAAAAGATCGAACTGGTTGGCGAAGTATGATATCTTGGTTTTGTAGGGTGCCTGACCCCCCGGGGTTGTTAGAGATCGAGTAAGTAAGTTGTCTGCCATGTTTTTGGTTTCAGCAGTTTTCAGCAAACAAAGCTACATTTGGGTCAAAAAAACATATATTATAACCTTTCAATCATTGTGTCTCCAATATGTAATATCGAAGAGCAAACACAATATGTTTGGGCTCAAGTATACTATATTTGCGACAATGTAGAAACACGTTATTTTTGCATCCAAACAAAAAAAAAGACACATTTTTCAGCGTGTACTGAGAATAATCTGTGTTTGCCCTTGTTTCAGTATTTTGTTCTCGACAGAGAAAAGCGACAAAAGAAATTAAATAAACATTGCACAGTGAACAATCGCAGCTGTATGTGTATCACAAACACATATATTATAACACATTCGTCATTGCCTCTCAAACTTGTCATTGCCTCTCAAACTTGTAATATTGAAACAATGTGTTTGGACGTAAGTATACTACACTTGCGACAATTTCCAAACATTGGTTATATTTGCATCGAAACAAGAAAAAACAAAGATTTTTTATCGTGTAATAATCGGTGCAACTAAAGTTTGATATGACTGCAAATATCCAAGGCAGAGTTAATGACATTTGTGCTTCTCATAAAGCCTATGAGAGGACTTCGTTTTCTTTCTGAAAATATTTAATCTAATAGTTCGCAAATCGCAATAGAGGGGTAAGAATATAAACGTTTCTTAAACCAATCCCGTGGTAGGGTTTTTCGTCATGCCTAAATTCCGGGCCATGGTATCGGAAATGTGCAATTATTTCAATGTACATCTAATCCGCATACATATGTATGTTAGATATCGGTCATCCCATTGTTACTTTTTAATGTCATAGATCCACCCACAACGAGCAACAATGAGGTAAGGATTTTGTTCAAGCGGCGTGATTCGGCCTTACCTTTTTGAAGGTTAGGCCGTGACTGTGAACGCCATTCGTTACAGGAACATCATAACAGAGTTCTTGTGGCCCCAACTCGAAGGCATGGATCGGGACGACATGTAGTTTCAACCCCACCCACCCCACCGCACATAAAACAATCGATTTATTGCAGCAACGATTTACAGAACAAACTACCTCAAGAAATTCTGATGCCAACTGGCCATCAAGATCATGCGATTTAATGCCGTGCGATTTCTTTCTTTGGTATTTTGTGTAATCTCGGGTTTATTGGAATAAATCAAACAATAAATCCTGAGCTCAAATTCGAGATCCAAAGTGTCATCGTTGAGATACAGTAACATTTCTGTGCAAAAGTCATGGAAAATTTCATTAAAAATTAATGGCCTGACATCAGAGCCGGGGGGGCAATCTGACGGATGTTTTCTTACACACTTAATCAGAACTTGTCTTCTTTACAATCCAATAAAAAAATCACAATTATTCAAAAAACACGTGTTTTATTTTAAAATGAAAAAGTTCATTCTTACTGAACGTTATTCGAATTTTTACGTTATTCGAATTTATGGAAGAAAGACTTGATCTGCTGCCAGATCTGCAGCCAGTGAACTTACACCCAGATTCCGTCTATACTGACTGCTTATATTTTGAGATTGGTTTCAAGCAGTTGTAATTACTAATAATAAGGGTTTTCCAAAACGAAACCATTGCTCTTTTACGGGAAAAGTTTCCGTACCATGTTATCTCTCGAAGAGGTGATCACAATTGGCCACCGAGATCTTGTGATTTGACACCGTGCGACTTCTTCCTTTGGGGCCACGTGGAAGATAAGGTTTACGCCAACAGCGTAGCGTCGATTCACGACCCCAAAGATAGAATTCGTGAGGGACATACGGCAGCCGCTTTGCGATTTGGTTATGGAAAATTTCATGAAAATGATATGGTCCTGTAAGCGTGGTCGTGGTGGCCATTGGCCTGATGTTGTTTTTCATTATATACGGTATACCTTCCTCTTTACTATGAAATAAACATCCGATCATTTATCTCAAAAAATTGATTTTTTTTGAATACCAAAATTACACCTCTTATTGGAAAACCCTTTATAAACCAAATCTTTAAAATCTCAAGATGAATTCTCATCAATCTTTCATGGGATACAATTTGAAAATATTTTTTAAGAAAAAAGCATAAAAACACAAATTCTATAAGGAAAAGTATTTAAAATTTGTATATGCATTTTTTCGAACTTCTTTTGCATTAAGTGAATTTTTTAAAAAAATCTCATAATTTCTGCTTTAAAACATAAAATGTAAAAAATAACCAGACACATTTGGAATTCCCGTATCCATTTCAAAGTTCATCTCGGTTGATCAACTATTCTCACAAGACCATAGAGTTTGGCATTAACATACATTTAGTTACATCTCCCTAAACCGCTTACACCCTTTCACATAAACAAACACAAGCTCATATTTCAAAAAACACATACCAACCAACACTCCTGCAACACATATTCTCATACACGACAACGACTCGTGTATAAGTTTTAGTTAGTTATAAATTTATGAAAAAGAAAAAGTTTAGTTTTCCTTATTTCATTTGAACAAAAATTTGTTTTGGCACTTTTGTTATGGAAGAAAAAAGTGAGAAAAAAAATATAACGAACAACATTTTTACATATCCTTAGACCAATACACACACACACACCCAGACGAAAGCCCACAAATGTATTTTGGGTGTAGATGTAGCGTATTATGTTTCCTGTTACTATTCCTATGAATGACTACGCATATGTGTATGGGTAGGAGTAGAGGAGAGAGAGAGAGAGAGAGAGAGAGAGAGTGAGAGTTAGTGACAGTGTGTGTGTGTGAGTGTGTGTGTTGCAATGCGTATCCAAAACTTTAAATGACCATAAGGTGTGTGTATCTTATTTAAGTTTCAAATTGAGTTTGATGTTATCGAAATTGAATTTTAAATCAACTTTTTAATATTATTATTGTACTCGGATACACAAGGAACTATAGAAAAGATGACAAAACAGTTTTTGCCTTAAGCATTGTTATGCACTCACTTACTAGTTTACTTTTCTGACATTTCGAAAATGTTTGCAACTTCCAAAGGTATTGTTAACTGCATTGCAATTGCAAGCACACAAATCTGAAGTTTCTTTTTAATATTTAAAATTTTTTAAAAATAATTCTGGAATCTCAATGACATTATTTTAAAGACATAATAACTTCATTATCGATATACAAATTTAATGATATTTAAAGTTGTAAAGAAATTAGGTATAAAATCAGTATTTTGTTTCGAAAAAAGTTTCAGGCTTGTTGTTACAGGTAATGGAGATAAATTGCTCGTAGGGTGTGTTTACAGGTCAAATAAACATGCTTTAATAGACGATCTAGTTTCATTACTTGAAAGTACAGCAATGACATACAATGCGATATTTATATCTGCTTTCAGCACAACTGTTTTCAAAGCATGATTTGATATTTGCAACATATGATAAATAAATAAATAAATGGTTTCCCATTACATCCCATGAAGGGACCGGGGAGAACTTCTCACAATCAATGATCTGTGCGCTTTCCGGTTTTCACTCACTGATTGGGACCTACAGTTTTACACCGATTCCGAACGGTATTTTGAGAAGCTTTTTCATGGCTATATACTCGATAGTGTCGCCATCACTAAGCGAGGTGACCGTCGTCGAAAGATATTTTAAGGTGGTTGGAGCAGGGATCGAACTCAGGATCTCCTGTACAAGAGGCGCGCACACTACCCATGGCACCACCGACGGTCACAACGACGGTGCAACATATGATACTGCTGTTAATGTGGAAAATGAGACTATAACCTAACGTAATTTTAACAGTATTGATTACGATATGTTAAACGATCTCGTTGATAATACCGAATGGGATCTTTTATTCAATATCGAATCTGTAGATGATCAGACTAATTTCATTCAAAATAATATTAACTATAACTACAACATACGTGTGCCCTTAACGACGAAGAAAATAAAATATAATCAACCACCATGGTTTAACAGAGATATTCGACGTACTATAACCAACCGGGATAATGCATATAAGAGGTGGAAACGCTTCAAAACTGCACAATTACATGAATTGTACAAATCTGCTAGACGGCATGTAGTGCAACTTATAACCACTACAAAATCTGTATACTACCAATGTAAATTTAAAACTGCCATCGACAGCAAGTCGAAGTGGAAGGAAATTCGTAGGATAAGCATAGGTAAATCCGGTAGTAGTATTACAGATGATATAGATGTGGATAATTTGAATGCATATTTCGTGGAAAATAATATATCCTCAGTTAAAACAAACCCTTATTTAGAATACTGCAATACAAAAAATTAAAATGAATTCTCATTCTGCTGTGTTGAGCAACATGAAGTTTTGAAAAGTATACTGAAAATAAAGTCAAAAGCAACTGGAATCGACCAACTTCATCTTAATTTTCTTAAACTCATAGTACTGAAGATTTTGCCATACTTAACTTATATGTTTAACAGTATACTCACTAAATCTATCTGTCCAATCGCCTGGAAAGCAGCGAAAATAATTCCAGTTCCTAAGCCAAACAAAGATTTTAGGCCGATAGCGATATTGCCCTTTCTTTCAAAGGTATTGGAGAACATTATGTATAGTCAAATGAATGAATATATAAAAGAAAATGAATTGCTGTCTCATAAACAATCGGGGTTTAGACAAAATATGTGTTGTATTACTGCCTTAACTGCTGTTGTAGAAAATATTAGATCTAATATGGACGAGAACATGGCCTCGTTGCTTGTATTGCTCGATCACAGTAAATCATTTGATACAGTCAACCATGATATACTGTTGACAAAGCTAGATAAGTTTTTTAATTTTCTAATACTGCATACATATACGAACAAGACCATTAACACGAAAAGCCATATGTTGCTGGCGTATGCTGACGACATAGACATCATTGGGCGAAATTTGCGAGAGGTTACTGCAGTATGTTCAAGAATCGAAAAGGAATCAGCGAAGGTGGGTGTTAATGCTGTTAATGATGGCAAGACAAAATTGATGGTGTCAACGACTAGAGAAACCTCTCTACTTGGTCCGCACTTGAACGTTGACAACCGATTTAATTTTGAAGTGGTAGCTGAATTTGTCTACCTTGGATCCGCCGTGAACAAGAACAACAACGTCAGCCTGGAGATAGATAGGAGAAATGTGCTTGCAAATAGATGTTATTTTGGGCTCAGCAAGCAGTTTAGGAATAAAGCCCTCTCTCGACGGACAAAAGTCCAGCTATATCAGACTCTCATTTTACCTGTCTTGACATATGGCTCCGAAACTTGGGTCATATCGCAAGCGGATGAAAAACACCTGGGAGTTTTCGAGAGAAAAATTCTCCGTAAAATATATGGTCCTGTTGGGGAAAACGGCGCGCACCGACGTCGCTGGAACGCAGAGCTATATAATCTCTATTCTAACGTGGACATAGCTAGACGAATCAAAGTGGGCCAATTGCGTAGGCTAGACCATGTTATCAGAATGGATGAAGATGAGCCAGCGCGAAAGATTTTTGATAACGTATCCAATGGAAGCAGGAAACGGGGACGACCAAGACTCCGCTGGAAAGACCAGGCAGAAGAATCCCTCCGTATCCTTGGTGTTACCAACTGGGGAGAAAAGGCGAAGGATAGAGCCAGTTGGAAGAATATGTTGAAATTTGTTTAATTAATATGTGTCAGACGTCTGACCTCATGAGGTTGTAATATAGTCAATAAAGGTAAGTAATACTGCATGTAATCTTATCGGATCGTATATGGCAAATCGCACACAGTCAGTACTTTATAATAAAATTATCTCAATCGCACTAAAAGTAGATGAAGGTGTACCTCAAGGCTCTATATTAGGTCCATTTACATAAATGACCTTCCTGAAGTATTGTGTCACTCCAACATTCAGATGTACGCTGATGACGTGCAAATTTACATAAGCGCACACATGGATAATCTTCAATGGTGTGTTGACAATATAAATGCTGACGTCGAAAGTATAAGTATTTGGGCATGTAACAATGGTATTTGTATTAACCCTACAAAATCTAAATGTATTCCAATATTAAAACAAAGTCTACTCCAGAATAATAATTTCAGTCTGAAAATCAACAGTTCGATTATTGAAGTCGTTAAATCGTCTAAAAACCTCAGGTTAATATTTAACAACGAATTGACCTGGACAAATCATATCAACGCGACGTCAGGCAAAGTCTATGGAATGCTTCGCAACTTATGGGCTGTTCAAACATCTACGCAACTGGAAATACGAATGCAATTGGCAAAGACTTATCTAATACCCACTCTTCTATATGGTAGTGACATTTTCGAAAACTGCAATCACACTGACCTGCAAAAGTTAAAGGTAGGTAACCCACAATAATATAGCGAGATATGTCTTCAACAAAAAACGAAATGATCGAATATCTGAATACTCATATCAATTGTTTAATATAACATTCGCGACCTATCTACGGTACAAAAGTCTTTCCTTTTACATACTAGGGAACCTAAGTGTCTATTTGAAAAACTACAATTTGCTCGTTCCAATCGTGGCAGGAAAATTATTCAAATAAGGTTTAAAACTGCCAGATCTGAAAGACAATTTGTAATACCAACAGTACGTTTTTGGAACACTCTTCCATCACATATTCAGGTAATAAGCAACGCACATCATTTTAAAAAGGAGCTATTAAAATTTATTAAAATTTATTAAAATCTATTAAAATTTATTTTAAATAAAAAAAAAATAAAAATAAATTTTTAAATATTACACAGTACGACAAAATCAATTTTTTTTGAGTACACATGAGAAATGTTAACAGAATATGAAAATAGGCTTAAAATAAAGAAATACGTGTCTCGGCGATTTGCTGTAGCACGTCAGAATTTTGAGAAAATCGATTTTAAAGATTCGAAGGATCGTGGAGGTTCACTTGTAACGTAGTACTATTATAAAAAGTTCTATAAAAACAGAATGGGTGAACCGATTTAAGTGCTTGAGCCAGTTTTGAAAAGGGAATTAAATTTGGATTTGTTTTTATTAAAAAAAAAAAATGTTATCCGCTAGATGGCGCTTTAATTTTCATGTAAAATTAAAAAATATCCAAAAAATGTAATGTAATTCAATGTAATGTAAAAATACAAAAATTAATATCCAAAAATGTAATGTAATTCAATGTAAGGTAAATGTAATGTAAAAATACAAAAATTAATATGATATCTTAACTATTATTTTGTGTCAAAAATGTTGGTCGTTTAGTCTTTTGTCTGTGGACCATCGAATACACCTGCAAGAAAATAAAAATAAAATGAATTAAAGTTAGTTGAAAAATAAATTATAAACTTTAAATTTTTATTACCTGCTTTAATTTTGGCGTCACTTAAACCAGGAAAAACAGTTTTTAAATACTTGAAAGCGTCACTTTCATGATCCAATGCACAAATGAAACTTCTAATTAATCCTAATTTGATATGTAATGGCGGTAAAATGACTTTGTTGGACTCGACCAAAGGAATGTGATCGATGCTGAATTGACCGAGTTTGAATTGTACACGTGCATCCCATTTATGATTAGTATAATGTAGATGTCTTTTACGCCCCTCCCAAACACATAAAAAACATTGGTAACTTGAAAAACCTTTTTTTACACCAGTTAAAATGCCAACAACTTTGAGATCACAACAGATCATCCACTTATGTTGATTGTAATTAATTAACTCAAGAATTAATTTCATATTTTCATAATTTTCTGACGTATTTCTTGAGTAAACGATTGGAACTGATGGATGTTTGTTTCCATTGTGCAATAAGACTCCTTTTAGGCTTTCCACAGACGAATCGATGAACAGACGCCATTCATTTGAAATATGTCGTTGTCCCACTTCTTTCAACAATTCATCAACATTATTGCAGTAAGCAATTTTTTTTGTTTCATCTTCATATAAATCGAAATGTTCATCAAATTGAACAGTATGACCACGTTTACGTCCAGCAGTTATTTTAAAATCATTAGCTACCAAATTCCATTGTTTCAAACGCGAACCAACAACCTCACTAATTTCTTTTGTCATACGTGAATCACGAACTAGGTCATTAAAATCTTTTTGTGTAATACAATGTTGTACTTTGTATCCTAATTCACTTGGTGTTGGCACAAATTCAGAAGATGTTGTTGGTACATATGGTTCAGAAAGCATATCAATATTACTTTCTATTTCAAATGTTTCTTCAGAAGGAGCAGTTGGATTTTCTTCAGAACGTATTTTAGCAAAAATTATGGAATCAACATCAGCATATTCAATTTTTTCACGTATATTGTATTTAAAACCAACTGTTTTTGGATGTGATAAACAAAAATAACAAGCATCAGGTGAATGTTCTGTACGTGGTAGCCAAATAAATGGTTGAACGTATTTTAAATGATGTTTTGAATTATGACCTTTCCATTCTATCAAACCACGATAACAATAATCGCAAACAACTTCTGGAGCATACCATAAATTTGGAACGTATGCAACAACAAAATAACCTTCATATCCAGTAACAACACTACGAGTTATATTCCGAAAATTTTTAGTAGGTGCATATAAGCCACAAACAAAACAAAAATAATTTCGATTTGGACAATTCATTTTATTTTATATTCTTGACGTTACAAACGACACCCGATCTGTTAACTCGTGAAATTCAACTAAATAAATTAAATAAAATATGGTACAGCCCCACGAAAATGTAGAACAATAACAAATATTAAAATATAAGTAATGTTCTATAAATAGAATCTTTCTAAAACTTCAGCACAAGTGCGTGAAGTAAGGAAAGCTGAACGTATTGTAATGGAAAAAAACCATTCATACGTGAGAGAGAGAGAGAGAAGGAGGAAAATGAGAAGACTGCAATTAGTGACAAAGTAAAAAGGTTGGTCGTTGGCTTAGAACGTTAAGGCGCAGATAAGACGTAATGACAATCTTCGAAACAATCGACCGCCATATGGTTCTAATCCCAGACGACTTGTTTTAATTTTTTCTAATTGCAGAAACAACGATCTGTAAGCTCGTTGAAATTGAATAATAATATTTTTAGTTTGATCTGGCTCGGAGCCCCGAATCGCTGAATCAAGCAATTCCCGGCCAGCGAAAAAGATTCTACTTTAGTTATTGGATTTCAAATCAACAACATTGTATTTTTAATGAAATTCGTACATTTTTTGGATATTTTTTAATTTTACATGAAAATTAAAGCGCCATCTAGCGGATAAAATTTTTTTTTTTTAATAAAAACAAATCCAAATTTAATTCCCTTTTCAAAACTGGCTCAAGCACTTAAATCGGTTCACCCATTCTGTTTTTATAGAACTTTTTATAATAGTACTACGTTACAAGTGAACCTCCACGATCCTTCGAATCTTTAAAATCGATTTTCTCAAAATTCTGACGTGCTACAGCAAATCGCCGAGACACGTATTTCTTTATTTTAAGCCTATTTTCATATTCTGTTAACATTTCTCATGTGTACCAACCACTGTCGTACTGTGTTATCATCACTAACGAATGAATTTTTAAAACAAAATAAATGTAACATTATTACCACTAACACTATAATATATAAGATTCAAACTTGTTGTGTTAGGTTTTACATATTTTTAAATAAAATAAATATATAATTGGCATTTGTGTCAACGGTAATCTGCAATATGTCAATGCAGCATTAGAATGTCAACAAGTACTTGGTGGTATGCATTGCACGTTGATTGTTTCATGTTAGTTATGTCATCGCTTCAAGGTGAAAGCTATGGTCTCACCACGAACGATTGTTGAAATCGCTAAGGAACTTTCTGGAAATGTCAGGTAATAGATAACGCTACATTGAGAAGGCTCCTGAACTTGAATGACGTATGGTCCGAATACATAAGGTCGGACTCAGCGAAAAAACAAAAGATTTCGCATGATGCGGGAAATAACGTGACAGAAGCAACACTGCTCTGGGCAATATGAAGTTTTATGCCCTACAAATCTCGTGGCCCTGACGGCATATCACCGGTGGAGTTACAAATTGGACTTAAAATTTTGGCTCACTTGTTACAGAAATTTCATACGAGCTTCATAAAGCTATCGTACATTCCTGTTAAATTGACTGAATCCAAGGTAGTATTCCTTATATTAGTCACATTATTCCAAAGCACTTTAGACCAATCAGTCAGTCTGTGATCCTTCCTTCTGAAGGAATTGAAAAAGATGATTGACTCATCTCTGCGAACGACAAATCAACGGAAACCGCTCTGTACGCTTTAGTGAGCTTGAACAACATCTACATTTGTGGCATTTGTCAATATAGAGGGTGAGTTTAACAACGTCTTACCAGGATTGATAAAATCGGCAAATTTTATCTATGAATTGCTTACGAGAAGGCGCATAACTCCACACTGGGACACACGACCATAACTCGAAATGTGAATAGAGAAACACCCCAATGGGAATTCTCATCTCCACTTCTCAGTGATTTAGCACTGAACAGTGTTTTGCTAGAGCCGGAGCTAGATACGGTAGATATGGTAATTAGATAGATATGGTAATTGCAGTGCAGGGGAAATATCTGTCCACATGCAGAGATGTGCTCCAGAATATAGTCAGTAGACTCTCTTGTTGAGTTCGTACTCTTTTTCAGGAAGAAGAAGGTTCCGTATATTCATCCCTTGAATCTCTATGGCAGAGAAATTGGCCTAAAGGATAATGCCAAATAATCTAGCCGAGACTCGCGAAGGAAATCTGAATTTCAAGTCAATCTCAATAGACAGGAGCAGTAAAGCCACAGTGGCCCCATATTCGAAATAGTTTACTGGATATATACAGCTTTTGTCCGCCCGATATTGCTTTAGTGCATTGTGGCCAGTACTGGGAAAAACAACGTACCTAAGTCTGTTTTCAAAAGTGAAGAAAATTGCAATGGTTTGTATCAAGGGTGCCCTTCGCACAACATCTACCAAGGGTTTGGGGGTTATCATCCACCTGTTACCATTATATTTGCTCGCAAGGCAAATGGCTGCAACGTCATCATTTCGCTTAAGGCATTACTCGCAAAGTATCATCAGCCCATTTGTTCATGGGCCGATTTTAAGCGAGCTACGGTAATCCACGATAAAGGCCGACTGTATGAAACACTTCAAATTTTGAGAGAAACTTCTGCACTCATATCCTGGAGAGGCAGGACTGGATGGGACGCATACCAGGTTATAGCAGATATTTAAAATTCTCCACTGATGGCTCTAAACTAGGTGGCATGATATGGGTTGGAGTGTATTCTGCAGAGCTGGTGCTAGACTCGCAGAAAGATTACCAGAATCCCTGATTTCAATAACTGCCCACATCTGCAGCGCGTCTCCAAGTGCCGAGCACAGGAACACTCCAGGGACCATACAGCAGAAGAGTTGGAAAGATAAGGAACTGCATTATGTATTCTACCGAATATGGATCATATGGGTATTCTCTATGAAAAGTCATTCTTAAAATCGAAGCTGTCAGACATGCGTATATTTGATGATCGAGTGGCACAAATTGCAGTAGCACCAGACAAGTATGACCAAGTTATGGCGTAGCGAAATAACTCCCCATGAAATAAGTCCTATGAAATAACTCCCAACGAAATAATTCCCACCAAAAATGAAATAACTTCCAATAACGAAAAAATGAAATAAGTCCCAAAAAAAATGAAAAAACTCCGAATAGCAAAGTGAAATAAGTCCCAAGACTTCTCCTACAGCACTTGTTATATGGGCCTTGTACAAATGGTCATTTTTTTGGGAGTTATTTCATTGTCATAACATGAAATAAAAATGAAATAACTCCCAAAAAAAACGAAATAAGTCCTACTAAAGTGGAAGTTATTTCATATGAAATAACTCCCACTTGTGTATGGAAATATCTTGGGACTTATTTCATTTTTCTGGTGGGAGTTATTTCATGTGGGAGTTATTTCGCTACGCCCTAAGTTATGACCTAAATCGCTAAACCTGATATCTATTCCTATCGAAGATATCTGTATGCTAGTAGCTGTGCACTAGCAAGCACTTTAGAGATAAAGCCCTCTCTCAGGTAACAAAAGTTCAACTAACCCAGACCCTCATACAACCAATCTAGCTTTATGGCGCAGAGCAGACAAAACATCTCAAGGAGACTTCGAGAGAAAAATACAACGAAAAATTTATGGCCCTATAGTTCATAAAGGCGAGTATCGTCGTCGCATGGACCCTGAGCTGTATGAGCTATATCCCGACATTGACATAGTTAAGCGGATCAAAATAACGCGATTGCGCTGGGTAGGCCATTTGAGTAGAATGGATGAAGACCAACCAGCGCGAAGAGTTTTCGAAACCGAACTCGAAGGAAGGAGAAGAATGGGAAGGCGGGCAAGAACCCGCTGGAGGGATCAGGTTGACAAGTCCCTACGTACACTTGGTATTACCAATTGCAGAGATAAGGCAAAAGATCAAACTTGTTGACGACATATGTTATTTTCGTTTTGTAATATCCTGATTCCAGAGGTTGTTTGAGACCGGATAAGTAAGTTACAATTGTATTTTAGTACTTAGGCTTTACATGAGATGCATTAAAATTTACTTGTTTGTTTTTGTTTCAAGAAAAGAGAATAAATTCAAGAGAATTATTTTTTCTCCAAGAATAGAGTGAAGCAATTCAAGGTCTGAAAAGAGACTTTGGTCTTCGGCGTAGGAAGATGGCGGGTTAGAATCCTCCCTGAGACCAACGAGCTATCGGTAAGCCACTATCTAGGTCAACTAGCAGGATCGTAACAGAATCCATGACCCTGAGATTAAGAGTCTCATGCCAACAATGTTCTTTATTTGCTACAAAACTAAATTATGAAGATTTTGAGGTAAACGGAAATTTTCTTGCATCAAACAAACACGGTTTGTGCGATAAAAGGAATATATATCTTGAAACGTATCAGATTCTTCGGCCAACCATGCATTTTGCTTTAAAGGGTTTTTCAACAAAGACGCTACAAAAGTAAATGGATAGGGACAGCAAACGACGCCATATTTTTCCCCGCTCTTTTGACATTTCTTTTCAGTAAGGTTTGCCATTTCATCATGGAAAGGTATACGAGCCAACAATGAGTCGAAAATATTAAAATTTACTTCTGAAATTTGGAGTCAGTGGCCTCAACTTTAAGAGCGCCACGTCCAATTTATGGTCGTCATAATCGTCCTACCAGATCACCAATTGAGAGTCTAGTGGAAAAATTTGAATCCACCGGCACAGTACAAAATGTTCCCGTGCCAGTGAGACAAAGAAGTGCCCGTAGTGTCGAGAATATTGCTGCCGCTGAGGCTTCAGTTCAAGAAAGCCCAAATGTGTCTCTCACACGTCGTTCTCAAGCGTTTGGCAGCTCTGTGACCTCGTTGTGGCGAATTTTGCGAAAAGATCTTGGCCTACATCCTTACAAGATCAAATTGACGCAAGAACTGAAGCCGCTTGACTATCATAAGTGTCGTATGTTCGTGAATTGGGCTGACCAACAACTTCAAAATGATTCGGATTTTCATCGGAAAATCATCTTCAGCAATAAGGCTCATTTCTGGCTGAATGGCTTCGTCAATAAGCAAAATATGCGTTATTGGTCAGACAGCAATCCACACGTAATCCATGAGTCATCATTGCATCCCGACAAAATTACGGTTTAGTGCGGTCATTGGGCCGTACTTCTTCCGTGATGATCAAGACCGGCACATTACTGTGAATGCGAACCGCTACCGTTCAATGATAACCGAATATTTTTGGCCCAAATTGGATAATATGGACTTGGAGGACATGTGGTTCCAACAGGACGGTGCCACAAGCCACACTGCCAACGCCACAATCAATTTATTGGAAACCAAGTTTGGTGAACGTGTTATCTCACGAAATGGCCCAGTCGATTGACCGCCTCGGCCGTGCGATTTGACGCCGTTAGATTGTTTCCTGTGGGGCTACGCCAAGTCTATGGTCTATTCCAACAAGCCAGCGACGATTGATGAACTTCGTACGAATTTCGAACGTGAAATTGCAGCAGTATCCGGCCGATTTATGCTTGAAAACAGTCGAAAATTGGGTTCAGCGTCTGGACTTCTGCAAGCGTGCCCGTGGGGGCCATGCAAAAGAAATCGAATTCCATACATAATCGCATCGAACGTACTTTCACAGGAATAAAGAATTCCATTGGTATCTAAAACCGGTTTTGTTTTACTTAAAAAAACTTTTGTAGCGCTCTTATTGAAAAACCCGTTATTATGCACAAATACGTAATTTGTTTATTAAAACGAACTATGAAAATGTGTCACTTTAAAATCTAAAAGGAATGTTCGCGTTGAAAGTAGGGTGTTCGGAATAATTAACATATTTAAGCAGTCGGTGGTGCAATGGTTAGGGTGCGCGGGTCTTGTACATGAGATCTTGGGTTTGAACCCAGCTCTGACCACCTTCAAGAAAATTTCTTTCGGCGGCGTTCACCTCGCATAGTGACGGCGAGACTATCGAGTATGTAGCCATGAAAAAGCTTCTCAAAATACCGTTCGGAATCGGTGTAAAACTGTAGGTCGCAATCAGTGGGTGAAAACTGGAAAGCGCACAGCTCAGTGATTGTGAGAAGTTCTCCCCGGTCCCTTCATGGGATGTAATGGAAAACCATGTATGTATGTAAGCAGAAAAAGGTAACTCTTTGTATATAGTACGTGCTAAAACATAAACAATTCTGTAAACGCTATGAACATAATAAAAATTTGAATTGAATAGAAATTCAATTTTAAATGTCAAATTGTAACATATTTTATATGAACTTTTTTGAACATTTTGTTCAACCTCTCATTTAAAAACGATATTATTAAAACAAAATATTAAAAGTTCTTTCGTAACTAACAGCTTTTATTTCTCATCGTTCACAACCTTTTGATTTAACCGTCAGCTACATAGTTTGAAATGTGATTATAACACACAATTTCATTACATTCGGTCTCCCTCTCGTGACAGGGTAAATGATTTTCTATTCATCCCATAGCAAATTTATATCAATTTATGGTGGAAAAATAGCAAAAACTTTGTTTCTAAATAGCTTCCAATAATTACTTAAATGAGATTATGCACGACAAAACTTCTTGTTTTTCAGGAACCCAAAATATAAACGTTGAACTTGCAACAGCAACTGCAAAAACAACAAAAAGCGCTGGAAGCACAACTGTGAGGCAGAGCCATATTATCTAAATGGAATTTCACCACGAACTTTCTGCAGTAGAGAGCGACGAATGACAGTCCGCTTTCTAACTAAAAGTACAAAATATTGGTAGGGAAAAGCAGCTGCAGCAAAGGCAGCATTTAAGCCATACCAGCTGTTGCTTGTTGGCTGGGAAATGCCAACGTTTTAGACATACCGTACGTACATACACACACACACAACCCCATGCATAAATGCACAGACATCATGTGGTTCAGTGTGTATCAGAGTTGGCCCAGACACGGACGAATTCATCGCAAAATCACACATGAGGAATTCCGTACACAGAGATAATTAAGGACAATAAGACATAGCAAATTGTTGTTTATAACGCGAAAGTTAAGGGCAACAACAGATTATACAAAAGTTTAGCCGTATTGTACGTAGAAATATGTGCGGTGTTGTGTTTTTGCTACGTCTCGCAGCATTTGTTGTAGCATCAGAAGAACTGCATAAGTGGGGAAAGATTCCACTACCCTAAAGTAATTACAATTGTGAAGGATATCCCAGTACAATACTTGCATCCAAAGGTTATACATAAAATCTACTAAAAATCATAAAGTTAATTTCTAATATTATCATTTCATTGTATTCGATTGGCATCTTCCTCATTCGAAAGGCATCTTCCACATCGCTCATTTGGGACAAGACCGTCATAGCTCAAAAAGTATAATTTGGAACGAAGTTCCTAATCGCAATTATGTTTGCATATGCGTATTTTCTCCCAAACATAATAATATTTAGAAACGAATTATTTTTTCTTCCTTTATTTATTATAATTAGAATAAATAACACTGTAAGTAGGTGAAAATGACACACCAAAACGCCGAGACCCTTCAACCTAATTTTGGATCGTAGAATCCAGTGGTGTACCCTGTTTTGAAAAATTAGCTCGAAATCACGAGATATTTCGATTTTAAATTTGTAGTAGATTTAATGCGATTTTTTTTTGGGTTGCGGTGCAACATGGGTAACTCTAAATGATCTTCTTCCTCTTTGGTGTAGACCCTGGTACGACCCTGGTTCACGATTTTCGTAACTATTTGATTTTCTGCTCTCGAGATGCCGTCCTGTGCTCTGCGACCTGAGTAGCCAGAGGTGAAATTCTGCCGAAATGGTTCGTGGTTGAGGTACCGTTCGTCTCCGCCTCCTTAAAACTTAGCAAGTCTTGTAGTACATTCAAAATCCGTCACCGTTAAGTTGGTGGTAATGGTGAGGTTGAGATGACTCCCTCTTTGGTTCGGCCTGGCTCTGAACACTCTGTCCCATAAGGCGGAGTGTCAACCCTCGCGTGGAACTCCCTGCTTCATAGACAACCACGGGGCCCTTCTTTTTTGAACACATTGCATCTTTACGGACGTAGATAGCGGCTACAAGTTGAGGCCCAATCAACATGAAGATTAATATTCAAAAGTTTTCGGCCACAGGAAAACCTGTGACTTCCCCCGAGCCTGCGGGCTCTTCCTCGAGCTTTAGTTCTCGTAAGCCTTCTGCGGTCACACGCAAGGGTGCCTTTGCAACTGCGAATAACGCGGGCGGTGGTCAACCCTCTCCAACTACGGGGAAAACTAAAAATCTCTGCCCCTCCCGGAAGCGGAGAGCTGATCTTCGACTGGCCACTAGATTGGTTAGTCAACTCTCTGCATGACCAGTCGCCGCACTCACTCCTGCACAGGTATAGGCTAAGCGCGTCCAGGTCTGTAGGGATAAAGCATCCACTGGCTGTTACTAAAAGACAGCGTTCAGTGGTGGAGGATACTAAAACTGGTCCCTCATCTAAGAGGCATAAAAGCCACCCAGTGCTCGGCAGGTCCTTTAGTGATGTCGCGGAGGACAGCCTAATCATTGGCGTCTTGGATGAAGGTTCCCAGGATGGACGTACCCCCAAGGATAAATGAAGCCTTGTAGAGGGAGCCCTTCTTAAGGTGTTCATGGACATCGTAAGCGACAACCCTGGTCCTGCGAAGACGCGGGATGGTTCCAGGGAATTATTAAACTTATCGGCTGCTCTGATGAACGAGCAGCTCGATTGTATAAGTCCGCCATGAGTCGTGTGGGTGAGGTTTGGCAGGGGCCAAACTCAAAGCCGTGGATAGGAAGGATATAGCTTCTAGACCAAGAGCTAGGGTTTGGGTCCCGTCAAACTCACCCACTGACCCACAGGAGATCCTAAAGATCATCAGCCACTGCAATCCCTCCATTCCTGCAAAGGATTGGAAGGTAGTCAAAGTTTAGGATTCTGTAGGAACCTCCCGGCAGGTAGTTTTGGTCCTGAACCAGGGTTCCTTAAAACCCCTAGAGTAGTCCAAAGTCCAAATTCGGTTTGGGTTCATAAGTGTACCCCTCAGGGTATACAAAGTGGATACGCTGAGAGGCATACTGGCCGAGTCGAAGTCGGAAGTCACAGATGTAAATGCTGGAAAGCATTCTGGAACGGCGGTAGATGCTGAAAAAGTACTACTGGATGACGACAGTGGCAGCATCATTGACCTGTCCATCACTAGCTAGGGTGATCACGAGATAACCGTGATCGAGGTACCCGGAGTTGAAGATCCTGTAGATGATTCAAGTCCTCCAGATAAATCTTTATCACAGTAAGGCACCATCTGCCAACCTCATTCTCCATCTTGCAGAGGGTGGAGCCGATGTGGCCCTGATACAAGATCCATGGACGGTCAATGATCGTATGTGTGGTATCAGGTGCAATGGATACAGGACCTTCGTCCTATCAACCCCAGGTAGGCCAAGATCTTGCATACTCATTAAAAACAAATGTAATGCTCTTTTATTTCTGAATTTTAGTAATAGCGATACAACCGCCATCAGCCTCTCGCTGGAAAACGGCCAGCGGGACATTTGGCTAGTTTCATTGTACATGGCGCACGACCATACTGAATCACCCCTCCGAAATGCGTCAGGGATATTGTATCGGAGGCAAAAAGACGGAATTGTATCATCATTATAGGTGCCGACGCCAACGCGGTCCACACAATATGGGCGAGTACCGGCACCAATGATCTAGGTGAGTCTCTTTTTAATTTCATTATAAGCGAAACCTTGTCTATATGTAACAGAGACGAGGAACCGACCTTCATAACTTCGGTTAGGAGGGAAGTACTAGACCTAACTTTACTACTTATCTACGACTATGTAAGTGTATCCGATTGTAGCGTACTTTCTGAGCACTCATTTTCTGATCATAGATATCTAGAGTTCCACATAAATATCGAACCTCTGAAAAAGGAAGTTTTTAAAACTTATAGGAAAACGGACTGGAACGCCTATCGTGGGCGCCTAAGGAAACTCCTAGGTAACCATCCGAATATTCCGACTAATGTGCCAGAGCTGGAAGAACTGGTTCGCAAATTTACTGATGCGTGCAGAAACGCGCTCAATGAGTCCTATAAGACCAGTAGTTATAACGCTGCCAAGGGTAACAAAAAACCTCATTGGTGGAACGATGAGCTTCAGGATCTAAGGTCGTCCATTAGGAGGCTTTTCAACAAAGCCAAAAAAGCGGCGACCAATGGGATTGGGATGTTTACAAGATTAGTCTGAAATTATATAAAGGTGAAATCAAGAAGGCCAAACGGAAATCCTGGCGAAATTTCTTCTGTTCTGGTGGATAGATCCGTCAAACCTGAATGGGGTGGTGTTACAATTGTTGGAACGTTAACAGGGCGACACCGCAGGGGGGAGTTCTGTCTCCACTATTATGGTTAACTTCGGTCAATGAACTGCTTCCTGAATTGGACAGAGCCGAATGCCAGGTATATGCCTATGCCGATGATATTGCCATCATCTGTATAGGTAGCACCTCAATTTACTTACCATTCGTACAACCAGCCTACTTAGTCTAATTTCAAACTGGACCGCTAACAACGGACTATCACTTAACCCACTTAAAACCGAGCTTATCTTGCTCTCTCGGAAATATAAAATACCCGCATTTGAACTGGCGTCAGTTAATGGGGTGCAATTACAGTTGCAACAGATGCAATTACAGTTAAATTCTCGACAGAAAAATGTCTGGGAAACCGAACGTGGAGGAGAGGGTGAAAAAGGCGTCTGTTGCTCTTTACTGCTGTAAAAGGGCGATAGGAAAGCACTGGGGAGTATCTCCTAAGATCACCATGTGGATTTATTCGGCATCTCTATGGCGTCGTAGTTTGGTGGAGGTCACTGCAAAAGAAATATATTCTGAATTCCTTGATGAAAATTCAAAGATCAGCACTGATTACCGCTAGTGGGGCAATGGGCACGACGTCAGGTACTGGAGTTAGTGATATCCTGAATATCTGTACTCCTGATTTCAATGCCGCTACATCACTGGTGAGAATCAGAGATTGTGGCGTTTTGATATCGGTACATTCCGGACACGCTGAATTACTACACCGGATCAACTCTATTCCCGTAAAAACGGACTACTGTATTCCCTACCTTCTACCAGCGACAAATCTAAGGACTTCTATTCCGAACAGGAATACGTGGGAAAAGTCACTAGATCAAAGTGGGACGAGCAAGTAGGCTATGGGGTCCATTCACCGGACCTAATCTATCTAAATCTAAATCCTTCAAGCTACCTGATCGCTGCAGTGTACATCAGGCCGAAATTACCGCCATACTTGAGGTTGCTGAACTACTGAAAAGTAGTGTCACAACCCTCCGGAGAATATGTATCTACACAGACAGGCAGGCTGCCATAAAATCCCTGGAAGCCATGTTTGCTACGTCCCTGACGGTGAAAGGATGCCACTCATCACTTAGGGTGATATCAGAGTATTTTGGCATCAGGCTCATATGGGCACCGGGACACAGCGACATTCCAGGCAATTGCGTAGCGAGTGCGTTAGCTAGACAGGGCACTACGGCACAGGTTCAGAATGCCAATATCTACCTGCTGTTTGTTCAAGGACAGTGGGCCGATAATATGTTCAAGAACAAGTGGAGACTTACTTCAACTTGCAAACAAGCCAGGGTCCTCTGGCCACAGGTGGACAGGAAGGGGACTAGGCAGCTACTTAACTTGCCGAGAGGCAGGTTACCCAGAATGATAGGAACACTTACGGGACATTGTCTTGTAGGAAAACACGCCCTAAGATTGGGACATATAAACTCCACTCTCTGTAGATGCTGCATGGAAGAGGACGAGGAAACGACAAAACACTTTTTATTGGATTGCCCTGCTCTGGCAGGACTGAGAAGTAGGATATTCGGAACACATGTAGTTAGCACCGTAGCCCTACAGGATATTCATGTAGGTTTTATAGACAAATTTATTGAAAGGGAAAATTGGCTGGACGACTAGTCAATAGTTCCGATGGAGGAAACTGCAGGTATTCTCTATCCTAAGCCTAAGACCAATGAATCATTGACGACTGAGTACATGAAATTAAAACGCAATACAGCACGGACATTCAGGTATATTTATGAATCACTCACTGAGAGAGTAATGTAAAAATGTAAGATAAACACTTACAAGATATACACACTCGTTGCTCTGTTTTATTCTCTTGCTCTCGAGAGAGTATAGACAGTGCAACAAACCCGGTTGTATTTATATCACAAACAAAAATACAATTGGGTCGCAAACACACGTATGTTATAACATATTTATCATTGTGTCTCAAACATGTAATATTAAAAAGCAAACACAATGCGTTTCGGAACAAGTATATTATATTTGCGACAACCTGCAAACACAGGTTATATTTGCATCCAAACAACAAAAAACTACAAATTTTTCAGCGTGTAGGTGCTGTCCTGTACTACTGTCACTTTAATTCAAGTTTCCCATAATTCTCATGAACATTTATTCAAAATTGTGGGAAATTTTTGCGAAAGTAATTTTGATAATGAAATATGTGATAAAATTTAAATGATTTTACATAACAACATTTGCTTCTTATATAAAAAACTACATCAAAGCCATGAGGCCGATGTTGGGATATCAATAGGAGAAAACCCGTAAGACCGCCCAAAGATGAACATGTCGGAAGGCCTTTTTAATCTAAAAGCTTCGCCGCGCAAAACTTCTGTGTTCGCAGATGCCAAAACTGTTAGAGTGTATGAGGACTCTCAACAAGGCATGGTAGCTGAACCGGAGGAAGAACCAATTTATTAGGACATTGACGGTGGTGCACGGCTTTGAAATTCGATGACCACCATGTATTCTTATTTAAGTTGCGTGCTGTATTCTTGTTTCGAAGTGATAGTTTTATTATTTTTTGAATGTAAAAATGAAATTTTAGAATTTCAATATCATATTTTTTCACTTTTTTTGGGAACAAAAAAAATCCCATTTATTGCTTTCAACGCTATCTAGAAAATTACCCATTACACTAAAATTTTCCCACACACACGTGTGTTTCATCTATTAGTTTACTTTGTATATGCAATTCAGTATTATTAACTATATTGTGCACTCTTGCTTTGGATTGTCTCTAAACTAACATAAGCCTGGACATTTTTTGTTTAATGGGTAATTTTCTAGGTGGAGCCTGTAACCAATATTTAGTATATATTCTAGTTTTCAACCCAATAAAAAGTACATTTAGAAAACCAAAGTGGATATAGTTTAAAAAATTAAATGTTCTTAAATAAATACCTTTTCTTAAAAAAAAAAGTAAATTTTCTAAAAAACAATACCTATTCATATTCTTAAACAAAGTACCTTTTCTCAAAAAAAAACATTATCTGTTTAAACAAAATAAATTTTCCTAAAACAGTAAATTTTCTTAAAAAAAAGGATTTTATTTTTATATAAGTACCATTTCTTAAAAAAGTATATTTTCTTACAACAAATTGCTTTTTGTTTTAATTGTTGAATATTGTTTATATCTCCTGATGATGCTACACAAAGGAGTAGCGAAATATCGAGGAAAATAAATATAACTACAGCAAATCTGACCTCAAGCTCGAAGAATATTGATTATTTATTGATAAGGAAAAGGTCGAACAACAGAATAAAAACTACCTTCTCTTTAAAGATAACGTCAAACAAAATAAACAAACAAAATAATTTTTCTTGAGGTAAGTACCTACTCTTAAAAATTTACCTATTCTTCAAAAAACGGGCCAATTCTAAAAAAAATCCCATTTCTTAAAAAACCCTTTTCTTCAAAAAAATAAATTCTCTTAACAAAAACTCTTTCCAAAATTCCTTTTCTTGAAAGTACCTATTCTTCAAAATACAACAATTCATTTTCTTTTCGTAAGATAAGTAACCTTTCTGAAAATAAGTAAATTTTTTTAAAAAAATAACCTTTTCCTAAACAGAGTACCATTTCTTTGAAGAGTACCTGTTCTTAAAAATATATGAAGCCTGTGTTAGATAACACTGGCGCATAGATCAGACGTAGAATACGTTAGTCATTTTGCAATTAAAATATATGAATTAAATATAATTTTTGATAAATGATTTAAATCTATCAAATTTATCTTTAATTATTATGTTAAAAATTTAGGATAGTTTTTAACAAAATTTGGGTACACTTTATATCAATTCGATGCACTTTTGAAAACAAGTGTAAATACTGCATGTGGCAACACTGGTTCTGTAATGTTCACATAAAACATGCATTGTCATTATACTTCTTCTCTTTCTCACACTGGTTCTGTGATGAACACACAGATAATCGTACTGCTCTTACACATGATGTTATAATACATAAAATACAAAGCATATGAAAATTAATACAAAATTTGAAGGAGTTATATTTTGATTTACTTATAGAATCAAAAAAATTATATGTAGCAATATGATTATTTAAATACAAATCAAAAGGAGACATATTAAATATGTCATGACCATACTTGAATTTTCTTCAATGCATGCATAAAGTATTAAAAACTTATAATGAAAGTGACAAACATTTTCTCAAAATTTTGTGCTCCAGATCAACACCCCTCCCTTACCGTATAACGTATTCTACGTTAAAAAAGTACTTCTTTCTAAAAAAAAATTCCTAATCTTATGGCTTTTCTTACTGAAAGTAATTCTTCTTAAAAATAATACCTTTTCTTAAAAAAAACATAAAATTATACGTAACCAGACGCAGAGGAAGCTGGACATAGGAAAGCTGCAATTACCAGAGGTAGTCACAGCCTACTAAAGGAAGCTCTCGCAAGTTTTGGCACAGAACCCACCCCCTCCCGATGACGATCCTGATGCGCAGTGGAAACCCATTTCCGACTCTATAAAAACTGCCGCAACAACCGTACTTGGTTTTGAAAAACCGCTTCGCAATAAACCGTGGTACGATGAAGAGTGTCGCATAGCAAATGACGAAAAGAACGCTGCACGTATGGTAATGCTTCAGTCAATTGCAACGCGAGCTGCAACTGAGCGGTATAGGGAGAAGAGAAAGGAGGTAAACCGTCTCTTTAGGCGTAAGAAACTGCAGTGGAGAAAGCGCGAGAGTGAGAAAATTGAGTCATACAGAAGGAAGAACGAAGCCCGAATATTCTACCAAAAAGTCAAAAACGGAACTAATGGACATGGTTCAGGGCGTCCCTTCTGTAAAAACAAGGACGGAAATCTTATTTCAGATGTGCAGAGCATGTTGGGAATATGGAGAGATCATTTCTCCGCGCTGCTAGCACCTGAGATATCCAAGGACGATTAGACAATCGATCAAAATATGGACGACGACGTCGATTGCCCCCCTCCTAACCAAGACGAGGTCAGAACAGCTATTGCCCGGCTAAAGAACAACAAAGCCGCAAGAGTCCATGGATTACCGGCGGAGCTGTTTAAAGCTGGCGGCGATGAGCTGATAAGGTGCATGCATCAGCTCATTAGCAAAATTTGGTTAGATGAATGCATGCCCGGCGATTGGAGTCTCAGTGTACTATGTCCCATATTTAAAAAAGGTGAACCGAGTATCTGTGCCATCTACAGTGGAATAAGCCTTTTATCTATAGCATAAGGTTCTATCAAGTATAATGTGCGACAGTCTAAAACCAATTATCGCTGACCTGATTGGACAAGACCAGATCTTCACGCTACGCCAAATCCTGGAGAAGAGACACGAAAAACAAATCGACACCTATCATATATTTATCGATTATAAAGCGGTCTCCGATAGTCCGATACGGGAGAACCTCTATGAAGTAATGTCTGAGCTTGGTATTCCTGCAAAACTCATACGCCTTTGCAGGATGACCTTGACGAACAACAAACCCGCAGTGAAAGTTTGTAAGGATCTTACCGAACCTTTCGAAACTAAGCGAGGCCTCAGGCAAGGCGACACCTTATCGTGCGATCTCTTTAAGATCTTAATGGAGATTATTATGAGAAAAGCTGCAGTCAACATGAATAAAACCATCAGCAGCAAAAGTCACATGCTGTTCGCGTATGCTGATGACATAGATATCATTGGGCGCACAATTACAGATGTTACTACGGTTTTTTCGAGAATTTAGAAGAAGTCAGGAAAAGCGGGTCTGCCGGTAAATGAAGACAAAATTATTGGTTTCAACGAACAGGGCCTCCACGCGATTAGACGAATTTAGTGGACGAATTTATATACCTCGGATCTGCCGTAAATAAAAACAACAACGTCTGCCTTGAGATCAAGCGGAGAATTGTGCTTGCGAATAGATGTTATTTTGGGCTAAGCAAGCACTTTAGTGATAAAGCCCTCTCTCGAGTAACAAAAGTCCAGCTGTACCAGACTCTCATTCACCTCTTTTGCATTATGGCCCAGACTCTCATTCACCTCTTTTGCATTATGGGCCAGAATCCTGAGTCCTTTCGCAAGCAGACGAAACATCTGTAGGCGTCTTCGAGAGAAAAATACTCCGAAAAATGTATAGCCCTATAGTGCACAACGGCGAGTATCAGTTAACCCTGTTGAAATTTAACATTTTTCGAACATTTGGAACTCCTTCAATCCATGAAGTGCTTCGCGGTGAGGGAGTATGACATTTCCTATGAGATATTGGTAACAACACAGTTTTGTGATCGACTGTACTTACTCATTGTGACAGTTTCCTTAACGTGATAGCAGACTTAGAACTGGTCTGCTACTCTGTAATATAAACCGTCAGCCAATCCGCGATCGATACCAGACGTATTCGGTGTTATTGAAAAGGTAACAACAATTTTTTGAAAGAGATGTAAATTGTGTTTTTCAAAACAAAGCGGTTGTAAACAGATTAACAACAAGCATGTATAAGTGCGTGCGACTGATGTGCTCACACATCTTGTGTGCAACAACAATTGTACTTTGTCAGCATGCTGACTCAAACTGAAGTCGGAGAAATTGACAGTGAAGTCAATTGAAACTGCCAGATTGTGCCATCAAATAAAATTACAAGAGGTGTCAGGTTGTAGTACAGTTCTAATAGTATATTTGTCATGCCAGGAATCAATTGTGACGAACGCGTCATTTCAATATAATGAAATTGTTGCTACAGTAATAAAATCTCCTCCAAAAAAGCCATTGTTCTCTTAGCAACAATTTTTAATTCAATTGCAAGGTTGAGTCATTTTCCTATTTACTTTTTATTTTTATTGACTATATTACAACCTCATGAGGTCAGACGTCTTACACATATTAGTTAAATAAACAAATTAAACAAATTCAACATATTCTTCCAACTGGCTCTATCCTTCGCCTTTTCTCGCCAGTTGGTAACACCAAGGATAAGGAGGGATTCTTCTGCCTGGTCTTTCCAGCGGAGTCTTGGTCGTCCTCTTTTTCTGCTTCCATCGGGTACGTTATCAAAAATCTTTCGCGCTGGCTCATCTTCATCCATTCTGATAACATGGCCTAGCCAACGCAATTGGACCACTTTGATTCATCTAGCTATGTCCACGTCAGAATAGAGATTATATAGCTCTGCGTTCCAGCGACAGGACCATATATTTTACGTAGAAATTTTCTCTCGAAAACTCCCAGGTGTTTTTCATCCGCTTGCAATATGACCCAAGTTTCGGAGCCATAAAATGAGAGTCTGATATAGCTGGAATTTTGTCAGTCGAGAGAGTGGTTTGTTCCTAAACTGCTTGCTGAGCCCAAAATAACATATATTTGCAAGCACAATTCTCCTATATATCTCCAGGCTGACGTTGTTGTCTTTATTCAGGGCGGATCCAAGATAGACAAATTTATCTACCACTTCAAAATTAAATCGGTTGTCAACGTTAGAGTTCGGACCAAGTCGAGAGGTTTCTCTAGTCGCTGACACCACCAATTTTGTCTTGCCCTCATTGACAGCAAGACCCACCTTTGCTGATTCCTTTTCGATTCTTGAAACTACTGCTGTACCCTCTCGCAAATTTCGCCCAATGATGTCTATGTCGTCAGCATAAGCCACCAACATATGGCTTTTCGTGTTAATGGTCTTGTTCGTATTTACCGTAGCTTTTCTCATTATTATCCCCATTAAGATGTTGAAGAGATTGCACGAAAGGGTGTCGCCTTGTCTAAGTCCTCGCTTGGTACAGAAAGGTTCAGTGAGGTTTTTCCCCACTTTCACTGCTGATTTGGTGTTGGTCAGCGTCATTCTACAGAGGCGGATCAGTGTTACCGGAATACCAAGTTCAGACATAGCTTCGTACAGTTTTCCCCGTATGGGGCTATCGAAAGCAGCTTTGTAATCGACAAAAAGGTGGTATGTATCGATTTGCTTTTCGTGGATCTTTTCCAGGATTCGGCGTAGCGTGAATATTTCGTCAGTTGTGGACTTGCGTGATCTAAAACCACACTGATAAGGTCCAATCAGGTTTTCAATAATTGGCTTTAGTCTTTCACATAATACGCTGGACAAGACCTTATACGCGATGGATAAAAGACTGATACCGCGATAGTTGGAACAGACACACGGATCACCCTTTTTGAATACAGGACATAATACACTGAGACTCCAGTCGTCGCGCATAGATTCCCCCAGCCATATACCTCATATCAGTTCATGTACAATGGAATTATGCGAAAATCATAATGATACTAAAGCCAAACAACCCCGAAAATCTGGTGACCTCATATAGACTAGTAAGTTTACTGTCAACATTTTCTCAATTTTTTGAAAAGATATTCATAAAAAACGGTTAAACCCACTGCTGGATAACCAGAAAATAATCCCAGAGCGCTAGTTTGGATTCAGGCAACAAAAATGGTACACCCGAGCAGTGCCATCGTATTGTAAATGTTATAAGGGACGCTTTTGAAAAAAACTTTACTGTTCAGCTGTGGTTTAGATCCTTCGACAGCGTATGGCATGACGAATTACAATTTAAATTACAGAATCTGTTCCAACTCCTTTTTATCTTCTTTAAAAATCGAATCTCAGTGAAAGAAGTTTTCATGTCATGTTTAAACGACGTCGATTCTGAATTTGGATCAGTAAACTCAGGTGTTCCGCAGGGAAGTGTTTTAGGATCAGTGTTGTACACCATATATAGGTGGTATAACGACGTCATAGTTGAACATATGCCGATGACACTGCACTGCTGACGACGAATGAATCACACATAATTACTTCTTCACTAGTACAAAAAGAATTGTCTTTGATTCAAAACTCGTTGAAAAATCGGAATAAAAATATTGATAAGGACAAATAAGCGCACTTAACCTTTATTCGTAAAAAACAAAGATTTCCCTGCTTTGATACTAAATGGAGATGTTATACCCAAAACCATCTAAATATTTGGGACTTCAGCTGGACAGAGAAGGCTAACTAGGAAAAGTCACATACTTCCAAAGTAGAAACAACCAGATATCAAGGTCAAGAAAACAAAGTATTTTTATACAAAACCATTTTAAAGCCCAATTTTGGGGAACAGCAAGCAATTCAAACATAAAAATACTACAGAGGTATCAACCGAAAACTTTGCACTTACTAGTGAATGCTTCTTGGTTTCTAAATAAAAACAGTCGACACAAAGACCTTGGTGTTCCTTGTCTTAAAGAAGATATTCAACGATTTAGTACAAATTATCTAAATAGAATATTCGATATTGCCGCCATCTATATGCGAGGTGACAGATGTGTGTTTCCTAGTATGTGGGAACCTGCCTCAACGACCTAAACCCACACTGCTCTAAACACTGAGTGGATAAAATGCGTCTACCATCGCTCCCACATGCAAGCATGTGAGTACCAATTTAGGCACCATGTATTTGGACATGGTGCCCCCCCCCTTGGAGCGGAGCCTACCTAAAACTCCTTCCGATGTGTGGGTAACGGCACACGGTTGCAATGCAACTCCACATCGAACCGAAACTCTCCCCGCGATTTGGGTACAGACCACAGCCACCACGTGTCTCCCCGAAGGGACACACCACAGTCAGGATGGTATCCAATCATTTCATGGGCACCTGACTCCCGTGGTACCAGAATTAGGTCTCTGGTCAAACCTCGTAGTCGAAACTACTACGAGTTGAACCCCAAACGGTTCGGGCACTGGTGAGCGTCCAACACAAACATACAACAAATCTAACTACAAACAAACACACATTCACACATATCTGCCACACACACATATCTACCACACACACACTCATTCATACTTACACACACCCATTCACACATCACATCCTCTCCCTCTTTCTACCAAACACATCACCAGTAAACACACTAATCCTGTCCATCGGACGTCCATCCGTCAACGTCCTACTAACGTCCACGTCCGTCCCAGTATATGTAACCCCCATAGCGTCCAAGTCTCTAATGTCAACATAAAAATGACAGTCCGTCAGTATGTGGCCAGTCCTCCGGTCTATTCCCACAGCCACAGTCAGCAGTCTCCGTCAGGCATCTCTTATGCAAGAAAGCAGTAAGAGAGCCGTCAGTAAGTATCCCAGTCTCAAGCCGAAGCCAAAGTCTCGTCTGTCGCGTACAAACGTCACGTCGTGTACGTCACCCTATCGTTGTCGCTGTCCGTGCATCTTCTCTGCCACACGGATATATGATGCTCCTCAAGGATCCGTGCCACTTCACCATCTGCCACATTAGTAGCAGACAGCCATTCGCCTTCCTCCAACGGCAACCTCTTCCGAACTTTATACAGCACAGTACGCCCCATGACCTCCAATTCAAGGGGAGGCACGCCCAACAACACCTGCAGAGCGTCTGTCGAGACGATACGGCAGACCGGCATACACGCGAGCATCGCAATCCTCTGGCAAGAGAGAAGTTTCTCCCTGCCGACCAAAGACCTGGCTGTACCGCACCATACCGGTGCTCCATACGTCACGCAAGCAACGAACAAACCACCGTATCTGGTACTGGCAGCACTCCTGCTGAGGCCCTATTCACTGCTGAGGATGCGCCTTACCATGCCGACCAACGCCGTAAGCTTCTCCTTGACGTCAGGCATATGCTGCATAAAGTTCAACCGTTCACCAACCACAATACCGATGTATTTCACCTCACTCACACATCTGATACTAGTATCGCGACACCTAATCACTGGAGGGCGAAACGCAGACAATTTGCCCTAAAGCAACATCGTCATGGTCTTGTCCAGAGCCAAGTCCACACCAACGCTCATACCCTACTCACTCACTACACACATGACTTCCTCGCTACTTCTCTCCACATCAGCACGTTACTGTCCTCCGATGAAGATAATGAGGTCATCCGAATACGCACACAGCCTGTAATCACCGCAAAGAATCCTCAACAGGGAGTCCATTATGAGGTTCCATACAAATGGACCACAGATGGACCCCTGCGGACATCCCTGGGTGGCAGCACGCCAGTCTGTGTCGCTACCTCCAACCGCACACACATTTCTGCAGCTAAAGTAACTGGCCCATAGGCTCAGCTCCCTACAGCCAATCTCACGCAGTCAGCACAACACACTGCCCCAAGACAGGTGGTCAAATATGCCACGAAAATCCACGAATATACCTAGCACGTATTTAGCAGATGTGTCAGCAACACAGCATAGAACGTGAAGCCATGCATCCACCACGCTTCTTCCTTCCTCAAAACCGAACTAGAAGTCAGAAGGCTGCCAGTTGTTGTCCTCTTAAAGCCGATTCACCATAACTCTCTCCAGTACTTTCTCCAACACGGGGAGCAAACTGATGCCCCGATAAGACCGTAGTAGAAAGAAATGTTAGGTGGTCAGAGCAGGAATCGAACTCATGTAGAATAACCTTAGAATAACCGTACAATATCGTTGAGTTAAAAATCAATAGCACAGCTCACTGAAATGAGATGATCTTTAGGCAGTAATGGAAAACCAAGTGTAAGAAGCATTTGAAAGAACTTGACAGACGACCATGTATTCTAAGTATAATCCATTAGTTTCAACGAATACGATTAAAACAATTTTGATGCTGTACAAATATTTTAAACTCATTGCTTCAATTCTCTTTATTTTTCGAAATTTGCAACGATACATCAAGTACAACACTATTCCACAACACATTTTAAATTCCTAACCCCCTCTAGCACAAATTTATCATATTTCAAGATATCTAAAAACTAACTCGTTTGGAAGGATAGTGGGTTTGTTTTTCATTTTTTTTGCAGGGTAATCTGTTGCTTCATGGAGTGTTCACAATTTGATCGCAATTTTTTGTAGCTGCCCCATGCAGAATTTTATAAAACTAGAAAAAAAAGTTGTACCCATATTCCACAAAATGTAGTAGCATTTTTTGCCAGTTTCCCCACTCAGCACAGATAAATTTCGCATCAGTTTTGTGAAATATTCCGCACCCCCACTCTCTGACGCTAATAATTTTTCCAGCCATTTAAGTTTTATGCAATGCCAAAGTTTCCAACACCATGTATCCGTTCGTCCGTCCGTCCGTTCATCTGGACTGTCAGTTGTCAATGTGATATCAACTGATGGTAGAACAATATAGGGACACAGTGTTATCCCTGTTCCCCTGTGGCAGAGTTTTCGTTATTCCGCCATCGCACAAAAACCGCCAAATCATTTTTCCACAGGGAAAGGTTTAGAAACTGTTTTGGCTTCGATGGGTTGATATATATTTTTTTATTTTCGTTTGCTTAATCACTTGTGCAGAAAAATAGTTTTGGTTTTAAAGTTGTAGATTGAAGTTCAGTTTTACTCATGCATCGAACAACGATGGCAAAACAAAAGATTGATATTTAATTACATCCTAACCTCAACGATCTTAATAATTTAATTAATTTTGGTTTCGAGCTTTGATAATGCAGTTAGAAATGGGGGAAGGAAAGGCCAAATCTGTGAAGAGGGTCCTCGCACTTTAATCCTTTGATTCAAAGTTTACTCAGCATTTTCCTAATGTTTTTCGTGTATCTTTGGAGCATAGATTCCTTATATTTATCTTCGTACTCTTTGAGTTGAACATCCATGCACATAGATAGAGAGGATGTCTTTGTGTAACGAATCCTTTTTTATTAATTGGTTGTGTTTTCCTCCTGTTTGCTGCTCGTCGTTGCCTTTTGAGTCGTGGGTTTCAATACATCCTTTGCTGTTTTAGTACAAGACTGCAGTAATTAGTGACAGCTTAACTCTTCTTCTACTTGTTTGTCTACTTTTCTAAGTTTTTTGTGGAAGAAAAAACCTTTCTGTTGCTGTGGTGTCATTTGTTTACGTCGCTCTCTCCTGTTTATATACCTCATGGTCAGGAGCTCTTTGCGGGCGATTTAGGTATGACAGAAGATGTATAAATCTTGTAAAGTAGTAGTTGGGGAAATTTGTTAGTAATCGAATTCACAGCTGGACCTCTCGTGCCTGGTCAAAATGTGGGAAGCTCAAAGATTGCTATATGCACTAATTAGCGCCTTCTTTTAGAAGCAGTGTTAGTCATTCCTTCCCGGTTTTTCTGTATCTTCTTCAGCGAACTGCGAGTAATTAGTAAGACCCATTCAATGCAGGACAGTCCTTGTTACGCCTATAAATATGATCAGGCCTACAACTATGATTGCATTTGCTATCCTCCTGAGTGTCTTAATACATGTTTATTTAAACCTCAAGTCTTACATTGTTTCACACCACTCTGCTATACACTTTCTTACATTTGACCAAAAAAAATAAATCTACGGAGTCCTTATACTCATTATCTTGTTTCATTTACTCTCTTTGCAAAATGTTACCATTCAATTTTACAAAAATAAAAACCAAAACCCTGCATCGAGTTTTAGGTAAAAGTTTAAATTTTGTTTCTGTCGCGTGGGGTTGTATTTCGAAATCAACATACAAGGGTTTATTTAATTATTTTAATTGATGTCAGATCATTTAAAGGTTTACAAAAGTTGAATACTAAATTAGCAAGTATTTGTAGTAAAACGGATAACAGAACTAAAAAAAGTGGGGTAACCTCGAGAGAAATTTTACAGTCGTTAAATTAATCAGTCAAAAAGTAATATAAAGAATTAAAAAGTAGCGTATACTTTATATAAAGAATTATATAAATCATACGTTTGTTGATCACTTGCAATGAATCAATATTAATCATACCCTTTGAATACTACAGACACATGTAAGTATGTTAATGGTGTGTATAAAGAAATCATACGGTAATAGAATTATAAAAGTGGGGTAACCTGGAGAGAACTTTTACAGTCTATAAAGTTCACTATTAATTAATAAGTCAAAAAGTAATATAAAGAATTAAAAGTCAATACAATGAATAAATTGAGAACTAGAATAGCTGCTCATAAGTCGGACCAAAAAGCTCATTATAGGCCGATAGAACAAAGCCCACTGTACTATAACTGCAAACAAATCAAAGTGGAAATTCTGACTGAAGAGAAAAATTACTCAAGACGCCTCTTCCAGGAAATGCTGTATATAATTGACGTTCCATCGGAGAAAAGGCTTAACTTCAAACGGGATACAGATCAATGTGCGCATGTGTATAGGCACACAATAGACAAATTCAGGAGAAGAACAAATCAGTTGACATAAGCCTGCGGAAAAACTTGGACGAACTCTGTGTTATCTCAAAATGTAATTGAAATTAATCAATCTCCCTTTGGGGAAAATAATATATATTTTTATGTAGATTCTTGTTTGAATTGTTCCATAATGTTTATTAATACTTTGTTTATTCTTGTTTTATCAGATCCATGAAAATGATCAACGAAGTTGGTCGAAATATTGGAAAATATTGATGAAATTGTAAGATGATATACTTAAAATGTTTTCTTTTTATTCTTATGACCTTATGCAGAAACAACTGAAAACTAATAAGTCAGAGTATACTTTATATAAAGGATTACATAAATCATACGTTTGTTGATCACTTGTAGTGAATTGATATTAATCATTCGCCTTAAATATTAGTGAATATACCTATACGAGTAAACCATCAACAGCAAAAGTCACGTGCTGCATTGCGAGAAGTAACTGCGGTATTTTCAAGAATCGAGAAGTATAATATAGATAAAAATAGTGTCAGTGTAGATATTGTACGTTATAATAAACGTTACATTTTGGCGATTATTTTAATGCTATTGTGCTATCACCACCAAATCCCATCTTAAGACTGGTTGTAATACTACCTAGTCACGGGAAAACTGTGTTTCTAAAAACTAATTTAAAACATTTTACCCATGTAACATAAATTTGGGTTTTTTTTTATTTGTAATTGTAATTGACGAATACGTTATACTGAGTATTATAGTAATCATTCGCCTGCAAATTGATGTCACTGATTTAATATTTATCATACGCTATGAATAAAGGGTGGCTCATTTATGTTACGCGCGGGCTATTCAAAGTTTCATTAAAAGATCTACAAATACGAAAACGCGGGCTTAAGGCATATATGTCAATGTTAAAAGGCTAGCTCTGCCAAGTGTGGCGTGGTTCCTAACCCAGGTCTTCGCCGCGTAAGCATAAAGATAAAATGCCTATAAAATATTACCACAATATAAATGAGCTTAGAAGCAAAAAAACACGTAAAAAGTAAATGTGCCGCTGAAACCATTCGGACGTGGGATGACAGGCTGGTAATGTCATCTCGGGGTGCAATTTTTCCTTCCCATAGTTCAATAGAACTACGCCTTTGACAACATTGGGTACCCGGTATTCTTTTCTTATGTGGCTCATAATCGTCCGACATGGCGATCCTTGCGATTTTGGCGCCATCGTTATATCCAACGTAGAATGCAATAACACTTAAGTTCAAGGTGGTTGGAAGCAGTACCGGTGACTGGGTGGCCAGTTAGTTAGTTCGTTTGAAAAGAGGGGTGCAATGTTGAGTGCTCAAAAGGACCACTCTAAACCTTCCCAATTCAGTAGACATACACTTAACCTACTGATTCGACCTGTTGTGCGCTCTAAGTTTACCCTACTAATTTACTATATCTCTTATAGGAATTCGGTGCTATTCACGAAATACCTCACGTTGGTCCAGTCCATACCCATAAGTTTGGTCATATCGGGTATCATACTGCCCGAAAGATATTTGGATCTAGCTTGTGTGAAGGCCGGACAGTGGCATAAAAAATGCTCCATCATCTCATCGTCCTCCATGCATGTCCTGCACTCATTATTCGCCACTAGTCCAATACGTTACAGGTTGTCCCGTAATCCCGAATGCCCAGATAAGACTCCCATCATCTTGCTCAGTTCAGATTTTCACAGTTTCAGCAAACCTTTTGTCCTCAATCCATCTGGGTGTCTCCAAAGGATCTTTGTCATGCTGCCTACTGATTCCTGGTTCCAATGGACTATATATGCCGACTCCGCCCAATTACTCAACTCAGTCTTCGTCACCCCAAAGAGTTTCGCTCTCTCTAGGCTCACCGTTTGGAGTTTCCTGGCTTTCGTTGCTAGGAGGTACGCTCGTTCGTTGTCGAATACTCCGATGTGCCCCGGCGCCCAGATGATATTGAGTCTGCCGTGCATAGAGTAATCGTTTATCACCTACTTACAGTCAAGGACTGTTCTAGATTTGACAGTTTCCGATGATATTGCCTTGATTACCATTTGGCTATCCGTGAAGATATTTGCCTCGGCTGGGTTTGCATTATCGCCGATCCATTTAATACACTCCGTAATGGCGTAGATGGAATTCGGTTGCTTGATTTTCAATGAAGTATCCTAGAACCGTTCTTTCCCCTAGCTTTGAGGCATCCGTGTTGGCATTAAGGTTACGCAATTCGCTTAACCCTTATCTCAGGTATTCGGTCAGATCCACTCGTATCTTGCGTGTACCTAACTAAGGTCTCAATTATCCGTTGGTGTGTTGACGTAAGATCCCTGTTGCTTGTAGGCATTTTGCCGCAAGGGCGGCCTCGTATTTGAGTCTAATCTCGATTGGATGGATACATAAAATAGTCTCCATGGCTCTTGTCGAGGTTGTCCTTATTGCACCACTAATACCAATGCAGCACATTCTCTGAACCCTCTGCAGTATTGCGATGTTACATTTCCTCTCAACTGGCGTCCACCATACTACAGAAGCATATGTTAGTGCGGACCTGATTACGCTTCTGTAGAGCGAGTGTGTTATATTCGGTTTGAGGCCCCATTTGCATCCTATAGCCCTTCTGCATAGCGACCAGCATCTGTAGGCCTTATTGGCCCTTTCCTCTATGTGGTGCTTCCAATTCAGTTTCCGATCTAAGATTACCCCTAAGTATTTAACCTTATCGGATATTTTAATCGTCTTTCCCAGGAATCGTGGCTCTTCGTATTCCTTGTGAATAGACACATTTCCGTTTTGTCCGGGTTTACATTTAGGCCCCTTGGCTGTGCCCAGTCATACGCATACTCAGTGCCCTCTCGGCCTCTCTGCATAATTGATTAGTATTCCTTCCCTTCAGAAGTATTATAACGTCATCTGCGTAGCAGACTGGTTTAAGTCCTTCTTCGGTAAGTTTCCTTAGGAGACTGTATTGTGAGGACCCATAAGAGTGGCGATATAATCCATCCCTGTGGAGTTCCACGTTGTATTTACATCATGGGAACCACAGTTTATCCATCTATTCCTTAACATATGGTTGATTCAGTCTTCTAATGCCCGGTCCACCATAAACAAGTCTATGAATTAGATGAGTGCTTCGGTCCGGACATTATTGAACGCTCCCTCAATATCTATGCATAGAGCGAGTGTATATAGTTTGTCATTGAGAGATTGCTCTATGTAGTAGGTTACTCCATGAAGTGCGGTTTCCACTGATCTGCCTTTAACCTATGCGTGTTGCCTAAACTTTAGCTTATCGTTCGGTATTCCACTTTTCACCATGTAGTCCACTATTCTTGAAAGGGTGGCTCGCTTTAAAAGAAATACATTTTTCCAAAAATTATGATTTAATTGGTAAGGGCCATTATTGACATATCGTTCAAATGACTTCCACGACTTGCTTTACAGAACCTCATTCAATGTACGCAATATTTTAGTAAATTTTTGATTGTTTAGGCCTCTATCTCGTGAACGGCAACGTTGGTTTCATGGTGTAAGGCCTCAATGGAGTCGGGATTCTTTACGTAGCACTCATCTTTCACGGCGCCCCAGAGATAACAGTCTATCGGGGTCAACTCGCACCTGGGTGGCAGACAATGGACTTTGAGTTTCGGCTGATTACACTATGCAACAAAATTTAGGTTTTTGCTTTAGGGGTGGACGATTTCTGTGCCAACAAATGATCACACTAAGTGAGTATAGTCAACTTCCAAAAATTTAGACCGCTGTGTCTGGCTACACTTTTTTTTATGGGCGTGGCAAGTTTGAATTTTCTTATGAGATACTGTCCGAGATAAACTTTTAAATCGAGTATAAATACTGAATTCAGCGAATTCTTGTGATAACATGTCTTCAGTGGCCTAGTTACGTCCACGTCAGAATATAGATTATATAGCTCTTGGTTCCAGCGACGTCGGTACTCGCCGTTTTCCCTAACAGTACCATATATTTTACGGAGAATTTTTCTCTCGTATACTCCCAGGTGTTTTTCATACACTTGCGATAAGACCGAAGTTTTGCAGCCATATGTCAAGACAGGTAAAATAAGAGTCTGGTATAGCTGGACTTCTATCTGCCGAGAGAGGGCTTTGTCCCAATCTGCTTGCTGACCCCAAAATAGCATTTATTTGCAAGCAGAATTCTCCTATTTATCTCCAGGCTGACGTTGTTATCCTTGTTCACGGCGGATCTAAGCTAGACAAATTCAAAATTAAATCGGTTGTCTACGTTCAAATGCAGACCAAGTCGAGAGGTTTCTCTACTCGTTGACACCATCAAATTTGTCTTGCCCTCATTAACAGCAAGACCCACCTTCGCTGATTCCTTTTCGATTCTTCAAAATACTCACAAACTTCGCCCAATGATGTCTATATCGTCAGCATACGCCAGCAACATATGATTTTTCGTGTTAATGGTCTTGTTCATATTTACTGCAGCTTTTCATATTATTATCTCCATTAAGATGTTGAAGATATTGCACGATAGTATGTCGCCTTGTCTCAGTCATCGCTTGGTACAGAATGGTTCAGTGAGGTCTTTCTCCACTTTCAGTGCTGCTTTGGTGTTGGTCAGCGTCATTCCACAGAGGCGGATCAGTTTTGCCGGAACACCAAGTTCAGACATAGCTTCGTACAGTTTTCCCCGCATGGGGCTATGGAAAGCAGCTTTGTCATCCACAGAAGGGTAGTATGTATCGATTTGCTTTACGTGGGTCTTTTCCAGGATTTGGCTTAACGTGAATATTTGGTCAGTCGTGGACTTGCCTGGTCTAAAACCACACTGATAAGATCCAATCAGGTTTTGAATAATTGGCTTTAGTCTTTCACATAACACGCTCGACAAGACCTAATACGCGATGAATATGCCTTCACACCGTGGTCTTCATGCAAAATTGTGCGCAAAGGATTGCGAGAAATGTTCAATTGCTGCGAACGGTGGCGAGCTGATGTTGACGGCTATTCGAGCACACTTTCAACTATACCGACAATATTTTTCACTGGACGCACTGACCGAGTAGGTAGACGATTTCCAATGAGGACCCGGATTGATGATCTCGCTTCACAAATTGATGAACAATCTGCAATGATGGCACCCTATTTCTATCGAATTTATATCGAAGATTTCCAACAGTTTGAGTTGAAGACTCAGTACTTTGGAAGGAAATTTTTGATATTTCCCAATTTTCTTCAAGCGTAAACAGACTTGTTTCGTAAATTTCTAACCTTAAATTAATATTATATCACTTCATAAAAGTCAAATTAGTCATCTGCTGCAGATTTATTCATAGCCATCCTTTTAGCACTATCCAATTTTTGTCAGTCATAAATGTTCTTAAAAATATCTTATGTGCGGAAAAGCCGTATTTTTTGTAAAAGTTCGTAATGTCGGAGTAGCCTGTAAAATCGCATATGCACTCTTGAATTAAAGGTATAATTATACAATTCTTCCATTTGCTTAATAGGAAAATAGAATACTTCTGCAATAAATGCTTTACAGGTTTGGCTTAACCATCATTAATTTTAGGTTGGTAGTGGATAGTCAACAAGCCGTTTGTGACACACATTGCAGCGAGATTATCTAATGTTAATTACTCCTAAAAGTATGCCGTTGTTGCAAGTTAAAGCACTACTTCATACCAACTCACGTCTGGTGATTGATGATGATATAGCAAGAAGATTCTGCCTGAAAAAATAAACAACAGTTATTATCTCACCACTAATCATTACCTGGATGTCGAATGTCGAGAACAGCCGAGAACGAAAAGCGTTACTACGAGTGATTCTGGAAACAACTGAAGTGACATATAATATAGAATAGAGTATATACGACGTATGAATCACGAGATGCATTAATTGTATCCCAAAATCGAATTTAAGCGAATCAAACCAAGGCGATTACACTAGCTAGACCATAAAGCAAAATGAAGTGGCTCGAAAACGTACTCGAAGGATATCGATGTATGCGTCGACAAAGACTTCGCGGGATAAGTCAGGAGGCAAAAAGCCTGCGAGCCCGTTAGACTAAAGTTTGAGCCGATTGGAGAAATGAGTTGGCTTCGTTTTGTAAGGTCGCAAACCCTTCTGGGTTATTTGATGCTGCCTAAGTAAGTAAGTAAGCCCATAAACAAAACGCACATCCCAGTTTTTAATGATTTGTTACGCACTTTCAAATGGTCTGATATTCTAATTCCCGTTAATAAAACAAGGCTCTTCAGGTGTAACTGTTTTATTTACTTTACTTATGGAGAACAAATTCTTTGCTTTACTTGATCTAAGTAAGATTATTGGCCACAATGTGAACGTTAACCCGTTTGAATTGCGACTGGCATCAGTTTCGATGTAAATCAGCTATATGCCACTTCAGCTGTTTCCAGAACCACTCGTAGTAACGCTTTTCGTTTTCGGTTGTTCTCGAAATTCGACATCCAGGTAATGATTAGTGGTGAGATAACAAATGTTCTAGATTGTTTCAGTCTTCTTGCTAAATCACTCGTAGTGAGTTGGTATGAAGTAGTTCTTTAACTTGCAACAACGGCATACTTTTAGGAGTAATTAACATTAGGTAACATTAGGAAACAATGTTTCTTATGAAATTTGTGTAATCGTCGCAAGCTATTAAGCAAATGGAAGAATTGTAAAGGGTTTTCCAATATGAACTTGACAACTTTTTTTTAAATAAAACGCAAACCATTTGAAATATTTCTCAAAATTTATGATCGACTTGACATACAATCAAAACATTTAGGACTGGAACTCAACTTCGTTCTACAGCTAAACTGACATTCGCTAAAATTCGATTTCGGGATACAATTTATGCATCTCGTGGCTCATACGTCGTATATACTATATTCTATATTATAGGGCCATTACATACGATATTTTTCTAACCATTTTTCGCTTTGAGGATTCTGCGTCATAAAGCAAGACAGGTTGCATGCGTGTCTGATAGAGTTGGATTTTTATTTCTCGTGAGAGGGTCTTATCTCTCAAGTGCTAGTTTAGCCGGAAATTCCATATTTGAATTCAAGATCTGCTGCTTTGTGTATCTTTATGGTGACAGACAGCAGTGTTTTCAGCAGTTTTCAACAGACGAAACTGCATTTAGCTCACAAATACATACATTACGACCTACTAATCATTGTGTCCCAAACATGTTGGACAACATGTTTGGAAATAAGTAAACTATATTTCCGACAAGCTACAAACACGTTATATTTGCATCCAAACAGCAAGAAAAGAAAACAATTTTTAGCGTGTACGTTTTATCTTCCTTTTAGATTCTTGAAAACACTACAGTAAATATTTGCACGTTTCGCACAATGATGTCAACATCTTCGACATATGCGAGAAGCTTTTGCTGCTAATGGTTTAATTCATATGAACTGTATCTGTCCACATTCTAAAATAAAATGTTGAAAAGGTCGGTTGTCTCTCTGCCTGAGGTTTCGCTCGTACCAAATAGTTCGGAGAGATCTTTAAAAATCTTTACTGAGGATATTGAGCCGGGCAGTGTCATTCTAAAAAGGAGTGTCAGCTTAGCAGGAATACTATGCTCACACATAACTTCGTCATGCTTCCTCCATAACTGCCTACCGAAAGCAGCTTTCTAATTGGTAAAGAGATGGTAGGTTTGTATTTGTATTTCATGGGGTTTCTCCTGGTATTGGTATAATGTGAATGTATTGTCAGCGGTGCATTTTCCAGGCCTAACCCCACACTCATAACGTCTGCAAAAATTGCCTTTTGTCGTTCGCAAACTACACTTGAGTGGACCCTGTATACGATGGATAAAAGGCTTATACCATGATATTTGATACATAAACTCGGGTCTCTTTTTTTGGAAACACCACACAATATACTGAGAGTTCAATTATCGTACATCCATTCGCCTAGCCAGATTTTACATATGAGCTGAAGCATGCATCTTTCCAACTCATAGCCGCCAGCCATGAATAGCTCAGCCAGTAGGCCATCTGCATCTACGGTTTTGTTTTTCTTGAGCCTTGAACAGCTCAGCCGGTAGTCTATCCGCTTTGTTGTTATTAACCCAGGAAATTGCAGTTCTAACCACTTTTTGGCTATAAGGGGACATTCGACACCAACGTCTTGCATTTTCTCAAATCCTTCATCTGCATTAAAGTTTCCTGGGACAAGTAAATCAGGGAAGTGATATATCCGTATCCCCAATAAACTATTCCCTGGTCCATGACCCCTGCTTTTTCTTTTTACTTTTTGGTGGAATTTTCGGGCCTAATTCTTCCTTTAAAAAAATTGATTCCAATTACATCCCATGAAGGAATTGGGGAGGTTCCTTCCTAATTCTGTAAGATTTGATCTGCTCATTCTCGCACTTTATACATAAATATAAATATATTTAAATAAACGGGTGGCCTCTCTGCTTGTCTCCTTATACCACTCCGTTGCAAGTCGCGTTGAAACTGACCGAAGCACTGGCAACTTTTTTGTTCTAGACTTGTCGTGCAACACTCTTCATCGTACCATGGTTTGTCTTTAAGCGGTTTTTCGTTTGGTCGTTTGGTCCACTGCTGGGGGTGGTTTCTAAGCCAGTAGCAGAGTAAAATTATCAATAAAGACCGTGGCTACCTCCGGTAATTGCAGCTTTCCAATGTCGAGTTTTTTATGTGTCTTATTTCGTACGACATTCGCTCTGCTTATCCTTCCAAATCCAAATCGATATTAGACCTTCAAAACACACGTATATCCACTACACTGATAGAGTGCCTTCCATCAGTTCCAAAATGGTCAATCTAGTTTTTTATTTGGGGATCAGGGGATACTAAAGTACCCCCGTGGATATCTTTATGATGAACTCTCGTACTCGTGACAACCATGATTTTTGCTGCGGCAAAATTTAACACCCTCATTCCGTTATCGGAAGTGCTGGCATGTTGACCATATTTACCGATGTTTGGTTGAAAGCCATTTTCTCTACCCATTTTTGGCATTAAAATCGCCTAGAAAAATCTTAACTTCACGGTCCGGGTAGCGGCCATAGGTTTCCTCTAGGCGCTCATAGAACATATCGTTGGTCTCGTCGCCTTTCTCTTGAAGAACGTCGCCTTTATGCTGATAGTGGCTATACGTGCACTCCCCAGATATAACCTAGAAACAACATATCGTAGCCTTTTACCAACTTCAAATCCCGCACCATATTCATGTTATTTTCATGACAGCTGTAATAGATATCGCTGTTCTTCCTTCACGTCCTGTCCATCGAATTTCCTGTGTTGCAGTAATATTATATTTTATCGCAAGGGCATCAATAAAATAAATAAATGGTTTCCCATTACATTCCATGAAGGAATTGGAGAGAGCTTCTCACAACCAATGGGCTGTGAGGTTTCTAGTTTTATGCTCATTGATTGGGACCTACAGTTTTTACATCGATTCCGAATGGTATTTTTGAGAGGCTTTATCATGGCTAAATACTCGATAGTTTCCCCGTCACGAGAAAGAAATTTAACGCGGTCAGAGAAGGGATCGAACCCAGGATCTCATGTACAAGTGGCGCGTACACTAACCGTTGTACCGCCAACGGCCACATTCTCGAGGGGATACCCTGTATTTACTATAATATTAATCATTCGCCTACTGATCGATCACTGTGAATTAATATTAATTATACGCTCTTAATATTTCGAGTGTTTTTTAACTATGTGGAACATTTGTAAAAGAATATAAGATTTTGTATTGACAATTATTAAGCTATAGACATTTTAAGATTTTTACAAAAAATATCACTTTTTTTGACGTGGAAAATTTTTGCGTGACAACTGCATACATTTTCGATCACCAGCTTTCTATGAATTTGCTGAAAAATAAACATTGAAACATAAGTATACAATAAAAAACTAAACAAATTTTGCTCGCCAAATAAAAAGTGTAAACACATATATTCAAACACCATCGTACTACCACATGCAATACATGGAGAATGCAGGACAATTCGAAAACACATATGAACCTTGATAAAATATTTACATATGAATCTGGCAAACACCACATACATATGAACACGCTGCCATGCAGAATATCATAAACTTCATTACCAAGAGTGTGTATAGGTGCATTTTATATTCAGGTACAATATTTTAACCAAAATTTAGTCAACCTCTACGTTGGTTGCATACACAAAATCATCATACTTAGCACCACCATCCAAGTAATGCTACAGTTAAATGTCGACAAAAAAAGGACAAAAAAAAGGTCAAATAACGCAAAGTGGCGGAAAAGGATTTTCAGGTGTAAACAAAATTACGTTGCAAAAATATCTGCAGCCGTTTGCGCCGCTATGTAAATGTGTGTCAATTGTAAATGTGTGTGCGAGAAAGGTGGGGCTGTAAATTACATAAAATATGTCTCCGAAATTATAATGTCGACTCCTCCTAAATGTATATGCTTACATCCTCTCATTGCAACAGAATGTTTTCGTGCTGCATGCAAAGTGGAAAACATAAAGAATGCTAGGAAGTCGGTTGCAATTTTCACCCAAAGTGTAAAAGCAACGAAAATTTAACGTATTTAATATTGCATACTCGCACAACACAAAATGCTACAAATAAATGTTGCATACTTTTGTGTGGCGTTTGTAGTTTTGTAGGTGCAGGTTAACACCAGTGTCATGTGAAAAATTATGCATATGCAAATAGTGAGAAAAACCTCAATATGTATTCACGTCACGTTGAGGTGCATTATGATTATATTATATTATCGAGGCGAACAGAATTAGAGGAGAGGATTGTCGCTAAAACAATATTCAAGGATAAATTATATGCGGTAGCCTAACAAGGCTGAGTGTGCAATATTAACACCAGGTTATATCTGCACATTATCAATTCACAAATATATAACAACGAATTTTTAATAATAAATTCCTGAATATTCTAAACGTAATCTGTGGTCCATGTTATTATTCTACTGTTCTTGGTATTATAATATAATTATTCAACAATAACATTCATGTTTCGACAATATTTCTGGCAATATAGTTTTGGGAAAAAAGAACTAGCATTGGTTTCAATTTCTAAAAACAAAAGTCTGTGTGGTAAAATGGAATGATAAATACAAATCCTATTTGTAAATCAAATGCAACATCTGTGTCTTTTAAATCATTATATGAAGACATCAAATTTCTGACGTCATATATTTACACAGTGCAACACATAAAATGCAACCAAATTCTCGCGTCAAATTTCTTGAAGTATTTAGTGAAACTAACAAAAACCCTAGTTGGATTTTGATAATGTAGCTTCTATTCGGATTTTATGGTCTCATGTATATTTTGGCTGAAACTTAAATTTCCCGAAGAACATGCAATTTTTCTCACGGCTATATCTCGGAAACTAATTGGAATTTTGTTTTCCCGCCTTCGGCAGAATTGTAGATAAAAACGAGGGGAAAGAAAGTGCAGAATATATAAATCCCAAAGAAGCTGCATATAGTGACTCTAAATTGAAAATAAAGGCTTTTTCAATAAGAGCGCTACAAAAGTTTTTTTAAATAAAACAAAACCGGCTGTAGATACCAATGAAATTGTTTATTCCTGTGAAAGTACGTTCGATGCCATTATGTATGGAACTCGATTTCTTTTGCATGGCCACCACGGGCACGCTTGCAGAAGTCCAGACGCTGAACCCAATTTTCGACGGTTTTCAAGCATAAATCGGCCGATACTGCTGCAATTTCAAGTTCGATATTCGTACGAAGTTCATCAATCGTCGGTGGCTTGTTGGCATAGACCATAGACTTGACGTAGCCCCACAGGATATAATCTAACGGCGTCAAATCGCACGACCGAGGCGGCCAATCGACTGGGCCATTTCGTGAGATAACACGTTCACCAAACTTGGCATCCAATAAATTGATTGTGGCATTCGCTGTGTGCTTTGTGGCGCCGTCCTGTTGGAACCACATGTCCTCCAAGTCCATATTATCCAATTGGGGCCAAAAATATTCGGTTATCATTGAACGGTAGCGATTTGCATTCACAGTAATGTGCCGGTCTTGATCATCACGGAAGAAGTACGGCCCCATGACGCCGCCGGCCCATAAACCGCACCAAACCGTAATTTTTTCGGGATGCAATGATGACTCATGGATTACGTGTGGATTGCTGTCTGACCAATAACGCATATTTTGCTTATTGACGAAGCCATTCAGTCAGAAATGAGCCTCATCGCTGAAGATGATTTTCCGATGAAAATCCGAATCATTTTCAAGTTGTTGCTCAGCCCAATTCACGAACATACGACGCTTATGGTGGTCAAGTGGCTTCAGTTCTTGCGTCAATTTGATCTTGTAAGGATGTGGGCCAAAATCTTTTCGCAAAATTCGCCACAACGACGTCACAGAGATGCCCAATGCTTGAGAACGACGTGTGAGAGACACATTTGGGCTTTCTTGAACTGAAGCCTCAGCGGCAGCAATATTCTCGACACTACGGGCACTTCTTTGTCCCACTGGCATGGGAACATTTCGTACTGTGCCTGTGGATTCAAATTTTTCCACTAGACGCTCAATTGTTGATCTGGTAGGACGATTATGATGACCATAAATTGGACGTAGCGCTCTTAAAGTTGAGGCCACTGACTCCAAATTTCGGTAGTAAATTTTAATAATTTCGACTCGTTGTTGGCTCGTATATCTTCCCATGATGAAATGGCAAACCTTACTGAGGAGAAATGTCAAAAGGGCGGGAAAAAATATGGCGTCGTTTGCTGTTCCTATCTATTTACTTTTGAAGCGTCTCTTTTGAAAACCCCTTTATATGGAAAAAATTTTAAATTTTTTTTAAACTTTTTTCACAATTTTAATTTTTATCCCATATTTTCGAGAAGTATTACGATTTTTGTTTGGATTGCATAATAATGAATAATTGATGTTTTTATTTGAATTTAATCAATTTTAAAAACTTTCCCCCCATTTTGTGTACCAAATGTCAGATTGGAAATGAACCGGACAACCTGGGATGCACTAAAAGCTGTAATGGAGAACGTTTTAGGAAAGAATCGCGTACAGCCAGACGAAGCAATGAAATTGGCGAAAACAATGCTGAATTATTTTCGTAACATCAAATTTTGTGACATAGAAATCACATTTTGTGCATCACCACTTTGATGAGGTTTTACACCAATTGCCCACCGAATCGGGCGAACAAGCAGAGCGATTCCATCAGGTCACCAAGCCAACAGAAAAACGACACAAAGGAAAAAGATGGATGCACTGCCTGCAGAAGTTTGTGGAGTCATAAGGTATCCCAATATGAGGATGAAGATGCAGGCACCAAAATCGCGGAGGACGATAGATCTAAAGAACACACCGAAAGAGATATGCCATTGAATGGTCTATCAAGCTGAAATAATAATGATGATTCAGATCATGGACCTAAACCACCAATGAAAAAACCAAGAGCAACAACTTCATAAGCTTCACCAAGAGCAACAACTTCAATGGATTCTTTCTGATTTATGTTTTTTGTTATCTTTCTCAAAATTCCGATGTAAAATACAGCTGCAAAATTAATATTTTTTATATTGATGGTGGAAGTTTAAAAAAGAGATCTTTGTGGATGGTTTACGATATGGGTTAAATATTGTAGCTATCGTGTGAAAAACTAATGTAAGTCCACACTTTGGCAGTTATGGGCCTAAGATGGTGCAAAAAAAATATAAAAATATTAAATTTTTCTACATTTTGGCAATTTTGAAGCACTAGATGCAGTTTTGTTGGGGCTAGTTTGTTTTAGACTTTTTTCTCCTCGTCTATAGCTACAATTGTGCCGAAGACAAGAAAACAAACATCCAATTGGTTTCCGCTATATAGCCATGAGAACAATTGCATGGTCGTCGATTAAATTAAGTTTAAGCCAAAATATACATCAGGCCATAAAATCCGAACAGCAGCTAAACTAGCAAACCCCAAGAAGGGTTTTGTTAGTTTAGAGAAATACTTCGAGAAATTTCACTCCAGAAGATTTTTGCATGCCATGATTTAAAAAATGTTGCACAGTGTTAGTCCATGAGCCAGGTTTTACACAAACCCAAATACATGCCAAACGGATACCAATAACTCATTCGAGATTAACATGGCGGGATACTAGGAATCTTACAACCTATTTCTCTACGTGGATCTCGATTGAAAAGCTAAGCGACCGAAATCAGTCACTCACATTCGATTCAAATTGGCCGAAATTTTCGTTCGCTTGACTCTATGTTTGTTCCCAACTGACAGCACATTCGAAATAGAGAAACAAAAATTTGTAGTGAAAAGTTTTGAAAAATGTTATGTTTTCATTCGACTTGAAACGACAAGATTGTGAAACCCAAATCAACTTTCTTTCGTCTAGAAGACGAAGGTAAGCTTAGGTTCGAAATTAAGAAACAGGCTGTTAATCACGATTGTTGTATTTCTATGATATCCAAATAATCCAATTGAGTTTAAAGTATCAAGAAAAACTCCAGCAACGCTAATTTATACATGGACATAAGATACGACTGAAATCTACGATAGATAAGAATCGAACATGGGTACTGTTTAAACGCACTGCGAATCTCTGCATTTTATAAGTTCCATCACACTACTGGATACCTAAGATCTCCCTGACAGTCTCTGACATTCCTGAAAGCATATTGTTACGAGTTTATGATTTATCCTCTTCAATTTATCTATTTATCTCTATTTATCTTTTTTAATTCTGATGCTGCCAAAGAAATGCTCTTTATTTATATTGTGCAAAATTAACAATAAGTCTATACTCAATAACAATGTTTGCGCATTGGAAATCAAATCCGGTTGGTTCGGAATGCGTCACTAATTGTCAACAAATATTAATTACAATTGACCACAACCCGCCATTTGGCAGCTTCCATACCCACCACTAAGTTTGCTGAGACATAGATAAAAAAAAACGTAGATGGTGAAAGACAAATGGTGGATTTGAAAGTAGAGGGAAATTTTCTAGATGTCGCCGGAGTGGTGGATATGGGCAAATCTCCTTGGAAACATAATCTATTGAAAAAACTATATAACAATGCTTTTTTGCCTTTTGTGTTGTGAACAAATATCAGAAGCGATATGCTTTTCTATTATTATACGAGTATCGTACGGAAACAGTATGTGTCCTCTGATGAAAATGGTGATTAAGCAAATGAATCATCAATGGTTTTAATTTATCTATGGGTGATACTACAGTAGCGCCATCTATGTCTCGATTCATATATTAGAGTAATTTAGCGAATTCATCAACCATTTACGGTGAGATCGTAAAGGACATCATTTCTAGTTATACTGCATTTACAACAAACAAAATTAAAGTAATTCGAAGGTTACCTTCGTTAATCCGCACTAACCCAGAAGATTACTCATACAATTTGAATCTGTTGAAACTGAAGATTAATTTTTAAATTTTGATGCAACACTGTTAGTTACTAAAAAAAATGCAACCATAATAAAAACACACAAAAATTCAACTGTTTGACAGACAGAACAGAACACGCCGCCGCCTATATAAAAATGACTCTTATTAGTTTAAACTGTGCGCCGATTTTATCGACTGGCCTGTTTTGACCCACTAATCCAATTTTAAAGGTGCAGTTATTTCAAAAACATCCTCAATTTGTATAAAACTGACAATACCAATATCCGCCAATTTAATTTTTATGTATAGAAAAAAAAATTCCCATTACATCCCTAGAAGGAATCGGGGAGAGCTTCTCTCAACCAGTGAGCTGTGCGCTTTCTAGTTTTATACTCACTGATTGGGACCTACGCTTTTACACCAGTTCCGAGCGGTATTTTTGAGAATCATTTTCATGGCTAAATCCTCGATAGTGTCGCCGTCACTATGCGAGGTGACCGCCGTCGAAAGAAATTTTAAGGTGGTCAGAGCAGGGATCGAACCCAGGATCTCAAGTACAAGAGGCGCGCATACTACCCATTGCACCACCGATGTTTGGTCCTCGATAATTTGATCTCAGCGCAGAGTTTGTCCAAGCACGGAGTTGCCACCTGAAATGTAAATTGAATCTCAAATTGGGTGGAGCAAACGGCATAGATTAGAGTACAAGGTTATCGCTAACCTGGAGGCAATAAACGGCGGTGTAAATGCGTTATTACAGTCATGATCGGCAATTAATTAACATCACGCTTCACTAATCTACCAAGAGCCAGAACAACCCAGTTGCAATAGGCGTCACAAAACGTCCGTGAATATTCAAGTGTTGGGATAAACGCCACAAACTGTTCGTTTACATTCCAATGTTAGCTTAACATATAGTACATTTTCAATTAACATTAAAATTTTAGTTCTAACTAAATTCAAAGCATTTGTCGTAACTATATGCAGGGATATTTACGAGTAAATGAAATAAATATTTTCCCGTTACATTCCATGCAGGGCTCTAGGGTTAGCTTTCAAAATTAGTGTTTTCCAGTTTTCACTGGACTCACTGATTGGGACCTGCAGTTTTACACCGGCTCCGAACGGTTTGTTGGGAAGCTATTTCTTGGTTTATTACTCGGTAGTGTCGCCGTCACTAAGCGAGGTGGCCGTCGTCGAAAGAAGTGTACGGTGATCAGTGCAGGGATCTTACCCACGTTCTCTCGCACAACAACGATCACGGATATTTATTCGAAATGTTTTAATCAGCTGTTATCCATGGGCAGTCAAAAATTTTATATTAAATGTTATTATACACACGAAAAACAAATCGACACCTATCATCGATTATAAAGCGGCCTTCGATAGTCCGATACGGGTGAAACTCTATGAAGCAATGTCTGAGCTTGGTATTCCTGCAAAACTCATACGCCTTTGCAGGATGACCTTCACGAACACCAAATCCGCAGTGAAAGTTGGTAAGGATCTTACCGAACCTTTCGAAACTAAGCGAGGCCTCAGGCAAGGCGACACCCTATCGTGCGATCTCTTTAACATCTTAATGGAGATCATTATGAGAAAAGCTGCAGTCAATATGAATAAAACCATCAGCAGCAAAAGTCACATGCTGCTCGCGTATGCTGATGATATAGATATCATTGGGCACACAATTAGAGAAGTTACTGCGGTTTTTTCGAGAATTGAGAAGGAGTCAGCAAAAGTGGGAAAAATTAATGGTTTCAACGAACAGGGCCTCCACGCGATTAGACCAAAGCGTGAACGTTGATAACCGTTATAACTTCGAGGTAGTGGACGAATTTATATACCTCGGATCTGCCGTGAACAAAAACAACAACGTGAGCCTTGAAATCAAGCGGAGAATTGTGCTTGCGAATAGATGTTATTTTGGGCTAAGCAAGCACTTTAGAGATAAAGCCCTCTCTCGAGTAACAAAAGTCCAGCTGTACCAGACTCTCATATAACCTGTCTTGCTTTATGGCGCGGAATCCTGGGTCCTATCGCAAGCAGGCGAAACATCTGTAGGAGTCTTCGAGAGAGAAATACTCCGAAAAATTTATGGCCCTATAGTGCACAACGGCGAATATCGGCGACGCCTGAACCATGAGCTTAATGAGTTTTAACCTGACATTGACATAGTTAGGCTAGGGCATGTCAGTAGAATGGATGAAGACGAACCAGCGCGAAGGGTTTTCGAAACCGAACTCGAAGGAAGACGAAAAGTAGGAAGACCAAGACTCCGCTGGAGGGATCAGGTTGACGGATCCCTGCGTACACTTAGTATTGCCAACTGGAGAAATAAAGCAAAAGATCGAACTGGTTGGCGAAATATGTTATCTTCGTTTTGTAAGGTGCCTGACCCCCGGGGTTGTCCGAGACCGGATAAGTAAGTAAGTTATTATTCCCCAATTATAAAAGAATATGCATCGACACTTTGTAAGTCTCTTATGGTCACTGGATATGGCTGATTGACGGAGGGATGCGATATGATAATCAACAGCAACATCTCAGAAGTTAAAAACGCAGGCAGGAGAGACACGCGGCGACAGTCTGATCCGTAAGCGGCAGCTGTTTTGAATCTTAGTATTAGGTGGAATCCTGCAATCAAATCTGTTTCTAGAAATATGTTGGTGAATACGGACAAAATCTGATTTATTGTGAACAGAAGATCACACAATAAATTAAGTCGAAGCTTCGGCAGTAAAATCCTTAAGAACATTCACTGTTGTTTTATTTTGCTAATTATACTTCAGCACGAATTTCAATGTATTCCCGATGCTTTCCTGAATTGTTAAATTTATTGAAACCTTTGTGAATTGAACCAAAATTGCAACTTCCGATGGTATTTGATCATACTCGTAAAGTCAATGATCTCAATACAATTACTGTTTAAGAACTCAGTTCTTAAGTTCACTCGAGTGACGAACACCATGCATTTATCTATGCTACCACTGTGAACTCCTGGACCTCTACCGCCATAAATATACCAGCAACTAAAGTGAACCGTCTCTACTGAATAAATAAGAATACCTTGGCCGTTGTCAATATATACGTAGTATTCTTAACCACTTTTAATATCAACGAAAATCAAATACAACAAGGATGCCATAAAAGCAAATGTATGTCCTAGTGCTGGCAGACCCAACACGAGTACAATAGTGCATTACATATGTATAAGTGCTAAAGAAAAAAAAAGAAGAAATGATACGGAAGGAATGAAGTATAAGTGTAAATGTGTAAGTTGATGCGTTGCTGTATGTGTGTTTATCAAATAAAATGTATGACTTTTATTTCTCTGGTTCCTTCATTCGTTGTTTCCTGCTGTACATCCATTGTCTTATTTCTTTGCGAGTATCATTCATTTGCTTAATGCTTTTTCATGTAGTTGTAGTGGTAAACGTGTACATACGATATAGTACTATATTCGTGTACATGCGTGTACACTCATCTCTTAGCAGGACCTTGAAGCAAGGAAGCCAGAACTTTACCTGGATCTTTGGTACGAGAATCATGGGAAAAAATTCAGAGACCAAATGTGTTTGCAGCACAACACCTTGATGAAACACCAGCCGGCATATGAATTCAGTTTTGTACGAGGGTGGTTTTTAGTTCAATATGTTTTACAGCAGAGTGTTATTTAATGTTAATAAACTTGGCCTTTAAAGGCGTTCACACTAGTGGGTAACAATTCAACTTAATATTTCTTGAGTCCAATCGGTTATGAATGTTTTCAGAGTCAATTTCTTGATTTTACAGTTTTCTTGATTTCCAATACACAAACATTTTATACCGTGCGACAGGTAAAATAGGCATCGAAAACACAGGGAACAGACTAGTTGGAAATAAATTCAGGCATTGGAGATTCCATGCTAAAGTCTATATTTTGATCACAGTTCATAATTGTTATACATCAGAATTATTTGCCGATGATATTGATAGATTAAAAATAGGTCCTACTAAATACAAGTTGCTACTATAGAAATTAAGTTGTATTAAACAATTTGAGTATTTCAAAAACCTCATTCATCTGAAATGGAAGATGCAACTAATAAAAAGTACAATATTAGAATTCGTGTTCAAATATTGGTCACTGTAACCATAATTTAGTTTCTGTTGCAAAAACACTTGTTACAAAGTTATGTATTCGGATTTTCACAAGGGGCTTTGTTGTTAAAGAGAAACTACATATATTTGAATGTTACACGAGGGCTTTACGGAAAAACTATTATTTAAACAGAAATTGATAAACAAAGTTGTGAAAAAGATATCAGCCTGCGAAGAATTCATACTGTCTTAAATTGAGGTTAAGAGAGACTTTTAAACACAATCGTTGAATCTGACGTCACTATTTACGCCTTCACAAACACATGCAAACAATTGTGGGCACTTGGCTGGAGTAGCTATTATTGTAGATGACACAAATTAAAAACATACATGTGATACCCAGGGTAACCCATCCCCATTTTTGATCGTTAATATGAAAAATTTAGAAAAAATGTCCATATATCGAAAACGAAGAGTCCAATAGCAAAAATAACAAGTTTTTACGGGTTTCTAAGGGTTTTCCAAAAAGTGTTCCAATTCTCACAAAATAATTTGTTTGCAAAAAATCGCCAAAATAAGAAAATCGCTAAAATAAAAAAAATGCCTATATCTCGGAAACTGTGCGTCCAATCGTAAAAATAATAAATTTTTTGCCTCCATCATCAATGTATGTCTTCAATACGGCCTCACTTTTATTTTTAAAAAATTACTAAAACTAAAATTTCTGGAATCAAAAATCGCTAAAACGCCCCTATGCCAATATCTCGGAAATCGAAAACAAAACTATTTTTTACGAGTTTTAATAAAGTGATCCGATCGTATGGAAAACATTTTGTTCAAAAATCATCAAAATATGAAAATCGCTGAAATAAAAAATGGCTATAACTCGGAAACGGTGCGTCCAATCGCAAAAATAATCGATATTTGAGCGATTTACTTATTTTGGCGATTTTTAGAAGAAGAAAAAAGTCCATACGAATTGGACCACTTTATGAAAAACCCATAGAAAGCCGAAAAAATTACTTACATTTCGATTGAACGCTCCGTTTGCGAAATATATACATAAATAATGGCGGTTTAGCAATTTTTTATTCAAAAAAATTTAGTTTTAGAGATTTGTTTAAAAAATTATAATGCCGTAGTAAAGACAACCAGTGGTTACAGTCTCCTACGGAGGTAAAAAATGTATTATGTTTGCGATTGGACGCACCGTTTCCGAGATATAGCAATTTTATTATTTTAGCGATTTTCTTATTTTGGCGATTTTTTGAAAAAAAATTATTTCATGCGAATGTGAGAAACCCTTAGAAAGCCGTAAAAAAAATAGATATGTCGCACCACGTCACCAGAGTAAATTGTTTATATTTTGGGACCATTAAGTTCGATTGTTTTGCATAATGTAAGAATTTCTATATTTAATAACAGATGAAAAAACAATCTGGTCTTAAAATATAAGCAATATACGAGGGTTACGTGGCGTTGCAAAAGGTGGACTTTTCTATGGAAATGCCCATATAGAAATATTTTCATATTTTCGATCAAAAATGGGTACGAAATACGAACCCTGGTTATAAAAACTAATAATTTTGTTTATATTTAAATATAAAATACACAATTTTAATAAAAAATTATACGTTTTACTTTTTTGTTCTATAAAATTCATAATGGGTTAAAGTATCACCAAATGGTTGTGACAGACATCAAATTCAAGTAATTACTTTACCAATATAATATTTGATACAACCGAATTAGTTTTAACATTTTTCGTTCATCCAACTAATAGAATATTCACCACTACAGGATAATTTGATTGCTAGAACTAAAACTCAATTGGCAGATCACATTTATTTCTTGTTGCTGTGGCTTCAACTAAATATTTCAGTTCTTGCAACCAAAATTGAATTACAAATCAATTGATATGCACAACATTTGTTGATACTGATCACAATTATTGGTAATCAGGACTGAATACTGTGATAGTCCAAGGAACCGCCATATGTTAGTTGGCTGTAAATATAGTTGTGACAACGAATCTCTTCTCCGTGTGTACCCTCAAAAACCCGATTAGTATGCGGCAGCCCTGGTCTCAGTTACTTTGTGCACTTAACCAGTCATAGCGAGGTACATTTTGAGATGATTTTAAAATTTTAAATAGAAATGTTTGGCAATATTTTATTTATATAAAACGGATCTAATGACGGGCCATTCATCACTCTTTTCATGAAATTTTCCATGACTTTTTCCCAAAGATATGGCTGTATCTCACCGATGAAGCGTTGGATCTCTGATTTGAGCTAAGGAATTGTTTCTGTTTTATTTCCATAAGATTCACAAAACCCCAAAGAAAGAAATCGTACGGCATTAAATAGCATGATCTTGGTGCCCAGTTGACATCAGAATTTCTTGAAATAATTTGTTCTTGTAATCGTTGCTGCAATAAATCGATTGTTTCATGCGCCGTGATTCCGATGGCGCTGTCTTATTGAAATCACATGTCGTCCAAATCCATGCTGTCCACCGTTACCATATGCCATCGTTTCCTTCCGCCTCATCTTCAAAAAAGTTAGGCCCAATCACGTAGCCTGAGCCAAACCCGCTCCAAATAGTTGCTCGTTGTGGTTTCATTTTTTTTCCATGGTTAAAAAAATAACAAAGAAAATGATTTCCCATTAAATTCCATGAAGGATTTGGGAAATGCTTCCCACAGCCAGTGAGGTGTGCGCTTTCTAGTTTTATACTCTCTGATTGGGACCTACAGTTTTACACCGATTCCGTTTCAGCTGAAGCCCTTAATGCAATGCTTTATATTATACCAATCGATCTTCACATCACAGCTAGTGCGGACTGGAGTGCCAACCGACTAAACGCTCTTGGACTCTGCGAGTATACTACAGACAATCCCAAGAGATGACAATATAACCACCAATTACTGCACCCTTCATTGACGTTCGACAATATATTCGATGTCAGGTTTCCCAAGAGAATAGAGTGGCATAAAGGGGAACCACTTACAGGTTTTGACACCAAAGTATTTACGCACGGATCCAAAATGGAATGTGGAACCGGCTGGGGTGTCTTCTCCGAAGATGCAGGCCTCAATTTATCATCCAAACTCCTAGACAAGTGCAGCGTTTCCAAGCGGGGGTACTGGCCATAAAAGGAGCCTGCACCGCACTTATACTACAGCGAAAAATCAGAGCGCATTGGAATATTTGCAGATAGCCAAGCGGCTCTCCTATCACTTAAATCTTACAACACTGCATCTAAACTCGTTAGTGAATGTTGGGAAAAACTTGTCGAGCTAGACCGGCCGGCCAATGTGGTTCTTACTGGACACCAGGCCACAAGGGTCTCCTAGGGAACGAAAAGGCAGACGAACTAGCTAGGGCAGGATCCTCTTCCACCGAACTCTGCATGGTGTCAGTCAAAAGAGGTATTTTCCTGCATTACCTTGAACGAGCGAAGACCAAATGGGATAGGACGGAAACGCGCCGCATAACCAGAAACACATAGCCAGAATATAACATTCACCGGACTAACTCCCTGATTAGCCATAATCTAGGCTAACTGGCGTGCTGACCGGGCACTGGTCAATCGGTAATCACGCAAGATGATTGAAGCTGGCAGAAGAGGAGGAGATGGTGTAGCATATCCTCTGCAGTTGTCCGGCTCTGGTGAATAGACGCCTGAAGACTATGGGCCGTCCCTTCTGGCATAACCTCACTGAGATACACGAGATAGATGTAGGGGATCTAATGAGGTATCTCCGATTAATAGGCTGGATATGGACACGGTACTTTGGACTTTCCGGTGTTTCCGGATAAATAGTATCTTTAGCAACCACGAAAACAAACCTATCAACACCGATTCCGAACGGTATTTTGAGAAAATGTTCATGACTAAATACTAGATAGTGTCGCCGTCACTATGCGAAGTGCACGCCGCCAAAAGAAATTTAAGGTGGTCAGATCAAGGCTTGAACCTAGGATCTCATGTACAAGCGGCGCGTACACTAACTATTGCACCACCGATGGCCACATGCATTTGAAAAATTGGAATTGACTTCACTTTGCTCCATTACCAATTGAACAATTATAGCACGTTGTTCTTTCGTAGAGCTCTCAATTTTTAACAATAGGAATAAGCATATGTGACAGCTGCCAAATTTCAGAGTTGCCACTTCCACTAAAAAAATTACACTAAATTTAAAAAGTGCAATCTTTCTGATAGGACATAAAGTGTACCAAAAAAAGTACAAATAGGTACCAAAATGTGTATCACAATGTGAATACAGCGTATCATAAAGTTAGTTAATATGCAGCAAGTAGACGGAGCCGACGGCGTTATTGCGAATCTTCTTGAATCATGGGAAGATATCAGTTCAAGTATATTTTTGAGAATCGAGATCCATTCTTCACCGCACTTTCTTGTGATTTTGCTTTAGCTGTTGTTTGTCTCCAGCATTGTCTTGGAATTCTTCTTTTGGAATAAGAAAACTCAATTATATTTACTCACAATCAATTATATTTAAGTTTTTAAATATTTTGATTAAGAAATAAACTACCTATTTATATTAACGTAATAATTTTGGAAACGTCGTAGAAATATAAGAAATGGAGTGACATACTTTTTATATTTTTCATACAAAAAACTCGGACTTGGTATCAATTTTTTCGGGGTTATTCTCAACTTCTAAAATTATACATGTCAACGTGCAGGTTGTCAGGTATGAGTTAACGTGTATAAGTTACGAGAAAACACCCCTAAAGTAAAAAATATTAATTTCAATATTTTGACGAATGACACTATGCAGCAGTTCAAGGGAAATTGTTTAGGGCCTCAACCCAACCAATACCAATAGTAATAAAAAACGCGCTCAGTTGTTCTCTACCCCACTCTTGCAATTTTATAGCTCCTGGGTTGTGACAACCTCTAAAGCCTGTTGTGACAACCTCTAAAATTGATTGTGACGAACTCTAAAATCGGTTGTGACAAACTCTAAAAACGGTTGTGACAACCTCTAAAATTGGTTAGGAAAACCACTAAAGTCAATTGTGACCACCTCTAAAGTCGGTTGTGGCAACCTCTAAAGTCTGTTGTGACAACCTCTAAAGTTGGTTGTGACAAACTCTAAAATCGGTTGTGATAACCTCAAAACTTGGTTGGGACAACCTCTAAAGTCGATTGTGACCACCTCGAAAGACGGTTGTGATAACCCCTAAAGTCTATTACGACAACCTCTAAAGTTGGTTGTGACAAACTCTTAAATCGGTTGTGACAACTGTTGTGGAACCTTTTAAGTTCCACTTCTGAAAATTTGTTACCAGCTTTAATATCGTGTCCATATTTATTAATCCGCTACATAGTACACATTAACGTCTCAAAATTATGGTGGTGCAATGGGTAGTGTGCGCGGCTCTTGTACATGAGATCCTGGGTTCGAACCCTGCTCTGACCACCTTAAAATTTCTTTCGACGGCGGTCACCTCGCATAGTGACGGCGACTCTATCGAGTATATAGCCATGAAAAAGCTTCGCAAAATACCGTTCGGAATCGGTGTAAACCTGTAGGTCCCAATCAGTGAGTGAAAATGTATTTCCCCTGTCCCTTCATGGGATGTAATAGGAAACCATATACACAAAAAGTTTCACTCCTCTTGAAAAGGTACAAAAAAAACATGTACAAAGTTACACAAGAGATGAAAAGTCGTTCGTAAAGGGAAATATATTTGTGTGCCCCATAACACTGTGATAGTTTTTGGCAAAAATTGTTCACGACAAAGTCGGAGAGGACGGTTTCACCCTAACTCGGATACGAGGAACCGAACTGCATCATTCGTTTTTTGACTTACAATTACAGTTTCATACAATTAATTTGTTTTTGTTTGTATTTTGACTAATGGAGTGGATTATTTTTGATTTTTGATTTTAACCCACTTTTGACAGCCCCTAACTTATATTTGGTAGGTTCTACTGGTGCACTTTCTTCAGCAAACTTGTTCCAAACGTTTCGGACTTTAAATTTTGGGAATGAAGCTTGTCCCTAAAACCAGATTTTCCGACTTTTTTAAGTTTTCTTTTCACAAATTGTCAATAATCTGTTTTTCGCCATATAAGAGAAATCCTTTCGGTATATAGGTATATTTATTTACTCATCTTCATTTTCAATTATCAAATTCCACATAATTATCAATTTCAGTTAACATTACTTTTTTTTACACTGAAATCTTGTTGATGTATTAACATCTAAGGGGTAGAACAATCTATCAAAGTGAACACATACAAACAACACACAGCATTAGTATCGCAATCGTGATTGTTGTACAACAATAGTCTCTGCCTCAAAATAAGTATGATGATATTGATGTAGCGGCAGAGAACAAACAAGCAGATCGTCGTCGCCAAAGAGTGTATAGTATAGTATAGAATAGAAACGTTGATGCCTTTTGGAACATTTATGCTTTTTGTATTGTTTTATGTAATAACATTGTCGAAATGGTGAATTTATATTGAAACATTCTATAAAGAGAATAATACTCGTTTGTGCTCTTTTACTCGGACTCTCTACACGAGAGCGGAATAAGAGTGCAATAAGTTCTCTATACTATTCAATACTTTCTGTCGTCGCTCTGTTTATGACAAAGCAAAAACTATTATTTCAGTGAGCTAAATATTGGTTTATTTATTTTAACAATATTACATCTAATGTTAAAACATATGTAAGCAAATAGAAAGTGCAATAGCAAATGAGCATTCAGCACAAAAACTATTCTTTTTTTTATATTCCAATGTAACATTTACTATTGTGTTCATAGAAATCGAAAAGGTAACGTGTAACCAAAAGGTGTTAACACATCGCCCGTGAGTTCAAACACTCATTGATTTTTTTGGATAAAAACACTTTGTTTACTTGGGGTATGAACCAAAGAGGAAAACATAAAAACTACAAAACAGTATAATGGTTACAAAAAGAACATTCGTCTACTTTTTTTATGAGTTATGCAGAAAACAGTACAACGAAGAAACAAGTTTACGGGCTGTTGAAACCAGTACGTCTAGCAGGCCTACATTTATATATTTTGTATGAAATCGTAATTGTAATTCAAAAATCTAATGATTCAGTTCGATTCCTCCTACCTGAATTAAGGTAAGCCCATCCTCTACCGCTTTGTCTCATTCTTCGACTTCCACAGTGTAATCTGTGCCATCTGCTAAGTTTTAGTCCTTAATATTTAAAGCAAGTATATACACGCTGAAAAAACTGCATCTGTAACATATTCTCCCAAACATATTTTGCAGCAACCCTGTATATGTTTGTAACACACTTCAAACATTCATATGTTTGCAAGTCCCAAATTTGCTTGTATTAAAATGCCAACAGTATCATGTTTACCGCCAAACATGTATACTTTTACGTGGAAACATGTTCGTTCTTCATCCCAAACATCCATATACTTACGTGGAAGCATTCGCCTGTTTTTCCCAAACCTACATATACTTATGTGGAAACATACGGGTATTTCCTCCCAAACATAATAATATTTAAAAACGAATTATTCTTTGATTTCAATATATATGTATTATTAATTATAATTACTTTTATCAATATAAATCCACATTTATAAATAATTAATACAAACAGTTAAAAGATTTAAAATGCCCCACTTTACGTTTACTTGCACTGACTGCATTATTATTTCTTTTTTCATGAAATGGGAATCTGCTGTTCTTTTGCTTCTCCTTTCTATGTTGTCTCTCACATTCTTATTTTCAAAAGGTTTCGGTTATGCGTTGGTTATCACTATGCGTTGGTACACAAAAAATATACAAATCTACTTCATGCAAGCCAAGCGTGGATTAATTACTTGTATTTATTTCACAAATGGTCCGCCGTTCCCATTTCCTCAGTATTTGCATCACAAATAAAGACATATTTGAATCGCAAACACATGCATTATAACATATTAATCATTGTGTCTCAAACATGTAATATTGAATAACAAACACAATGTGTTTGGATACAACTATATTATATTTGCGACAAGCTCCAAACACACTTTATATTTGCATCCAAACAACAAAAAAATACAGATTTTTCAGCGTGCATATAAAGGCCGTCGGTGGTGCAATGGTAGTGTGCGCGACTCTTGTGCATGAGGACGTGGGTTCAATCCCTACTCTGACCACCTTAAATTTCTTTAGACGGCGGTCACCCCGCTTAGTGATGGCGACACTATCGAGTATTTAGCCATGAAAAAGCTTCTCAAAACACCGTTCGGAAACGGTGTAAAACTGTAGGTCCCAATCAGTGAGTGTAAAACTAGACCGCGCACAGCTCGCTGGTTGTGAGAAGCACTCCCTAATCCCCTCGTGGGATGTAACGGGAAACCATTTATTTATTTATATAAAGGCTGGTACTAAAATAGTTTTCGCGAAAAATGTTGAGCAACATCGAGTGGCTTCGCTGAGAAATTGCTAAGCAACATATCAGTGTTGACAACTATATTTTTTAAGTAGTTTTTGCATTTTTTAATCTAAACATCTTTTATTTTTTTTGAAACTGTGTAAAGGACCTTCGCACAAAAAATTTTCAGCAAATTGTTCAGCAATATATCAGTGTTGACGACTATTTTGTTCTCTATTTTTACGACATTTTATCCAAAAAGTGCCTTAGTCCATTAAAAGATACCACTAGAGTTATTATCCTACATTTTGTTTAAATCTTGTTAATGTACCTCGTATTCAGGTGAACAATTATGGACTGCTGTCTACGTGGGTTGGAATACATGGGGAAGTATTTGAGTACAAGATGCCGAAAGCATAGGACACACCAAAGACTCTCTCTCTCTCTCTTTCACTCTCTATGCTAGTGTGTGTGTGTGTGTGTGTGTGTTACATATTACACTAGAATTGCTCATAAAGATGTTTGCTGTTGCTTTGTGAACGACAATGACTACGACGCTATTAGTGTATTGATTTTGTTCTTGGCTGGATGTCCTTACTTCTTCCACTTGTGCTATAGGTAGCACCTATGAGTACGGTCACAGTCACCCATACACCAAATACAAAAAGGATGTTCATGTTGCTGCTGGCATGTGCAGGTGTGGGTGTGTGTGTGTGTGTAAAGAACAAAGAACATGTTCAATTACATGAGCAACACTTTCTATATAATACTAGCACCTTCAAACACACACGCACACACATACACATCAAAGATTAACACGTTCAATGAATGTAAACACAATATAATTCCATTGTATGTGTAGTCTAGGGGCGAAGGGGGCTACTTACTGCCAACACCGATACCTTAGGAGAAATGAAAATATGTCCTGTGAATAGTCGGTACAATAAGATGGCATTAAAGTTGCACTGAATGGAGTGAAAGGGATTACAATTGTAAAATAAGTCTATATATTCATAAAATAATAAGAAATTGCACGCTAAGACTTTATTCTGAATATATAAGCGGCTACTGTAAGCTGGAAATGACCGCATTTGAATTTGACACTTATTCCATTCGATTACTGCAAAATAAATAATTTGTATTATTATTTTGGAATATTTTTTCGCACGTTGCTTTTATTATTTTCGCACGTTGCGGGATGAGGACAAAATGAACAAAAATTAAACAACTTTTTTTAACACTATAATGCTACAACCCAGTATTATTAACTACATTGGGTACTTTTGCTTTGGCTTGTGTCTAGACTAACATATGTTGGGAAATTTTTTCTTTAATTGGAAGTTTTCTAGGTGGAGCCTGTAACCAATATTTAAAGTAGTATATATTGTAGATTTGAACCCAATAAAAAGTCTATTGAGAAAAGCCAAACTGAAAGAAGTTTAAAAAAAGAACAGTTTCTTAAACAAGTGTCATTTTTAAAAAAAGTAAATTTTCTCAAAAAAATACGTACTCATATTCTTAAATAAAGTACCCTTTTAAATAAAATAAAAAAAATAAATGGTTTCCCATTACATCCCATGAAGGGACCGGGGAGAAACTTCTCATAATCACTGAGCTGTGCGCTTTCCAGTTTTCACTCACTGATTGGGACCTTCAGTTTTACACCGATTCCGAACGGTATTTTGAGAAGTTTTTTTCATGGCTATATACTCGATAGTGTCGCCGTCACTATGCGAGGTGACCGCCGCCGAAAGAAATTTGAAAGTGGTCAGAGCAGGGTTCGAACCCAGGATCTCATGTACAAGAGCCGCGCACACTAACCATTGCACCAGCGACGGTACATAAAAACCTTAAAGAAGTACTTTTGCTTAAGTAGTACATTTTCTTACACAAAGTTCCTTTTCGTAAAAAATTAATTTTTTTAAATAAGTAGCTTTTCTTAGAAAAGTCAATTTTCTTACAATAAATTGCCTTTTCTTAAAAAACTACCCTTTCTTTAAAGAGTACCTTTTTGTGAAACAAAATAGTTTTTCTTGAAATAAGCACCTGCTCTTAAAAATGTACATATTCTTAAAAAAAGAACCAATTCTAAATAAATTCCCATTTCTTAAAAAAAAATTTTCTAAAAAAAACCTCTTAAGAAATACCTTTTCTTATAAAAATTCCTTATTTTTCTTAAAAATAAAATAATACCTTTCCTTTCTTGAGATAAGTAGGCTTTCTGAAAATAAGTAAATTTTCTTAAAAAAAGTAAATTCTATAAAAAAAATATTCTTAAAAAAAGTTTATCATTTTACAAAAAGTATCTTTTCTTAAAGATCCATTTAAATTATCGTATTTTTCAACGGGATCCTTAGGCGTGTTGCAACTAACTAGTACATAATATATAGCGAAAGGAACCTCGATCCAACCGGTTGTCCCCTGACACCTCATGTAATTTTTTATTATCTTAACACCCTGAATAGGCAGAGTTAGTCCATTTCAAGCGTAGATGAAATCACAAAACTATTTATTTCAAAAGAGAATGTAGCAGCCGAAACTTAGGTTGTTGCAACCGAATTGCGTCTGTCACAAGCGAGTTGACATTGCCACAACTGAGTTCAGTTGCCACAACTGTAAATCGTTTGGCATTTCATAATTGATTCGATTGCGACAACCAAATGTCCAATTCTTTACTTACAACAACAGCAGTTTTAATTTTTATGGTTCCAGCAACCGAATTTGGCACTGATTCAGTTGCAACATCCGAATTTATGAAAAATTCGTTTACTGCAACCGAATTTGACAAGAATTCTGTAAAGGGGACAAAATTCTCGTTTAAATTGGTTAAAACAATAAAAATTATTTATTATTCGTTCTTTACATCAGAGCGCATTTCCAAATCGGTTGGTACAATTAAATTATATGTCATTAATGACATTTTAATTTTATTTTTGTTTTTTGAAAGAATTTTTACATCTCATCTAAAGGAAGTGATTTGGAAAATGGAATCCTTAATTTCGGAATGTACACTTCGGTAATAAATATGCTGCCTATGAATTTGTGCGAACTTGAGCCAATACGTTAAAAATATTAAAAATGCTATTACATTCAACACGGTTCTCAGATTTTGAATATATACATATGTACATATATTCAAGTTGGATATACATATATTCAAGTTCGGAGTGAATCCGCACACGCTCTTATCAAAAGCTGAGTAAAATCGGTTGTAACAATCTCCAAAGTCGGTTGTAACAACCTCTAAAGACGGTTATAACAACCTCTAGATCGGTTATAAAAACCTCTAAGTCGGTTGTAACAGCCTGTGCAGTTTGTGTTAGCAACCTCTAAATTCAGTTGTGACATCATCAAATACCACTTTGTCAATCTCAAAAATCAAATGTGACAATCTATAAAGTCTAAAATTGGTTGCCATAACCTCTAAAGTTGGCTGTAACAACCTATTAAGGAGGTTGCAACAACCTCATAAGTCTGTTGTTACAACTTTTAAAGTAGGTTGTTACAACTTCTAAAGGCGGTTGTAGCAACCGCTAAAGTCGGTTACAACAACCTCTAAGTCGGATATAAAACCCTCTTACTCGGTTGTAACAACCTTCAAAGTCGATTGTAAAAACCTGTGAAGTCTGTTTTAGCAACCTCTAAAATCGGTTGTGACAACATCTACAGTTGCTTTGTCAATCTCAAAAGTTCTAACAATGTCTCAACCCGGTTACGACAACCTTTAAAGCCTTTTGTGACTACCTAAAAAGCCGGTTGTAGCACACTCTAAAGTTTGTTGCGACACCGTTTAATGTCGGACATGAAAACCTCGAAATTCGATTGTGACAACCCATAAAGTCGTTTTGTGACAAACTCTTATGTCAGTTGCAACAACCTCTAAAGTCGGTTGTGAGAAAGTCTAAAGTCGGATGTGACTAACTCTAAAGTCGGTAGGTACATGCTTTAAAGTTGGCTGTGTTAACCTCTAATGTCGCTTATGATAAACTCAATAGTCGATTGTGAAAATCTCTAAAGTCGGTTCCAAACGGATTGTGATAACTTCTAATGTCGATTATAAAAATCTTGTAGGTCGATTGTAACAACCTATATGTCGTTTGTAACAAACTCTGAGTCGGTTGTAACAACCTCTAACATCAGCTGTAAACCCATCGCAAATCGGTTGTAACAACCGCTAACGTCGGTTGTGACAACTTCTAATGTCAGTTGTAAAAATCTCGCAAGTCGATTAGAAAATCCGCTATGTCGATTTTACCAACTCTATGACGGTTGTAACAACCTCTCACTTCGGTTTTAAAAATATCGCGAGTCGGTTGTGTCAACCTCTTACGTCAGTAGTTACAAACTCTAAAGTCGGCTGTGATAACCTCTAAAGTCGCTTTTGACAAACTCTATAGTCGATTGTGAAAACCTGAAATCGGTTGTGACAACTTCTAATGTTAGATGCGAAAATCTCACAAGTCGATTGTAACAACCTGTATGTCGGTTGCGACAAACTCTAAGTCGTTTGTCACAACATCTAAAGTCGGCTGTAAAACATCGCAAGTCGGTGTTGGCAACCTCTAAAATCTGTTGTAACAACCTCTAAAGTCGGTCATTAAAAACTCTAAAGTCGGATGTGATAACATCTAAAATTTTTTTTGACAAACTCTATAGTCGATTGTGAAAACCTTTAAAGTCGGTTGTGACAAGCTCTGAAGTTGATTGTGATGATCACTAAATTCGGCTGTTGCAAACTCTGTAACTGGTTGTGACAACTTCTAATGTTAGTTGTGAAAATATCGCAAGTCTATGTCGATGGTAACAAACTCTAAGTCAACCTCTAAAATCGGTTGTAACGTCCGCTAAAATCGGTTGTGACAACATCTAAAGTTTGTTTTAGTAACTTCTAAAGTTGGTTGTGAATACCTCTAACGTAGGATGTGACTAACTCTAAAGTGGGTTGTGATAACCTCTAAAATTGGCTGTGACTATCGCTAAATTCGGTTATGATAACACCTAAAGTCCAAGTAGATTGTGACATTCCCTAAAGTTGTAATTACCTCCAAAATCGGTTGCGACAAACTCTAAATTGGTTGTGATAACTTCTAAACCCAGTTATGAGAACCTCTAAAGTCGGTCGGGACATGCTCTAAAATCAGTTGCAAAAACGTCGCAAGTTGATTGTGACAACCTATAAGGTTGGATGTGGGGTTTTTCACGTGGGTTGTGTCAACTTCAAAAGTTTGTTGTGCCAACCGCAGAAGTCGGTTGTGGCAACCTCTAAATACGGTAAAGACCAATACGGTTGTTTGAATCGAATTTTTGTGTGGTTGCAATTTTTACTCGACTTCCATAAATATCACAAATTCCAACATATCGGTGATTCTAAACAACTATATAAGTAGTATTCGAGTATTTCTACAATAACAATTTAGACTTGAAAAAAATCATATTTGCGGTAAAATATTTTTAATCAATTGCTTTCTCATTGAACCCACTGTATTTGTGTGGGAATACAAGTTATGATACTGCTTGTACGGGTGTTATCCATAATGTTTGTAAGTAACTGAAGGCAGTTAAGTGTCTCATTATTTGTTATTGTCGTAATTAAATTGAAGATTGGAATTGGATTGGAATTATTTTCGCCAAGACCTTAAGGGCATTCAACTTGTAAACACCCTTAAGTTCAAGAGTTAAAATACCTTTGTCGATAAGTTCATTATCGTAACAATTTATTGTTTGTTGACAAATTTAAAAGGCTGCGCCATTACGATTCTATTCATGAAGTTTGGTCTTAAAGATATTTAAAATGCATGGATACCCAAGGACAGTTTTCAAAATCAATTGTTAAAATCTAAGGAAATATAAATAAAGTTAATTGTTTGTTGTAAAATTAGGAAAATTATTTTTAGGCTCTCTTAATAAAAAATAACGATTATGATGTCACTTGCTTTGCATGTCTTTAGTTTTCATTTAAGTGGAAAATCTGCTGTTGTTGCGTTGATGGCATATAAACTCCAAAATTGCCGGACACATGATATGTACTTAACTATGCTGTAGGACCTCGCCAGTTCCAAGGAACCAAATGATTGTTTCAGATGTACAATGCCAAACCTGCTAAATATAATACAAGACGTTGAAGAACACAATTTGTGCCAAGTTTGCAAGTGAATCTTGACACCATTTGGAATGTGGTGTCATCGCCCGTTTGTTTGTGTTATAGTCCAAGATATAATTGAGATATCGTTGCTGAAAAGTAAGACCAATGGCGGCGTTGTATGCTCCATCGACCACACAGTTAGGCCTTTAGAATTTTCGTTGCACATACGAGGAGAAATATGTATGTACACCGGCCAGACTTTCCGAGGCTCACTAGGTTAATTTATTACTATTTTGATAAGAAAAATATTTGTAGACACAAGTATAGTATAATGGATAGGTCAAAGAATTTAGCGAACGCAAGTCAACAGATTTAATATATATTTATAAAATACAAATTGTCCTGGTAAGTCCAATCCTGTAAGTCCTGGTAAGTCCAATTTTACACCTTCCCAAATATTCATACGCAACTGGCTTACATTTGCCTCCACCAAATGATCTTAGGTTTATAATTCCCCAAAATATTCTTTTGCATAGAAAACTTTAGAATCTTCTTTAGAAATTAACAACCTTAATTTTGTTTGCTGAAATATGTGTGATTTAGACCGGATCGAAAATACCGAAAATACAACTTTTCCAAATGAAAGAACGGCTAACACCTACTTAACTTGATGACCCATTACATGTAATGAATGGTGTAGGGGAGAGCTTCTTTCAATTAGTGGTCTCTGAGCTTTCGAATTTCAAGATTCTCTAATTGGGACCCATACATATACAGTGATTCCGAACAGTTTTTAAGAAGCTATACCATGGCAGAAATACAAGGTAGTAGCGTTGCCCAGCTGATATTCGTTGTTTACATTTCATCGTACCTAGTATATGTCAAAGTTAATTAAGTGAGTTCTTTTTCTATTGATTTCATGTACAATATATTCACAATTTTGCATGTATATGTAGATTTTTATCAGTTGATTTTGACAATAACTTGGTATGGAAATTACAACAATGCTAATAATACTACCTTGTATCACTAACAGAGGTAACCGTCGCCGAATGAAATGAAAGATAACGTTGACATATTGTAGGAACCATGTAAATCTTTGCAAACACTGGTTCTATGAAATGAAAATCTGTTGCTTTTTGTTCTTTATTGTCGGTGACGCTTTTGCTTTCAGCAGTTTTCAACAAACAAAGCCACATTTGAAGCACAAAAACATACAAGATTACCTGTTAGCCACTGTGTCTCCAACATGTAATATTGAATGGCAAACACAATGTCTTTGGACACAAGTAAACTCTATTTGCCACAAGTTACAAGTCCAAACAATAAAAAATACAGATTTTTCAGCTTGCATACATAAAGGGTTTTTCAACAGAGACGCTACAAACGTAAATCGATAGGGACAGCAAACGACGCCATATTTTTCCCAGCTCTTTTGACATTTCTCTTCAGTAAGGTTTGCCATTTCATCATGGAAAGAAATACGAGCCAACAACGAGTCGAAATTACTAAAATTTACTACCGAAATTTGGAGTCAGTGGCCTCAACTTTAAGAGCGCTACGTCCAATTTTTGGTCGTCATAATCGTCCTACCAGATCAACAATTGAGCGTCTAGTGGAAAAATTTGAATCCTCAGGCATAGTACGAAATGTTGTGCCCGTAGTGTCGAGAATATTGCTGCCGCTGAGGCTTCAGTTCAAGAAAGCCCAAATGTGTCTCTCACACGTCGTTCTCAAGCGTTAGGCATCTCTGTGACGTCGTTGTGGCGAATTTTGCGAAAAGATCTTGGCCTACATCCTTACAAGATCAAATTGACACAAGAACTGAAGCCTCTTGTCCACCATAAGCGTCGTATGTTCGTGAATTGGGCTGAGCAACAACTTGAAAATTATTCGGATTTTCATCGGAAAATCATCTTCAGCTATGAGGCTCATTTCTGGCTGAATGGCTTCGTCAATAAGCAAAATATGCGTTATTGGTCAGACAGCAATCCACACGTAATCCATGAGTCATCATTGCATTCCGAAAAAATTACGGTTTGGTGCGGTTTATGGGCCGGCGGCGTCATTGGGCCCTACTTCTTCCGTGATGATCAAGACCGGCACATTACTGTGAATGCGAATAGCTACCGTTCGATGATAACCGAATATTTTTGGCCCCAATTGGATAATATGGACTTGGAGGACATGTGGTTCCAACAGGACATGTGGTTCCAATTTATTGGAAACCAAGTTTGGTGAAGCTGTTATCTCACGAAATGGCCCAGTCGATTGGCCGCCTCGGTCGTGCGATTTGACGCCGTTAGATTATTTCCTTTGGGGCTACGTCAAGTCTATAGTCAATGCCAACAAGCCAGCGACGATTGATGAACTTCGATTTATGCTTGAAAACCGTCGAAAATTGGGTTCAGCGTCTGGACTTCTGCAAGCGTGCCCGTGGTGGCCATGCATAAGTAATCGAGTTCCATACATAATGGCATCGAACGTAATTTCACAGGAATAAAGAATTTCATTGGTATCTAAAACCGGTTTTGTTTTATTTAAAAAAATCTTTTTAGCTCTCTTATTGAAAACCGGGCAAATGAAATAGTCGGGCAAATTAACCTTTGCCCCCACCGTAGACTGACTACAAAAACTTTAAAAATCAGTAGAGCACTAGTTACCATGTGAGCCTTTGACATATGAGAAACTGCACGCTGAAAAATCTGTTTTTTTCTAGTTTGGCTGCAAATATAGCATGTGTCTGAAACTGACCGCGACTATATTATACTTGTGTCTGAACACATTTGGTTTCCTATTCAATATTACATGTTTGCGACACAATCCGGTTCACTTATTTAAAGGCACTAAAAATTCCATATTCAGCAGCCTGTATCTTTTGCAATTTGTAACCCATTGTACAATTTTAAAATAGAAATGGAAGCTAGACATTTTGAGATATAAAAAAACATGGCAATAGTGGTTTTTTAACTAAAGAACTTTTTTTGAGCAAATCATAAAAACAAGTCAAGAAATGTGCAATTTTTTTTGGTTCACTTGAATAAAGGCACTGTAACTAATTTTAATGAAAATCAGTTTTTCTTGACTTTTTAATTTATTTTACTTTATTTAAGAACTACTACTAATGGGTACTACCCCCATTGTTTATAATAATTTCAAATATATGGGTTTTCATTGAGAGATAAAGAGAATTTATGTAATCCAACGAAATTTGATTACAACCATCCTTAATGGCCTGAATTAGTGACTGCTTGTCATCAAATTGTCTAGCTCCTTTCACAGACCTTACGAGATAACCAACCCCAGACATTTTCGATTACGTTTAGATCTGGCGAATAGGGTGGCCAGTCCAGAATATTAACATTTTGGCTTGCAAACTACTCTGACGTTCTGTGTAGGGACATTATCCTGTTGCAGTATCCAAGATATGGGACCAAATAGTTCACTGAACTTCGGAAAAGCCGATTCCAATAAGGTTTTATAGTTTGCACTAGTCATTTTTGCACTTTGAAATTCAAGATCGATGGTTCCATAGTACGTAATAGCACCCCACACCATAACGCCGCCCTCTCGGCTGTGACGTCGGTTCAAAAAACGCTTTTCTTTGCGCAGATCATGGAAATAATAGTTGTAGCCTCTTCTCATCCGTAAATACAACGGTTCTTCAGTCATTTACATGACCTCTTGGCTGCACATCCCATACCATGTAGTCTATTGCGAATTGAAGCCTCTTTTCCTTACCAGGAGCATAAAATGGCGTTTTTTTTTATAATTTCAGGTATTTAAGATACTCACAGCTCTTAATTACTCTGCGTACTGATGACTTTCTCGCTTCCACTCCAGTTTGAGCTCTTATTTTTGATAAGGATATGGCAGAAATAGAAGCAAATCTGATGATTTTTCTTTTCTCATACGTAGACAATGACAATGAAACCCTTCCTTAAAAACTTTTTCCATACTTCTCGGGGTCCTTGATGTAATTGTCGACAACTGTTAGGCTCCGTCCAATTTTGTTAGCTATGGCGCGGTTAGAATATCCTTGAGAGCGGAAAACATCGATTTTAGTTCTCTCCGATAGATTAAAAATTTTTTGTTTTGCCATTTTGTCTCGTAAAATGATTAAGATGTAATAAATTGTAATAAACAAATGCTCCGTACAAAAAATCATCGATTAGTTCAAGTGAACCAAAAAAATAGCACATTTTTGAAATGTTTAATAAATTCTTCAAAAAAGTTCTTTAGTTAAGAAACCACTATTGTCATGACTTTTTTATATCTCGAGATGTCTAGAATCCATTTCCATTTTAAAATTCTGCAATCGGTTGCAAAAGATACAGGCTGCTGAATATGGAGTTTTTAGTGCCGGTCAATAAGTGAACCGGAGTGTACTATGATTAATATGTTGTTATATATTTATTTGTGATCCAAATACAGCATTGTTTGTGATACAAATACAGCTGTGTTTGGAGAACGATATACTTCAGTTTTTGTCGTCGCTGTGCACTGTCGAGTTCAAAATAAAGGAGGGTCAAAGAGAGATTGCTATCAGCATAAGTTAAAGTTATTACAAGTGTAGTTTTGCATTATTCTTTCAGCCAGTGAGTCATAAATATTCCTGAATTTAGTGCTTCTCATGTTTACTGATCTGTGCGTTTTAATTGCATGCATTCAGTCGTCAAGCGTTCGTTTGGGAGGAAGCACACGATTACTTCGACGTAAGTATATGGATTTTTGGGATGAGACACGCATATTGGCTCCATGTATAAGAATGAATCTTTGCAAGTAAACATGCATATGTCTGCATTTAAATACAAGAGAGTTTAGGACTTGCAAATATATGAATATTTGGAGTGTGTTCTAAACACATACATGGTTCCTGCAAAATGTTATTGAGAAAATATGTTACAACGGCCGACTGTTTTCAGTGTGTGGGTTTTAGCCCTGATCTGACAAGACTTAATCTCTTTCGGAGAACGGTCTGCATGCTAAGTGACGTCTAGACTATCCCGTAATTGTCCATAAAAAATTTTTCCTCGAATCATAACTATTCTAAATCGGTCCTTAAATTCAAGCCACTGATTGTGAGAATCTCAACATAAATCTCATCAGAAGATGTAATAGAAAATTACATTAATAAGAGTGTATCGCACCGTAACTTCAATACAGTCATATCTCACAATTTGCTGATTTTCAGGTTTTGCTTCAACACAATAACCAAGGGCATTTCTATCCGCTCCAAAAATATGTCGCCATTTCCTGTTCCCTTTCGTTGCAAAAATCACCTATGAATATGTACATTATTAAAAATTTTCACACATTTGTTATCTTAGTAGAAACAGTTTTTTGCCACAACCCCGAGTTTGTGAATTTTGAGATATGAGTCGTTTGAAGTCAGAGTGCAATAATTTCCAATTAAATCCCATGCAAGGACAAGAGACAGCTTCCTACAATCAGTGCGCATAAGCAGCGCAGTGATTTTGAAGCCACAGTTTTACACCGATTCCGAACAGTTTTTTGAGAAACTTTCTCATAACTAATTACTCGATATAGTGTCACCGTCAGTAAGCGAGGTGCATGTAGTCGACAGAAATGAGCAAAGATCGAACCCACCATCTGAAGTTCAAAAATCGCGCCCACTAGCTATTTTCGCCAGCCCAGGGTCACAAAGAATCAAATTACGTTAAGCTGTTTTAAGCGGAAGACTGGCTTTCTTGGAAATACTATTAGTCTGCCTATCACGGCCAAATACCTAAACACTGAAAAAAACACAGGCTCTGTATCGTATTCTCCTAAAAACATTTTGCAGGAACCATGTATATGTTTGGAACACTCTATAAATATTTATACATTTGCAAGTCCTAAAATGACTTATACTTAAATGCAAACATTAGCAAGTGAAATAATATACGTGTTTCATCCCAAAAATCCATATACTTACGTGAAAGCATTCATGTGTTTCCTCCCAAACCTTCGTACACTTTCGTGGAAGTATATGCGTGTTTCCTCCCAAACATGGGTTTAGTTACGTGGAAGCATATGGGTATTTCCTCCCAAACATAATAATATTAAGAAACAAATTATTTTTAATTTCAATATATATGTATATAACGGGTTTTTCAATAAAAGCGCTACATAAGTTTTTTAAAAAAATCAAAACCGGTTTTAGAGACCAATGAAATTCTTAATTCCTGTGAAAGTACGTTCGATGCCATTATGTATGGAAGACTATGCGAATAATCGCCCAAGTGAAAATCGCCCAAAACCCAAAAATTAACAATCGCCCAAAAAATATGGGAAAAAAATTGGGCGATTGTTCATCATGTTTGGGCGTTTTGGTATTTTTGATTTTTTGGGTGTTTGTTCATGATGAATGATTGCCCAAATTTTTAAAAATGTAAATTCGCCCTTTTACTTAATTGGCGGTTGTTCGCTACTCACCACAACATAGTGGGCGTTTGTTCATAAATTGGATTTATATTTTTGGGCGAATGTTCTTAAATTTTTGGGCGATTTTACCTCTTAATGAAAAATTTTTTCTTAATGAAAAAACACCCACAAATTTTGCGTCATTATTCATTTTTCGTTTTGGGCGATTTTCAGTTGGGTGATTATTCACATAGCCTGTATGGAACTCGATTTCTTTTGCATGGCCACCACGGGCACGCTTGCAGAAATCCAGAAGCTGAACCCAATTTTCGACGGTTTTCAAGCATAAATCGGCCGATACTTTTGCAATTTCACGTTCGATATTCGTACGAAGTTCATCAATCGTCGCTGGCTTGTTGGCATAGACCATAAACTTGACGTAGCCCCACAGGAAATAATCTAACGCCGTCAAATCGCACGACCGAGGCGGCCAATCGACTGTTCCATTTCGTGAGATAACACGTTCACCAAACTTGGTTTCCAATAAATTGATTGTGGCATTCGCTGTGTGGCTTGTCGCGCCGTCCTGTTGGAACCACATGTCCTCCAAGTCCATATTATCGAATTGGGGCCAAAAATATTCGGTTATCATTGAACGATAGCGATTCGCATTCACAGTAATGTGCCGGTCTTGATAGTCACGGAAGAAGTACGGCCCAATGACGCCGCCGGCCCATAAACCGCACCAAACCGTAATTGTTTCGGGATGCAATGATGACTCATGCACTACGTTTGGATTGCTGTCTGACCAATAACGCAAATTTTGCTTATTGACGAAACCATTCAGCCAGAAATGAGCCTCATCGCTGAAGATGATTTCCGATGAAAATCCGAATCATTTTCAAGTTGTTTCTCTGCCCAATTCACGAACATACGACGCTTATGGTGGTCAAGCGGCTTTAGTTCTTGCGTCAATATGATCTTGTAAGGATGTAGGCCAAGATCTTTTCGCAAAATTCGCCACAACGACGTCACAGAGATGCCCAACGCCTGAGAACGACGTGTGAGAGACACATTTGGGCTTTCTTGAACTGAAGCCTCAGCGGCAGCAATATTCTCTACGCTACGGGCACTTCTTTGTCCCACTGGCACGGGAACGTTTCGTACTGTGCCTGTGGATTCAAATTTTTCCACTAAACGCTCAATTGTTGATCTGGTAGGACGATTATGACGACCATAAATTGGACGTAGCGCTCTTAAAGTTGAGGCCACTGACTCCAAATTTCGGTAGTAAATTTTAATAATTTCGACTCCTTGTTGGCTCGTATATCTTTCCATGATGAAATGGCAAACCTTACTGAAAAGAAATGTCAAAAGAGGGGGGTGAAAATATGGCGTCGTTTGCTGTCCCTATCGATTTACTTTTGTAGCGTCTCTGTTAAAAAACCTATACAAACTATATATACAAAGCAATTCAATGTGAAAATACTGGTGTTTTTATAGTCAATTTCTTTAAATGTTCACTAATTGACTGCTGCTCTGATTTTCTCATTACAAGCTCGGGCAGATCAAGTGCTTCACGTTGTTGCTTTTTTTAGTTTCTTGCATCAAAATCAATTTGGTAGCACACACATACACAATTTGAATGTAATACAAGTAGAAATTAATGAAAATTGTAGTTTTCTTGAAATTAAACCTAATCTATTAATATAAAGTTATTTTAAAAGTCATTAGTGCCAATAAAATCAAATTTAAAGTCAGTTTTTTCAATTCACCTATCGCTCACGCTCTTTCACATTCTGTCCTGTATCAGATTTGCAGCTAGGAGGTCGACCATGTGTCATCGAAGCGCCCTGAAAACCCAGAGTGAAAGATATAAAGAGTGTGCATGTGCGTTTCAGTTCCACGAAATTCTCGTCGAAAGTAACTGGGCTAACGACAGTTTTGATACGTTTTTTCGTGCTTTTTCCTGCCAGAGTTTCGACGTAATAAAAATAGAATTGAAAGAAAATTGTTGTGTTCTTCAAATAAAAAACAATTTTTTCCATATAAAATTATTTTAAAAGCCATAAGTTCAAATAAAACTAAATCTAAAGTTAGTTTTTTCAATTCGCCTATCGCCCATTCTCTTTAAACTTCCATCCTGTATCAAATTTGCAGCTAGAACGTCGACAAGCTGTGCCTTCGAAACCACCTGTGAAAAACACACCAGCCGAACGGAGTGGAAAATGGTAACAGATATTGGTCGCATTCCAGAAGGGCGATATGCTTAACTAGGGTCCTCACTGCTAAGATGGCACACTAGCTTTTTATGAGCATGATAAGGTAGAACGAATCTGTAGTCTGGTAGCCAGCGATGAAGAAAGACAGCGATGAAGAAAGACATTGAAAAGCAGAAAAGGTTTAACGCATGTGGTCTTTGGGTATCAGCGGAGCGCTAAGAGCCATGACACCGAGGGCAATGGATACAATTTTTTAATCAAAACCCATGGAGGCACGAAGGGATTGGAGAGAGCTTCTCGTATCCAGTGAGCTGCGTGCTTTCTTGATTTATTTTCACTGATTGGGACCTACAGATTTACATCGGTTCCGAAGGGTATTTAAAGATGTTTTTCATGAATAAATACTCGATGGTGTCATCGTAACTAAAGGAGGCGACCGCCGTCGAAAGAAATGTGAGGTTGTCAGAGCTGGGATCGAACCCACGTTCTAATGTACAAGAGCCGCTATGACAGCGGGTGATTTTTTGAAACCTGGTTTATCAGTGTTAAGTTTTTGTCAGTTCACGTGTGATTCGTGGTACGGGTCACAGTCAAAAATTTTCAGTTTTCCTTGCCGTTCCACCATTAATAGACTTAAAAACAATCAACACTCGCATATCATTGAGTGTTATTATCAAAATTCACGCTTTGGGAAAATACCTTCCGCAATTTACAACCATTCCATGGTCGTCTTGTATCCGTAGAGGTGGGTACCAAGGAGAATATACTGAATCCGTCAGTGTTAATGCAGTTCGCGATGTTTCAATCCGTCGACCATCGCTACAACTCTGGGTTTGTGTTATTCGACCACCTAGAAGACTTCACGTAAGAACTTCGGTCTAAAGCCATATAAAGTACAGCTGGCGCAGAAGATGAAGCCTTACCACGACGACGTCTTTTCGGTGAGCGGGTCTTAGAGAATCTAGGAGCAGCCAGAGGTCGCTCAAAAACTTAAAATGCACCCTGCATAGTGCACTGTTTGATGCGGTTTATGGGCCGGCGACATCATTGTACCCTACTTCTTCAAAGTCGAAGATAGCCGCAACGTTACGGACAATGGGGCAAAGTACTGTTCGATGAATACGGTCTCTTTTTACCCAAACTGGAAGAATTAAATTTGGTTGACATGTGATTACAACAGGACGGTACCACATGCCACACTTCACGCGATACCAAGTTTAAAGAGTAATTAATCTCTCGTTGTGGCGCTGTCAACTGGCACAGGGACCAACCAACCACGATTGCTGCTTTGGAAACTACATTACGCGTGTCATTGGTGAGATAACGGCCGAAATGTTGCAAAAATTGTGCCAAAATTGGACTTTCAGATTGGACCACGTCAAGCGAAGCTGTGGGCAACATTTGCATGAAATAATCTTTAAAAAGTATATGGAAGGCATTGATTTATCGTTTTGAACATTCATTCGTAGAAATTTTATTTTCAAAAACCAAATTGCAAAATAAATCACGCATTACAATAATCAGTTTGGTACATCTCAGATGCACGGATTGCACAACACTGAGAAAATTTGTACCAAGCATGAATATGTTATAGTACAATTTTTTTGACTTCTCCCGGGACTGTGGAGAGCACCCAATAGTTCTACTTACTGGCTTAAATGTAGATGTGTAGATGTCACTTTCCCAACCTAATCTAACCCAAAAAATCTGTTGATATTGTCAGTCTGTTAAAGCCGAAATCTTTTGGTCTTACATCAAAATTTTGAATCCTTTTTCTAATCGAAAGATCTGCACTTATTTAAACATATTTGTCTGATCGCTCTAGTACTAAATAGAAGGAAATCATTCGTACCCACGTATTTCCAATATAAAAAAGTATAGAATACAATTTCTTACAAATATTGCCTACTCTTAGGAGTGATTTTTAACAAAATTGGAAAAGGTGTTATTGTTGGTTTTATAAAAAAAATTTTAGCAAATTTTATAAGCTAGAGATCCAGGCTAACTTAAAAACATGTTTCCTTACCACTCTGGTACTGAATATCAAACTTTTTTTATAAGTAAAATATAACTGCCTACGATCCGATATTTTGAGTTGCTCACCAAATATTGCCTACTTTTAGAAGTTAAAGAAATAAATGGTGTCCCGTTACATTCCATGTACGGATTAGGGAGAGCTTCTCACAACCAGTGAGCTGTGCGCGTTCTAGCTTTACATTCACTGATTGGGACCTACAGTTTTACACCAGTTTCGAACGGTATTTTGATAGTGTCGCCGCCACTAAGCGAGATGACCGTCGGCTAAAGAAAGCAGTTAGCAGTTACTGTAGAAGTTATTGTTAACAAATCTAAAAAACTGTTATTTATGAACTTGTATCAAAATTTCGAGTAAACGAGAGATGTTGACCAACTTAAGTACACGTTTCCTTACTACTATGATACATAACTCTTTCATCCCCAGAAATTTTCATTATAAAAATATCATAAAAAGAAATAAGACCCGGTATAAATACCATGTTTTTAGTTGCTTACTAAATATTGCATACTTTTAGGAGTTATTTTTTAACAAAGCTGAAAAACTAGTACATCTTAGCAAACTTCTCACTACATGTACTTTATAACAACAAAAAGCAAAACTTGTTAAACTAGAAAAATAAAAACAAGAACGAATATAAAAGAAAGAAGTGTAAGGACTCGAAACACTTCCATATGCAAGAGCTTAAAGATTAAAGATTTAAGGAGTTTGTGTAGTCAAATTTTCAGTATTCCTTTAAAGTGAAATAAACACATAAATGATGTTTAATTTTCACCTTGCACACGAAATAACAGCAACAGTTAAAAATGTGATATATCTTTTGAATTATCTTATTAACACTAGCAGGAATTGGTTGGCATTTGACTGCTTGTGATAACATTTGGTGTTTAATTCAATTGAGTTGTTTGTGTATCTTAACATATATTAAACAAAAATTATTAAAAATTTGATTTCATAGCTTGTATTAAAAGCAATTCTCTAACAATTCGTCAACTTTATTATAGCGAAATAACTTTTATATCCACAAAACTTATGTAGATTCCATAGCATGTGTGTTAACACCGCATTCTGTTATTAAGCGCAGCATACTTTTAGGAGACTTTTTTTTGCGTAATTCCTTTTTTAGGGAAAAGAAAAAACTGCTTGAAACTTATATTATATCCGCTTTCTGTGAGAAACATGTCATAATCTAATATTTTTTTTCACTTTTCAACAACAATCATTCATATTTTCATGCCAAAATATAAAGGCACAACAAGTTTTCAGACACTATATTAAAAAAGTGTCAGATAAAACAGTTCGCATTAAATATTTTGTATGTATAAACATCATGTGCCTTTTTTGAAGGATCAAGTTTGTATGATTGCATATAATCACTTCTTATCAAATGGAATCAAAGGCAATGTCATCATCACCATCATCAGTAACAACATCTGAGAGGGATGGGCATGAAGCAAAAGCAAATTTATAATCCATTTTTTATTTTAATAAATTTTGAAATATTTTTTTGACACTTTCACACACACGCAGAAATCCTTGTAACATGCATACACATACAGATGTGTTTGAATAGTGAAAGGAAATGAATGCGTTTCCTCACTTCATATGTACAACTATAACATAGGAATGTGTGATGGTGAGAGAGTGTGCATAAATTGTTAGCTCTTTTGATTCGTATAAGTGAGTATGTAGTTGTTAAGTCAAAGGCATGTAAAAGTTATGTAGATTTACATACAAATGTATTAAACAATAAACACAACAAAAAGTTGTACATTTATTGGTATGAGTGAATATTGTTGGGAATATTCTTTTATCTTTCTGTAACAAATACAGAAATATTAGAGTGGCTGCGTTTCTATTCATTTACTGATCAGATAGGATATTGCGACAAAATTGTCATGTCTATAGATAGATCGACAGAGAGGTGGACTATAAACTGAAAACATTAAGAAAAAGGTTATAAAATCAATTTTATTTATTTTTGTGTAATAAAATATTTTAGAGACGTGCATAATCTTGTGCGATTTAGAAAAACACTGGCCTAACTGGCGTAAGAATCGTCAGGCACACAAGACGAAGACGCCTCTACCTACTGCAATTCAGCTAAGAACAATGCAGCTAAGAACGCATCAATCATGATACATAATTCGTGACTAGCTACCAACAATACAGAGTTCTTTTTTACCCCCCATGTGTAACCCATACACATCGTCGTGGAGAATGTGCAATGAATTTTTACCCATTACCCACAGGGTAATGGGGAAAATAATATGAAGCCACCCACGAAAATGGGAAATTACCAATCACGATTACCCATTACCCTAAGAGTAATGCGGAAAATAATGGGTAGCTACCCACGATGATGGGGAATTACCCATTACCCACAGGGTAATGGGGAAAATAATTGGTAGCTACCCAAGAAAATGGGGAATTACTCATAACAATTACCAATTACCTTCAGGGAAATGGGGATAATTATGGGTAGCATCCACAACGATGAGTAATGGGTTACCCAGGGTAACCCATCCCCATTTTTGATTGAAAATAGGGAAAAATTAGAAAAAAATTCTATATCTCGGAAACGGAGCATCCAATCGAAAATAAAACCAATTTTTGCGGTTTTCTAAGGGTATTTTATAAATTGGTCCAATTGGTATAGAAAAATTGTTGTTCAAAAAATCGTCAAAATAAGAAAATCGCTAAAATAAAAAACGCCTATAACTCGGAAACGCTGCGTCCAATCGAAAAAATAATAAAAACTTTATGGCTAAAAAAGGCTTTGACCAATGGATATCTCCAATATGGCATCACTTTTTATTTTTTTTAAATCGCTAAACCTAAAATTTTTCAAACAAAAAGTGGCTAAAACGCCCTCATGTTTATATCTGGGAAACGGAGCGTCCAATCAAAAAAAAAACAATCCTTCCTGATTTCTAAGGGTTTTACATAAACTGCTCCAATTCGTGTGGAAGAATTATTTAAAAAAAATACAATAAAAAAGTGGCTATAACTCGGAAACACTGCATCCAATAGAAAAACTGATAAAAAAATGTACGTCTAGAGAAGTCTTTAACCAATGGATATCTCCAATATGACATCACTCTTTTTTTTAAAACTCGATAAACCTAAAATTTTTCAAACAAAAAATCGCTAAAACGCCCTCATGTTTATATCTGGGAAACGAAGCGTCCAATCGGTTAAATGACCAATTTTTACAAGATTTCAAGAGTTTTTCATAAATTGGTCCAATTCTTATAGAGGAATTATTTTTTTCCGGGTTTCTAATGGTATTTCATAAATTGGTGCAATGTATAAAAGAATTTTCGTTCAAAAAATCGCCAAAATAAGAAAATCGCTAAAATAAAAAAGTGCCTATAACTCGGAAACGGAGCGTCCAATTGCAAAAATAATAAAAATTTTACGTCTAAAGAAATCTTTAACCAATGGATGTCTTCAATGTGGCATCACTTTTCCTTTAAAAAAAATCGCTATAACGAAAAATTTTCAAATAACAAATCGCTAAAACGCCCCCATATTTATATGTAGGAAACGTAGCATCCAATCGAATAAATAACCAATTTTTGCAAGTTTTCAAGGGTTTTTCATAAATTGGTCCAATTCTTAGGAAGAATTTTTTTCAAAAAATCGACAAAATAAGAAAATCGCTAAAATAAAAAAGTGGCTATAACTCGGAAAAGGTGCGTCACATAAAAATACGTTTGTATTAAAAAAAATCTTAGGTTTAGCGATTTTTTTAAAGTGATACCGTATTGAAGACGTTCATTGGTTAAAGCTTCATTTGGAGGTAACAAATGTATTATTTTTTCGATTTGACTCACCGTGTGCAAGTTATAACCACTTTATATTTCAGCGATTTTCTTATTTTGGCGATTTTTCGAAAAAACAATTCATCCAAACCAATTGGACCACTTTATGAAAACCCATAGAAGTCTGGAAATTTTTTTTTCTTTTCGCGATATTCAATTCTTTTTTTAATTTCTACATATCTTTGATCAAAAATGCGGATGGTTACACCCCATCGTCGTGGATATCTATCCATTATTTTCCCTATTGCCCTGAGGGTAATGGGTAATGGTGATTGGTAATTTCCCAATCGTCGTGAGTAAATACCTATTATTTTACCCATTACCCTGAGCGTAATGGGTAATAGTGATGGATAATTCCCCATCGTCGTGGGTAACTACCTATTATTTTCCCTATTACCCCGAGAGTAATGGGTAATCGTGATGGGTAATTTCCCATTATCGTGGGTAGCTACCCATTATTTTCCCAATACCCTGTGGGTAATGGATAAACGATCGCTAGCCATTCCCCACGGCAACAATAAGGGGTTACCCTGGGTTAATTACAAACCCTGCAACAAACCAACATCACTCATGGGAAAATATCAGAGCTACATATAATCAAGTCTCCGAAGAAACACTGGATGTAGTGCAACCTCTCAGGAAATCTGGGATATCTGATGACCCTTGGAACCTAATTTCTCAAAGAATGGAACTGAAACTGCAGCTGAATAACGACAAGACTACGAGACAGCAATACCAGCAGCTGACGAAACCCCCACGACAATATTAAAGGGTTACCCTGGGTAACCCAGGGTAATCCATTACCCAGGAATGACAAACCCTGCAACAAACCAAAATCACTCATGGGAAAATATCAAAGCTACATATAATCAAGTCGCCGAAGAAACACTGGGTGAAGTGCAACCACTCAAGAAATCTGGGATATGAGCTGACCCTTGGAACCTAATTTCTCAAAGAATGGAACTGAAACTGCAGGTGAACAACAACAAGACTACGAGGCAGCAATGCCAACAGTTGGCGAGACAAGTAAAAAAGCTGCAAAAAGAGACAGAAGAAAGATCCTGGAATGGAAAGCATACGATCAGAGTAATATGTGAAAACTAAACCAAACGATCGAGAAAACTAAACCAAACTAAACCAACAAATCGAAAGTGCAATTGAAACCAAGCTGATCGTACATAACTAACGAATATAGTTGCATAGACTCAGAGATGGAGCGAACACGTCACAGACGTTATTGAGGACTGCGAAATAAATCAGAGAAAACCCGCAGAAAATAACTTAAGAATATCAAGCAACCCGCCCAACCTGAATGAAATAAAATAGGCGATTGGAAAATTGAAAAATAATGGAACAGCAGGTGAAGATAGATTACCGGCGAACATTCTATCGAACATCTATTGACATCAAAACCAAAGCAGAAGTCCTATGGCCTCACATCACATCAGTATGGGAGGAAGAAAGACTGCCTCCAACTTGAAAGAAAGGCATCGTTGTAAAGTTACCAAAAAGTGGCGACTTTAAAGACTGCAACAACTGGAGAGGAATTACTCTGCTTAACACCATATACAAGACTCTCGCAGGCATAATGCAGGGAAGGCTTGAAAGCAAAATAGAGAACATATGACGAGACGAACAAGCAGGGTTCCGGCAAAATAGAAGCTGTGTAGATCAGACCAACCCTCTTCACATCATGATAAAACAATCTCTAGAATGGCGTACACCCTGTATCTACTGTTCGTCGACTTCATGAAAGCCTTTGATACCATCAGACTTCATGAAAGCCTTTGATACTACAGACGGACGGATACGAAAGGCATTGAAAAGAAATGGAGTACCTCTGAAATAATTGGAATAATAAGAGCTATGTACAAGGATGCAGAACTGTCAAATTTTCACAACGGGAATATTAGTTAACCATTCCACACCAATACTAGAGTAAAACAGGGATGCCTACTTTCACCCCAGCTATTCACTATCGTACAGGCTGACATAATGAGTGAAGACTGTTCAAAGAGAAAGGTGAATAATATGGAGTATGTCACGCCAACTCGAAGATCTGGATTATGTCGATGACATTTGGCTACTCTCGAATAATATCTCCAATATGCAATCAAAACTGGAAGACTTGAGAAGATTGGCTCGCAATCTTGGATTTGAGATAAATATTAAGAAAACCAAAGCCATGAGAATCCGCAATCCTAGCACAGAAAACATTATGCTACAAGGTCAACTAGTCGAGAATGCTGTCTACATTCTGCTATCTAGGAAGTATAATGTGTATAAACGGCGGCGAAGATACAGACGTAATCAACAGGCCCAATAAAGCGAGGGTGACATTCGGGAGACTGCAGTCAGTATGGAGAAGCTCACTCATATCCAGACGAACTAAGCTCAGAATATTCAAATCATATGTTCAATCAACTCTGTTGTGCGGTACACGCTGTAAATATAGTATACTTGTGTCCAAATACATTGTGTTTGCTATTCAATATAACACGTTTGGAACACAATGATTAATATGTTAAAATATATGTATTTGTGATCCAAATGTGGACTTATTTGATGAAAACTACTGAAAACATTGATGTCTGTGACAATAAAGGAACAAAAAGCAGCAGATCATCAATCCACGAAAGCAGTACTTGCAAACATGTACATGGTTCCTGCAATATGTTGCTGGGACCGTTATTTTCAGCGTGTAGTGAAACCAGTTTTATATCGAATAACATCACGCAAAAGCTTCACGTATTCATCAACGAGTGCCTCAGAGTCATGTGCAAAATATTCCTTCCTAACACCATAAGCATCACAGATCTGTGGAACATGATCAATGATGAGCCCACACTGGACCAGATAAAGAATAGGAAATGTAGGTGGATCGGATACATCATCCGAAAAAATCCCAACAGTATAACAACCATGGTCCACCAAGAAACACCTGGAAATACACAATAATCCAAGAACTAAGACAGAAAAATTTAAAATGGATAGAATCAAAAACAACATCGGCGAACCGTGTAAGATGGAAATGCTTTGTAGAAGCCATATGCTCCCAAGAGGAATAACGGAAAAAACTGGCGTATAACTTCTATTATAGCATTGAAACCTGATACTGGATATTTCTAATCCTAAACACTTGAGCCACATTCCAAATTTCACCACTATATCACAAGCAAAAAGTTTAAAATCGAGTCACTTGCAAACAGTTACATGTGTATTTATTTATACAGAAAACTACTTTTTAAAACATAAATATCTTTGAAATTTCTCTGCATTTATATGCATCAGTGTGTTATGTTAAACTCAAATGTATGATCAATTGTAAAAATTTGCACATACATTTATGCAACAACACAGATATGAAGCTACACAATATATTTTGGTATGAGTATTTTGTAAATTTCACATTAATGAAAAATACAACAAAAAATACTTCCCTACATAAGCCATCTGTTACATGTGAAATTGGGTGCTTGCTGAAAGAGGATGATTGAAAAAGTTAGGGAAATCGGCAATGATGAACGGAAAGGCAGTCATCATTCATGACACCTAATGGTTTCAAGCAGGCATGAAATTATATTACCTAAAAAGTATGCTTCAAAAATCAATCGATCATGAAAAGATACACATAATACCGGAGTTGCCAGAAGCTTTCAAGAAATGGTGTAAAATTAATAAAAAAAAAGATTCTAAAACTTTATTAACTTACATAGGCACGTGACTGAAGTTATAAAGGTTTATAACTAGCAAAGACATCAACCATTTTGCTTATTGGGAATGGTTAGGAACAAATTAATTTGTAACCTTCTAAGAAAATTTAGCTTTTCCAGGAAAATACAACCGCATAAAAATTTGCACATGATATGGAAAAACCCGTGATCTATCCAGAAATGGCACAACCCAGACGATGCTCAATTCTAGTAGTGAAAAAACTCAATTTTCATATGGAAAATTCCTCTCCAGAACCTTCCATATGAAATCTGAATTTTTTTCACTAAGCATAGACCCAAACTACTTATGGTATTCCCTAAATTTTCTCAGAAAGTTACAAATTAATTTGTTCCTAACCATTCACAATAAGCAAAATGGTTGGTGTCTTTGCTAGTTATGAACACGTATAACTTCACTCACTTTAAAAATGCGTATATTTTCATCAAGAAATTGTTAAAATTGAAATTAGGCTTGAAGGAGAAATAAAATAAAGATGATTTCAGAAAATTGCTCTCCACTTCAAAGACAATCTACTGGTGCTGAAATAGAAAGAAAACTCAGAAACAAACATTTTCGAATTGAATGACCAAAAGTAGTATTTTTGCAAAAAGTTTGTATTAACGAAAACTTCATTAACTTAAATTTTTAAAATTATGTTGTACTTTACTCCTTAGGAAATGTGTTTTTTAATAAACTCAAAATTAGTACAAATATCGCCACAAATTAAAAAAAATCCAAAGAGTGTTCGAACTCACGGGCTATGTGTTAACACCTTTTTGCTACACGGTACCTGTTCGATTTCTATGAACGGACACATTAGTAAATGATACATTGGAAAACAAAAAACAGCGTTCAATCATCTGATGACGTTATTCCCACAAAAACAAAAAATGCAAAGCAACAGACACTTGTATATACATTGTTATATTCGTACATACGCTACACAAGTTCACATAATTTGCATTGCTCTCTTGCTATCTCATTTTTATATACGTATAACCACGTCATTATTCTCTTTGCTCTGAGAGTGCTCCGCACCCACACTTTATTTGACTTACCTTTAACAATAATAAAAAACCAACCCGTAAAAAACATTGTTTTTACTATACATTCTTTATATATGACCACGCCCCTTTCTCCAATCCCGCCCAAATTTGCAGCAGATCTTAGAATATGCATACCTTACCGCCATACCCAATTTTGTTCAAATACCGTTAACAGGAACAGAAATACTGGAGTTTTAATTTGTGATTTGTATGGGAGGTACCACGCCCCTTTATCCAATCCCGCCCATATTTTGATAGTTTATTTTTGTTGTCGCCATTAGTTTTCCTGCGAAGTTTCAGCTCGATTGGATAACGGGAAAACGCATACATGCATACAGACAGGTGAAATTAATATAAAGAATTTAAAAAGGCGTTCAATCATATGATGACGTTTCATTTAAAAACCAAACACACAACATCACACATACTTTGTCCGAAGTAGCTGACGTATACGTGTGTCACATAACCACATGTTTGCCATATCAACAGCAACGAAACAGCCAAACATCACACATACTTTGTACGAAGTAGCTGACGTATTAGTGTGTCAAATGAAATTTTGCGTGGCTATGCTTTATATCTCCGTTCAACAACAGCAACAGACACATGTACATACATACATTATTATGTTAATACATACGCTATAGACACAATTTCGTTTGCCTCACAACTGCCACAACACTCTTTCATTGCTCTCTTGCTCGCTCATTTTTGTTTAACACGTCATTATTCTCTTTCGCAGTCGCAGAAAATCTGGTTTTAGCACCAGCATAAAATATTTGACTTTGATAGATTTAGTCCCTATACGCCGCTAAAGATGTTAACACATGAAAAAAATTAAAAATGTGTTTCTTGGAAAACTACACACATATTTCTTAAGATCTAAGTTGCTTCTTTCCAAGTCTTTGAAGAGCCTGAAAATCGGTTGATAGTTACCTAAGTTACAGCCTCATAACCACAAAAGTTACGAAACCCCGGTTTTTTACCCGTAAGTCAACATTTTTGGAGTGTTTGGGAAATTTCACAAATGGATTCTGGTTTACTTCGCAACACCTAGAAGAAAAATATTATCACTTCCCAGGTAGTTATACTTCATGCTTTTTGTATCACTGTGTTATTGAATTTATGTCTTTAATATTAAATTACAACCAAATTGTTTTTCCAATAAAACCATTTGTATAGTTTATTGTATACTTTATCTCCAGCTAAGGAGAAAGGCAGCGTAAAAGTGCGCATAACTGCGTCGATGTTGGGATACAGATTATACAGCCCGAAGTTCATCCATCATCGATCCTCGCCGTTTCCTATTATAGGACCACATATCCTATTCCCCCAAAATTTTTCTGTAGAACACTCCCATTGATGATTGATTAGCACTCGATATGGCCCAGGAGTCTGAGCCATAAATCAAGACAGGTTGTATGAGAGTCTGATATAGTTAGATCTTGGCTTCTCGCGAGAGTGTCTTATCTCGGAAGTACTTGCTTAGCCCGAAATAACACCTATTTGAAAGCGCAATTCTCCGTTTGATTTCCAGGCTTACGTATCACCTCTGTTCACGGCAGACCCTAGGTAAATTAATTCGTCCACTATTTCAAATTAACAACGGTTATCAAAGTTCGCCCTTTCATCCAATCAGATGGATGTTCTTCCCGTGGAAACCATTAATTTTGTACTATCCTCGTTTACTGCCAAACCCCAGTTTTGATGATTCCTTCCCAATTCTCGAAAATATTGTAACCTCTTGTATATTATTCTCCCACAGATGTCCAAATAATCAGAATACGCGAGTAGCAAGTGACTTTTGCTGTTGCTAAATTTTATTCGTGTTGACTGCAGCATTTTTCACGATGACCTCAATTAATATGTTGAAGAGACTGCATAAAAGATTGCCACCCTTTCTGAAGCCACGACTCGTATTAAATGGTTCGACGATATATTTACCAATCTTTACTGAGGATTTGCTGTCAGTCAGTACCATCCTGAATATGCGTGTCAGCTTAGAAAAGAAGAAACTCCGACATAATCTACAATTAGGTCGTAGGTATCGATTTGTTTTTCGTGGGATTTCTCCAGGAATTGTCGTAATATGAATATCTGGTCGATAGATGCCCCTCCAGGCCTAAAGTCTCACTGATAAGGTCCGATCAGGTCTGCAACAAACGGTTTTAGTCTTTCACACTTTACGATCGAGAGGGCCTTGTATGCGTCGGATAAAAGGCTTATTCCACAATAGTTTGCACGTATACTCGGGTCGCCTTTTTTGAAAACAAGTCACAGTGTGCTAAGACTCCAATCGTCGGGAATGCATTCGTCTAACCAGAATTTTCATATGACCAAATTCAAGCACCTTTCCAACTTATAGCCGCCAGCCTTAAACAGCTCAGCTGGTAGTTCATCAGTAACCGCGGCTTTGCTCTTAAAGCGGGAATTTGCTGCTATAACTTCGGTTTGGCTAGGAGGGGGAAGTCAACGCTTACGTCCTGTAGCTGCTCAACACACTCAATTATATTAAAGTCTCCTGGGTACAAGTAAAGAAGAGACGTTATCTCCTCATATTTCCAGCATACTCTGTACATTTGCGACAAGATTTCTATCCTTATGCCTACAAAAGTTAAAAATATATTTGACAAAATTAAGTCTAGTTGAATTTCGGCTTCGGTATTTATGTTGCTTTTTATTAACTTACTAGCTGACGCGGCAGACTTCTCCCTGCCGACAAAAAGTATTAAATGATGTAATGGCCACAAATGAATTCACACACTTTATATCGGAAACAAATAGTAAACGGAAACGGAAACGGAAAACGGAAATGCGTAGATATTTTTCGATATTTTTTGAACGAAGTTATGAGCTAAATGTAAAAAATTAAACAAATTTTTTTTTAATCAACTTTATTACATCCCAGTGTTATCAACTATATTGGGTACTTTTGTTTGGTTTGTGTCTAGACTAACATATAGAGGGAAATTTCGTGTTTTGTGGGAAGTTTCTAGGAGGAGCGCCTGTAATCAATATCTATCTATATATCTATACATATATAAGTATAGCTGGACTCGGCAAACTTCGTTTTGCCTTCAAAGTTTTTGTAATGCCAAAGGGTTAACTAAATTATTTTGTTCCATTATGTTTGCAGTAAATTAATAGATCTGCTGGCGTTCCGACGCGGGATAATGCCATGTTTAATTGACAATGGGCAGATAAACCTGTAGAATGTAAAATAACTATTTGTTAGAAGTATTTGTGTGCTGATTTGCCTAAAAAGCTTCTCATTATACTATAATAGCTGTACCCGTTGCGCTTCGCTACCCCGGAATTGTAATTTTAATGAATCACAATTTTGTTATTTTTTTCTATTTATTCAAGTGCTCTATGTCTAGTTTTGCCATCTGGTGCAAATGTATATTAGTCGGAAGGTTTACATACACGTAAACATGCAACATATATTATCCGTGGGAAAACACGGATTTGTCAACTTTAAGTGACTGCCCTTGCGCTTTATTAATGGTCATCGCAAATGGCGACCGAATCGGAATCTGAAACATTTTGAAATAGATGGGCATGTCTTTAGGTATCATGGGAATGCGTGGAATCAGTACACCAGTTCGTTTATAATTTACAGTGATTTTAGTAGTCTCTATAAGATTATTCTGAATTTTTTAAAAAAAAAAATTCACTTTTGGGATTACGATATTTAGGATGCTCTCGAAAATGACCTCAATGATATTCATATTTATTCGTACCTGTGGTCACTTTCTTAGCGTCATAGTCTGGCCTTTTTAATAGCCGTATTTTTATTGGTTTCCCCAAAATTAATTTGCATTATATCAGTAGTTTATGTTCCGAACCTCACATTCATACACTGTATCAAACAATTGTCCGTACACCTGGCAGTTGCGAACACATTTCAATGTATCTCAAGAGATATATGGTCTATATGATTCAAATATTTTGGCGTAGAATACGTCTTACCTCACGGTATAGGTAAATCGACATTTTGATTGATTATGAGAAAACGGCGAGATAACTTTTTTTAAAAATTTTTTGTAGGTAAATGAAGATGTTATCTTTCGTTTGATATACATTTCATATTGGTTGATATCTTCCTAATATTTAAATTTCTCAAATGAAAATTGTTTAAACACATACACTCAAACATATGTGTGGTGTTTGGTTGAGTGTTTGAGTTTGTAGCGTGGACACAAACTATGATGCTGTTTCAGTGTGGACACAAACCTTCGGCTGTTGTTTTGATTGATGAAATATTGAAATTTCGTATATTTACTTATATATTTAAGTGAAACAAAATGTTAAATGTGAATTTGAATTTAACATGGATATATAATTATAAAAAATATATGAAAAAATTAATTCATACATTTTTATGTTAAATGAAAGTGCTGCCAAGTAAGCAAAATAACAATGCTGCTTGATGCTGTTTGACAGCAGCTGACAGTTGACGTTTAGTAAATTAAAATAAAAATCAAATTGATTTGCGTCTGTTATTTATCATTTATCCTTTATCATTTATATTTAAAAACATTTTTATCCTATTTTTCCTACCATAAGCTTATGTATATTATCAAACGTAACTATCAAATAAATAAATTCATTTGCTTACGTTATTTATCATTTATTGTTATATATGTTTTCTGTCTTATCGGATGGCGTATTCTACGTTAAACTTAATGGCCGTGTCTCTGACACAGCCTGCATTTAATAAAAATGATTTAAATCGAATCGACCATATATTTTTTGAGATACATTGAAATATGTTGTCAAGTGCCTGGTTTACGGACACTTGTTTGATATAGTATATGTAATAGTCAAATATTGACGCGTGTGGGCAGCACCTCGGCCCTTTTTGCCAACTTGTTTCCAAATAGCCTGTTGGTATATGTAGGCCAACTGTAACATACTGTGAAATTTTCAGGACGACCAAACAATTATTATGACTGCTATAACGGTTTATTTTAAAAGGAGCCTGGTACATCCCACTGCCAATCTGGTTGTAATTCATAATGTATCAACAACATATATACCAAATCTCATCTTCATACCTCTGATAGTTCATAAGATATAGCCATTTTAAATTTCAAATGGTATGGGGGGTGCCACGCTGCTTTTGTCAATCATTACCATTTATCACCAAGGACTATCGTAGATCATCAGTACCACATTGTGAAATTTTCATAAGAATCGGTATATTAGAAAAGCCCCCAGAGCGATTTTTGAAAAGGGGGCATGGCACGGCCTGGGTTGCCCTTATCTCTTAGGTGTATGAAAAACAGATAGTAGCCAATTCTCAGACCTACTGAATATGCGTACAAAATTTGGTAAAAATCGGCAAAGCCGTTTCGGAGGAGTAACGTAACTAACATTGTGACACGAGAATTTTATATAACGGGCCCGCCAAATAACTTTTTTTTTTTTGAAAATGCTATAAAAAAAACTACCGAATATTTTCCAAAATTTCTTTTTTTATTTGAAAGTACAATCCTTCCGGTTAATAATGGAAAATAATTTCATTCAAATGGCTGCCTCGGCTTGCCATGCAGTAGCCTACACGATCGTTCCAATTTTTAAGCACATTATCGATTGTGTGCAGCTGTATTTCACCAATGGCTTCACAAATATTGTCCTTTAAAGCGTCTATTGTCTCTAGCTTGTCGGCGTAACACTTATAATAGTCCAACGGTGTTAAATCGCAGCTAATCGCAGATAACGAACGTACGGAGCTGACGGTGCTTCTCTTCTTCCAAAATCCGTACGCAATTTTCGCACACATTCTGCAACATTACCATGATTTTCAAAGTAATGTCGCAATATTTCCCAGCGTTGTTCAAGCGTCTACGCAACCATATTCGTTCAGCGGAAGGATAAAACTAATTATCTGTTAAATCTGACATGAGCTAAGTGTTACCATTCACGAAATACGCACTAGTTTAGAAAAAAACGTTAGATGGCGTACCCTTTATATACAGATATGTATTATACAGGGTGTCTGGTAGCAGATTTATATTTTAAAACTTAAATAAAAACATAATAATTGACGCAAAGTTTTATTAAGAGCATTGAACGATAGAATGGAAATGCGGATTTTATTTTTTAAAGAGTATGTCATCCAGATTTCTTCCGTCGAGTTGAACACACCATTCAAAAGGGAGCCTTGTGTTCTGCGCCACACGCTGCAGTAAACTTGGTTCAATAGAGCTGATTTCTCGACGAAAATTTTCCTTTAAAGCTTTTATTTTCCTTTACAGAGCTTAGGGATTGTCATTATAAACCCTCTGTTTGAGGTAGCCCCATACAAAAAATCCATGGGAGTTAGATCGGGCGACCTCGGTGGCCATGGGATGTCCCCAAAGCGACTGATCAGTTTTTGGGGGAAATTTTCCCGAAGCAAATTCATCGAAGCTCTGGCTGTGTGTCCTGTTGAAACCACGTGTATGAAGAGTACGATGGATGAGCTCGCCGGTTTGGCAAAAAGAATTCCGTAATCATGAGTCGATAACTTTCACCGTTGACATTCGTTGCCTGGCCTCGAAAATTTTTGGAAAAAAAATGGTCCAATTATAAGGAACACCAAACAGTTACCCTGGGGCAACGCAATGGTTTTTGATGTTTCAATCGAGGGTTGCGGGTTCTTGGAGACCAGTAACGGTAGTTTTGCTTATTGACGTGGCCGTTGAAGTGAAAATGAGCCTCGTCGCTCCAAAAAATGGGATTTATAGTGCGAAAACGCTCCAACATAGTTTCACAAAAAATTTTGCGTAAATTAAAGTCACTTTCTTTCAGTTCTTGAACGATTTGAATTTTAAAAGGAAGGAACTTCAGATCCTTTTTTAAAATTTCATGAATAATCGCTCTTGGAAGTCCCAGTGAGGCTGCTCTTTTCCGTAATGAAAGTCGCGGATTTTCATGTAAACTGCTTTTAACCAGTTCAATGATTTCGGGAGTCCTTGAAGATCGACTGGGCCCTGGCCATGGGACATTCAGAGCCGAAGCAGTTGGGCGGAATCTCTGCACCCACGAACGTATTAAATTTACACTCGGTCCATTACTTATTCGCCGAATACCGAACTTTGAACAAAATTATCGACGAGCAATTACGTAAGAATCATTATTCTTAAAAAATGTCTCCACAGCGAACGCACGATGCTCACTCGACCACTGCGACATCGTGACTTACAAATCCGCACAATCGATAATTCCAATGGCGCCACCCTCCCTCCGCACCGTTTATTGAATGAATGGTTTCCCATTACATCCCATGAAGGGACATAGGAGAACTTCTCACAATCACTGAGCTGTGCGCTTTCCAGTTTTCACTCGCTGATTGGGACCTATAGTTTTATACCGATTCCGAACGGTATTTTGAGAAGCTTTTTCATGGCTATATACCCGATAGCGTCGCCGTCACTATGCGAGGTGACCGCCGCCGAAAGAAATTTTAAGGTGGTCCGAGCAGGGTTCGAACCCAGGATCTCATGTACAAGAGCCGCCCACACTAACCATTGCACCACCGACAGCCACACCGTTTATTACTTTTTGAAATAATCGTATTGAAAAATATAAATTTGCCCTGTATTTTCCAGAAAAAGTCCTTTTTAAAGAGAAGTACTTCCGTTATTAAAACCTTCTGTTTTTTTTTAACAAACGGTACTATTTTTAAGAAGAAGTACTTTCTGTAGGAAAAGCCATCAGAGTATGAATACTTTTTTAAGAACAGGTACGTACTTTTCAAGAAGTGGTACTCTTTTTAGGAAAAGGTTATTTTTTAAGAAAATTTACTTATTTTCAGATGGGCTTCTTATCTCAAGAAACGAAAAGAAAAGGTATTAATTTATTTTTAACAAAACGTACTTTTAAGAGTCGGAATTTTTGTAAGAGTAGATATTTTTTTGAAGAAAATGTTTTTTTTTTATGAAATGGAATTTTTTTGTAGAATTGGTCCCTTTTTCAAGAATAGGTACATTTTCAAGAGTAGGTACTTATCTCAAGAAAAGTTATTTTGTTTCACAAGGTGGTTTTTTAAGAAAAGGCAATTTGTTGTAAGAAAATTTACTATTTTAAGAAAATTTACTATTTTAAGAAAATTTACTTATTTTAAAAACAATTACTTTTTTTAAGAAATCGTAATTCTTGTAAAAAATTACTGTTTTTAAGCAAACATACTTTTTAGAATAAGTTTTTTTTTTAAGAAAAAAAGTACTTTGTTTAAGAATATGAATAGGTATTATTTTTTTGAAAAAATTTGCTTTTTTATGAAAATGCACTTATTTGAGAATATGTTCTTTTTTTAAATAAAAGTAGTTTTTTAAGAAAAGGAATTTTGTTCAAATAAAAGGTAATAAACGGAGTTTTAATCAAATGCAATATTTTCTGCCCAGTCTTGCACTTTGACTTTTCTAAATTTACTTTTTAATAGGTGCAAAACTACAATATATACTAAATATTGATTTGTGGCTCCACCTAGAAAACTTCCCATTAAACAAGAAATTCCCCAACATATGTGAGACATCTACTTAATTTCTTTCTCTATGATCCAAGCCGTTGTTAGTCTAGATACAAACCAAAGCAAAAGTAAACAATATAATACTGGGTTGTAGCATAATAGTGTTAAAATTAAAGTTGTTTAATTTTTTTCATTTAGCCCCATTCCCGTAACGTGCGATGAGGAACTTCGTTCCAATATGTACAAATACACACTCTGTCTGTTCTTTATTTAAGAATGATTTTAGGTGCATTACCGTGTTGACAAAATATCGAAAACTAGATTACAAAACTTGTTATAGCTCAAAAATTTAAAATTTCCCATAAAGATGTAGTAAAACAGTAACGAGGAAATTTTTTCTCAAAGATGCTGCTCCAAAATTTCCATAATTTCTATTACTTTTAATGTCACACACAGCGTAATTAATAATAAATAAATAGCTTCCCATGAATGGGCAAAGGAGACATTCAGACAATCAGTGGGCTATGCTTATGGATTTGATAAGAACTATTAGGCAATATCAAAGCTGCAACCCTGTACATATAAAGATAATAGAAAACCCTAGATGAGAGAATATATGAGGTCGGTACTTCTTCGAAGACATTGATAGCCGCAACATTACGGTCAATGGAATAAAATGGAAGAATTGGACTTGGTGGATATGTAGTTTCAATAGGCCGGTGCCACATTCCACATTGCACGCGATACCATGGGCCAATTGAGAGGCGAGTAGTGACCGAATCGCGACATATTCATATCAAATATTTTATATGAGCTTTGAAAATCTTCTGCATTATAAGAGCCTCCGGCTGATGTACAGAATTATCTTCACAAAAGAACCATTATATCTCTTCGAAAGAATACGATTTACTCTGTCTAATTGAGGAAATAAAATCATAAAACAAGCGTATAAAAATTTTATATCTGAAGGGCAATTCCTTATATGTACAGTTTGTCATTCGAACAATTTTCCCACTAAGTTACAGACAATAAGCAACGCATTCATATTCAAACGGGAGCTTAGGCAATTATATAAACAAATAACTAATTAATAATATTTAATTATAATTCATCACTTTAATATTAATGTAAACCTGTACAACTAAGTCTGTAATTCCAAAGAAATAGATTATGTCGAAATAAATAAAATTTAAATGAAAATTAAATTGTGGCACTCTTAATTGGCTTACTTGTTTGTGCGATTTCACCTTACTAGACTATTTTTTGTGGAGCAGGCGAAATGTCTCATCTATAAGGACAAGCCATCCACGAATGCTGGCTTGGAAAAAAATGTGACAAAATTGGACGTTCGGAATGGACCACGTGAAGTGGAGCCGTGGGCAACATTTGCATGATATAATATTTAAAATGTAAATGGCAGGAATTGATTTATCGACTTAAGTACTTATTTCATTAGCTTGTAGAAATTTTCTGTTGTTTCTTCAATTTTCAAAAACTAAATATCATAAAAATCACCCATTACATGTTTATTTGGAACTCAAGCGATTTCTGAGGCATACCTTCAGGATGATTGGAAAGCAGAATAGCAAAAATATGTGACTCCACTCCCTAGTAGGTTTTTGCTGTTTTATAATTTATATCATCCTAAAAGTATGCCTCAGAAAGTTATGAACTAGGGTACCCATTTAATCGGGTTTTTTGATTAATCGTTAATCGCAAATTTCAACCTGCAAATTAACCTTTGTTAACGCAATCAAATTATTCGATTAATCGATTATTCGAATAACTTAAAACAAAAAAAAAACAAAAACGAAAACAGTGTTCAAACATTGTACTAGGCAAATTTAGTAAAAGAAAACAAAACGTAGCAAAAGCAACTCCATTATATAAAAAATATATAGGTACAATTCACAAATAGTGGCCGTCAGTGGTGCAATGGTTAGTGTGCGCGCCTCTTGTACGGGAGATCCTGGGTTCGATTCCTGCTCCGACCACCTTAAAATTTCTTTCGACGTCGGTCACCTCGCTTAGTGACGGCGACACTATCGAGTACTTAGCCATGAAAATGCTTCTCAAAATACCGTTCGGAATCGGTGTAAAACTGTAGGTCCCAATCAGTGAGTGTAAAACTAGAAAGCGCACATCTCACTGATTGTGAGAAGCTCTCCCCAATCCCTCCATGGGATGTTAAGGGACACCATTTTTTTTTTTGTTTTTTCAATTCACAAATCGTAGTTGCAAAAACATAAAAATTAGTGACTTGGCACCAAGCCAAAATTAAGAAAATCTCAAAGTTTGGACCCAAAAGTGCCACGCCTTCGGGTACCTCCCATAAAAAGACTAGGGTGGGCTCTGAAATTATATCACACTATAACACCCTATTGGATTGAATAATTTTGACCAAATTTTCCAAAACGTAATTATCTGACTATTACCCTTATTGTACACAGTTTGAGCAGAATCGGACCAGGCTTTTTGGTACCAGTGGGTCTTGAAATTACTAAGGGACGCTTTCTCTCTACAAACTATAAAATCTGTTCGAAATATGTATAAAGTTGTGAAATTTGTTCGCAAATCGTTGTCATATGAGTTGACACATTATAGGAGTGTTTCAAGGTAGACTGCTTGCCACAAACACGTACTTATATTTTATTAATCGATTAATCGCACTGATTTGTTCGAGTTAATCGTTAATCGAAAAATGAATTATTAAAATGTTCGGTTAATTTTATAACACGATTAATCGATTAACCGAATAATGTTTAATTGAATGCTTACCCTAGTATGAATTCAACAATTCTGAAATCGAAGAAATATTAAGTCAAGTATGCGATGACATGTGTTCGTAAAATAATTGTATAGCTTGGAGCTACTACAAGAATTCTTGTAATTCGTCTTTTCTGTAAATAACTTCAGCTTAAAAACTCGGGTTTGCATGGATTTACAAATATGTGTCCCTTTGGAATGAAGCGCTTATAAGGCACAGTCCGTTACAAAGATTCTATCTAAATTGGTGTTCAATTTATTTCTTTAACCCCTTTCTAAGGACTGTAATTTTTACACCGTCTACCCACATATTTCATACCACCTCATACCCATTACCATTTACATACCCATATGTGTATGACTTCTTGCTAATACATGTAAACATAAATATATCCATGAACATAAACGTGAAAACATCAATCTCCCTTTCAACTACAGCTACCAACACATGTAAATGCATATTTTTATCCCTCCAATAACAACTGCTACACAACTACAACTTCAAAAACAATGACAACTTTTACAATTCACACAATTACAACCACACATGTGAACATTTTAAAGTTGACAAAAGTGTAAATGCGTAGTTCCGCTTAAAAGTGAATGACTGACTGACTGAAAAAATGGGGTACACACACATCGTGTTTGAACATGTTTTTCAGTAATGACAACAACATGTTAACATTTGTTAACTTGCCCAACGCCATATACAACACTAATACCCCATAGCCACACACACTCCCACACTCACCCACACACACCCAAATAAGTCCCTTAATAAAAACAACAATACAATAACTTTTAAACTGAACAAAAATGAATTAACACAATCTCCTACTGATATGAGATATAAAGGTTGTTCATAGTGACATCTGTTCCCTACATATGTGCTATGATGATGTTGATGCCAATGATGCCTTGGACTTTCCAAGGGGATTTTTAGTTATCCTAAAGGTATGCAGTATATATTCCTTCCATTTGTTGTTATTTCTTTAATTAAAATGTAAATTTGTGTAAAAGAGAATTTTAATTTTACCCGAATGAAAATTTCCAAATACATGACAAAACCATTTAACCACACAAGGGAGTGTTAGTTGCATGTAGAAAACAAGTACACAAATTAAAGCATACTTTTGGGATGTTACTAAGTAAGATGTGCAAAGTATGACTTTAGGCAGTTTTAAGTTTGAAACTATTTAAAAAATCATGATATGGATGTATGTCAATCATTTGTCATTGCTAGTCAAAATAAAAGTAATACAAACATTTATACAGGCACTTTCCTTTGGCTAAAAATTCTAGTAATGAAATTATCCTATATCAAATACAGTTTATTTTTACAACCACAAATACCATTACGGCGTAGATAATCAGATCAGTATTTGATTTGCCTATGTTTAAGTTAAAATTTAAGGCTTTTTAAATATAATTAAGGACTAGTGTGATTTCCTCATTTATCAGTAATATGATTCTCTAGAATATTATCAAGTTCTTGGCAATCTTCCTGAATGTGATTATGGGGTATGTTGTAGTTTGGCATACACTAAAACCTATTGGTGTTGGAATTATAAATGTAATTAGTTTTGAGGCTTTCTTCTTTAGTTTTTCTGAGGCCGCCAGAAGTGGAGAAGTAGAAGTAGAAATTTCATGTGAAGTCTAAAAAAGTTTCAAGTTTGAATTTTTTAATTCAGAGTAAACACTTGAAGCAACTGCATCTATAAACAAATAATTATTTTCTCACTGCATCTCATGAAGAGGCAGAAGAGAGTTTCTCATAATCAGTGAGCTGTGTGCTTTTTAGTTTTTACACTTACTGATTGGGACCTGCAGTTTTCTACCGGTTCTGAACGGTTTTTTAAGAAGCATTTTCATGGGTAATTTTCTTGATAGTTTCACCGTCACTAAGCGAAGTGACCATCAGGAGTGACCAGAAATGTTAGATTGTCAGAGCAGTTAGGTCTCATGTAAAAGAGCTTCGTACAATAACAATAACTATTTTAGAGAAATTGTCATATTTTCCTTAACTCACTGTGCACACTAGGGAAATGTATATCTGACAGTTTCCTTTAGAGATTTCTTCATTTTGTTTCTTTAGATTTAGGAATAATAATTATAGTAAAATTTCGAGCAGTTTACTTAACTTTAAAATTTTAATACACGTATTTTCCTTATAGCTCACTAAAGAAACTAATACAGTAAAATAAAAAAAAATCTGCTGTCCATTGAATAGTAGCAGCTTCGCCAAGTAAAGTCAACCTCCACATGCTTTATCCTTAAAACAGTTAAATCACCTACTCTCTGGTCATTGTGCAATAACCTGTAAATTCTAAATGTCATGAGGTAAACGACTGTTGTGTTCAATAAGAGTCATAGAAAAAAAACGACCAGACAACAAAATAAAAAATTAAGTTTATAGAACTATCAGGTGCACAGCCAGGATATAGTTGGCATTAGTTAGATTACAAACTTAAGGGAATAGATGAAACTGTAAACTGAAAAAAAAATCTAACAATTCCTGCTTTGAATTGTAAAATTGAAATTGAACTCTTTAAATGAGTACTTAAAACGTGAAACATCTACGTATAGAACTGGGTAAAAAAAATGCTTGAACATTTTTGAGTAGTGTTAGGCATACATTTGTTTAAAAAATTTTGCATACTTTAAGGATTAATTTTTTATTTTTCCTGAATTGTTGAAAACGCCTAACACAGCAATGATTTACGAATCAATTTAAAATGTATATGTCTGTTGAAGTTTACAAACAATTCAGACATAATTTTGAACTTTTCACATCTGGAAATTGTTGGCGTCTGCACAAGTGAACAGTGGTTAACTCGACACAAATATCAGTCACTTATATATTGCTTTAAGGTAATTTCATTAAAATTCAATAACTTCGCTACTATTTTGTGTTAAGTGTTAAAATTTGATTTGCAAATGAAATACAAAATTGTTTCTGAGTAGAATTGAAAAATTGATATATGTAAAGGGTTTTTCAATAAGAGTGCTACAAAGCTTTTTTAAATAAAACAAAGGTTTTAGATACCAATGAAATTCTTTATTCCTGTGAAAGTACGTTCGATGCCATTATGTATGGAACTCGATTTCTTTTGCATGGCCACCACGGGCACGCTTGCAGAAGTCCAGACGCTGAACCCAATTTTCGACGGTTTTCAAGCATAAATCGGCCGATACTGCTGCAATTTCACGTTCGATATTCGTACGAAGTTCATCAATCGTCGCTGGCTTGTTGGCATAAACCATAGACTTGACATAGCCCCACAGGGAATAATCTAACGGCGCCAAATCGCACGACCGAGGCGGCCAATCGACTGGGCCATTTCGTGAGATAACACGTTCACCAAACTTGGTTTCCAATAAATTGATTGTGGCGTTGGCTGTGTGGCTTGTGGCGCCGTCCTGTAGGAACCACATGTCCTCCAAGTCCATATTATCCAATTGGGCCAAAAATATTCAGTTATCATTGAACGGTAGCGATTCGCATTCACAGTAATGTGCCGGTCTTGACCATCACGGAAGAAGTACGGCCCAATGACGCCGCCGGCCCATAAACCGCACCAAACCGTAATTTTTTCGGGATGCAATGATGACTCATGGATTACGTGTAGATTGCTGTCTGACCAATAACGCATATTTTACTTATTGACGAAGCCATTCTGCCAGAAATGAGCCTCATCGCTGACGACCATAAATTGGACGTAGCGCTCTTAAAGTTGAGGCCACTGACTCCAAATTTGGGTAGTACATTTTAATAATTTCGACTCGTTGTTGGCTCCATGATGAAATGGCCAACCTTACTGAAGAGAAATGTCAAAAGGGCGGGAACAAATATGGCGTCGTTTGCTGTCCCTATCGATTTACTTTTGTAGCGTTTCTGTTGAAAAACCCGTTATTTAAAACAAGCACAAGCACACAGGCTATATTAAAAAAATACTTGAAAATTCTTGCATGGTGTTAAGTATTAATTTGCTACAAAAAAGGTTGAAAAAAAAACGTTTAACGTAGAATACGCCATCCGATAAGACAGAAAACATATATAACAATAAATTCATTTGCTTATATTATTTATCATTTATTGTTATATATGTTTTCTGTCTTATCGGATGGCGTATTCTACGTTAATCTTAATGGCCGTGTCTCTGACACAGCCTGCAGGGACAGTCCGTGGCCGAAGGCCTCGGACAACTGTCTGCTGTAATTTTAATATTTACCAACGGCATTTGATTCAAGTACGTTTAAAAAAAAAATATTATGTTCAATTTTTTTAAACTTAATTTAATTTATGTATTTTAATTAATATTTTTATTGAAATAAGTTCTGCGAATGTTGAGAGGGCCGCCCTAATATTAAAAAAGGTTTACCTTATCGAGTCTTCGCATTAGCTTTCGAGCGTTGTGTGAAAGCTTTACGCTTTACAATTCAAAATTAATGTTACAACAGCTTTATTGAAGCTTTCGCAAAAAAGCTTTATTACGTTAGCTTACTGTTTGTTTCACTTTTTATTAGATACATGTTGCCAAGCAACATTAGCTTGCTGTTCGTTTCACTTTATACTAGATACATGTTCCTAAGCAATGTTGAGCAACCAAAAACACTCAACCAAACACCACACATATGGTTGAGTGTATGTGTTTAAACAATTTTCATTTGAGAAATTAAAATACTAGAAATATATCAACCAATATGAAATGTATATCAAACGAAAGATAACATCTTCATTTACCTACAAAAAAAATTTTAAAAAAATTCATCTAGCCGTTTCCTCAAATTCAATGAAATAAAGATTACAACAATAAAAACCTGACATGACTCCTCATACCGTAAGGTAAGACGTATTCTACGTCAAAAAAAATATTTCTTCTACTTAAGTTTACAAACAATTCGGACATCATTTTCAACCTTGCACATCTGGATATTATTGATGTGTTGATGTCTTTACAAGTGCAGAATGATTAACTCTGGGAAAATAATAATAACTAAATGAAATACAGAATTGCGTAGAAATGAAAAAATTATATATTTAAAAGACCACCTAAATAGTGAAACATGCTATATAAAAATATTCTTGACAATTATTTCATGGTGTTAGGTAATCATTTATTACAAAAATGTTGCATACTTTAAGGATTAATTTGTTAATTTCTCCTGAATTGTCGAAAACGCCTCAAACAGCATTGATTTACAAACCAACTTAAAGAATAATTATATTTGGTCTACTCAACCTTGCAGTTTTCAACCATGCACATTTGGATATTGTTTGGAAATTTGGCATGCGAAGGAACTACGCAATACCCTGTACATCATATACTCATTGTGCCAAAAATAAGCCTCGTCGCTAAAGCCCATAAAATGGACGCAACTTGCGAAACACATTTTTCTCAGAGCACGAACTTTGTTAATAAAACCCGATGAATTGCAAGCGTTGTTCTATTTGTAAGTTAATTCCTGATGAAATCCCAATGCAAACTGAACATTTTTGGTTTTGACATATGACCCGAATCACGCGTGAACTGACAAAAACATAACACTTAAAAACCAAACAGCAACAAAAAATCACCCTATATTATACACACTTTATGTATAGGGTGTCCCAATAAAAGTGCACGACTTTGAATAGCATTGGATATAGAAACATGATGATGGATTTTTTGTGGTCTTAAACGAATGACATGGATCTGGATGGCATGTGGTTTCCGCAGTATGGCGCCACCTGCCATAACACCAATGATACAATCGATTTATTAGAACAATGAGTTCCAGACCGAATCATCTCCCGAAATTCCAATGTCAACTTACCACCAAAATCATGCCCAGCGATTTCTTTCGTTGGGATTGTATGAAATTTCTGGTCTAGGCGAATAAACCAAACAACTACTGCTGATCTTAAGGCCGAGATCCAATGCCTCATCGATGAGGTAAAGCCACATCTTTGTCGAAATGTAAAATTTCATAAACAGAGCACGGGCCTGTGATCATTTGCCGGATATTTTATTCCATACTTATAACGAACATATCTGATTTACATTGCAATTGAAATATCACCACTCGATCAAAATATATACGAATATAGTTTTGAATTTAATCGTGCACTCTTATTGGGCCACCCTATAGAGAGCTAACCCATATTTGAAAAATCCGCTTAATTAGTAAACTTGCACAAAGTTGCCACCATGAGAAATTCGGCATGATAATTCAGTCTGATATCATTTGTTTTGAATTAAAAGACAGACATGTACAGCGCTAAGAACGTACGAGTATGTTATTAATGTTACCAAACATATATAGTTTTTTGACACCTTGTACGTAATAGGCCTGTTTTTTGATGTGTTAACATCTATAGGCGCGGGTAGAGGGACTAAATTCACAAAGTGAGTACATCCAAATACAGTTTGTCCGACTGAAATAACACAGATTGTTCGACAGCGATCACAGATTGTTTGGTGTTAAACTCCTCTGAAACGGCTGGACCGATTTGTATGAAATTTTGTGTGCATATCGGGTAGGTCTCAGAATCGGCCAACATCTATTTTTCATACCCCTAAATGATAAGGATGACCCACTCCTATATAGAACATAGATTTGTTCGACTGCGAAACACAGCTTGTCAGACTGCGAAAAAAAGCACACACTGATGTAGCGGCAGCGAATAGTTGCCTTGGGTGAGTGCGGAGCACGCTCAGAGTAAAGAGAATAATGACGTGGTTATACGTATAGAAAAATGAGATAGCAAGAGAGCAACGAAAATTGTGTGAACTTGTGTAGCGTATGTACGAACATTACAATGTATGTATGTACATGTGCCTGTTGCTTTGCATTCTCTTTGTTTTTGTGGGAATAAAACAAAAAGTAGTAAGCAAGAAAATAATGACATATGTGCTTGCTCTGGTCTTTAATACGTTGACTGCCACAGCAATTTTCAGATCTCCGGTCCAATTTCATTTAATCATATTATTCTATTAAAAACTGTACTTATAGTAAGCAGTTATCATCAAGAAGCATAGAAAATGTATTTTTGAAAAAAAGTCTGACGAATTATCTCGTAGTTGATTTTGAATAAATTCTTTATAATTATTCATTTATTAATAAATTACTAATGTGTTCATAGAAATCGAACAGGTACCGTGTAACAAACAGGTGTTAACACATCGCCCGTGAGTTCGAACACTCATTGGATATTTTTTTTAACATTTCTTTGCTCCAATCGACACCAGCCTTTTTTTCGAGCGATTGTCAACTTATGTGGGTTCCAACGCGAACAAATCTTTTTTACAGCCAAATGTTCATGCAAAATCAAACGTATTGAAGTGGAACTAATGTGCAAGGATGCCTCTATCGCACGATATGTCAAATGACTATCTTGCATTATCAGTTCACGCGCTGTATCGATATTTTGTGGCAGAACAACCGATTTTGAACGACCTTCATGAAATTCGTCCTGGAGCGATCAGCGTCCGGGACTGAACTTTTGTTATCAGCGATTTACAGTGGTTTTTGATTATTTCAACCAAAAGTTGAAGCAAGTTTATTGAGACACTCCTGTCTCAATAATCCATGCCGAAAATCGCAAAAAATCATCGCACGAAAATTTTCACGGGTTAATTCCCTATTTTGACCAAGATGAATTTTTCAACACACTGGAAATACAATAAATAGTTCTCGTAAGTGAAAACGTTCTATGTGTATTTATACTAAAAAATTTCAAACTTTCCAATGGTAGTTTGCATCTGGGAACACTAGTATTGCCAATAGAAACTTCGTATTATGATCTATGTACAATATTTACCGCGCGTTGTTGTGAACAATCTAATCCCTATTTTGTTTTCTATTGGAAACAAAAATGTATGCTTCAAATTTAGAGATATAAAAATATACGTAGTCTTCAGTTAAATAAAATAATTTAAATGAACTTACCATGTCTAAGCTATTTTGCAAATTTTCTATTTTTGACTCTCTTCTTCTTGATAATACTTTTCATTCAAAAGAAATGATAACAAAGTTTATCTAAGATAACTTTTTGTTGTCATTTCTTAAAATTGAACATCTGGCAACATTATCATTGCTCAAGTCGGAATTTAAGTGGGAAATTGGAATTGCGCTTAAGATCGCTTATGTGCCCCGTTCAAAAACTAAGTTAAAGTCAACTTGGGTAAATTTGCCACTTTAAATAGGAATTTTAAAGCCTTTAAAAAATCAAACTTATAGTATATCCTAACCACTGTTGCGTACACAGAAGCATAAGTACATCTGTTCTTAGTTTGCAACTCAATTTTAATCAAAAAAATTTTCCAAAGAAAGTTGAAATAATTTTGTATTTATAACAAGTTACAAGGACAACTTCTATCGCACAGACAGGTATGTACATATGTACATATGTATACATATCAAAACCACGCAAACGATGAAAGTATGTAATGGCTAGTTTAAGGGTTACTATGGTTCATGAGAAATTAATTAAAAAATATATCATTTCCAACGAAAAATAAGAAAATTACCAAAATGGGTACCTATACCAAAATAGAATAATAAAATAATACAGTTACATTCATTGGTTTTGGAAATTCATTGGAAGTACGGACGAAATTTTTTCACAGGATTTTGTTTCTTCGTTTTCCTATTTTGTTTCCACACCAGCAATTATCGCATACTTTTCTATATATAAAAGAGCATAAGAATTTTGCTTTGATATTAAATGCAATATTTGTTGAAAATTTGGAAATGTTAAAATATTTTTGTAAGATTATAATTGTAACAGCTTTAAGCAAAGTTACATACATATTTTTTTGCAAAATATAAATAGATTATAGCCTACTTTTAGGTGTTTTGAACTTACAAAAAATGGTATATCGAGAGAAATCAAAAAGATTCTTATAACTGTGAGATAAATCCAGTGTGTATACAATATATATCATTCATTCCCTGAGAAAACGCCACAAATCTGACCGAAGGTCTTCCGATTTTCTTCAAATTTTGCACGGAGAGACCCTATGGAGCCGAATATACATTTGAGTTTTTAGATTTTTAAAATTGTTAAAGATCGCGATTTTATTAGCGTTTTTCATTTTTCAAAAAGTTAAAAAAATGGAAAAAGTAGTGAACTTTGAAGAGCCACATTTCCATAAGTGGACCGAATTTTTCAAAGATTTAAAAAGTTTCGGAAAGCTGTTTTTGTCTATTTTATGATTTGCTGTTTAAAAGTTACCACTATAAAAAAAATAATTGTAAGCAAATGCAGTTTTAAAGTGCATTTTGCAGTGCGTTTTCCCCCTTCGATTTTCAAAAAAAAACATTTTTGTAAAATTTAGAATAGTATTTATTAAATAAATGTTCTCTTTTTCTGGGACAAAGAATTTTTCTATTTTTAATGATTTTTTAAAAAACACATGTGAAATATTTCATATAAAAAGTTGTTATTTGTTAGTTTTTCTTCTTTATTCTCTATTCTTCTTTATTCTTTAATTGTTTTTACCACTGAATCATCAAGACGTTTTCTCTGAATAATTGTTGAAGGATACGACATTACTCCTTTTTCAACACATAACTTTCTCGCAGCGTTTATCACATAGTCTGTTGCTTGGAAGTGCTGTTTTATTTCTTTGCGTTTCATTTCATGAAACAAAGTTAAAATTTAAATTTTTTTATTAATGTCGATAGTATTTGCAAATTTAGTTTCTAATTTTCCCAATAACTTTAAATCTTGATCTTTTTTATTAGAAGGCTCACAAATTCCAAAAAATTTTTTTTTTTATTACTTTGCACACTTTTTCTGATTTTATTTTAGGATATCTTTTTTGGTTAATTTTTTTTTATTTTTATTGGTGAGGTATCTAAATTATTTAAATATACATTTAAATCATCAATTAATTCACTTTTAACTACAAAGTTATTTGAATTGGTACTGCATGTATCAGAGTCTGAGTTTTCACTTGAAGGACTACCACTATTAGAATTAGTATCACAATCCTCTGGATTAGGCGAGGTGTTACATTTTGTATTACGCATTATTAATAACGAGTTTTCTACACTTTTCACATATCCACGGCACTGTTTTAAGATTTTTGTTAAATTTATTTGTAAGTTTTAATAGTTTCACGGTCATTTTTCTGAGCAATTCGAACTTATTGTTTTTATGCTCAGATAAATTTAAAGGATTACAACACTTAATTTTCATTTTTTTGTTTTAGAATGTTAGAATTTCTGAAAAATACCCCGCCACTCAACTATCGAATAAAACACTTTTTATTTATTTGTACTTTGTTAATATATTTGGCTCGCAAGCGCCCACGTCTTATCTTGATGAAAATCACGAAGAAGTAAAAAACAAACTTACTGAATTTGGCAGGTTACACATATACCAAACATTTTTGTACAATCGAGTCATCTCGCTCCAACTAATAGTTTGATTCGATCTTTGCTACTTTTGCTTGTCACAGAATTGTACACACATATGTACAAATGTATACGCTATATACGCTGAACACAATACATGATGAAATAGGGAAGAAGTATTTCATCATCCAATTCTAGTAGCATGTAGTTTCCTAGGAATAAGTATTTGGCATCAAAAAGTAAGCCTACTTACAAAAAAATCAAATGAAAAACAATTTTTTTTCTGTACATTAGAATTTTTTGCAAAGTCCATCCAAAAATAGCATTTATATTACAAGTAATTGCATTCGCATTATTCTCAATCAGCATTATTTTAGAAAAACACACTTTAAATGACAACAATACCTTACAGTAACTTTTTAAATAATAGTAATGCGACAAAAACTGTTTAAAATATAGCAATTCAAAGTTACATACCAAATAAATTTCTTTCATATTTTGTACAAACATTTTCAAAATCCTAAAAAAAATTAAATTTTATTTTTTTTTATATGAAAAATCAAGTAAGTCTTTTTTTAAAAAATCATTACAAATAGTAAGCTGCCTTGTCCCAAAAAAAGATTACTTGTCTTTTTTATAAAAAATTCTGAATTTTGCAATGATGTTAAATTTTTTAAAATCATAGGGGGAAAATGCATTCAAAAAGTGCAGTTGCTATAAAAATGCATTTCTGCATGCAACCGTATCATTCAGAAACTTTTTACATTTTTGAAATAGTCCATCTACTTAAAAAAATATAGCTCTCAAAACTTCACAACTTTTTTCATTTTTTTAGGTTTTCAAAAATGAATAACGCGAATAAAATCGCGAGTTTTTTAAATTTCAAATATCTGATAATGGGATTCTCTTAATGGCCCCATAGAGTCTCTCTGTTGTCAATATAAACAAAATCGGAGGATGTGAATTCAGAAAATCACTTATTTTCAACTTTCTTTCCTGGAACGAATGATATAGGAATAGGAAGTTAGAGTTGGTACAAGATTGAAACCAAAGTGCAATCGCTTATTCGACTATGATGAGTGTTGCCTCAACAAATTTTACAGAAAACAGTCTATATGTCGCCTAATTAATGACATGTTAAAAATAATGGCAAACGACTACTCCAAAAGTTGATTGAAGAATGCAACAGGCCCTAATATTATAACAACAGTCATACACACAGAGAAGAGATTCGTTGTCACAACTATATTTACAGCCAACTAAAATTTGGCGGTTCCTTGGACTATCACATTAATCTGTTGTGATTACCAATAATTGTGTTCAGTGTCTCCAAATGTTGTGCATATCAATTGATTTGTAATTCAGTTTTGGTTGCAAGAACTGATCTGTCAATCAAGTTTTAATTCTTGCAATCAAATTATCCTTTAATGGTGAATATTATATTGTTGGATGAACGAAAAATGTAAAAACTAATTCGGTTGTACCAAATAATATATTGGTATAATTATGAATTATATAGAAATAAAATTGTGTATTTTTTTTAATAAAATTGTGTATTTTATGTTTAAAAATAAACAAAATTATTATTTTTGATGTGTTAACATCTATAGCGGCGTATAGGGACTAAATCTATCAAAGTCAAGATTTTATGCTGCTGCTAAAACCAGATTTTATTGTGCTGCTAAAACCAGATTTTTTGCGACTGCGAAAGAGAATAATGACGTGTTAAACAAAAATGAGCGAGCAGGAGAGCAATGAAAGCGTGGTGTGGCAGGGGTGAGGCAAACGAAATTGTGTCTAAAGCGTATGTATTAACATAATAATGTATGTATGCACATGTGTCTGTTGCTGTTGTTGAACGGAGATATAAAGCACAGCCACGCAAAATTTCATTTGCAAGCCCATGGGCTTGCGCAGTCGACGTTATGGTGACACACTAATACGTCAGCTACTTCGTACAAAGTATTTGTGATGTTGTGTGTTTGGCTGTTTCGTTGCTGTTGATATGGCAAACCAGTGGTTATTTGACACAAGTATACGTCAGCTACTTCGGACAAAGTATGTGTGATTTTGTGTGTTTGGTTGTTTCGTTGTTGTTGCTATGGCCAAACAAAGCGAGTCATTTGATGTTCAGCATTGCCCGGTGTATACAAAAACAAGTAGAAACGGTGTTAAGTTCGGCCGGGCCGAAGCTTATATACCCTCCCCCATGACAATTTACACTCACACTCACCACTCTTTGCATTCCCTTAACAGTTTTTCTTTTAGGTACCCCCCCCCCCCCTACACCATCCACCCACACAAACACTCCACGACACAGCAAGCAGAAATAAATCACCAACATATCAGTAGTAGTAGTAGTAGTTGTTGTTGTGTTGTTGGTGTTGTTGTTTTTATTTCTAATTATAATTGTTTTCTCACACTTTTCGATCTTTGCATTCTCTTAACAGTGTTTCTTTTAGGTACTCCCCGACCCCTCACACAAGTACTCATCGACTCCATAAGCAATGGAGTATATTTTAATATGTGTGGTTGTGATTTTTATTTAAATGTAATGTCATCATATGATTGAACGCTGTTTTTTATTTTCCAATGTAAAATTTACTAATGCGTTCATAGAAATCGAAAAGGTACCGTGTAACAAACAGGTGTTAACACATCGCCCGTGAGTTCGAACACTCATTGGATATTTTTATAACCAAGGATCGTATTTCGTGCCCATTTTTGAGGGAAAATATGAAAAAAATTCTATATCTCGAAAACGAAACGTCCAATCGAAAAACAAATATAGACAGTCTTTCTAAATTTTGCATATTTTCGATCAAAAATGGGGATGGGTTACACTGGGTATCATATCGCACCCTAAATACAAAAGTGTCACAACTCAAAATTGACAAATTTGCAGTAGAGGCAAAAAACTGAGTTGGAAAGTTAAAAAATGTATGAAATGTCCCAAACATAGACATATTAGGTTTGTTCGAAACGTGATAATTAGCACTAATTATCACTATTTTTTGCTGGAAAGTGTTCGATAACTGCCAGCAGCCAGCAACGAGAGAGCCAGAGAGTGAATATTTTGACAGTTCAATGATGGAGAAGTTGATGGTTTGTGCTGGGAAAATTTTTGCCAGCACGAATTAGCAAGCCAAACATAACAGCTGTTTTAAGTAAACAAACAAAATTAGGACGTAGAAAGAATATAAAATAATAAATTTATCATTGGAATTTTAGTTTTTAAGAGAAAATGTGATTTTTGAATGTTTTGTTATAAATCTTTAAGTATTTCTGTTGAAAAAGAAAACAGTTTTGGTGATTTGCAATGTTTTGTTCGAATTGCGTTTGTTGGTTCTTCCAATGTTTACAATGCATATCAGCTGTTTACACACAAAGTTCTTATTTCTTGCTAGTTTTTGCTGGATGTCGTTCGCGTACTTTTTGTGCTATTTTTTATTGAGAGAGTAAAATCATTCTTACTCTCCAGATAGTTTTTGCTTGCTATTTTTTGCTGGAAACGTTCTCGAACAAACCTATTAATACTGGATTTGTTTGACGAAAGGGAAGAGAAACTGACGCCAAATTTTCATAGCAGATATCTCGAAATTTTGTGTTGTGACGCTTTTGTATTTAGGGTGCGATATGTACATATGTTTAAGTAAATTTGTGTCATCCAAAATACTAGTTCCTCCAGCCAAGCGCCCACAATTGTTTGCATGTGTTTGTGAAGGCGTCAATTTTGGCGTCAGATTTCACGATTGTGTTTAGAAGTCTCACTTCACCTCAATTTATGATCATATGTATTCTTCGGTGGATGGTATCTATACCCTTTGTTTTTACACAACTTTGTTTATCACCTTCTGTTTAAAATAATAGTTTTTCTGTAGAGTCTTAGTGTAACATTCAACTGTATGTAGTTTCTCTTTAACAGCAAAGTCTCTTGTGAAAAATCTAATACATACATAACTTTGTAACAAGTATTTTTGTGACAGAAACTAAATTAGTGATTACAGTGACTAATATTTGAACACGAATTCTAATATTGTACTTTTTATTAGTTGTATCTTCCATTTCAGATGAATGAGGTTTTAGAAATACTCAAATTGGTTAATACAACTAAAGTTCGGTAGTAGCAACTTGTATTTAGTAAAACCTATTTTTAATCTATCAATAACATCGACAAATAATTCTAGTGTTTGACAATTATGAATTCTAATCAAAATATAGACTTTATCATGGAATTTCCAATGCCTGAATTGATTTCCAACTAATCTTTTCGCTGTGTGTAGCCTTAATAAACTTTGTCTTACCTCGAATTTGCCTCGTAAAACTGTTTCCATTTGAATTTACGAGTATTGAAACCATTGTATACAAACCAATACCGTAGAATCGAAATATTGTCAGCATTCCATTAGTGGTTCCGCGGAATGCAAAACAAATTTACCGGCAAAAATAGCAGCTGATATGCTGTTTGCTAGAATCTATGTAACACTACACGCTGAGAAATCTGTACTTTTTGTTGTTTGGATTCAAATATAACTTTTTTGTAGCTTGTCGCAAATATAGTATACCTGTGTCCAAACACATTGTGTTTTATATTCAATATTTCATGTTGGAGACACAATGATTAATAGTTTATAATATATTTTTTTGTGTCCCAAACGAAACAATAAAGCAGCAGATCTTCAATTCAATATGTATGTCTTCAATGCAGTGTAATATGTTGCTGGGGCTATTTTTCAGCGTGTATTGTTGTTATTTTTCGTTTAAAGGAAATACCTGTCTTAGCTCAGGTAGACATAGATATGCTGCTGAAAATCTATGTGCCTGGGTCCGAGTCCTGATTGGGGAAAATTTGGTAATCGAGTAAATAATAATGTTTACTAAGTGGTCAAATAAAATCAAATAAAATATTTGAACCTTTAAATTGTGTCCCATTACTTTTTGAAGATGATATCGGTCAAACGGGCGCCACCAATATCGTACACTAGCTGGACCCGGCAAACTATGTTTTGCCTTCAAAGTGTTTGTAATGGCAAAGGATGGACAAAATGTGTTGCTCCATTACGTTTCGAACTATAGTTATGGCTGTTATGTCGGTTTCTTTCAAAGAGGGCGAGGCTCCGACCCTTCCACTTTGGCTGTAATTCATACTGTTCCAAGAACATATATAACAAATCTCATCTTCGTATCTCTGACAGTTCATGATGAGACATAGCCATTTTAAATTTCAAGTTGTATGGACGGTGCCATGCCGCCTTATCCAATCACAACCAAGTTTAGCCAAGGAGTGTCAGCAGGTCGTCAGTACCACATTGAGAAATTTTCATAACAATCGGTCTATTGGTCTATTAGAAAAGCCGTCAGAGTGATTTTTTGAAATGGGGGCGTGGCACCTCCCAGCTTCACCCTGGCTGTATAGCCTATGTCACCCGCTAGATGATTCTGAATATTGTCTGAAAATTTCATCAAAATCGGTCGAGCCGTTTACGAGTCCATTCGTAACATACACACATCCATACATCCATATTTATATACATATATAGATTCGGTTTGAGAACTTCCATAGTCTGTGACTTCTTCACATAGACCCGTGACCCGTGAAAACCACTGACGAAAGAAGTCTGAAGCAGTCAAGTCAAGTCAAGGCAATAAACACTCGTTGATCAGAGTTTTTTATTGCACATCAGTCAGAGTAACAGTGCTATCCACGGTGCCATAGAAAAAATAAGGCCCAATGATAAAAAAAAATCACATGAGGTGTCAGGGGTCACCCGGTTGGAACGAAGTTCCTTATCCTATATATTATGTACTAGTTAGATCCAACACGGCTAAGGCGCCCGTTGGAAAATACGATAATTTAAATGGATCTTTAAGAAAAGAAACTTTTTGTAAAATGATAAAAATTTTTTAAGAAAATTTTTCTTTTTAGAATGCATTTTGTTTTAAGTATATTTTTAGGTCCTTTTTGTGAGAATTTGTATTATATTTTCCCGAAAAGGAAAAGCTAATGTTTTTTAAGAAAAGGTGGTGTTCTTAAAAAGAAGTACTTTCTGTGAGAAAAAGTCATAAGAGTATACATTTTTTTTACAAAGAAGTACTTTTTTGTGAACAGGTACTTTTTAAAGAAGTGGTACTCTTAGGAAAAGGTTATTTTTTAAGAAAATATACTTATGTATTTCCAAAGAGAGACACTTATCTCAAGAAAAGAAAAGAAAAAATATTATTATTTTACTTTAAAGAAAAGGTACTTTTAAGAAAAGCAATTTTTGTGAGAAAATGTATTTTTTTAAGAGAAGGTATATTTTTGAAGAAAACATTTTTTTTAAGAACTGGGGAAGTTTTATAAAATTGGTCGTTTTCAAGAATAGGCACATTTTTAAAAGTAGGTACTTATCTCAAGAAAAGATACTTTGTTTCACAAAAAAAGTACTCTTTAAAGAAAAGGTAGTTTTTTAAGAAAAGGAAATTTGTTGTAAGAAAATGTACATTTTTAAGAAAATGTACTTATTTAAAAGAAATTATTTTAAAGTTTTTTTTAAACCCTTTTAATATAAAGCAAAGATACTTCTTTAAGATAAGGTATTTTTTTTAAGAAAATGTACTTTGTTTAAGAATATGAATAGGTATTTGTATTTTTTGAGAAAATTTATTTATTTTTTTAAGAAAATACACTTATTTTAGAAAATGTTCTTTTTTAAATAAAAGCAATTTTTAAGAAATTTTTAGGAAAATGATAATAAAAGGAATTGTACCAAAACGAAATATGTTTTTGCCAGTCTTGCACTCTGGCTTTTCTAAATGTACTTTTTATTGGGTTCAAAACTACAATATATACTAAATATTAGTTAAAGGCTCCACCTAGAAAACTTCCCATTAAGAAAGAAATTGCCGAACATATGTGAGACACCTAGTGACTTTCTTTCTCTATGATCCATGCCGTTAGTCTAGACACAAAGCAAAGCAAAATTAAACAACATAAAATACAATAACAATATAAAAGTGGGTTTGGGGGGTTGTTAATACTGGGTTGTAGCATAATAATGTTAAAACAAAAGTTGTTTAATTTTTTTTCATTTAGCCCCCATTCCGCAACGTGGGATAAGGAACTTCGTTCCAAAAATAAATGCTTTCCCAATACATCCCATGGAGAGATTGCGGAGAGCTTTTCACAACTAGTGAAGCTGTGCGCTTTCGAGTTTTACACTCACTGATTGAGGCCTACAGTGATACACCAGTTCCGAGCGGCATTTTGTGAAACTTTTTCATGGCTAAATACTCGATTGTGTCGCCTTCACCGCCAAAAGAAATATAGAGCAGGTGGTCAGAGCAGGGACCGAATAAATGTTCTCTTGTACAAAATCCGCGCACATTATCATTTCACCACCGATGCCCACTGATATCTCCGTACTAAATAGCGTACCATACAGTGACTTGGAGTGGATATAATGGCTCCTCGTGAATGACTTGTGGATGCTCAGTGCCCCGGAACCGCACATTTAGTTTTATCATGTATCCGTTCAGATGAAAATGTAACTCATCACTCATGATCAATTTCGACTGAAAATCGTTTACAGCGTCGTTGAAGTTCAGGAGAGCGTCAGCGTAGTTTAGGTGCAATTGACGATCCACAAGCAATAACTGATGAACTGCCTACACCTTGAAAGGAAACATCTTCAAGTCTTTCACTAAAATGAGCTTCGTGTAATGGTCAATTGCGTGGAACTTCATCTGGTCGACGTCGACGGCTCATCCGCGACATCTTCAGCCACAGTGGCGATATTCTTGCCGGAACGAGCACTATGAGGCCTCAGGCGCCACTTCCGTCAGAGTGGTTCCACACTCTTCGGGGCGAGGGACTAAACGACATAGTGTATGACAAGTCAGCGTACGACGGTCGGGAAATCAGCGCCGAAATTAACATAGCGCTTAAAATCACTGGCGTATCACCCCTTTGCCGCAATTACATCGCCTGTCTCTCAAATATAGGAGAAAGTACCTTAGCGAATTCATCAACCATTCGTGGCGTAGTCCTAGTGTAAATGTATGGGACAATCCGTTTCCGAAGCCTACAATATTTTCAAAAGTCTATTTGACTTTCTATTCACAGCGAAACTGTCCAGTCAGATTCGATTCAATTAAGTCAAGGAGCTGCAGCTCAAAAAACTTTAATAATATTGTCATGTTTTTATTAGAAAGTACAAATGGGTCTTAAACAACCCTGCTAACCATCGTAGTGCTAAACACATTTTATAGATACCAAATTAAATACAATTGCATTTCACAAAGTATTCTTACTGACGTGTGTTTGTGTGCATAAATTTAGGCATTCCAATTATTCATAAAATTTTGCATACTCTAAGGGTCACAACAATTTTAAGAATTTCATTTATAATTCCGAACACAAACAATATATGCTTTATGTTTTCAGCTAATATAAAATGTATGTACTAATCGATGAACAAGAAATGGGTCATTTATGAAATAAAATAACTGAATTGTAAACTGTTGTTTCTCAGAATTTATATCACAATATTCAATGATGTTTCAGTTGATTTTTGTAAAATATTTTGATAAATGAAATGGTCTTAGATTTCAAAGAATTTTAGATTTTTAACAAACAAAGTTGTGTTGTACATTAGAATTGGTGAAATATTTATGATTTTAGTAAATTTATAAGTTTTAAGAAATTTAATTAATTGCCTACTAACTTCAATTTACAAGTGAACCGAAAAATGTAAGCCTAATCAATAGTAACACAGTGCAACACGAAAAAAAATAACCATATACGGACACCACTACGTGATAAAAGACTAAAAAAAAAGACCCGTGTCTCCCAATTTTTCCCAAAGTCATGCACTTTTTTTTTTATGGGTCGCCAAAGATTTGGGGCCTCGGTATCATTTTCGTAAAAATGTGATCATTTTCTCAGGCTCATATCTTGCAAACCGTTCAGAATTTCGATTTACTCTCTGAGGCAAAGTTGTAGCTATTGTCATAAAGAACAAAAATTTTCAACATGTAAAATCAAAAAATCTTCACCTTCCAGATCAAAATCGCAAAAAACTTAAAAAAATTCGATTTTTTTTTACCTTTTTTCCCGTGTTCAGGTCCATAGATCTCAATAAACAAATTTCTAGAACATATAAACTTCCTAGAGATGATTCTTAACACTGTTTAGGTAGCACGCAAAAGTGAAAAATTTGACGAAAATTTTTTAATTTAATTTTTTTTACCTTTTTCTCCTGTTCAGGTCCATAGGTAGCAAAAAATTAAATATGCCTGGCCAGAACCATGTGTTTGTCCAAGGGTTAACACCGTTTAGGTAGCGCTTAGGTATCACGCGATCATGCACCGACAGCAGCAGCACTGGCAATGCAGTAAGCTCAGCACACGCAACAAGGGACGCAGCACACAATATAAAAGCCACACGACGCTCACATCGAGACATTACACAGCGCGACGTCAACGAGAGCTCAGCGGTGAAAGTTATAAAGTGAAAGTGAAAGTAAAAAAAGTGAAAGTGCTACAGTATAATTCGCACACAACATTGGCAACAGACAATTTCAATATGCAGTGTGAAAATATTGATTTAATTTGCTACGTTTGCGGTCATCAAACCAGAAAAAAAACATCTACAAGATTTCAGAAGGATAAGAATCTTTTAACGAGTGAATTCAAAAGAGCATATACATTGTTTTTCGACGAAGTGGACTTGATCGGTGAAAATTACACACCTAATACAGTGTGTCGCCAATGTTATAACAATCTCATGGCATGGTTGAGTGGAGGCAGAGGTACTATGACGTATTGTAAGCCGGTAAACTGGATTAATCGCCCAGGTGATCATGATGCAACCAGTTGCTATGCATGCGTAAATTATACATGTCGTCTAAATCGACATTCTGAGAAGAACAAAATTTACAAAGCAACTGCAACAGCCACACTACCAGTGCTTGCACCTGAAAATTTTGTATCACCAAGGCCGCCAACTCCAGATCATACTACAGAATTTACAGCAATGAGTACAGCAAGTGGTGTTACTTATGAAGATCCATTTGATACCGATTATGAGCCCCAACAGGGAAGAGATGGACCACAACTAATAACACAAATGGAAATGGATTTCATTGTGGCCTTATTGGGATTATCGCAGCGACTTGCAATATTTTTGACAGCTTTTTTAAAGCAAAGAAAACTCACACATGCTAATGTTAACTCTACGGCGTACCGCAAACGACAAGCTGAATTTCAGATGCTCTACACTCTAAATGATGACAATGATGACAATTCGCTTACTGCAACGATATAAAAGCTTTGGTGGTAAAAATGGGAATGAACTACATCGCTAGTGAGTGGAGATTATTTATTGATGGTTCTGTTGCAAGCTTGAAAGCAGTGTTGTTGCATGTGTCGAACCGAAAACCTTCCATTCCGCTAGCAATGGGTATCAACATGAAAGAAAGCTATGAAACATTGAAAGATATAATGGAAAAAATCAAATATTACGAAAATAAATGGAAGATTTGCTGTGATTTGAAGGTCATCCACATTTTGCAAGGGATCGTCGATAAGGGCGGCTTCCCAAAATTCTTTTGTTTTCTTTGTAATTGGGATTCACGCTCACCTCTGAATCAATTCCAATGTAACTCGTGGAGGCCAAGAGGAAGTGTGGATGAACAAATACAACAACATAGACTGAAGAATGCACATGGTTCTGGCCAGGCATATTTCATTTTTTGCTACCTATGGACCTGAACAGGAGAAAAAGGTAAAAAAAATGAAATTAAAAAATTTTCGGCAAATTTTTCACTTTTGCGTGCTACCTAAACAGTGTTAAGAATCATCTCTAGGAAGTTTACATGTTCTAGAAATTTCTTTATTGAGATCTTAGGAAAATTTTTATAGTTGATTGTTTCCTTGAATTTTGAACGGTTTGCTACCTATGGACCTGAACACGGGAAAAAAGGTAAAAAAAATCGAATTTTTTTAAGTTTTTTGCGATTTTGATCTGGAAGGTGGAGTTTTTTTGATTTTATATGTTCGCAATTTTTGTTCTTTATGACAAGAGCTACAACTTTGCCTCAGAGAGTAAATTCTGAACGGTTTGCAAGATATGAGCCTGAGAAAATGATCACATTTTTACGAAAATGATACCGAGGCCCCAAATCTTTGGCGGCCCATAAAAAAAAAAGTGCATGACTTTGGGAAAAATTGGGAAACACGGGTCTTTTTTTTAGTCTTTTATCACGTAGTGGTGTCCGTATATGGTTATTTTGCCATGACTTAAAAAATTACACATAGTGTAATCCAATGAGTTGAAGTTACTACATTACCGAGATAGACAGCTATAACTCAGTCTATTTAGCACACATTCTAACGAATCAGTAATTTAATGTTTGAATATCGCACTGTAGTGTGATTTGAACAACGAAATTAGTAATGCCCAGTAATAACTTTCCTTTCCATAGTAATACCCAGTAATAACTTTTCATAAATCGTGTCATATATTCCCTGTATATTTAACCTACTTAAAAAGGATTCAAGTCTATAAACAATTTTAAATAACTCAAATGAATATTTAAACATACAGAAAATATTACGTTATAATTTATTTCCTACTACACATATCTTTTTCAGGAAACACACACAAAAACATTGCCCACTTTTAGGCTGTTGCTCTTTTAACGGAATATTGCCTACTTTTAGGTCTTTGACTTGTAAACAAATATATTTTCTATTTGCCAGAGATATTTAAGGAAACTTGTTGTACATCCGTTACTTACAGGACATTTTCTATACAATATTTCATTGTTTATATATATCTGGAATATTTGCAAATGTGCTAAATGCAAACTTTCTTCTTCTATGCAAAAACAATTGTTTGCTATTTTTCTATATAAAAAATAATAGAGGGTTAAAAAATCTACACGAGTTACAGGGTAGTCGATAAATAATTTATATTGTTGACTGTGAACAAAACTTTTTGTTATCATTTACCAAAGAACAAACAAAGCAAAATACACGGAACAATATACATATACATGAATACGTATTCATGTAAACATATACATATTTACATAAATTTATCGTTAAACAATTCTATACTTACATATATATATGTATCTATGTATTCATATATACATAAAAGTGCATATGTGTGTTAAAACGGATTCATACAGCATGTAAAGGGCATGCGATGGTTTTGCAATTGAAGTTAATATATTTGTGCAGAGACACAGTGACACTCAACACACACAAACCCATTGGAAATCGTCACATAAACAAACATATCTAAAATATTTACTCTATGACCGTGTAGAGGAGATTTAATAAAACTCAACGCAAACGCCAGACAAAACGTCAACGCGAACGCTAGACACACAGTTATTCCAAAATGAAATGGCTAATTTGTTGAAGACATCAAAAAAATTTCGGAACAAAAATTAAATTTTCGAAAACAAAATTTTTAATATTTTTATACAAATATTATTTCAGTTATGACCCACCTTTCCAAAGTTTATAATAATATTCAAGGATGTCACTGTATTTCTTTTTGAGTTTTAGAAAATAACACCCTTATTGTGTTTGTGTTTCGGAATCAGGGAACTTAATAGTTTTTATTATGTTGAACTAATGCTGAACGACAAAAAAAAACTAACGATAACCAACTGAAATGAATGAATGAATTCACAAATATCGTAGGAGTGTCCTTCTGGTGTCATTGGCAGCATATGATATATTATGTTGAAGTAAGTTGAAAATGTCTGGGCGGCGAGTAAGGCGAAATGCGTGGGGATGCGGTGAAAGTTTTTATATTATAATAATAAGAAAATATTGGGAAATGCATGTTTAACTATTAATATATATCTAAAATATTTCGCAGATAAAGGCAACATCAAGTACATTTTAAAAGTAAAAATAAATATGTTAGACTAAAATTGGTATGTCTACGAAGTTTGTGGTGCGTATTGCGTAATATTAATGCACCTAAAAGTATGCCGTAATTGCAAGATAACATCTACTTCATACCAATTCACCACGAATGTTTGATAATATTGCACGAACAGTCTGCCACAATCCAGAACAGGTGTCATCTGACTACTAACCATTAATGTTCCTAAAAGTGAAAAGCAAAAATCAATCCCACTTAAAGGTTTCGTGTCTTTTTTCTAAGAATCTTGTATTCAAAAAATGTTAAAATGTTGAATTTTCAGCCCTCTCAGCGAGTCATGTTGGAGAATACTGACCGATAAACCGACAAATGTTTCATCTAGTGGAAATTTAATTTGAAGATTTATATCCGTAATGGCAATATTATTATAATATATTGTCATATTTCAAAATAATATTGATTGATATTCGATGTTTTCGCGGCGATTTTAACGCCGACTAGTCAGACGACGGTACGGCAACCATGAGTAACTTTTATAACCCAAAGCGCTCCAAAAATCCTACACTGTGACTGGACAAGTATTGGTACTACGTATTAATCTATTCTATGGCCACTTTACTTTCATAAGGTTGCCAGTACTTCTAGTAGTAGTTCACATAAAAAATAGCTTTGAGGGATGCGTTGGATAGGGTACGTAGCATAGTTGTAATAAACTGTGTGTAATTTTTTAAGTCATGGAAATATAACTATATACGGACACCACTACGTGATAAAAGACCCGTGCCTCCCAGTTTTGCCCAAAGTCATGCACTTTTTTTTATGCGCCCCCAAAGATTTGGGGCCTCGAAGATTTTGTCTAATTTTTTAAGTCATGGAAATATAACCATATAGGGACACCACAACGTGATAAAAGACCAAAAAAATAGACCCGTGTCTCCCAGTATTGCTTAGAGTCATGCATTTTTTTTATGGGCCCCCAAAGATTTGGGGCCTCGGTGGCATTGTTGCAAAAAAGTTATCATTTTGTCAGGCTCGTATCTTGCAAACCGTTCGGAATTTTGATTTACTCTCTAAGGGAAAGTTGTAGCTCTTGTCAGGAAATTTTTCACATTTGCGGCTACCTAAACGGTGTTAAGAAATCATTCGTAGGAAGCTCATATGTTCCAGAAAGTTGTTTTTGAGATCTTGGGTACAATTTTGTAGTTGATTGTTTTCTTGAATTTTGAACGGTTTGCTACCTATGGACCTGAACAGGGGAAAAAAGGCAAAAAAAATCTAATTTTTTCAAGTTTTTTTTTTGCGATTTTGACCTTGAAGATGACGTTTTTTGACGGATTTTATGTGTTCTTTATGACAAGAGCTACATCTTTCCCTCAGAGAGTATATCAAAATTCCGAAAGGTTTGCAAGATATGAGCCTCACTTTTTTGCAAAAATTACACCTAGGCTCCAAATCTTTGGAGACCCATAATAAAAAGTGCATGACATTGGGCAAAACTGGGAGACACGGGTCTTTTTTTTGTCTTTTATCACGTAGTTGTGTCCGTATATGCTTATATTTTTTCGTGTTGCACTGTGTTATAAAGCGCACAGCTCACTGGTTTTGAGAAGCTATTCCCACTCCCTTCATGGGATGCAATGGGAAACGGTTTGTTTATCATCTTTACCAACGTCTAGCCCGTTAGAATTCGGTGCGAAATTCTTCCGTATTCGGATCGGAATTCTTACCTAAAAACATATGACACGAAGTCTGAACGAAGTTTCGGAGCGAATCCTGATTGTTTTTCTAATTTTTCTTAACGATTTCTAAGATAAGTTCGTAGGGAGTTCTGAAGGGAATTATAAAATTCAAATTTCTGAACAATGTCTGAAAAAATTGGGAAAGATTTTGTCAGAATTCTGACAAAACTTCTGAAAAAATACGGAAAAATTTCTGAAAAAATACGAATAATTTCTGAAAGAATTGGGAACAAATAGTTGTATTTAAATAGTATTTGAATGGTCTTAAATAATTATTTTTTCATATTCACTTACAGCCTGTGTCTCTATCTCGAACGAAAAGCTAAGCGAACGAAAAATCAGTCACTTACATTCGACTTAAATTCGGTTTCTCTAAGTCGAAATTTTCGTTCGCCTGACTTCATGTTTGTTCCCAAGTGACAGTACTTTCGAAATAGAGAAACCAAAATTTGTACTGAAAAATTTTATGTTTTCATTAGACTTGAAACGACATGATTGTGAAACCTAAATCAACTTTCTTTCGTTTAGAACACGAATGAAAGCTTTCGTTCGAGATAGAGAAACAGGCTGTTAGTAAAGAAATGCTCTTCGATATCTGTCCACACACAGCGTTCTGAATTTGTATCGAATTTCGTAAGAAAGATCGGAATATGTGGAAATATCATGAAGCGGTTGAAAATGATTTTGGAAAAAATAACACAAGTTCCCACTTCAGAAAACGAATTATACGAATCCTTTGAATTTTCGTTAGAGCTTCGAAATTGTTCAGATTCTTCTAACATCAGAATTTGTCGGAACAATTGGTTTGTTTAGATTTTTGAGATATACTTTACATAGAAGTTTGAAGACATAAAACGCCGCGAAAACGACTCTTTTCGAAATCAAAACTAATAAAATATTGCATTAATTTATCAATATCTCAGAACCGTTTAAATTCATGTGCGATAATGGCGATTGAATATTATATACTTGAAAGGTTAACTTCCAGATATTTTATACGAAAAAGTTTGAGAAGTTAATTTTTAAAAATATTTTACTTTACAACACTATTTTCGTTTTACATTCACCAAACTTTCTATGTTGAAATTTGACTTTAAAATGAGAAATGTTGGCCTAGTGAATAAGTCAGTCCTAAATTTGAAAAATCAAAATCGTTTCGACTCTGTACGACTTGGGAGCAAATTTATTTTATCAACAATTGGCAGATTGTTTGTTTTTTTTTCTCTGATTAAACAGTGATAAAGGATAATACAATTTTTTGCCGCTAGTCCATATTTACCGAAATATATGCCTCCAAAGCTTGAATGTATAATCGTGCACAAGTTAGTCACTTATTATCCGATCCTGTCGAAATACATTTCACCACAAAGGTCCTTCTAAAGTCTATAAACCTAATATTATAGCGTAAACAGATGACAGCGTTAATTTGCATTAGCAGTCTTAATTCAAATTAACTTGTGAATTATCCCCGTCCCAAAGTGTATTAGCTTTGGCGTAAATGCATGAAATCAGAGTGCATTTATGCTGCATTTAGGTATTTCAATATGGCAACACCGTCGACAATCAATCAGCTCAAGATGTATCTATACATAGAGGTGATAGCCGGAACACAGTGGAAGTGGAACTTTCTTGTATTTGTTGTTTGCTTTGTTGATTTTATGTACTGATGCTTGACACCACTGAAGTGGATGTTATTGCAACAACACCACCTGCTATCACCATGTATTTTATACATATTCAATCGGCTGTTGTCAAATTGTTTGCTATCGTCAATTGAAAATGGATTCAAAGTCAGCAAAGGTGAGTTATTTTAATTGTTTTTTGCAAATGAGAAATATTTAAAATCGAAACGCATTTTTTCCATTTTAAGATTTCCAATGGAAAGAAGCGAAGCGTGTAATGTGATGGAGATGCGGAGGTTCTGCATCTGATGTAAAAGTCCAAAACATTACTTGACAAACAAACAGTTGTTTACAAACAAACAGCTGTTTACTAAATGCAAAAACTGTCGTCTGTCATGGCAAAATGTTAATTCACATTAGTGAGCTTTTAATTCAAATTAACGCTGTCGTCTGTCTACGCTATTAGAAAGGAAAGTCTAATATTATATAGAATGTCTATAAATCTAATATTAGAAAAGTTTGCTTTTGACAACAAATTTCTTAAATGTGTTGAAGGTTTAGCGCCTGCTACTGTAATAAAACGCAATATTAAAAGCATTTCTGATTTTTTTACTTTTGTTCCGAATGTCGAGTTTTTATTTCTTCAATGAAATTCAATTAAAAATACACAAATGTGGTTCGAGATTGGGGCTAAATGAAAAAAAATTAGACAACTTTTTTTTCGCATTATTATGCTACAACCCACTATTATCAACTATATTGAGTACCTTTGCTTTGGTTTGTGTCTAGACTAACATGTGTTGGGAAATTTCTTGTTTACTGGGAAGTTTTCTAGGAAGTTTTCTAGGAAGTTTCTTTATATTGTAGTTTCGAACCCAAGAAAAAGTAAATTAGAAAATCCAAAGTGAAGAAGTTTAAAAAAACAATATTTTCCTAAATAAGTGAATAAAGTAAAATAAATTTTCTCAAAAAAAATACCTATTCATATTCTTAAACAAAGTACCTTTTCTTAAAAAAATACCTTATCTTAAAGAAGTACCTTTGCTTAAAAAAGTAAATTTTCTTACAAAAAGTACCTTTTCTTAAAAACAGTATTTTTTTAAATAAGTACCTTTTCTTAACCCCAGGAGGTATATGGGTTTTTTCTCGCTAAACGGTATAACCAGGTCTGTGCAGACCTACATGGGGTTTGTATGGAAATGCATAGTCAGGTGTCCTAAAAGTGTGTATAAATGCATTTTATGCTAGGAAAACCACAAAATGAACAATAAAAACGCATTTTTATACATCTTAGGTAGCTATTTACGCTATTTGATTAATACTATGAAAAAAGAAAATTTAATGGTTTAGACTTAAAATGTTGTTGATATACTAATACTTTGTTTGTGCTCTATTCTATATGTACATTTTGTATACTTTTTCTCCACAAAATTCCACTCAAAAGCGGTTTTTATCACCTGCCCCCCATTGATTCCATACAAATTACATGCAATAGGTCCGCACAGACCTGATTATACCGTTTGGACCAAAATATTTGTAAATCCTCTACAATAGCTCTGATTTTTTGCTCATTGTGTTCGGATATTCTTGCACCAGGATAACATGGAAGAATTTATATGCAAAAAGTCTGCACAGACCTGGTTATACCTCCGGGGGTAAAAAAGTACATTTTCTTTCAACCTTTTCGAAAGGGTTTTCTAAAAAACTACCTTTCCTTTAAAGAGTACTATTTTGTGAAAAAAAATAACTCTTCATGATATAAGTACCTACTCTTAAAAATGTACCTATTCTTGAAAAAAAAAACCAATTCTAACAAAATTCCCATTTCTTAAAAAACCTTTCTTCAAAAAAATGCCTTCTCTTAAAAAAATAACTTTTCTTACAAAATTTCCTTTTGTTAAAAGTGCCTTTTCTTAAATATAAAATGATACCATTTCTTTTCTTCTCTTTTCTTGAGATAAGTAGCCTTTCTGAAAATGAGTAAATTTTGTTAAAAAAAGTACCTTTTCCGGTACCGGTTCTTAAACAAAGTACTTCTTTGTAAACTCATACCCTTATGGCCTTTTCTTACAGAAATAGTACCGTTACTACCTTTTCTTAAAAAAACATTAGCTTTTAGTAAAAGAAGTACCTCCCTTTAAAAAAGTACCCTTCGGAAAAACATAATACATATTCTTCCAAAAGGGCCTAAAAATATAATTTTCTTATAAAAAAAACATTATATGAAAAAAATTATTCTTAAAAAAATGTATGATTTTACAAAAAGTATATTTTCCATTTACATTATCGTATTTTTTTCAACAGGCGCCTTAGGCGTGTTGAAACTAACTAGTAAGGGTTTTTCAATAAGAGTGCTACAAAAGCTTTTTAAATAAAACAAAACAGGTTTTAGATACCAATGAAATTCTTTATTCCTGTGAAAGTACGTTCGATGCCATTATGTATGGAACTCGATTTCTTTTGCATGGCCACCACGGGCACGCTTGCAGAAGTCCAGACGCTGAACCCAATTTTCGACGGTTTTCAAGCATAAATCGGCCGGATAGTGCTGCAATTTCACGTTCGATATTCGTACGAAGTTCATCAATCGTCGCTGGCTTGTTCACATAGACCATTGACTTGACGTAGCCCCACAGGAAATAATCTAACGGCGTCAAATCGCACGACCAAGGCGGCCAATCGACTGGGCCATTTCGTGAGATAACACGCTCACCAAACTTGGTTTCCAATAAATTGATTGTGGCATTCGCTGTGTGGCTTGTGGCGCCGTCCTGTTGGAACCACATGTCCTCCAAGTCCATATTATCCAATTGGGGTCAAAAATATTCGGTTATCATTGAAGGGTAGCGATTCGCATTCACAGTAATGTGCCGGTCGTGATCACCACGGAAGAAGTACGGCCCAATGACACCGCCGGCCCATAAACCGCACCAAACCGTAATTTTTTCGGGATGCAATGATGACTCATGGATTACGTGTGGATTACTGTCTGACCACTAATGCATATTTTGCTTATTGACGAAGCCATTCAGCCAGAAATGAGCCTCTTCGCTGAAGACCATAAATTGGACGTGGCTCGTATATCTTTCCATAATGAAATGGCAAACCTGGCTGAAGAGAAATGTCAAAAGGGTGGGAAAAAATATGGCTTCGTTTGCTGTCCCTATCGATTTACCTTTGTAGCGTCTCTGTTGAAAAACCCGTTACATAATATAAAGCAAAAGGAACTTCGTGCCAAATAGGTATCCCCTGAGACCTTATGTGATTTTTTTATTTTTCAAATTTCCTTTATGGATCAGTTTTATTTTTTCAAAAAAAAACATTTTCTTTCGCAAATTGTCAGTTTTTCAAAAAAAAACTATGGCACCACTGACTGGGAGTACTGTAGGTGTTTGTACAAACTTTCTTTTCCTCAAAGCAGATAGAAGCAATTTATGGAAATGATCCCCTGTAAGTGGGTCCGTGTGTGTAGTTATATGCTTTTTCGATTACAATAAATGGTTTTCTTTATTTGACAATTTTTGGGTAAATAAAATTTCGTTTGCAAGAAAAGATAGACCTTCACTATAAATGAGTAAGAGTAGTATAAGAGTAAGTATAAACTATATAAGAGTAAGTAGTAAACGAAATATTTTGTGGTAAACAAAATAGTTTTATGGCAAACGAGGTATAATTTTTTCCTTTGAGTGGAGGGCAAACAAATTTTAGCAATTTTGACTACCAACTTATCCGAAAACATTCCACAAAAATTAACCCTCAAACCGTATGGAACAACTGGAATGTTGACAAACAAAAATCTCATTGATCTAGAGTTTCTAATAGTCGATCTATTTCAAATTAACTTTTGGATAACCCCTCGCCAAACCAGTACCAATGAAGTGCAAACACTAATATGGGTAAGTTGTAGTGGCGGTTGGTGGTTGGAAATAAAACTATCATCGAAGCTGGTGAAAACCATCATGTATGAATAGATGAAAATATGCATGTACACTAGGGTGTCCCGTCAGACAAAAAATATAATAAAATATACGTAATGAAATTGTAATATATAATAAACGACGCACCAAAAACTTATGATTGCAGGCAAAATAAAAAAGATATAGGGGAAAAATTGTCCCGGCCAAAAAATAATGTATATACAGATTTGCAATCTGGATCTCTCACGTGAGAATTTTGTTAATGTTATATAATTTTGTCCACCAAATCTCTGTGAGAAAAAGTCCCTCATAAAATATAGTGTTTAAGTTAAACAAAAAAAACTGAAATGTTAAACAATTTTCAGTCGGAAAATTTTTCATGACACATTGTCAGGAGAGTTTCATTAGGACAATGTCAGTAGGTGCTGACACTTTAGATATGACATGTTCCTGACATGTCAATAGTTTTGCCACTGGTAACATAAATTGTGAACGGGCTAAAAATCTATGTAAGACCGTCCTATTGACTTCACCATTATGTCATGACTGACTCCTTCTAATGCCAAAACTGAACGTTGAAAGGAGAAGACTTTGCCTTTTGTCAACAGAGAATCGCGCGTATAGAATTTCAAATAACGCAGAAAACACAAAACTGAAAAATTTATTATATTTGAATTGTATGTCGTAATTTTTCTGAATTAATTTCAAAAATATTTGAGAATTAATACAAAAATATGCAAATTTTCATGCATGTGCCCATTTCTTATAACCTTAACAATATTTTTTTAAATTAGTATTCATCCATCTCAAAGACTCCAATATAATAATTTTATAGAAAATGACAAAAGGTCGCCACATGTGGCGACGTCTTGGCCACCTGGCCCACTGAAGAATAATGTCATAAGGAGATCGCCACTATTGACAATATGCTGTAAATTCCAATTGACTTTTTAACAAATGTATAAAAATGGCGGGGGTGTTATGAAATTCTTTGTATGGGAGTGGCTCGGCAAGTCAGCAGAGACTCTAACATGTTACTTCTTAGTCACTGATGACGTCTGTAGGAAATTTCCAACTGGATTTTGCTACTATTTTGTGAGAAATATGTAAGGAATATATATTTATTTATATTTTTGCTGGTACACAAACTGGGGTATACAACTAAAACGTTGCTACGAATATTTAGATTTAATTATTTTTTCTGAAATTTTGCATGTGTCTTCTACGTGACACATAGAACTATTTCTTTGCTAACAAAATCCTATAGTTTCAACTTGTTTTTTGGTCCGACCTAGATAGAATAGTACTCAATCAAAATACGTGTACTTTTAATTTCAATTCAATTCAATTAAATTCACTTCTACTCAATTCAATTCCACACAATTCAACTCATTTCATTTCAATTCGAATCAATTTAATTCAGTTCAGTTCAGTTGAATTCAATTCAATTAAACTAAATTAAATTAATTCAATTATTCAATTTAAATTACAGTTTAGTTATCTTACATTCGAGAAATTTTTAAAATTTCAATTGTCAATTCAATTCAACTCAATCCGATTTATATAAATTCAAATCAATTCAATTTAATTCAATTCAATTGAACTCAATCCAATTCAATTCGATTCAATTCAATTCAATTCAATTCAATTCAATTCAAATCAATTCAATTCCATTCAATTTAATTCAATTGAATTCAACTCAGTTCAGTTCAATTCAATTCAATTCAATCCAATTCAATGTAATTCAATACAATTCAATTCAATTCCAGTCAAGTCAAGTCAATTCAATTCAATACAATTCAATCCAATCCAATTCAATTGAATTCAATTCAATTCAAATCAGCTCAATTCAATTCAACTCAATTCAATTCAACTCAATTCAATTCAATTTGATTTAATTCAATTTAATTCTATTGTATTCAATTCAATTCAGTTCGCATTTTACAGGACAGACTAATCTACTCAAGTACATGCATCTATATTCATATTTGTGTCCACAAACAAATATATATTTATTCATATACACATATGTATGTACTTTAGTAATGTTAGAGTGAACGTGTAAATATGTTTTGTATTTAATTTATACAAATGTTATATTACGCTTGATTTCCTAATACAGATAAATGTAATTGATTGCACACAATTTAACGCAAAGTACACATGTTTATACATACATACATACATACATACATACTTATACAGATAGATTCATATATACAATTAATGTATGTAAATAATGTACCCCTACACCAGTGGGAAAAAGAAGGTCTCGAAAGGCCGTCAATCTGGCCTTTATTTACTATTCAACAGTTCGACAGCCTTAAGTCATCTTTATTTCAAAGAAACATTTGGCGAGATTCAGAAGCAACGCCTTTCCGTTCCCATCGTCTATAATGCCTGATATTAAGTAAACCGCAGAAGCAGTTAAAGAACGTCTCCAATATCATGTCGCTGCAAAAGGCATGCAAAAAGTTATGTGCCTTTAAAGGACGTGTGTGCTTTTAAAGGACGGCAAAATATTCCAAAAGGAAGGTCTTAAGAACAAAAAAAAATAATGTATCGACTTATATTTTCTGTATCCCCTTATACATTTTCTAGTAATTTACTGATATTCCGAAATTTTGTTACTTATGAGACAATTGTACACAACAAAGAATGGCTTTACCAGAATTTGAACCTACGACCATAAAAAAGATAGTCTGATAACCCTTTGACAATTCTCAGAGATTTAATTGTTTGAAATGCGGTTGTAGCAACCATAAATTCGACTGTTGCCACCTAATTTCAGTTGCTGCAACTGAACCAAGGTTGTCACGAGTGAATTTAGCCTCCACATCTGAAAATCGGTTCAAGCAAGCTAAAATAGGTTGTGACAACCGCTAATTCGGATATGATGACATCTAATAATGTTAAGACAACCTCTATATTCGGTTACGACTAGCTCGGTAACTATACACTAAACGTAATAAAAATCATAACCAGATCTGATACTGCGTCTTAACACCTGCGTCTTAAACACCTTCTCTTTTGCCAAAAGATGAAGTCATGGCATCCTAAGACGGAACAATTATAAATGGCTTCTCATTCCATCCCATGAAGGGATTGGGGAGAGCGAGCTGTGCGCTTTCTATTTTTACACTCACTGATTGTCGCTATCACTAAGAGAGGTGACCGTCATTGAAAAAAAAAATATAAGGTGGTCAGAGCAGGGATCAAACCTACGTTATCATATATGTACAAGAGCCGTGCACACTAACTATTGCACCTTCGACGGTCATAAACATCAGATTGTTTAAAAATCAGAAGAAGCACCATGATGCACTTCCAACATGCTTTCTTAACGATACCATACGTCGCATCTGTCACAAGGCCTACCATCAGGCCTATTGTTGTAATATCCTCGCAACTTGCCCACAAGGACATCATGCTGTGTAAAGGAAACTACTTACATATGTACATAGACATGTCTGTAAGTAAGTGTTTTTGTATTGTGTTGAATCAAATAATGAGTGAATTCTTTCAAATGGTACCAATATTGAAATGAAGTGAAAGATATTTTTAAATTGGAAATCTATTGAACATGAATGCAGAAGAAAAACTGTTTACACAAATGCTTATAAGTAAGAATGAAAGCAAATTAATTGTTTTCCTTTATTGACGAGATGAAATAGATTTACTATTACGGATAATGTCACTTGTAATATGTCGTATCTGCCTAAGTTACAGTTTTAAATTGTTTGCGCTGCAGTCTTTAAGGATGGGCAGACAATGCACCGATAAGTATACCATGCAAACCTGGTAAATAAAATGAAATAACCACTTTCAGCGATGAAACAATTATCATTTTATTAAACCCTTTCAAAACTCATTTATTAAAGGACGTTCGAGTACACCATTTCGAGTTAACATTCAAAAAATGCCAATTTAATTTTATAAAATATCAATTGCAATTTGAAAATTTTGTTTGTAATTTAATATGCATTAGCCCCATGAGCACATCGGATCCAATTTGGCGACAGATTGAATCCGAATTCCCTAATTTCTAGAAACAAGAAATGTGTCCGATCTCATATCGGATCCGGCCGCGAAGTTATCTCGGATTAAAATTACTATCGGAAAATTAAAACACAAACTAATTCAATTTTAAGTATTTATTTTATATAAGGTAACCTACAAAAATGTAGGATGGTTTCCCATTACATCCCATGAAGGGACAGGGGAGAGCTTCTCACAATCACTGAGCTCTGCGCTTTCCAGTTTTCACTCACTGATTGGGACCTACAATGTTACACCGATTCCGAACGATATTTTGAGAAGCTTTTTCATGACGATATTTTCGATAGTGCCGCCGTCACTATGCGAGGTGACCGCCGCCTACACACAGGGAAAATATTAGTCGCAAATCAAGTCAGGCATTAGAAATTCCATCATAATGTTTTGATTAGAATTCCAAATTGTCAAACATCAGAATTATTTGTCGAAATTATTGATAGATTAAAAATCGGTCCTACTAAATACCAGTTGCTACCACAGAATTCAAGTTGTATTAACCAATTTGAGTATTTCAAAAACCTCATTCATCTGAAGTGGAAGATACAACTAATTAAAAGTACAATATTAGAATTCGTGTTCAAATAAATATTAGTCACTGTAATCATAACTTAGTTTCTGTCACAAAAACACTTGTTACAAAGTTATGTATTCGATTTTTCACAAGAGGTTTTATTCTTAAAGAGAAACTCCATATATTTGAATGTTACACGAGGACTTTTTAAACAGAAAGTGATAAACAAAGTTGTGAAAAATCAATAAAGTGTATAGATATCAGCCAGCGAAGAATACATATCATAAATTGATTTGAAGTGAGACTTTTAAATACAATCGTTGAATCTGACGCCACTATTGACGCCTTAACAAACATATACAGGCAATTGTGGACACTTGGCTGGAGGAACTATTATTGTGGACGACACAAATTAACTGAAACATACATCTGATACCCAGGGTAACCCATCCCTATTTTTGATCGAAAATATGAAAAATTTAGAAGAAATTTCCAATATTTACGGCTTTTGTTTAAGGGTTTCTTACAAAGTGTTCCAATTCGCATGAAATAATTTTTTTCAAAAACTCGCCAAAATGAGAAAATCGCTAAAATAAAAAAATGGCTATAACTCGTAAATGGTGCGTCCTATCGCAAGGTGCGTCCTCCGTAGGAGGCTTTCACCTATGGATGTCTTCACTTTTATTTTTAAAAAATTGCTAAAACTAAATTTTCAGGAATCAAAAATCGCTAAAACGCCCTTATGACAATATCCCGGAAACGGAGCGTCCAATCGGAAAAAAATATTTTTTACGAGTTTCTAAAGATTTTCCATAAAGTATTCCAATCATATCGAAGAAATTTTGTTCAAAAAATTTTCAAAATATGAATAATCGCTGAAATAAAAAATGCCTATAACTTAGAAACGTTGCGTCCAATCGCAAAAATACTAACTTTGTTACGTCTATAAAAGGCTTTAACCAATGGATGTCTTTAATACATCACTAATTTTTTCAAAAAATTCTTATCGATTTTTATTTAAAAAATGTTAATTTTACGGATTTTAAGTTATGCCGTATGAGGGGTATCCATTGGTAGCAGCCTCTCACAGAGGAGAAAAATTTATTATTTTTTAGGTTGGACGCTCCGTTTCTGAGTTATAGCTATTTTTTATTTTAGCGATTTACTTATTTTAGCGATTTAAAAAAAAAGTTCATACGAATTGGACTATTTTATGAAAAACCCTTGGAAAGCTGAAAACATTTTTATATATCGATTGATCGGTCCGTTTGCGAAATATACCCATAATGGCGTTTTAGCGATTTTTTATTCGAAAAAATTTAGTTTTAGCGATTTATTTAATGGAAAAAGTTGTGCCGTATTACAGACTTCCATTAGTTATAGTCTTCTACGGAGTTAAAAAATTCATTATTTTTGCGATTGAACGCACCGTTTCCGAGTTATGGCACTTTTTTCTTTCATCGATTTTTTGTAAAAAAAAATATTTCATACGAATTGGAACACCGTGTGAGAAACCCTTAGAAAACTGTAAAAATTTATTATTTTTTCGATTGGACGCTCCGTTTTACAGATATAGAAATTGTTGCCAATTTTTTTAATATTTTCGGTCAATAATGGGGTTGGGTTACCCAAGGTAACGAACCCTGTTTATAAATAATATTAATTTTGTTTATATTTAAATATAAAATACACATTTTTAATAAAAAATTATTTTTTTTACTATTTTCTATAAAATTCATAATGGGTTAAAGCATCACCAAATGGCTGTGACAGCCATTAAATTCAAGTAATTAGTCGAGCTTGCCAATATATTATTTGGTACAACCGAATTAGATTTTAACTTTTTCGTTGATCCAACAAATAGAATATTCACCACGACAGGATAATTTGATTGCTACAACTAAAACTCGATTGACACATCACAGTTATTTCTGGTTACAAATCAATTGATATGCAAAACATTTTCGGTGATTTGGAACTCAATTATTGGTAATCACAACTGAATAATGTAATTTTACTTGGCTCTAAATATAAGTTTGACTACAAATCTCTTCTCTGTGTCTACTAGGTGGGGTGAATTTTTTTTTTGTCTTAGATCGTCTTCTAATAGCAAAATTTTGTTGTGTTACTAGTTCAAATAGAAGTCTTTAAAATTTTATTGAAATATTTTAAATGTAAGAGCCCGCGCACCGAAATTAACCGTTTTTCCTTGGTTTGTTAAAATACTCAATTTTATTTGTCGTTCTTGTAAAAAATACACGAAATACAAATCAAGTATGCGACTTAAAAATAATAAAACTCCATAAAGAGTACGGTAATATACATATACAAGGTGGCGCAAAAGTAAACTTCCGATGTTTTTTGGCTGTAATTTAAAAAAAAAAATAAAAACTTTGATTCTTCTTGTGGATCATTTTTATTTGGTCTTTTAATTTTTTGTACATCAAGTCGAGAATATGATGTTATGTAAATAGCCGCCGCCACAGTTGATTGTCATTTGAGCCCTTTTTATGGAATTTTCCATCACTTTGGCCAAAACTTCCGGCGATAGGTCCTCACATTCTTCACGGATATTGTCTTTAAGAGCTGCAAGAGTCTGAGGCTTGTTGACATAAACCCGCGACTTCAAAAAGCCCCACAAAAAGAAGTCTGGAGCGGTCAAATCAGGCGATCTTGCTGGCCAGTGCAAATCGCCAAAACGGGAGATTAGGCGCCCGGGAAATGCATGCTTCAGCATATCGGTTGTGGCACGTGCAGTGTGTGCCGTTGCACCGTCCTGTTGGAACCACATGTTTTCCAATCCCAATTCATCAAGTTGCGGCAAAAAGAACTCGTTGATCATTGCTCTGTAGCGTGGCACGTCGTCTGGTCGATGTCGACGGCGCTTCCATGACATCCTCGGCTACAGCAGCAATATTCTCTGCAGAACGGCTACTCCGGGGTCTGCCACGCCTGGCGGCATCTCGTGTTGTACCAGTCTCTTCGAGGCGAGCGGCTAAACGTCGCAGTGTTTCACCAGTAGGCGTTGGACGGCCAGGAAATCTGCGACGAAATTCACGTTGTGCCAAAGTCACCGACCGATTATTGGTCAAATAAGTAGCGTAACATTATTTATTAACGTGTATTTCGCATGTGTTTACTACACAAATGTCAAAACAGAACTGACATTAGGGGCCAATCGCAAAATTTATAGCATTTTCTCATAGGCGGATTACTTTTGCGCCACCTTGTATTAAAAAATATATTAAAAAATTCTTGTTTATGTGATTTGTAGAAGGCGAGCAATAAATATTGTTGTTGTTTTGGTTGCGACTTCAAGCAAATAAGTAAATTACTGATAATTTTACCGTTATATGCCGTAGCAGAGTGCTGGATTATTTCCAACATAAAGTGCTTTAGTTATTGTCTGTGTTTACAGAGAAGTCAGTTCTTGTCAGTTGTCTTTTTTTTTATCGAGCGAACCCATCGCCGAGACTCTTACCCGTAACGTGAGGACAGCGTACACATTATAGACCGGTCTATAACGGGAGAGCAAGGATCATAAGTTCACACGTTGCAACCAACTACAGAAATGCTTCACCAGTTGGTATTACACTAACATAAATAAGTATAAAAGTACATCACGAGATATTAATATAACAGACTTCATAATATATAATAATTACGAGCAAAACGAAAACCAAGTTATAAATCATACAGACAGACAGATAGTAAGGATAAAGTAAATTTACATATGTAAAGGAATATATAACACTAATGCAATCGGTTCAAAATAACAAATTATTCTAGACTTTGTAGTTTCCCAACTACCAGTGAAATCAATAAACTGATATAGCTCATTAAAGTCACGACACATTCTCCTAACTGAATCAAAGGACGCATAATTCGAACGCTGAAACTCAATGTGAATGAGTTTATAGTACCTCGTGAGTATCAATGGGACATTTATGAAAATCTTAGATAACATAAATTCAGAACATATACATCCATCAATTATCTTCAAAACTGTAATAGAGTTTATCATGGTACGTCTACTACTAAGAGTCGGCAATCTGATCAATGCTAGTCAACTGCTATACGAAGGAAGATTATGGTTCGGGTTCCATTGAAGGTTCCTCAGACAAAAAATGAGAAACTGTTTCTGGACCGATTCAATCATATTAACATACAAATTGTACTGGGGGTCCCAAGCAACAGATCCATATTCGAGAATAGGGCAGACTAGTGAAGTAAAAAGATTTTTCGTAACGTAGCGATCTGAAAATTCCTTTGCATTGTGTAATAAAAAGTCAAGAGAAAGATTTATCCTGGCTAAATTGGCCTCCAGAATATCTATGCCAAAATTTGACACAAAGCGTGATTTTGCACCATTGATATTATAATTATTATTTTTTTAAGTTGTAATATCTTTTTAGTGAAGCGAGTTAGTGAAAAAAATGTAAATACCGCGGTTGGGATTCGAACTCACATTCTCTGGACGATCGTTTCGATGTTTGTGAAACATCATCTTCAACAGCGTCTAGCCCGTTAAGCCACTGCGGTGTGTATTTACACAAGTCAAGTTATTGTTTTCATTGACCTGCAATTTGAATAAATTGATTTTGTTAATTTGTTATAACTTTCACATAGTGTTTTTTGGAACGAAGTTCCTAATCGCACGTTGCGGGATGGGGGCTAAATGAAAAATGTTTAAAAAACTTTTTTTTAACTACTTTATTACAACCCATTATTATCAACTATATTGGGTACTTTGGGTTTGGATTGGTTTAAAGCATAGATGTGCAGCTAGTACTCTTTTGAGTCATCGTGTTTTCACACCGATAGTAGCTTGATCGTTTTTTCACACCAACATGTCCGAAAGCTTGCTGCTTGTTTACCGATTCAAAGTCAGTTGCTGTTCTGCATTCACACTACACTTAAAAAATAACTTTTAATTGCCATGGACGAATATAAAGAAATTTTTATGTTTGTAAATGGCAAAAATCATAAATGGAAATAATCATTGGAGATGTTGATATTTGATTTTTGATGTGTTAACATCTATACGCGCGCCTCTAGGGCAGTAAACTATAAATTTAATACATACGCAAGTGTTAGGTTTGTAAGAGTAAATCATCGTTTGTTTGTTCGTTGCTTGGCAGTCGGTATTGAAAGTGATTATTGGGCGATTTTCATATAATTTTCCCACGCGAGTTTCTCCGGAAATTCACAGCCGATTTTATTAATTTTTGGATTAAAAAGCTAGTGCGGGTTTCGACGAAGAGTTTAGGCCAAAAATTAAGGCGATCCGATATCGGCGAGCCGAGATTGAAGTGTTTTAATGTGGAGTATTAATTTGGAGTAATATTAAAAAAGTATTTTATGTTGATCTTCGGTTATATCGTACGAATATAACAATGTATGTATGTATGTACAAGTGTCTGTTGCTTTGCATTCTTTGACTTTTGTGGTAATAAAACAAAAAGTATTGAGCAAGAAAATAATGACAAATGTGCTTGCACTGGGTCTTTAAATAATTTTAAGTATTAATATTATTTAACTGTAACGTCATCATATGATTGAACGCTGTTTTTTATTTTCCAATGTAACATTTACGAATGTGTTCATAGAAATCGAACAGGTACCGTGTAGCAAAAAGGTGTTAACACATCGCCCGTGAGTTCGAACACTCATTGGATTTTTTTTTTTTAAGATTTAGTTTTAATTTTTAATTTTTTTAATTTTAATTTTTTACTCAGTGTACTACTTTTGTTTTCTCTGCTTTTGTTCTGCTTGCTCCGTTCAACTTAACACAGTCGCAAAATTCGTAAAACTGATTTGAAATGCGTTTGTGTCAGTTTGCACATGTCTGGTTTAAAGGGAAGTTTTCTAGGTGGAGCCTGTGTATTACATATTGTAGATTTGAACCCAATAAAAAGTATTTCGAAAAGCCAAAGTGCAAGACTGGCAAATCCATGAAACACAACCCTCAGCATAGAATTACATTTGGCAGCACTCCTACACTCGCACTTTTGGTTTGTGTCCAGACTAACATATTTCTTGTTTAATGGGAAATTGTCTAGGTGGAGCCTGTTTATTACATATTGTAGTTTGAACCGAATAAAAAGTAAATTTAGGAAAGCCAAAGTGAAAGAAGTTTAAAAAACTAACATCTTAAAGAAGTACCTTTGCTTAAAAGAGTAAATTTTCTTACAAAAAGTACTTTTTCCTAAAAAACGTAATTTTTTAAATAAGTACCTTCTCTTAAAAAAGTACATTATCTTACAAAAAATTGCCTTTTCTTAAAAAAACTACATTTTCTTTAAAGAATACCTTTTTGGTAAAGCAAAATAACTTTTCTTGAGATATACACCTACTCCTAAAATTGTATCTGTTATTTCGTAAAAAAAGCCTTTCTTCAAACAAAAAAATACCGTCTCTTACAAAAAATACCTTTTCTTACAAAAATTCCTTTTCTTAAAAAAACCATTTCTTAAAAATAAAGTACCACCTTTTCTTTTGTTTTCTTGAGATAAGTAGCCTTCCTGAAAATAATTAAATTTTCTTAAAAAAATAACCTTATCCTAAAAAGAGTACCACTTCTTTAAAAAGTACGTGTTCTTAAAAAAGTATTTTTTGTAAAAAAAATTCATACTCTTAGATTTTTTCTTAGCTTAGTGACGGCGACACTATCGAGTATTCATCCATGAAAAAGCTCCTCAAAATACCGTTCGGAACCGGTGTAAAACTGTAGGACCCAATCAGTGAGTGTAAAACTAGAACGCGCACAGCTCACTGGTTTGTGAGAAGCTCTCCCTAATCCTTTCACGGGATGTAACGGGAAACCATTGTTTTTTATTTTAATAAAAGAAGTACCTCTCATCAAAGAAAGGACCTTTTCGGGAAAATATAATAAATATTTTTACAAAATAAATATTCTTAAATATTCAATGTAAAAAAATACATTCAATAAATAAAAAATTTCTTAGCAAAAGTTTATCATTTTACAAGATCCATTTAAATTACAGTATTTTTCAACAGGCGCCTTAGGTGTGTTGGAACTAACTAGTACACAATATATAGCGAAAGGAACTTCGTTCCAACCGGGTGTCCCCTGACACCTCATGTAATTTTTTTAATATTATTTTTTTATGAGCTGAATGCATTATTTTTGTTTAATTATATATTACATAAGACTTGATATTTTTTTAATAAAAACTCAAATTAAAAGAGTAACGTGTTTACTTGTTTTTCAAATTTTGAAATTCTTGCGCGGGCAAAAGATATGACATATTTATACTTTTTTTTAGCCAATTATTGTTTGTTTAGAAATAAGACAATATAATATCACTATTAGAATATGATCAAATCACTTTTTTTCCTGTCCCATACATCAGCGACCCACCCTAGTGTCTACCTTGAGTAAGAATGGCAACCAAAACTTTATACTTTATCATAAAATAAATCTTTTTTGTTCTTCTAAAAAAAAATAAAATTCAATTGTAATTACGTTGTTTTGCACTTCAACTAAAGATTTACATTTATTAAATATTTCATTAAATTTAGCAACTCAATCAAAATGTTAGCTCTACATTCCAAAATAACATTTCTAAAAACAATCAATATCGTAATACCCTCAATGCATAATATTATTTAATGAAACATCCACAATGACTATCTATGTTTACATGTCCCTGAGCCTTAGTCTGAGTGTCAGGAAAGTACACGCAGCTTAGGCGTTAAAACAATGCTCGACAGGACATTTCGCAGCATGAGGACGCCGGGACTTGTTAGGCTCAAGTCTAATGGCATTTACATATTTTACATATGTGTCGATTTCGAACAAATTGTTAATGAAAATTATTGTCAATACATTGAAACATGGAGATAATATATGTATTGCGGATGTATGTATAGATGTTTACAAAAGTATCAGTGGATAGGAATAGGGGTGGTATGACAATGTGATGTGGAGCATTTTATCATCAAAGTCTAAATAAGAAATTCCTAAATAAATAAATTCCCATTACATCCTCTGAAGGGATAGAAAGAGCGTCTCACAATTACGGAGCTGTGCGTTTTCAATATTTAAATTCGCTGATTGGAACCTACTGCTTTAAACCGGATCAGAAAGTTTTTTTGAAAAGCATTTTTCATGGCTAATTGAGGTGGCCGTCATCAAAAGAAATATCAGGTGGTCTGAGCAGAAATCGAACCAGCGTCTTCATGTATAAGAGTTGCGCCCACAAGCCATTGCCCCACCGATGATCAAGAAGAAATAGTTATTAGGCAAAGAAACCTGATCACTTCGACCAGTCGAACACAGAGTTATCTTAAACAGCTTTTCTCCAAGCTGTATTCTACGAAGTCTCACAGTGAAGACACTCTTTCATCTCTGTTTTGAACTCGTTTGTGTTGTTCAAAGGTTAACAAGTGTGAGACTGTTAAAAATATTTTTTTTATCTCGTATCCTTTTTTATACTTTTCATACCCTTCTCGTTTTAGTATCATATCAAATTCAAGTTCATACTCAGACATAAGTATTATTGCTGCACCCGGATTTGACTGTGGCTAATTTATTATACGTTTAGACAATAAATTTTATATTTATTTCTATATATGTATATATATATATCGCTCCTGTCTCTCTCTTTGCCATGCTATACACACACTCGCACATTTATGTACACATACTAATACATTTCGCAACATTTACACATGTCCCTACACAAATCATGGATTTCTGTTTTGAATTTGTTTTGGGATTTAGTGGGGCTTCAAACCATGACATTATTTGACTATTCCCTTGTCTCCCCTGTATACCCTTGAATCTCTTTCGAATGCTTCAAGCCGTGAAAGTTATTCGAAAATTTTGTTATTCATATTGAGATTATTGTGACTGACATTTTGTAGAAGAAATCGAAAACGAAAAAATCAAAAATAACAGTCAAATCGACAGACATTCAAATAAAATCATCACATGTCGTTAAATATCAATATAGAGGGTTTGCAATTGTTAGGACTTTTTAAATCCCTGGCCATGGAAATTTAATGTTGCTATTTCCCGGCCGAAATGTAAATTTTCAACGATTTAAAATTTGCTTGTAACAATTAATTGGTATGTATACCCATTGTGGAGGATATCAGTATTGGGATTTGTTGATTTGCATTGAATATTAATTTGCATTTCTTTATCTAATGCAAGTGCAAAAAGAATTACGTACTGAAATACAATTAAACAATTGTATATTTCCGTGTAAATGGTTGTAAATCGCAGGTCAATTGTAATGAAATAGGGGATATTTGGGTTTTGATATTTTCATTTTATTTCACTACTGGCAATTCTGTTTTTAAAGTAATTTATATGTAAAGGTTTGTGGCATTGATTGGTGTTGCCTCATAGTACTTATCCGATCCATAAACCTGTACATATTTATCGGAATTTAATTTTTTTAATAACGACAATTAGAACAACACTACGATCAGTATTTGAATTATTAGTCGAATCTATTTAGTTCGGATCCAACTTCTGACGTTGCCACCTTTGAACTAATAAACGAACCCCGTTCCATGGTAGGTTCAATGCACGACTGCTTTGGTACAAGTTTCAAATTAGCAACTTTTTTCAGAAGACACATTACACCGTGCGACGTGATTTTCCTCATAAGAACGAGACTAAATACAGGTGAAACTATGGGCAATCAGTAGCAAAACTAAGTACTCATTTTTTATTTTGTGGTCGTTCGTCCTTTTTACAGGAGCTTTAAACTTCAAACGATATACATTTGAAAAAAAAATTGTCCACCAATGTGACATTGCCAGTGCACTAAGCCGTACATAACAGGAAAGAGAACGGTCTTCACTATGTGTTAAAATTTTTTTTGATATCCTTGAATATCCTTAAAAGTTTTGAATCGAAAAATTTCGCAAAAAGTTTTGTTAAAGTGTTGCAACTGTCACATCTAAAGTCAAAATTTTACAATATTTATTAGTTTATATATCTACATATAAACTTGTTGCGTTACTGACTGACGACTGACTGATTCATCAGCGTTCTGGCCAAACGGCTAACGGTTGGATAATGAAATTTGGACTGTATACTCCTTTTGGGGTAAATATAGGAGACAAGACGGGATTTATGGAAATTCACACTCTAAGGGACAAAAATGGGCCAAAAAGTGATACAAATGGTACTACCCTAAAATCCAAACGGTTATGGACAGAATTACGAAACTTGGTGTGCGCATTCATTCCTATTAATACATGCTAACATGCGGAGAAAGTGACTTATATAAACTTGTACTTTTAGGGAGAAACAATTGGCAAAACGGCATAAAACTGGTACTACGCTAAAATCCAAACGGGTGAAAGCAGAATCACGAAACTTGGTGTGTACACTACTCTTATCACTGTAAATACCAAGCGGCTGAAGGCCGTATCATGAAATTTGGGTTGCAAATTCTTCATATAATGTAGATATAGGAAGATACGTGATCTTCGAGATTTACACTTTTATAGATACAAATAGGGCAAAAAGGGGAAAAATATAGTACTGTCCTCAAAACCAAACGGTTGGAGATGGAATTATGAATTTTGGGGACTACGTTTCAACATAAATGGTACTCTTGTGATCGTTTTTCTTGGTACCGTTTTGGGTACTTTTTTGGTACCATTTTTGGTACCTTTAGCTTCCTTCTTTGCTATTTCTCTTATAGTCAGTTTGTAGTTCTTTTTATCTATTATCTATATTATCTATACTTTTTAGGTACTTTTTTAGTACTGTTTTGTTCCGTTTTTCAACATATATCTGAGCATACTTGACTTTTCAGGGTATCTTTCTCCGTTCATTTATGGTGTTAAGAACAATTTTTGTATTTTTTTTTACATTTTAGTATCTTTTTAGGTACTTTTTTTGTTGCTTTCAACACTTTTTGATACAATTTGTCAGTTGTTGTCGCTTTGTTGGTACTATTTTTTGGTACTGTATTTGCATTTTTTTGGGTACTTTTTTGGTACCATTTTTAGTAGCTTTTGCAACCTTCATTGCGTCGTCTCTAAGATAGACAACCAAACAACCACTTGCAATAATAAGATATCAGATCAGATTTGCCAGCATTCACCTAAAAACCAACTTCTCATTATGCCCGCCGCTGCAACGAGCAGTAGATAGGGACCAATTTTGGGACATTAAAATTTGGGACGAAAGATTGGGTTACTTCTTTAGGCTGGAAATAATTTTTAAACAATAATATTTACAAAAAATACATTTTAAAAACGCTATTGTTATACTTTACAAAATAAAGATTGAAAAAGAAAATAGATAGATTAAAAAAACGTAGGATGGGTTTTATTTTTTTGGATTACGATTCATATCGTTTATTCCATACCAAACCCAACGTTTTTCGAAAAAAAATCATTGACAACCCACATTTTTTTGACATTAGTCAGCCATATACGTCTGTTAAAAATATTTTGTGTGCTTTTAAAAACCAATATTTTTTTTTTAATTTCTACCCAATTGAAATTGAAAATTGTTGCAATAAAGAGGTATTCACCAAATTGATTCAAATAAACTGTTTTTTTAAATACACATCAGTGGCCATCTCGTGGCGATAGGTATTCATTTTGGTTATGCCCCTATTGTACACGTTGGTAAAAAGAATTTTATTTTGAATCATAAAAATCGGATAAAAAATATAAAAGTTATTAAACTTGTTAGGCGCAAAAAATAAAACTGATCCAGGCCTCCGTAATTAATGATCATTGTTTATATCAGTTTAGCTATGAGTCGCCAAAAAATTGCGCAAATTTCGACTTAAGGTACAGAGGGAATTTGAACCCCCCTGCCTGAGCTGACTAGATGGAATATCAACTTATTGAGTTTCAAACAGGTCTAGCAGATGGCACGAGCAACGTAGAGAGGAACCAATACCACCAATGAAATCGAGGGAAGATTTGCTTGGATTTGAGTTCCCACATATGCATACATATTTGTAAAAGAAAAAAATTTCGAAAAATTTTGTGGGTATTGCAATATAGGAAAACAGGCATATCTCCACTCACAGGCATCGGATGTGAAAAGTAATGACACCAATGAAATCATAAGAAGATTTCCTTTCGTTTAAGTGCCAACACTTACCTGTAAGTTCAGGGGCCCGGTTTATTTTTGATTTTTTGGGCCTTAGGGACAATTTCCCCCTTTCGGTACTGAATTCTGTGAACAATTCCAAAGAGGATGATATTTTTGGTTCTTTTCAATCGGTAAATTTTGTCAAACTTAAAAATGTGTTTTTTTTCAGAATATCCCTGTAAAAAGGATGTATCAGGACATTTTTTGACATGTTTTATATTCCGTTGGACGCACTGTATAATCTCCTTTCATAGGATACTAATAATGTATGCATTGTCTTTAGTTAAAGTACAAATTTCTCTGAAAATCTAAAAAAAAATCAGTTTTCAATAACGATCCAGTTCCCGGGTTCTTAACGCTAAACACAAAATATTTTGGGAATCATCACAAACCAAAACAAGATACATTTTGAGGGGTGGACAAAAAACTATTTTTCCCCCAATTATTTAAATTTACTACCGAAATTTGGAGTCAGTGGCCTCAACTTTAAGAGGCCAACTTTAAGAGGCCTCAACGATCAGCGATGAGGCTCATTTATGGCTGAATGGCTTCGCCAATAAGCAAAATATGCGTTATTGGTCAGACAGCAATCCACATGTAATCCATGAGTCATCATTGCATCCCGAAAAAAATACGGTTTGGTGCGGTTTATGGGCCGGCGGCGTCATTGGGCCGTACTTCTTCCGTGATGATCAAGACCGGCACATTACTGTGAATGCGAATCGCTACCGTTCAATGATAACCGAATATTTTTGGCCCCAATTGGATAATATGGACTTGGAGGACATGTGGTTCCAACAGGACGGCGCCACAAGCCACACAGCGAATGCCACAATCAATTTATTGGAAACCAAGTTTGGTGAACGTGTTATCTCACGAAATGGCCCAGTCGATTGGCCGCCTCGGTCGTGCGATTTGACGCCGTTAGATTATTTCCTGTGGGGCTACGTCAAATCTATGGTCTATGCCAACAAGCCAGCGACGATTGATGAACTTCGTACGAATATCGAACGTGAAATTGCAGCAGTATCGGCCGATTTATGCTTAAAAACCGTCGAAAATTGGGTTCAGCGTCTGGACTTCTGCAAGCGTGCCCGTGGTGGCCATGCAAAAGAAATCGAGTTCCATTCATAATGGCATCGAACGTACTTTCACAGGAATAAAGAATTTCATTGGTATCTAAAACCGGTTTTGTTTTATTTAAAACACTTTTGTAGCGCTCTTATTGAAAAACCCATTAGATGAGAGTGTCATTCAATGTCCCTCTCCGTGTATCGTTCTGTTTATATTGATATTGGCAGACTGGTATGATTTGTAAAATTTCGAGGTTCGTAATAACTTTTAATGTGTATTCCTAATTGCCAGTCCCGCAAATTTTCGGAACTTTGGCTTACCGAATTAAAGAAAATTATTTTTGACAACTACTTTGGAACCTTGTACCGCACTAAATTGAATTATCCGTAACCTTTGCATAACTTAATAACGACATGTGACAAGGCAGGGAAACAACTCTTGCCATACAAGATAATTTATTATTTCTTTAACCATTCTGGAAAATCGTGCAACCATAAAATTAAGTTCCCAACAGAAAATTGTCCAGTAAAATTCATAAATCCTGTAGGGCGCACGGCAAAAATCTTCGTACTACTATCAATCTTCGACAAAAGTCATTTCCCTATGGAAAAACTCGTACTGCTAACCCTGTATGTCATGTACGAATATGTCTATACAAATTTTTATTTATTTATTTATTTGTTTGTTTGGTTTTTTTATTGCTATCCTTATGCCGTTTGTTTGTGTCATTTATATGCAAAAACTTTGGTGGAAAAAATCCCCCAAACGAAATCACTATATCACCCACAACATAATTTACGTTTCGCTAACGCTTTAACCAGTTTATATTTGGCCGGAATATGTATTTATTATCGAATTAACGCTTTGACAAATTACCCCGTAGGTATTAAATGTGCGCTTTTGGGATTCAAAATTATACACTACCACATACAAACATACATATGTATGTAGTATATTTGTAGCATATGGGTTATGTTTGTATGGTAACAAACAATCTTATTTAATATGTTACTTTATCATCACAGCGAGAGAGAAAGAGAGAGAGAGAGAAAGGAGTAACTCAATAAAAATCAACTTTAGGCTATAAATGCATGTGTGTGTTCAGTATATCCATGTTCAGCGTATGATTGATTGCATAGTGTTAGCTGTTGACGCAGTGCAGCGAATGGATTATATACATTTGTAGAAGTTTTGAATGAAAATTAGAAAGTACACTTGCATATTTGAAAAGGCTGTTAGAAAGCAATTTAGGATAGGAAATAACCTAGTTGTTTGTTAATAATATTTTCAGTTATATACACGCTGAAAAATAACGTCCTCTCTAACATATTTTCCCAATCATATTCTGCAGGAACCATGTATATGTTTCGAACACACTGCAAACATTCATATGTTTGCAAGTCACAAACTTACTTGTATTTAAATGCAAACAGTATCATGTTTACTGACAATCATGTATGATTTTAGGTGGAAACTTATGCGTTCTTCATCCCAAACATTCATATAATTACGAGGAAGCATTCGCGTGTTTCCGCCAAACCAACATATACTTACGTGGAAACATATGCGAATTTCCACCCAAATATAATAATATTTAGAACCGAATTAGTCTTCAATTTCAATGTATATTTATTATTTATTTTAATTAATGTTAACAATATAAATCCACATTTATAAATAATTAAAAAAAAATTAATAGATTAAATCTTTTTACATTTATTTGCATTGAATGCATTATTTGTTTTTTTTTTATGAACTGAGAATCTGCTTCTCTTTTGCTTCCTCTTTCTCCGTTGCCTCTCACGTTTTTGTTTTCAGAAGGTTCCAGCTATGCGTTGGTTATGACTATGAGTAGGTACACAAACTAGATATGTATATTCAAATCAAGATCATACAAACCATGCGTGGATTAATTACTTGTGTTTTTTTTATTACACTCGGACACACAAAGGGCTTCACGTTGTTGCCGTTTCCAGTTTCTGTTCTCAAAATCGTTTCTCACTTGGTAGCACACATACATATGTACGAAACACATACACAAAAACCAAAGCAACATCACAAACCATTTAACCGTCGGTGGCTTCGTTTATTCGTTTTTCTCTGATCAAGCTCAAACTAAAACGCAATACATCAGGCAAAATAATAAACCCTTCATTTGCAATTTACACGCACTTTCAGGAATATTAATTAGTCACTGACTGAGGCAATAATGCAAAAATACAGTAACACACTGACAAGATATACACTCTCGTTGTCCCTCTTTTATTCTCTTGCTCTCTAGAGAGCATAGACAGTGCAACAAACCCAGCTGTATTTGTATCACAAATATAAATATATGTGGGCCGCAAACACATATATTATAACATATTAATCATTGTGTCTCAAAGTTGTAATATTGAATAGCAAACACAATGTGGTTGGACACGAGTATACTATATTTGCGGCAAGCTCCAAACATACTTTATATTTGCATCCAAACAACAACAAAAATACAGATTTTTCAGCGAGTGTGTATTATACTACATCCAGCGGATTCTTGGTCGTCCTATTTTTTGGCTTTATCTTTATCATACTTCTGTCAACCTCTTCAAGTGCAAATTCAGGAAAATGCTACATGGCAATCCAAATTATCTTTTTTTAATTTTTTTGTCTGATTGCCAGCAATTCTGGTTTTATAGGTCTTACTCGTACAGGTTTAAGACGTGGATAGAACTTACCTCCTATTCATTATCAAATACATAAACTTGTATACATCAAACAAACATAATAGAAACCCCATAGATGGTGTAATAGAGTAATATAGCAAGAATATGCAACAGCTGTTTCTGAAAAACTATCTCACACAGAAATGCAACTGTGTGTTAACTAACTTCAAAACAACTGCAACCCTGCGGGAATGTAAGAAGAAAAGAGAGCAAGCAGGAAAAAAGCCTTCTGTCACTGTTCGAATAATTGACATTCAGGTTGAGTAGGTACTGAGGGATTTTCGATCGACACCAATTCACATATGCAAATTGCATATAAAATTGATATATATACGATTGAAGATCTATCCAACAGTACCAATTCAGGCACAGTCGAGAGGCATTTGATGATGAACTTGTCACGGATTTCGAAACTAATCACAACAGTGAGTGCGCTTCCCTGAATTATCTATTATTCCAACGGCAAACCTAGCATTTTTTTTTTCTTAACGAACGATCCCATCGCCGCCACTTCACACCCGCCCCAACCGACCGAGAGGGCCTCATCCCTATGACGTAGGGATAACGTACACACCACAGACCGGTCCGTAGCGGGGAGTAACTGAGAGGAAAACGTGCAACGGCTACATAAAACTTCACAGCCGATTAAAGCAATACCAGTTAAAAGAGGAATAAAATCCGCAGATTACCACTATATACTTATTGAAAAATAATAAATCTTAAAACATAAAACCATAAATTATCAATACAGCATTAATACTCGTACATAAAATACTACACCCTAGCTATTTAGATGATTTGTAATAAAAGACTTTATCGTGTCCGGTGATAAAGTAAAGTCAATAAACTGATAAACATCATTAAAATCTGTGCACATTCTCCGAACCGGTTCATTCAAAGCATAATTATAGCGTCGAAAAATAATATACAGGGGTTTATAGTTCCTAGAAGTTTTCGAAGGAACATTTATCGAAATACGACCAAGAAAATACTGAGAGCGTATATTTTAATTTCAGATTTGACATTTTGTCCTTATTTTCGTCTGTTATCCCGGGAAAAAGGAGACTAAACCCGTACCCTTGGAGAGCGTATATCGCCCCTGAGAATCTTATATATTGTAATCGAATTAAGCATAGTCCGTCTACTAGCCAGAGTAGGTAATTTAATCAAAGACAATCTACTGGCATATGGAGGAAGATGGACGTTAGGATCCCATCTCAGGTTCCTAAGACAAAAAATAAGGGATTGTTTCTGTACCGATTCTATCATATTCACATAAAAGTCATATTGTGGATCCCATACCACTGATCCATATTCTAATATGGGCCTAACAAGGGATGTAAAAAGATTTTTCGTAATATATATGGATCAGAAAATTCCTTCGCCCAGCGCTTAATGAACGAAAGTACGCCATAAGCCTTATTAACAGTAGCAATAATGTGACTACTGAAAGACAATTTCCTATCAAGTAAAAAACCTAAATCCAAGAAAGAATTGACCAATCCTAATGTAGAACTACCTATAGAATACCGGGAGGTAATCATACGTGATCTGTAAAACGCCATATGCTTACATTTACCCAAGTTTAACTCCATAAGGTTATTATTGCACCAACTCCCAAACCGATCCAGATAATTTTGAAGTAGAATATAGTCTGAAGTATTTTTATATGACATAAATATTTTTACATCGTCCGCGTACATAAACACATTAGACTCAGCTATCGAATTAGGCAAATCGTTGACAAACAAGACAAATAAAATAGGACCCAGGTGACTTCCCTGAGGAACGCCGGAAGACACTTGGATAGGTCTAGATAACGAATCCCCAAAAATTACCATCTGTTCGCGACCAGTAAGGTAAGATGAAATCCATTAAATAATATTACTATTAAACCCGATAGCGCTTAATTTACTCAGTAGGAGGCGATGGTTAACCTTATCGAAAGCTTTACTAAAATCCATGTAAATAACATCGGTTTGCATTCCTGAAATAAAACCATCAATTACGTGAGAAGAAAATTGAAGTAAGTTTGTAACTGTAGACAGACCTTTGCGCAAACCATGTTGTCTACAGTCAATAAGAGAGGAAACTTTGTAAGATATAATGTCAGTGACCAGTTTCTCAAGAAGTTTTGGAATCGCACTCAGTTTCGCAATACCTCTATAATTTGACACATTTGTAATGCTACCCGACTTATGAAGAGGGACAATATACGAACTTTTCCAGACCGCTGGAAAGTAGCTAAATTTCAAAGATGCATTGAATAGTATAGTCAATGGTGTAGCTAATGTCGTAGAACAGTATTTTAGCACAGAATTAGGGATCCCGTCAGGTTCATAAGTGTTCGTGGGCTTCAGTGATGAAAGGTTCTCCTGGACCCACGTATCACTCATAGAAGTGATCCCGAACGGATCTAATGACCGAATATCATAAGGATAGTCACAGGTAGTCGATACTGAATTAACCGAGTAAACAGATGAGAAAAAGTCAGCAAAACAATTGGCAATAGATTCAGAGTCTATGTATTCAACATCATTCATCACAATTCGAGAAGGTCTTGATATGGACTTACGCTTGGTGTTAACAAAGTTGAAAAAACTTTTAGGATTGTTCCTAAAATTCTTACCAACCTTGGACAAGTAAGATTGCTAACACTTGCGAGATTCTGCCTCGTAACGACATCTGGCAATAGTGTACTTACTATAATCAAAAGATCTACCTGATACCCTAAACTTTTTATGTAATCTACTCTTGGCATTTTTCAACTGCTTTAAATATTTAGAAGACCAAGGAGGTGAGCAATTCTCATCTTCTGCAGATACCCTCGGCACAGACTTACGTATACATCGCCACATTACATCATAAAAATTAATTAAGCTCCCATCAAAGCTCTGGCGATCCTCGCAATCTAATATTGACCTCCAATCGACAGATTCAAAAAGACTATTCAGTAAGACAAAATTAGCACGTGAGAAACAAAAAGTTCTCCTGGTAGATTTTGAATAGATTGAATTTTCAGTCTGGAGATAGAAACGAATACAAATTGTAGGATGGTATGAGTCCTCGGGCAAACTTAGACGATTAACGCGGAAAACTTCAAAATTATCAGAATTATTAACTATTACAAGATCAAGTGTCCTATTCATAGCATTAACCATATCGTTAATCTGAACAAGATTCAGAGAAGAAATGAGTCTAACAAAATCAGAAGTCCAGTCGCAAGGAGTTAACGGAGTGAGATGTTTAGTATCAGGTAATGGTAACCATGATACCAAAGGTAAATTGAAATCACCCAATATCAGTAAGCTGTCACTGTCACCAAGCTTCCCACATACTTCAGAGATAGCATCCAAGTGCATCTCATAAATTCCAAACTCTGACGAAGGTGGAATATACGAACAAGTTATATAAAGTTTGGCAGCGCCCAACCTTACAGAGAGTGCTAAGAACTCTATATCACTAATGTTCGTTATCACAACATCATAAGACAATGAACTGAGCACAGCGATTAATACACCACCGCCAGATGTAACCGCGCGATCTCTTCGGACTATTGAAAATCTGTCACATAAACCTTCTGAATCGAGTACATTGGGTTTAAGCCATGTTTCGGAAAAACTATTATATCATAATCGAAACCAAAACTGTCCACATAGAGTTTAGAGAGTTTAGTATTTAAGCCACGAACATTTTGATACAAAATGTTGGCAAATCCATTTAGTTTTTTGAAGCCGTTTTATTCGATTTTGGGAGAGAAACAGGGTTCGAACGCCTACCATTATCGCGTTGTATAAATTCTTTCACCAAGGCCCCTGAAGGCCAGAAATTAGAGTTAACCAATTGTCCAAACAAGCCATCGGGAACAAAAAGCTTAAAAGAGGCGAGTTTTTTGGAATGCGCGGAGTTAAGCTTATAACTCGCTATAGAATCCGTAGAAAATGTACCTAAACTTGAAAGCTAGTAGTACGAACTTCTAGTACATTACAATTCGAAACTTGATGACTATCGGTACTAAGAATGCCGGCGGCGACACATTTTTTGGGTAAATGATTATTGGTGTGGTTTCCAGGCGTTCTCCTTACTCGATATTTTGCACGATACACACTTTGCGTTCTCCCCATTGTTCCATGGCAGAAATTCACTCGGACTGACGCTTCGAATGCGGGCTGTCATAAGCTGATCTGAAAACAAAAGCGGACGATGATCCCTACATCCCGCAGCCATGCTAACCTGGTGTAAACTCCAAAAACTTCAGAGTATCTACCATACGTAAAGGAAATACCGCCTCCAAAGTACCACCCAAAAGCAGCGCTTCTTCCTATGATATTGAGCTAGACACAGTCACAGAAGAAGTTTAAAAATCTCAATTTCCTCCTTGTCGCTACAGAACTGTCAGTACTCAATGGCGTTAGTAACCCCCTTGCGATTAAAGTCAGACTTATTCAATTGCAGTATCAATTGGTACCCACTGGAATCTATTACCAGCTATATAGTTCTTGACAATCCTTGAATACAGCTGGGTTGACCCTGCCACGCGCCCAGCGACCAAACAAACCATTCAGGTTGCAAATCGGTGGATCAACCGAAGCATACAAACCAGGGTTCGTATTTCGTGGGTAATGGGTCTCCGTTACCGAGATATATAAATTTGTTCATATTTTAGATCTAAAATGGGGATCGGTTACCCAGGGTATGGGTTACCCATTACCCACAGGATATGGGTACCCACGAGAATGAGGCAATACCCATCATGATTACCCATTACCCACAGGGTAATTGGGAAAATAATGGGTAGCTACCCACGACAATGCGGAATTACTCACCACGATTACCCATTACCCTCAGGGAAATGTGGACATTAATACCCACGACGATGGGTAAAAAATGGGATGGGATTTTAGATCGAAAAAATTAAACAATTTCTATATCTCAGAAACGGGGCGTCCAATCGAAAAAAATAAACATTTTTTGGGGGTTTCTAAGGATTTTTCATAAACTGGTCCAATTCGTATGGAAGAATTTGTTTTCCAAAAATCGCCAATATAAATAAAAAGCTATAACAAAAAAGTGGGTATAACTCGGAAACGGTGCGTCCAATCGAAAAAATGACACAAATTTTACCTCCACAGGAGAATTTAACCATTGCGTGTCTTCAATGTGGCTAAAACTATAATTTTTCAAACAAAAAATCGCTAACACGCCCCCATGTTTCTATCTCCGAAACAGAGCGACCAATATTTCCATATTTTCGATCAAAACCCCGATCAGGGTTACCGTGGTCATAGCTGCCCATTATTTCAACCATTTCCCTGAGGGTAAAGGGTAATAGTGATGGGTAATTCCCCATTTTCGTGGGTAGTTATCCATTATTTTCCCCATACCCTGTGGGTAATGGGTAAACGTTCATTACACATTCCCCACAACGATGTGTATGGAGTCCACATGGGGGGCTAAATACGAACTCTGATACAAACTCTTATTAGTAGAAGTACAATCCATTCTGGCCATTCTTCAACGAGCCTCAGTTTTTTGCGTAGTATACTATGTATTCAAAATCCGTTTGCTTTCCATATCCCATTTGGATTTACAGGTGTTTGACCTGGGGGTCGATTCTGATTATGTGAAACTGTGAAATGAAAAAAATCTCCAGTGTTAATTTCAGTACAAGAATTATCACTGAAAAGTTTTCACAGAACCAGAATCCATCCCCTGATCGCATTGAGGGCCGACTTACTATCAACACAGATAGCAAATTCACCAGATTCTCTACCTCCCTTATCGAAGCACTCATTTACGAAATATTACGTTATTACGTTATTATGTTATTACGTTTTATCGCAGTTATCCTTTTTATGAATAATAAAACAAGGTTACATTATATTTAACACTTTACTACTCTTTGGCTTTGGGTTCTTTTGCGCATTTCAACTAACCCGAGAAGCATCGCTAATCACTAGTTCTATCCGGTACAGCTCCCCATGGAACGTTATTCAGCAGTTTTCCGATCCATCTTGATGTTGCGCCATCTAGTTCTCGATTTGTCCAGAAGTCTCGTTAGCGATTTCATCAACCATTCGTGGTGAGATCGTATGTGGTAACATTCACTTTATAGCGACAATGTATTTATTGACTTAATTAACATTCAGCTGCAGCATTAACCTCTCAAACTGTTAGAGCAATCAATCTGCAAAACACATCCCAATTTGTTCGCTGGTGTTCCAATGTTAGCTTAGCACACACCATTTGTGATTAATATGTTAGTTAAGCCAAAAATTTAACGAAATTTATGGAACAATATTGTACAAATAAAGTTGAAGATATGTAGTTCCACGCTGAAAAAAAACGGTCTGTATAACAAATTCTCCCAAACATATTCTGCAGGAATCATGTATATGTTTAGATCACACTCCAAAACTGCATATATTTGAAAGTCCCAAACTCACTTATAATCAAATGGAAACATTAGAATTTGTACGAAACAATGACTGAAAAATAATACAAAAATACAGCTACACACATTCAGCTACACACATACAACTTTGACTGTGAATAATCTCTCCTTGTACCTCTTTTATTCTCTTGCTCTCGATAGAGGGTAAATAGCGCAAGAAACACAGCTGTATTTGTATCCCAAACGCAGCTATACTTGGGTTACAAACATGGATATTATAACATATTAATCATTGTGTTTCCAACATGTAAAATTGAATACCAAACACGTTGTGCTTGGACACAAGTACTTATATACTATACTTGCTACAAGCTCCAAACATACGTTATATTTGCATCCAAACAACAATACAAGACAGATTTTTCAGCGTGTAGTAACTGAAGTTAGCAAACTGGAGACACTAAAGTGCAGTCGTCATTAATTGAAATGTTCCCTTTTGATTCTATTAAATTATCCGCATATGGGCATTTCCAGAGAAAGTGCCACCCTATGTCACATCACGTCACCCTCGTTAATTGCTTATATTTTAGGACCATTTGGTTCGATTGTTTTCTATTATTGTCCTAACTACAGAATGTAAGTAACTGCATATTTAGTAAAAGAATAAAATACAATCAAACTAACTGGTCCTAAAATATAAGTAATTATCGAAGGTGACGTGATGTGACAAAAGGTTGACCTTTCTGTGGAAATGCCCATATGACCAAATTTTGAATTTCTACTATTTTAATTTACTAAACCAAAACAATTTGAAATTAAAGTCACACAAAAGTAACAGGCACCCTCATGTATTTACATATTCGATTTTTGTTAACTTTAACTATTGTCCTAAATTGCAAACCTGGAATTTTCCGCCACATTTTCCACATCCGGTTTGGAAACGGAACAACACTCGAATGTTGATGATACGTGGTAGGAATTGTGTGGCTTGCAAAATTTTCAGAATTTTTCAAAATAAAAAAAAAAAACCTACATTACAATATTTGAGTTTTGAATGGTGCAACATCCGAGTTTTTATCGTTTTGTTGAAGTTTTAAATGTTTTTCTGGCGAATTTTATAGTTTTTGTTTAGTTTTTAAAATCACGTCTGACTGCAACAATACCATTCCAGTTGACTTCTAGCGCTGAATTTTTGCAGGTCAGTCATACTTATGCAGCTTGAATACTAACTACATAAGGTTTGTATGAGGGGGGGAATACATTATCAAATATTTCAAAACATCCTGAGTGTTGTGTAATTTAGTAATATTTCAAATTTGCACCAATTTGGGGTCAATTGTTTAAGGGTATTGATCAGCTACATGAAGTTATTTAGTAACAAAAAAATAAATTCCAAATAGATTGAAGTAGATGTTTTAAAAAAGAAAATTCCCTGAAATAAAACATGGCAACATAAATTGGATTCTTAAACCCTTAACATAGAGGATGAGGGTATATGACTTTTAATACTTTAATGTTGTTAAATTGAAAACTTTCGTATGAACCATATAAAACCCTATGATTATGTACAACTTCAAAGTTTCAAAACGTAAATACCACTTAAGATTTTGATATCACAATTCTCGGTTTCAGGGTGTTAAATTAACTAATTCTAAATTACAATGCTTACCTAAATCATCATCCGTTCGTTGCGCTATCCATTATTAAACTATTAAGCTGCTTTTATCCTTTTATATCCCCTAAATACAATAAATTTGAATATTAGTTTCCTTAAACCATTCAACTCGTATACAACTCTCTGAATTAAGGTCAATTACCATTTATACTACCATTTGGGGTTCGAAAAGGCAGCGCGTGAGGCATCTAAATGCCACCAATCACCACCATAAATATGACGACTTACCCTAAGATGTGTGTATAAATTAACAAAAGTTTAATTAAAGTCTAATAACTTTAGTATAGGACAAAGATTAGATAAACATTCCCCGTGTGAGTGTTCATACAAGTAAAGGGTGACCAGATAAGAACGATAGGAAGAGAAATTTAAATAAAACATCAAATGTATGAGATATGAAATTGATTCTGGAGAGTACATTAAATAAAACAACAACTGTCTGAGATCTCAAATTGATTCTGGGTTTATTTTGAAGCCAATTTTGTGGAATATCACATAATTTAAATAGCCGCCTCGTCATTGCTGGTCGGTCCAACTGTTGATGACTCTGTCCAATATGTGTGACATTATTCCGTCCATGGCGTCTCCATTGTTGGCCTCGAGCTCCTCCAAAGAGGTTGATTTATTAGCGTAGAATAATCACTTGACGTAGCCCTTAGACTTGACTTGAATTGACGTAGTCCGTTGGAAAAAATCAGTGGAAGTCAAGTAGCATGATCGCGGCGGCCAACTGATGAACGCTCGCCCGTGTGATGACCTCGTCGTCAAATGTTTCCTTTTCAAGTTCTAGCGTTGAGCCGTTTGTATGACATTTAGAGCCGTGTTGTTCGAACCACATCTCGGATATATCGACTTTGTTGAGCTCTGGCCACAGAAAATCAGTTAACCTATCTCTATCAAACGAAATAAGATCCGATGATACGGCCTTGCCGTAAACCGCACCAAACAGTCAAACTCAAATTTTGCTGGTTGAGTCAAAAACGGGTCTCGTCCGAGAAGACGACTTTTTTTTACCAAAATTCGGAGATCCGAACAACATTTCCGGCGCCCAATTAGCGAACTCGCTGCGTTTTCTATGGTCGTTCGGCTTCAATTCTTGCGTATAAAAATGTGGTATCCCACTTCATCCAATGAAGGATTGGCGAGAGCTTCTCACAATCAGTGAGCTGTGCGCTCATAAATTGAGACCAATAGTTTCACACCGGTTGAGAATTGGAACCTTTAGTTTTACACCGGTTCAGAACAGTAGGTTTATATGCTTTTCGTGGCTAAATACTCGATATTCTCGCCGTCACTAAGCAAGCTGCCATCCGTCGAAAGAAATAGAAGGTGGTGAGAGCACGTATCGAACCCACGTTCTAATGTTCAATAGCTACGCACACTATCAAAGCACCACCGACAGCCCCTACCCTCAGCACAGTCTTTTACGAGTATAATCCCAAATCCATTCGCAAAGTGTACCGGGTTGACCCTCTGGAGATTCCAACTTCAGCTTATCAGCGCCGAATCGAGATTTCTGGGTCTTATCGATTCTGGACGCTACGACGGTTATGTTTTCTTCACTTCGCTCCAATATATATCTGTTTGTTGGCTTAAGGTATAGAAGAGTATACTCACGTTCAAAACTTTTCCATGGTGCGACGAGTTGCCTGCGCACTGAAACCATAATAACGACCAACCTCACGACGAAACTTTACGTGTTACGTTACGTATTTACAACTGAGCCGGAATTAGAATAATAAATAAATGGTTTCCCATTACATTCCATGATGAAATTGGGGACAGCTTCTAACAACCAGTGAGCTAGGCGCCTTCCAGTTTTATAGTCACTGACTGCGACCTACAATTTGTACACCGATTCCGAATGATATTTTGAGAAGCTTTTTCATGGCTAAATAGTCGATGGTGTCGCCGTCACTATGCGAGATGACCGCCGCTGAAAGAAATATAAGGCAGTCAGAGCAGGAATCGAATACAGGATCTCATGTACAAGAGGCGCGCACAATAACCATTGCACCACTGACAGCCACGATAATATTTTTTAACAATTTCCACACATTCGGCTGAAGTGCAACGATGCCAGATGCAATGGCCATCCTTACTGACTATTGTAACAGCTGGATGTGATTCGTAACTTTGACAGCTCCTGAAATATAATAATTGGAAAAAGCAGCATTATTATCTGATCACCCTTTACCAATCATTTGTTCAAATATTCAAAATTCATAGGATGATTAGTTTTTAAATTTTTGCAGTAACATATGAGCAGGTGGTTACCCACATTCATTCTCCAAATGAATCCTTGGTCGTACCATTCAATGTTTTCTTCGAAATATATATCACCAAGAAATGTCCAACTTAGGCTAATTCCAGGCCCTCCAGAATATTGTTCTCTACAAAAATCCCACTCAAATTTTTTACTTAGAGGTCAATTATGTTTATTCATGCTGAAAAATAACGGCCCCAGCAACATATTGCAGGAAACATGTACATGTTTGCAAACAATGTGTTCATGAATTGAGGAGCTGCTGCCTTTTAGTTTATTGTTGTCTCTCTTGTTTTTGTTTATAGCGGTGTTCAACAAACAAAACAACATTTGGTTCACAAAAACATATATATTATAACCCATTAACCATTGTGTCTCAAACATGTTATATTTATTAGCAACCACAATGTGTTTGGGCAGAAGTATAGTATAGTGTATTATAAAACACGTTATATTTGCATCCAAACAACAACAAAAAGACAGATTTTCTAGCAGGTTCAAGATCCTTACAAATGGAACACGTTTCTCCTCCAGTTGATAACACCAAGCAATCGTAGGCAATATTCCACCTGGTTTTCCCAGCGAAGTCTTGGTAGTCCTATTTTTCGATGTAGGAACTCGAAATCTTCGAATATCTTTCGCACTGGTTCATTTTAATCCATTCTACTGACATGGTCTAGCCAGTGAAAATTCTCTATTTTGATACGCATAACTACGTCGATGTCGGGATACAGATTATACAGCTCATGGTTCATCCGGCGTCGATACTCGTCGTTTTCTGTTATATGGCCATATATTTTTCGGAGTACTTTTCTCTTGAAGACTTTCATCAGCATGTGATATGACCCCGGATTCTGCGCCGGAACACAAGACAGGTTGTATGAGAATCGGGTATAGTTGGATCTTCGTTTCTTGAGATAGGTTCTTATCTCTGAAGTGCTTGCTAAGCCAAAATAACACCTGTTTGCAAGCACAATTCCCCGTTTGATTTTCATGCTGACGTTATATTGTCCGTTTGCGGCAGATATCAGGTAAATAAATTTATCCACTACCTCGAAATTGTAACGATTCTTTAACTTTGTCCTGTCCTCGTTTACTGTCAAACCGACTTTTGCTGACTCAATCTGAATTCTCGAAAATACTGCAGTAACTTGTCCCAGATTTCGTCCAATGATATCTAAATCATCTTCATATGCGAGCAACATGTGACTTTTGCTGCTGCTCGTTTTGTTCATGTTGACTGCAGCTTTTCTCACGATGATTTCAATGAATATGTTGAAGAGATCGCATTATAGGTGTCGCTCTGCCTGAGGCTTCGCATCATACCATGCGAACAATCACACTCACTTGCAAACACACAAGCTCAGTCGACGTTGTGTACATGGTAGTGGTAGCAGCGAATTAGTTTTAATGACCGCACAAGAATGAGTGCTTAAATGTAATTCTCATTTGCGTCATTACAGCGAAGGTACTTAGTGTTAAGGTAAACTAGACTCGAGTCGGGCTCTGGTTCTGCAAAGGACAGGAGCAAATTTTGGGATCCGTTCTTTAGTAAAGACGGTGTAAATACATTTGCTACACAGGAGTTTCGGCTCACTGTTCCTACACAGGAGTTTCGGCTCACTGCCCCTACACAGGAATTTCGGCTCACTGTTCCTACACAGGAGTTTCGGCTCACTGTTCCTACACAGGAGTTCCGGCTCACTGTTCCTACACAGGAGTTTCGGCTCACTGTTCCTACACAGGAGTTTCGGCTCACTGTTCCTACACAGGAGTTTCGGCTCACTGTTCCTACACAGGAGTTTCGGCTCACTGTTCCTACACAGGAGTTTAGGCTCACTGTTCATACACAGGAGTTTCGGCTCACAGTTCCTACACAGGAGTTTCGGCTCACTGTTCCCACACAGGAATTTCGGCTCACTGTTCCTACACAGGAGTTTCGGCTCACTGTTCCCACACAGGGGCTTCGGCTCACTGTTCCCATGTAACCCAGCCGATGATAACTGATACCGAACCGTTCTAACCGGACATGTCCTTAGAATCACCTTAGAATCTACCAGCCCGCAACCTGGCCCAGACGATTTCTCCAGCAAAGCTAGTATTCCCGGAAGGGTGTGGTCAAGCCGAGACAAGTGCCCCAGAAGATTGTTATTAAGCCGAGACAAGTGCCCCCAGAAGAGTGTTGTCAACCAAGACCAGTGCTCTCAAGCTAAGAGGAGTGTTCTCACCGAGTGAAACAGTTGATGTTATTCCTGTAAATCAAATTACTTTGTAAATTAAATATCAATAAAGAATCTGAATTCGAATCCCCCAGAAAGGGAAAACTATTCTGTTCTTATTTCGAAAGGTTTGGTGGATCCTAACGAAAGACTCTGGACATGGCTGAGCTTACCTCAGCCCTAGACAAAACCACGTTACAATACTTACAATTATAATTGACATGTCCAACTAAGCATATGTGTGTACATTGTTAATCCTTCACGTCGACCCTGTTGTCCTTTCTCACCTAAGTAAATTATATGTTTATATTCAGTCTCTTCTCTGCACATCAAAATTTACATAAATATTTTACTGCATTTGACATTGTCGCCCGATAGTACCGCGTGTCTATTTGATGAAATTTTTTTCGTTCGCTGTGTTAGGGTGTTTCCAAATTATTGCGCAAATAACTTCAAGGATGTTGTGAATCGGACTAAAATAAATTTTCCGAGGAAGCGCCTGATTCACGGGCACCGGAAAGTTTTTGGAACACCTATAATAGCAAACGAACATCGCTGAGATTGGATAGCGCGTTTGAAAGGCGGTTTATCGTCAGGTAATAAAATGCGTCTCAGTAAGAATGAACTTTTTCATTTTAAAATAAAAACACATTAAACATTTTATCTATGTTGCAAACCACCTCGAAGGTACCCTATTCCACCCGGAAGTAGCTACCTTGCGGCCGCGGCCTGGGCCGTGCTCAGACTTGGGGCTGTTCTTTCCGGAGAGTAATTTTTAGGAAGCGTTACATAAATAAAGGGATTGTAAGGTAGCATCTAAGAGAAAAGGAAAGGATAGAATAGATAAGAGAAAAGGAAAATAGATTAGAAGCAATAGATCAAATGAAATGTAGTTGAGGTTAAACTAAGACGATAGCATTAGTTGTTGTTCTGCTTAAAATATATACATAAGTACTTATATATATTTTGAAATATTAGTGATATTGGATTATAAAGAAGACATATTTCGATTAAGAAAGGAACGAAATATCCTTCAAATGACCACCGTGGCCTTGATGGCAGGCCATTATACTTTTCATGGAATTTTCCATGGCTTTTTCACAGAGATGTTGCTGTACCTCACCGATAACGGGTTGGATCTCGGATTTGAGCTCAGGAATTGTTTCTGGTTTATTCGCATATACCCGAGGTTTCTTGGTGTCCAGTTGACATCAGAATTTCTTGAGATGATTTGTTCTGGAAATCGTTGCTTCACTAAATCGATTGTTTCATGCGCGGCGTGGCAGGTGGCGCCGTCTTACTAAAACCACATATCGTCCAAATCCATGGCGTCCAGCTGAGGCCTCCGTTATCATGTTCCTGTTATGAGTGCCGTTCACAGTCACTGCAATTTTGATGCAGACAGTAGCTCGTTTTGGGTGAATTTGTTTCTCGTGGATTGCATGAGGATTTTTTTAGTTCCAAATTCGACAATTTTGTATATTCACGAAGCCATTCAGATGAAAATGCACTCCGTCGGAGATGATTTTTTTTGAAAAATTTTCATTGACTTTGCTGTGCTTCATTTCCCATTGAACGAATAGCCGGCGCTTTCCATGATCTGCGGGTTTGAGCTCCTGATTAAGCTTCGTGAAATTAGAAGTTGTTGTGAACTATGCCGAATTGATGTTTTCGGGTTTTCGGTGACACTCTCGTCTACAGTAGCAATTTTTGACGCACAGGAGTCTTCTGTCCATACCCTACCCAGTTTCTTCTAATTTTTTGACAACTCTTCAAATAGTTGACACATTAGGTACACATTCTAGACTCATTTCTCAAAAATTAAGTCCTACCCCTCAACCGAAATTTTCTTTGGCCTGTAATGGAAAATTGTGATAATTCCACGTTCATGTACTTTCATAATTTGTTTGTTTGGTTGACACCCTAAATCTACTGCCTCACAGATATATCGATGGAAGCCCCATTTCTGTTTTTGTACCTTCCCCACATTTTCATTTGAAATCATTGAAAATTTTGGTATTTATTTGTTAAATGTGTGAAATATAATTATCTCTGGGAAATACTCGAAAATATTCGAAATAGTACACTATGCGTTTTCATTCAAACTCTCAAATACTTCGAATACCTCATACTCGTCACAAATTTTAATTCAGGCTTCATAATTGTATGAAAAATGTTTGATATTTCGTAAAAACACAAGTTTTACGAGGTATACGACGCATTTATAAATTTTAATGAAACCCCATAATAAAGGTGTTTCCAATAAGGACTTACAACTTTTTTTTTTCAAATAAAACCATTTGAGATATTTCCAAAACTATATGGTCGACTTGAAATACAATCAAAATATTTATTAATGGAACTCGACTTCGTTCATATGGCCACCGCGGGCACGTCGGCAGCGGTCGATTCGTTGGACTCAATATTCGATGACTCGGTCACATATTTCGGCCGTAACGGACGCTATTTCGCGTTCAATGTTGGGTCTGAGTTCTTCCAACATCGTCGGCTTGTTGGCATAGACCAAAGATTTGACGTAGCCCCAAAGAAAAAAGTCTAGAGGCGATAAAACGCACGAACGGGGCGGCCAATTGACTGCTCCATTTCTTGAGATAACACGCTCATCAAACTTACTCTTCAATAAACCGATTGTAACCTGTGCTGTGTGGCTTGTGGCATCATTCTGTTGAAACCACATGTCCAAGTCCATGTTTTTCAATTAGGGCCAAAAAAAATCGGTAATCATGGCGCGATAACGATCGCCATTCACAGTATCGTGACGATCGTTATTGTCGACGACATAATATGGCCTAATGACGCCGCCGGCATGTAAACCGCACCAAACAGATATTTGAAGTGGTGATTCATGAAGCACATGTGCATTTTCACCAAACCAATAACGTATATTTTGCTTATTGACGAACCCATTGAGCCAAAAATTACCTTCGTCACTGAAGATGATTTTGCGATGAAATTCATCTTCTTTGCGCATCTTCTCCAGAGCCTAAGCGGAGAACCTACGTCGCGTCAAATGGTCCATCGGCTTCAATTCTTGAGTCAGCTTGCAAACCAAGATCTTTACACAAAATTCGCCATAAAGTGGTCCTGGCGATGCCCAGTTCTTGGGAACGCAGCGGAATCGACTGATTTGGATCGTTTGCTGCGGACGCCTGAACGGCAGCGATATTTTCGTCACTTCGACCAACCCGTTGTCTCATTGGCACGGCAGCATCACACAATGAATATGTAGACTTACATTTTTGCACTAGGCCGAGAATAACGACCGTAACGCTCTTAAAGTTGCGGTCACCGACTCCGAATTTCGGTAGTACATTTTTATAATTTACATACGTTGTTCGTTCGTGTACTTTACCATGATGAGAGTTTACTGAAAAAAAGGAAAGTAAGTAACAGTGAGATGATCAGTGAAATAGTGCGGTCAAAAATTAAATTCAAAGTTGTCAAGTACCTATTGGAAAACCCTATATATTACTAGACTACAATGAATGAAAAAAAGTCCTAAAATGTGGTATTTATGAATTGGGCAGAAAACATATGGGTTTCGAAGTCAAGCTTTCAGTCTTAATAAAATTTAAACTTTTTTGTTTGGTTCTCGTTGGTCTTTTTACCAGTTTTTGTTTGCATTTATTAGTATACTTTCTTATTCAGCTCTTATTTTGGTTTTTTCCCTTTTTTACATTTAGCCCTTATTTTTGAAAGCTTCTGGCAACACTGGTAATAAGCCACTTGCGGCTCAGCTGCTCACCGCTGAGCTGCTCATTGCGTGACCTCGACCTAAAGCTTGGAATACACGATACATCAGATTTATGTGAATGTTTATATGGTGTAGTGAAAATAAATTTGAATGGGTGCGCACACGTACAAGGAAAAAGTGTTCACCAATCAAATCAAATATCAGAATCTTTTTGATATTTCTTTCTGATTGATGTTGGTGATGTATCGTGTATTCCATGCATTAGCGCTGATCCAAATAATTAGTTTAAGAGCTATAAAAAGATTTTGCTCGTCGTGGTCACTTCACATTTGATTTCTCTTCGCGAATATTGAACCTTTGTTTTACGAAGGCTTTACTCTTCGTGAGTATTGAACCTTTGTTACTACGAAGGCTTTACCCCTGTTGAGTACAACACCTTTGTTATACGAAGGCGTTGCTCCTCGCGGGCACTAGATCTTTGATTTACAAAGGTTTTACTCTTCGTTAGTACTGCACCTTCGTTTTCCCCTCTTTGCTTTTACGAACTTTTAGGCCTTGCAGCAATGATCAGTGATGCCATATGATACTTTGGGTTCTTTCTTGAATCTCATTTTAGACTCGTCACTTTCTTTTTTGAGAAAATATCCTGGGTCCCATTTAGCAGATTTTTGAAAAGAATGTGACTTTCCCGATATTTCGTTAGTAAAAGATACTACACTTTGGATCGCCGTGGCCGTATGCTTATCCGATTCTGATCAACGCCGAGACTTACGGTTCAACCCATTCCTAATTCACCCGCACCGAACTAGTAAACCGAATGCGATTACCACCAATTATATCCGCTTAGTTTATGGGTATTCAAATCCAATGTCCATGTAGTAACTGATATTTACCTTCAGAACAAGCAGATGTTAACGTAGAAGTCATCGACCCAATGTCATAAGCAATTATCTACCATCAACACAAATGTAGCTCGACCATCTTCACCCCAAGCCAACCATGGTAAAATTACGAGAAGGTAAACTCGTTTAAACAGCTGATGTCACTTTGTTTAAGGCATTAATCGTTTCAGTTGTCTAATTTATATGTAGATTGTATTTCCTCTTTTTTGTATTCCTGTGTTGTTGGTATACGTGCGTGTATACATTGACAACTTAAGCGATTGAAACAAAAACAGAGTGCCGGTTATAAGTTCTTCTATTATGAACTTCATTTATTGTTTTTTTTTTCATTCCAAAGAAGTTTTAGATAAAATAATATAAAATATAAAGAAAAATGTTTGATCAGGAAAAATCCAAAAGCACCCTACCAAAAACATGTTTGATATTTCCGAATCATTTTCCAGCAACGGGAAGCATAAATTAAAGGCCTTCTGGCAGAATATCATATGGAGGTGGTGCAGCCCTGAAAACTGCATACAATTTAACACAATATTAGCTCGCATAATGTTTAAATAGGAAAGGCTAATCAAACGAACCACGAAAGTTTATGGGTTTTGTCCTTTTCCCTAAATAAAATTATATAATGAGAATATTACTGGCAAAAGAATAAGTGGGCTGGCCAAATTGCCTATTTAAATTGAATATGAGACATATATTCCTAGAAAAGTCATCAGACCCTAGGAAAAAAACAAATATATGTATATACATATGTAGTTATATAATAAGTCGCTGAAAATTTATAAGTAAATTACTGGACAATAAAGATTGAATTTAATTTAAAAAAAAACGAACCACCCTATGTGCATCATCGTTGTGTACTACTTATATCGTTGTCCTAAGTGGACCCCTAAGTATTCTATTGATGTTGTAGTGCCTAACATAATAACACAACACCGAGGCAACAGAAATGCAGACACAAATGTGTTGTTGGTTCATTTCATTTGACATTTGATTATTTAATCCATTCAAATTTGATGGAAAACGACATCGCTCACATTTTACGCTCTTTTCGGTCATTAGCAGCGATAACAACAACAATGTCACACTTTAATCAGCAAGAGCAGCAAAGAGCAAACCTCGATATTTTAATGCCACGGATTTGATTATAATTAGCGTTGGGGACTTTAGCCTACAACGAATATGCCCACGGTGGGCCAATGCGTTTCCAACCAGATGGCTCAAACCCCCTTCCCATGGAATGTGTAATGAGCATTTACCCATTGCCCACAGGGTATGGGAATTACCCATCATGACTACACATTAGCCACAGGGTAATAGGGAAAATAATGGGTAGTTGCCCACGACGATGGGTAATGGGTTACCCATCCCCATTTTTGATCGAAAATATGCAAAAATTAGAAAAAACGTCTATATCTCCGAAACGGAGTCAAGAGGGAAAAATAGGTAATTTTTGTGGGTTTCCAATGGTTTTTCATAAAGTGCCCCTATTCGTACGGAAGAATTTTCTTAAAAAAAATCAATGAGTCTTCCAACTTACGGTCGATGGGTTAACACCTTTTTGTTACACGGTACCTGTTCGATTTCTATGAACACATTAGTAAATGTTACATTGTAAAATAAAAAAAGAATAGTTTTTGTGCTGAATTCTCTTTTGCTATTGCACTTTCTTTTTCCTTACATCTGCCTTAACATTAGATGTAATATTGTTAAAATACATAAAGCAATATTTAGCTCAGTGAAATAATTGTTTTTGTTTTGTCATAAACAGAGCGACGACAAAAAGTATTGAATATTATAGAGAACTTATTGTACTCTTTTTCCGCTCTCATGTAGACAGCCTGAGTAAAAGTGCATAAACGAGTCGTATTCTCTTTATAGCTAATTTCATCTCGACAATGCTAATACATAAAATCATTCGCCAGATGTCGCCAGTGCTTTTGAGTTATACAATTCTTTCTATGAGTTCTCTATACTACTCAATACTCTTTGGCGACGACGACCTGATTGTTTGTTCGCTGCCGCTACATCAATATCATCATATTTATTTTAAGGCAGAGACTATTGTTGTACAACAACCACGTAGGTGATGCTAACACTGTGTTGTTTGCATATGTTCACTTTGATAGATTGTCCTACCCGTGCCTATATATGTTAACACATCAAAAATCGCCAAAATAAGAAAATTACTAAATTATACAATGGCTATAATTCGGAACCGGTGCGTCCAATCTAAAAAACGTTTATATTTTGGAACGAAGTTCTTTACCTCAAAAAAAAAATTAAACAACTTTTTTTAACAACTTTATTTACAACCCAGTATTATCAACTATAATGGGTACTTTTGCCTTGGTTTGTGTCTAGACTAACATATGGTGGGAAATTTCTTGCTTAATGGGAAGCTTTCTAGGTGGAGTTTGTAACCAATATCTATCTATCTATATCAGTGATGCCCATATTTTGAATTCCTCGGCACAAGTGCCGGATAGCAAAATGCTGTTCCAGCGCTGCCGACACACGTATAGTACAAGCTACTTCGTGTGATTTCGATCGTGGGCGGTCGGCTCTTGCTTTGTTTACATTTTTTCAATGCAAATCAAATCAGTAGCTGATCAGCATTTGTTAGAGAAGGGTCACGCTGCGTAATTGTTTAAAAATACATAAAATTTAAGTTCGTTTTATTCTGCTCAAGCGCAATATGTTATAATATGTGTGTGGGCATCACTGATCTATATATATAAAAATGACTTTGTGTTTGTTTGTTTGCATTTTTTAGTAGCGTATAGACTCGAAAACGTTTAGACCGAACTTTTTGAAATTTACACAGAATGTAGCTGTGTGGTCGGTGGTAAAAATGGGGTACTTCAATTGTTGATATATGAAGTGGGCGTGGCCCCCCATTGGACACTATTTTTGAAAACGCAATATCTGGGACTGTTTCACCAATCGCCTTTTGTGGATGCATTTGGCAGCAAAATTCGTGATCCAACAAAAAATGGGTGGGATCGTATCAGTGGACATGGCATACAACTTGAAACTTTGTACGGCTGTATCCCATGAACTATCAGCGGTATGAAAATGAAATGAAATATTTGCACCAGTTGGCAAAACGAGAAATATTGTATATCCTAGACCACTTGAATAAATAGAAAAAAATAACAAAATTGTGTTTCATTAAAATTACAATTCAGGGGTAGCGAAGCGCAAAGGGTACAGCTATTCTAGTATAATGAGAAGCTTTTTAGACAAATCACAACACGATGGAAATCTAAACAAATACTTCTAACAAATAGTTATTTTACATTCTTCTTCATTATATTCCAGTAAACTACAGGTTTATTTACCCATTGTCAATTAAACATGGCATTCATTATCCCGCGTCGGAACGCCAGCAGATCTATTCATTTACTGCAAACATAATGGAACAAAATAATTTAGTTCACCCTTTGGCATTACAAAAACTTTGAAGGCAAAACGAAGTTTGCCGGGTCCAGCTATTTAGTATATATTGTAGTTTTGAACCCAATAAAAAGTAAATTTAGAAAAGCCAAAGTGAAAGAAGTTTAAAAAAGAACATTTTCTTAAATAAGTGCCTTTTCTTAAAAAGTTTCTCAAAAAAAAAATACAAAGTACCTGTTTCTTACAAAAAGTGCATTTTCTTAAAAAAAATCACATGAGGTGTCATGGGACACCCGGTTGAAACGAAGTTTCTTTCGCTATATATTATGTACTAGTTAGTTCCTGCACGTATAAAGCGCCCGTTGGAAAGTACGATAATTTAAATGGATCTTTAATAAAATTTACTTTTTTGTAAAATAAAAACTTTATAAGAGTATGACTTTTTTTTACACAGAAGTACTTTTGTAAGAACAGGTACTTTTTAAAGAATTGGTACTCTTTTTAGGAAAGGTTATTTTTTAACTAAATTTACTTATTTGCAGAAAGCCTACTTATATCAAGAAAAAAATTAATATTTTATTTTTAAGCAAATGTACTTTCAAGAAAAGGTATATTTTATAACACGATATTTTTTTGAAGAAAATTTTTTTTTTTAAATGGTAATTTTTTTAGAATTGGTCCTTTATCAAAAAAAGGTAAATTTTTAAGAGTAGGTAGATAGTAGATATTGTCCTATTAAATGAGACCAAATTAAACCATACACACAATCTAATATTTAAAAATTATAAAATCGTAAGCAAATATCGAATTGATGCAACAAGGGGTGGGGGAACTGCTATATTAATCAAGAATAACATACAATACTACAGTCACGATAAGATGACTGCAGATGAAGCTCATTTTGATCTTGGAGGGTTTGTAAACAAGCAAAATTGTCGCATTTGGGGCACAGAAAACGCGCACGCATACATTGAAAAGCCGATGCACCCAAAACGAGTCACTGTTTGGTGCGAATTTTGGACCAGAGGCATAATTGGACCATTTGGGCCATGAGCAAGGAGTGGCCGTTACAGTCAATGGCGTTCGTTATCGGGCCATGTTGAACGCATTTTTGTTCACAAAAATTGAAGAGAAGGATATTGGCAACATTTGGTTTCAACAGGACGGCGCTACGTGCCACACAGCCGAAGCTACACTCGATGTTTTGCGTCCTGTTTTTGAAGATCGCATTATCAGCCGCAGAGCTGATGTCGTTTAGCCAATATATTTTTTTTTTTTTTAAATAAGTACCTTTTCTTAAAAAAGTACATTTTCTTACAACAAATTGCCTTTTCTTAAAAAACTACCTTTTCTTTAAAGTGTAACTTTTTTGTGAAACAAAATAACTTTTCTTGAGATAAGTACCTACTCTCAAAAATTTACATATTCTTTAAACAAGGACCAATTCTAAAAAAAAAAAATCCATTTCTTAAAAAAATTATTTTTTTCAAAAAATACCTTCTCCTATAAGAAATAACTTTTCTTACAAAAATTCCTTTTCTTAAAAACAAAATAAACCATTTCTTTCCTTCTCTTGAGTTAGGTAGCCTTTCTAAAAATAAGTACTTTTTCTTAAAAAAAACCTTTTCCTTAAATAAAGTACCAATTCTTTAAAAAGTACCTGTTCTTAAAAAACGTACTTCTTTATAAAAAAAAATAATAATCGTATGGCTTTTTCTTACAAAACGTACTTCATCTTTAAAATAACTACCTTTTCTTAAAAAAAAAACATTATCTTTTAATAAAAGAAGTAACTCTCTTTAAAAAAGGACCTTTTCGGAAAAATATAATACACATTCTTACAAAAAAATCCAATGAGTGTTCGAACTCACGGGCGATGTGTTAACACCTTTTTGCTACACGGTACCTGTTCGATTTCTATGAACACATTCGTAAATGTTACATTGGAAAATAAAAAACAGCGTTCAATCATATGATGACGTTACAGTTAAATAATATTAATACTTAAAATTATTTAAAGACCCAGTGCAAGCACATGAGTCATTATTTTCTTGCTCAATACTTTTTGTTTTATTCCCACAAAAGTCAAAGAATGCAAAGCAACAGACACTTGTACATACATACATACATTGTTATATTCGTACGATATAACCGAAGATCAACATAAAATAGTACTTTTTGATGTGTTAACATCTATACGCGCGCCTCTAGGGCAGTAAACTATAAATTTAATACATACGCAAGTGTTAGGTTTGTAAGAGTAAATCATCCTTTGTTTGTTCGTTGCTTGGTATTGAAAGTAATTATTGGGCGATTTTCATATAATTTTCCCACGCGATTTTCTCCGGAAATTCATAGCCGATTTTATTAATTTTTGGATTAAAAAGCTAGTGCGGGTTTCGACGAAGAGTTTAGGCCAAAAATTAAGGCGATCCGATATCGGCGAGCCGAGATTGAAGTGTTTTAATTTAGAGTAATATTAAAAAAGTATTTTATGTTGATCTTCGGTTATATCGTACGAATATAACAATGTATGTATGTATGTACAAGTGTCTGTTGCTTTGCATTCTTTGACTTTTGTGGGAATAAAAAAAAGTATTGAGCAAGAATATAAGGACACATGTGCTTGCACTGGGTCTTTAAATAATTTTAAGTATTAATATTATTTAACTGTAACGTCATCATATGATTGAACGCTGTTTTTTATTTTCCAATGTAACATTTAGCACATCGCCCGTGAGTTCGAACACTCATTGGATTTTTTTTTTTCGAATAGACGCTTCGTTACCGAAATACAGAAATTTTTTCTAAATTTTGCACATTTTCGATCAAAAATGGGGATGGGTTACCCTGGGTAACCGATTACCCATCGTTGTGGGTAATGGATAAAGACCGCTTACCCATTCCCCATGTGTAATGGATAATCGCATAATGAATGATCGAATAAATACTAGTTTGTTTTGTTAACAGTGAATGCAGTATTTGGATCATTCGCTTTTGAAGTGAATGTCTTGATTTGCAATTCAAGACATTCATTGCAGACGTTTAATTTGTAGCGATTTATTGAGAGCACTAGTGACTCTGCCCGCTACATTGTGTTATGAATGTGTGTTGGTTTATTTGCTTTAATGTGTTTTCAATATTTATATTACAAAGATTAAAATTGGTGTGATTTTTTAAACTAAGCGAACTTCATAATTATCCTTTTATTATATAATAATCTTTATTATCATTTTATCCACCGTCCCAATACGTTTTCTTTTTAATAATCTGAAATTCTGGTTAAAGCTTAAATAATTAATTCAAGGGTTAATAATCATAAGACTGACTACATCATAATCAAGGCAAGAGTTTAAAAAGAGTACCTCATTAGGGTAAATGTGTTGGATTTTCTGCTCCTAAACAATTCCACACTACCAGTGGATTTTGTTTTATATATTAAAGTGTATACACTTAAATCTTATTCCATTCTACAGTAATCGAAAATCCAAGCAAGTGGCTCTCGTTGGTCTTTGTCGTGCCCATCCCCGGCATATACAATCGCCTTTGATTGTGTCTTGAGGTATGTGTGTATCTTGATCTATACATGGACATGCTGGCTTACACCCATGTGCATTCTCTAGCAAACACAATATTTGGCGACACGGTTTAGTCCTTGAAGTAATTTAACACATTGAGACTTAAGGGGGATTTTCAAACATGCGATTGTGTTTGTGTTGCCCAACAATATTCATTGTCAAACTTTACACAAGAAGTGTAATTGGTGAAAAGGGTCATAAACCAAGGAAACGATGTTAAATTAAGAATAGAAAGTTTAGCAAAGGCAAGGATATGTTATGCAATAAACAGTTTTGTGGTATTTTACTTCTGATATTGTTTTGAATGTTTTATTAAAATCGGAATCTCAAGTCTATAAATATCTTAGATAATAAAAGTCGAGTTGATTTTTGTAACATCTAATAACATCATATTACAGAACCAATTTAATATTTTCTGCAAATTAAAAGTTCGATAAATATGTGGAATTCAAATATCTCACGTGGATGAAATTTTAAATTTTGTGATGACCTCATTCTAAAAAAGTGGTGAATATTGCTAACCAAAAATTGAATTAAACTTTAAATTGAATTAAATTTAAAATTATTCCACTACATTTACTTAAGTACGTAACTACTACTATATTAACTTTACCATCTCATCAATGTTACATTTTGGTTTTAGTGCTAATGGCATTTAATAGTTTTCAGTGGTTTTGATGTGGATTCAAATCGAAATTTAAATTCATTACTTTATGGTTTTGAATTGAATGTTCGACGCTGCTCGTATAGAGACTACTTCATCCGTATGTTGTATGGTTTTTGCATTTTATATAGGGATGAATTGGTACTTTCCTTAACCGCAAATAAAAAATGGAATTAAAGGATAACAAGTAAAAGTTAAAATTGATTTTAAATCCCCACATAAGTGAATATTATGGTTGCGAAGGGGTTTGTATTTCATTATACCATTTTGGAGTAGAATTGTGTTGAATGAAAATTAATAATTTTTTTGGAATTTTAAAAACTGTTTAATATAAGTAAAATAAGGGAGAAACATGCTGAATATTCCATTTTTTCAAATGAAGTATGAGAGAAATGTGATACACAATTTAATTGAAACAGATTTCAAACAACAATATAAAATTCAATTGGCAAAAAGTCAACTTAATGGGAAGTTTTGTAGGTGGAGCCTGTTTATTACATATTTTAGTTTTGAATCCAATAAAAAGTAAATTTAGAAAAGCCAAAGTGCAAGACTGGCAAATCCATGAAATACAACCCTGAGCATGGAATTACATTTGGCAGCATACTTACTCTTACACTCTTACTTTCAGTTTGGTTTGTGTCTAGACTAACATATGCTGAAAAATTTTATGTTTAATGGGAAGTTTTCTAGGTGGCGCCTGTTTATTACATATTGTAGCTTTGAACCGAATAAAAAGTAAATTTCGAAAAGCCAAAGTGAAAAACGTTTAAAAAATAACATTTTGTTTTTAAAGACCCATTTAAATTATAGTATTTTGCAACAGGCACCATAGGCGTGTTGGAACTAACTAGTACACAATATATAGCGAAAGGAACTTCGCTCCAACCGGGTGTCCCATGAGACCTCATGTAATTTTTTTTCGTGAAGACACGCGACAGACTCAAAATTTCATATGTGCAGTTGCAATTATCTTTGTTCTTCGCTTTTTTGTCCGATGACTATGAATTTTCATACGTACGTATTAGAGATGCTAAACGGGATTGATTTTAAAAAATCCCAGAATTCGGGATTTTCGAAATCAATGGCTTTACACGGTAGGTTTTTAAACCCTTTTTTGCACAATTTGCATTTTGCTTGAGGTGCACTTTTCGACTCTTCCAAAAACTAATACCACACTGAACTTTTGTTATTGTTTTTAGTTTTATGTTTTTCAATATTAATAATAATCACGAAAAATCCCGGGATTTACTTATTAAAATCCCGGGATTCGGGATTCCTCAATCCCGGGATTTCGGGATTCGGGATTTCCCGTTTGGCATCCCTAGTACATAACGATGAGTGATTACGATATTTTTAATTTAAAATATATGTGTACATTAGTTTTGATGTCTTCGTAGGTGAGGGTTTATAGTTGTCTTATTCATTGATATCGAAATTAAATCATTGTTGTTCGTCTTGTACAGTGAATGATTCTCTATACGTTTAGACAGTTACTATATTGGAGTATATAAGTGTACGTATGTTTACGTCTGTATGTTTGTTCGAAAACCCCGTTCGTAACAACTATAAAACTGTAGGTCTACATCAGTGAGTGATGGGAAAATTTTTAATTTTAGAAGAAGTTCCTTGTCTCACGTTGCGGGATGGGGGCCAAATGAAAAAAAAATAAACAACTATTTTTAACACTACACCCTAGTATTATCAAATATATTGGTTACTTTTGCTTTGGTTTGTGTCTAGACTAACATATGTTAGCAAATTTTTTTGTTTAATGGGAAGTGGTCTATGTGGAGCCTGTAACGTATATTTAGTTTATATTGTAGTTTTGAACCCAATAGAAAGTAAAGTTAGAAAAGCCAAAGTGAAAGAAGTTTAGAAAAGGAAAATTTTCTTATATGAGTACCTTTACTAAAAAAACGAAATTTTCTCAAAAAAATACCTATTCATCATATTCTTAACCCCACGTCAAATATATGTTCTGAAACCTTCGAACAAACACATATTCCTGGCCAGACCCCTATACGTTTTTATGCATTTGTATGGCAAAAAGGGTAAGCACCAATTGTTTACTCAGCGTGTTCAAGAACATTCGTCGCTTCTCTTTTCTGGTTCCTTTTGTATTTTCATTGCATATGATGTAAGCGGCTAATCCCATGACGTCTATCATGTTTCAAAAAATGCTAATGGAAGTAATGCGTTACCATTTGGTCCATTGTGTCAACGCCGGCCTTTGTTGAATTGTAAACTAATATAGCTTTCGGGTTTTTGCTACGCCTTCAACTTTCTCGGTGTAGTGCACAGTGGATAGTAGATTTACTCCTTTGTTCTTTTTTGGAACGTAGCTGCACAGTGATACAAGGTTATCGTAGAAACCGAACACAGATGAAGGCACTGGCCGTTTGCTGTCATTTTTCACTTCTTTGGGAAGACAACCCACTATTAGCAACTATATTGGGTACTTTTGCTTTGGTTTGTGTCTTGACTAACATATGTTGGGAAAGATTTTGTTTAATGGGAAGTTTTCTAGTGGAGCCTGTATCGAATATTTAGTTTATATTGTAGTTTTGAACCCAATAAAAAGTAAAGTTAGAAAAGCCAAAGTGAAAGAAGTTTAAAAAAGGAAAATTTTTTAAAATAAGTGACTTCTAAAAAAGGGAAACTTTCTTAAAAAATACACATTCATATTCCTAAACCTTTTCTTAAAAAATACCTTACAGAAGTACCGTTGCTTAAAAAAATAAATTTTCATACAAAAAGTACCTTTTCTTAAAAAAAGGAATTTTTTAAAATATGTACCTTTTCTTAAAGAAGTAAATTTTCTTACAAGTTGCCTTTTCTTACAACAAGTTGCCTTTTCTGAAAAACCTACCTTTTCTTTAAAGAGTACATTTTTGTGGAACAAAATAACTTTCTCTAGTACTCTTAAAAATGTACCTATTCTTGAAAAAAGCACCAATTCTAAAAAAATCCCATTTATTATAAAAACCTTTTCTTCAAAAAAATACCTTCTCTTAAAAAATATATTTTCTTACAAAAATTCCTTTTCTTAATACTACATTTTCTTTTATATTCTTGAGATAAGTAGCCTTTCTGAAAGTAAGTAAATTTTCTTATAAAAATATAATCTTTTCCTGAAAAGAATACCTGCTCTTAAAAAAAATAATTCTTTGTAAAAAAATGCCTACGCTTATGGTTTTTACTTACAGAAAGTACTTCTTCTTAAAAATATACTTTACTTTACTTTACTTTTATTGACTATATTTCAACCTCATGAAGACGTCTTACACATATTAAGGTCAGACGTCTTTCACATATTAATTAAACAAACAAATTTCAACATATTCTTCCAACTGGCTCTATCCTTCGCCTTTTCTCGCCCGATGGTAACACCAAGGATACGGAGGGATTCTTCTCCGCTGGAAAGACCTTTTCCTGCTTCCATCGGGTATGTTATCAAAAATCTTTCGCGCTGGCTCATCTTCATCCATTCTGATGACATGGCCTAGCCAACGCAATTGGCCCACTTTGATTCATCTAGATATGTTCACGTCAGAATAGAGATTATGTAGCTCTGCGTTCCACCGACGTCGGTACGCGCCGTTTTCCCTAACCGGACCATATATTTTACGTAGCATTTTTCTCTCGAAAACTCCCAGGTGTTTTTCATCCGCTTGCGATATGACCCAAGTTTCGGAGCCATATGTCAAGACAGGTAGAATGAGAGTCTGATATAGCTGGACTTTTGTCCATCGAGAGAGGGCTTTGTTCCTAAACTGCTTGCTGAGCCCAAAATAACATCTATTTGCAAGCACAATTCTCCTATCTATCTCCAAGCTGACGTTGTTGTCCTTGTTCACGGCGGATCCAAGGTAGACAAATTCATCTACCACTTCAAAATTAAATCGGTTGTTAACGTTAGAGTTCGGACCAAGTCGAGAGGTTTCTCTTGTCGTTGACACCATCAATTTTGTCTTGCCCTCATTAACAGCAAGACCCACCTTCGCTGATTCCTTTTCGATTCTTGAAAATACTGCAGTAACCTCTCGCAAATTTCGCCCAATGATATCTATGTCGTCAGCATACACCAGCAACATATGGCTTTTCGTGTTAATGGTCTTGTTCTTATTTACTGCAGCCTTTCTCATTATTATCTCCATTAAGATGTTGAAGAGATTGCACGAAAGGGAGTCGCCTTGTCTAAGTCCTCGCTTGGTACCGAATGGTTCAGTGAGGTCTTTCCCCACTTTCACTGCTGATTTGGTGTTGGTCAGCGTCATTCAATCAGTTTTACCGGAATACCAAGTTCAGACATAGCATCGTACAGTTTTCCCCGTATGGGACTATCGAAAGCAGCTTTGTAATCGACAAAAAGGTGGTATATATCGATTTGCTTTTCGTGGATTGTTTCCAGGATTTGGCGTAGCGTGAATATTTGGTCAGTTGTGGACTTGCCTGGTCTAAAACCACACTGATAAGGTCAAATCAGGTTTTCAATAATTGGCTTTAGTCCTTCACATAATACGCTCGACAAGGCCTTATACGCGATGGATAAAAGACTGATACCGCGATAGTTGGAACAGACACACGGATCACCCTTTTTGAATACAGGACATAATACACTGAGACTCCAATCGTCGGGCATAGATTCCCCCAGCCATATACCGCATATCAGTTGATGCATGTGGGCTATCAGTCTTTCGCCACATGCCTTAAAAAGTTCAGTGGGTAGGCCATCCGCACCAGCGGCTTTATTATTCTTCAGGTGGGAGATCACCGCTCTAATCTCGTCTTGGTTGGAGGGGGTACAATCTATACCATCTTCCACAATCATAACCTCCTGCTCTTCAGTGGAAGAATCTGAGTGGAGTAGTGCTGAAAGTGGTCTCTCCACATTTTGAGCATACACTGCTTCTCAATCATCAGATTCCCATTCTAATCCTTGCAGGAGGGCAACCCATTATTAGGCCCGTTATTCGATCTTCTTACCTTTTGGAAAACTTACGGGAATGGTGATTCATCCTGCACATTTCGGTTCATTCACTCTCTCTCTCTGCTCCCACTGCCATTTTTTTCGCCTAAATAGTTGGTTTTCCTCCCTTCTCAGCTTCTTGTACTGCTCACTCGCAGCACGCGTTGTAACTGACTGTTTCGTTGCCATACGTGCAATGCGACATTCTTCGTCGTACCATGGCTTATTCATCTGCGGTTTTTGATAGCCAAGTTCAGTCATTGCAGCGATTTCCAAAGAATGGGAGATGTGCTACCACTGCGCATCTGGGTCTTTGGGAGGGGGGCTATTCTGCTCTAGCAGGAGAGAGAGTTTCTGTTGATAGGGCATTGATATAATATCCTTTTGTTAAAAAAAAATTAGCTTTTAATAAAAAAAGTACCTCTCTTTAAAAAAGAACCTTTTCGGGAAAATATAATACATATTCTTACAAAATGGACCTACAAATATACTTTTGTAAACAAAAGTACATTTAAAGAAAAAAAATTCTTATAAAACTTTAACATTTCACAAAAAGTATATTTTCTTAAAGATCCATTTAAATTATATTATTTTCAACGGACGGCTTAGGCGTGTTGGACCTAACTTGTACATAATACATATCGGAAAGAACTTCGTTCCAACCGGTGACCCCTGACACCTCATGTAATTTTTATGTCTCGTTTTATGTTAGTGTACTTGCCTTTTTCCCTCAATGTGTTTAAAGGGCTTAGTATATTTTCCCGCGAATTGTTTGCCAACAAACCCGCTTTTATGCTTTTGTGTACACTTTTTTTCTTTTAAGTACACTTTTTGTATATTTGGTTATGTTGAGTACTTTTTACTTTTGTAAACACTTTTTCTACCGTTTTGTACAATTCTTGAAGATTTGGGTACCCTCTTTGTTACTTATGTACGGTTCCCCGTATTTGAAGAACCGGTTCTCTCGAGACCAGTTCCGAGAAGAGTCGAGTATTTGGACCGGTTCTTGTTCTCAGCAATTTGCTGACCCAATAAGAGTCAAGTGCAATATCTTATTATAAGAATATAAAGTTTGATAACAACCACATTCCAAGTTATTCTGTTATTCATTCCAAGTTATCCTGTTATTCTCGAAACGTTTGACGGTTCGTTTAAACCGTTTTAAGTTCTTTTAGAATCTTTATTTGATCTTTTGGCGTAGAATACGTCTTACCTTACGGTATAGGGAGTCATGTCAGATTGTTATTGTTGTAATCTTTATTTCATGGATTATGAGGAAACGGCGAAATAACTTTTTTTAAAAATTTTGGCGTAGAATACGTCTTACCTTACGGTATAGGGAGTCATGTCAGATTGTTATTGTTGTAATCTTTATTTCATGGATTATGAGGAAACGGCGAAATAACTTTTTTTAAAAATTTTGGCGTAGAATACGTCTTACCTTACGGTATAGGGAGTCATGCCAGATTGTTATTGTTGTAATCTTTATTTCATTGATTATGAGGAAACGGCGAGATAACTTTTTTTAAAAATTTTTTTGTAGGTAAATGAACCGAAATGTCTTTCGGTTGATATACATTTCATATTGGTTGATATCTTCGTAATATTTAAATTTCTCAAATGAAAATTGTTTAAACACATGCACTCAAACATATGTGTGGTGTTTGGTTGAGTGTTTGAGTTTGTAGCGTGCTGTTTCAGTGTGGACACAAACCTTCGGCTGTTGTTTTGATTGATGAAATATTGAAATTTCGTATATTTACTTATGTAGTTAAGTGAAACAAAATGTTAAATGTGAATTTGAATTTAACACGGATATATAATTATAAAAAATATATGAAAAAATTAATTCATACATTTTTATGTTAAATGATAGTGCTGCCAAGTAAGCAAAATAACAATGCTGCTTGATGCTGTTTGACAGCAGCTGACAGTTGACGTTTATCATTTATCATTTATTGTTATATATGTTTTCTGTCTTATCGGCTGGCGTATTCTACGTTAAACTTAATGGCCGTGTCTCTGACACAGCCTGCAGGGACAGTCCGTTGCCGAAGGCCTCGGACAACTGTCTGCTGTATTTTTTTTTGTAGGTAAATGAAGATGTTATCTTTCGTTTGGTATACATTTCATATTGGTTGATATCTTCCTAATATTTAAATTTCTCAAATGAAAATTGTTTAAACACATACACCCAAACATATGTGTGGTGTTTGGTTGAGTGTTTGAGTTTGTAGCGTGAACACAAACTATGCTGCTGCTTCAGTGTGGACACAAACCTTCGGCTGTTGTTTTGATTGATGAAATATTGAAATTTCGTATATTTAATTATGTATTTAAGTGAAACAAAATGTTAAATGTAAATTTGAATTTAACATGGATATATAATTATAAAAAATATATGAAAAAATTAATTCATACATTTTTATGTTAAATGAAAGTGCTGCCAAGTAAGCAAAATAACAATGCTGCTTGATGCTGTTTGACAGCAGCTGACAGTTGACGTTTAGTAAATTAAAATAAAAACTACTAATCAAAATGGCACTATACGAAATACAAGAAAGCAACGAGTGGTTGTTATGCAGAGAAATAAATACTCAGGTAAGTTTTGTGTTCCCTTGTTTATATATATTTTTATTAAAAATGTTAATTAATTTGTAGGCGCAACATCAACAATGTATATATGTTTTCTGTCTTATCGGATGGCGTATTCTACGTTAAACTTAATGGCCGTGTCTCTGACACAGCCTGCAGGGACAGTCCGTGGCCGAAGGCCTCGGACAACTGTCTGCTGTTTTTTTTTATACACTTTTAAAAATAGTTTTTGTACGCTTTTTATTATTTTGTACTTTTGTTTACGCTTTTTGTAGTTTTGTGCGCACTTTTTGAACTTTTATGTAAACACTGTTAGTTGATGTAAATTTTTTGGGTATTTTCGACAACCGCCATTGAAACACTTCAAAACAAAAACGTGTGTTTTGTTCGTTTTCTTTGGTGTGTGTAAGAAACAATCTTCTCTTATTTCACGAAACAAAAAAACACGTTTTGCTTTATCCGGTGTGTTTCAGCATTAGTATTGACAGCATGAGCAACAGGGATTGATGGCTTTTTGTTCCCAGTGCGAAATAAAACTGTTTTCAGAATTTATTGCTGTCAATGAACAGACGCCACTCGTGAGGAACATGAACTTGATGCAGTTCTTCAAAAAGGCCATATAAATCATTGCAAAAGGACAGGTTTTCTTGCTTTTGAAATATCATTGGGTTCTAAATCACTGGGTACAATTCAAAATCACTGGGTTCTGTCTCGTCCTCTGAAAAGCTCACATCATTATAATCCACGTCCTCGTGGGTGGATGTTAAACGCAACTAAATCCACATTGGCATATTTCCACTTCATATGTATTCCAAAGCCACTCTTTTTGCTCAGACAAGAGTAGCAGCCTGTCGCGTGGCACAATGGCTTCCTCCAAATCATCGGCATTTCAAATTTCATACAACGGCTAAAACAAAGACGCTGTTTAGTGGCAATCATATTTTTGATACGCTGCAAAGTTTTACCTGTTTGCAATATACCACTTATTTAGGGTAGGTTGGCAGTAATTGCACATTTATTTTTGAGTTCATGGATCTGTGAAGCTCGGCGTTATTCCAAAAAAATCAAGATAGCACTTTTGCAGCTCGAGTTTTATTACACGTAATGAACATTGCAAACATCGTTTGGACATCGTTTAAATAAAGCACTAAATTCGAGCACCTTTTAAATTTTCGGAGAAAATTACTTTTGACACTTTCCGAAAATCCGATTAACGACATCGATAAAAAGCACACAGTTTTTGAACGCATCCGATAATGCGGTATCGACATTTTTCCTATCGATGGAAGGATAAAGCGTCAAAATATTCCAGTAGAGTACTGATTTCCAATGTTCTACGGTATACCTTAGATTACACTGTGGAAGTCGCAAAATGAGACAGGGCAGGAGATGACGGTTTCACCCTAATTCGTGTACGAGAAATCGAACTGAATCATTAGTTTTTTGAGTCATAAATTACGGTTTCATACAAAATATATGTAGGCTTGCCAGACTTACTGTTTTCAACAGTACGCGCACTTTTGTGTCCGTTGTACTGCCTTCTTCATAACCCATCAAAAAGTATGCGAAAGTACTTTTTTTGTAGTTTTTTATGTTTTCTTTGCGCATTTCTTTGCGTACTGCCAACTGCATAACCCTTCAAAAAGTAGGCGAAAGTACTTTTTTTAACCCTTTGTACTTTTTTTTTGTAGTTTTTTATGTTTTCTTTGCACATTTTTGTGTTCGTTGTACTGCCTTCTGGATAACCCTTCAAAAGGTAGGCGAAAGTACTTCTTTAACCCTTTGTACTTTTTTTTGTAGTTTTTTATGTTTTCTTTACGCATTTCTTTGCGTACTGCCTTCTGCATATCCCTTCAAAAGGTAGGCGAAAGTACTTTTTTAACCCTTTGTACGTTTTTTGTAGTTCTTTATGTTTTCTTTGGTTCAAATCCCAATTAAACAAAGTGCTTTTATCCAAAAAATCTTTTCAGTGTAGAATAAAATCAAATGAAGTGAAATTGATAATAAAGTGGAATTTGATATTTGTCAATGATAATGAGTATGTAAGTAAATATAGTTATATAGTGAAAGGTTTTCTCTTATTTGGCGAATGAATGTGATTACTGGCAATTTGTGAACGGAAAACTCAAAGAAGGTCGGGAAATTACTTTTCTGCCGATGTTCTGAATCGAAGAGCCCCAAAAACCTGAAGCTGTGTTCCCTAAAGTTGAAGCCCAAAATGTTTGGAACAACTTTGTTGAAGAAAATTTACCGGTACAACCAACGAAATAAAAATTAGTGGCTGTCAAAAGTGGGTTAAAAAAATCGAAAAAAACACACTCTGAAATTCACAATAGGGGCGTTTTTTTCGTAACCTATATACATAAGTTAACATTAATTATTACGAAAAAAAGCATACGGGTGATTCCTTGGAAATAACGTTTTTTCGGATGGTGAAATTATTAGTTTTTAACATACCTCGGATGTGATTTTTTTTTTTTACAGTTTTTGTTTATATATACTACTATAGTGTATACCAACATCTATTGTACTACAACAATTTAAAACATTTACCAATATATTTTATACTATAATTTTCAGAATTGCCACGATTCTGACATCCACGGTATTGACATTTCATATTTAAATTGACTTCATTCTATGCCAAATTGACGTGAGATAATTTCCTTTGAAAATCACATTTCGATGACTAAATATCGAACAAATTTCGTCACTAGGAGGGCGAGTATTATATTGCGCAATAAAAAAGCGGTACCATGGTATTGACTGCTAATTTTGTGACTTACCCTTCGTAAATAAAACACTTCACTCCAATCGATTCAATGTGGATAAATCTGTCAGCCATTGATGTAAACATAACATTTGATATACAATGGTCGAGTTCTCACAGCGAGGGCGCCTTTATACCCATCCAACATGGCGCCACAGATATTAGGCAAAAATGCGTGGACAAAGTTTAGATCTTGTTAGTCGGGCCTAAATAGGAGATTTACGCTAGGTAAATACATGAAAATATCCTCTATCTAGGCAATTTCAATGACCATAAAAAAATATCAATCCATCGTGCGAAATGAGGGAGTGAATATAGTAACAACCTTGATTTTTATGAAATGGACACTCCACGGTTCTGATATTTTCATTAGTTTCTGTATTTTTCTATCGAATAAGCGCGACGCAGGTGAGAATATTGTTGTGGAAAATCTTGTGTACCATAAAAGTATTGAAATTACGCGATTATTTATTTGCCGTCCCTTAATTACATGGAAATAAACGTGATGGACAAAGAAAACGTTATTTCCAAGGAATCAACCATACACGTTGAATATATTCAAATTTTTTTATTTTTATTTGTCAGTTTGGTTCATAGAATAACACATACCATAGAAGGTTTTATTCGCTCAATAAATTAAACGTCATAGGTACGATGGAAAGTAAACATTGGATGGTAGAAATATGGGTTCAATAATACCAGATAGTGCCAATAGTATATAGCGATCAACATGGGAACAACAACCGAATTTCGTGTTTTTGTGACAATCTAGTTGTGTTAAATACAATACAAATGTATACCAACGTTAAAAGTTAACAAAAAAGTGCAAAATATATTTAAATTTTTCAGTTCTACACCAAAACGACAGGAAAAAGTTAAGTGAACATATTTTGTAACTCCACCTGGTGCATGGTAATTTTAAATTTAATTGCTCTCATTTCCACAAACCTACGATGAGAGTGTGAAATGAAACGTCAGATGAGAGAATAAGTTTATCTAGGTATGTATTAGTCTATGGTTTGGTTATTTAAAAGTCAAACCCAAAACAAAATACTAAAGAAAACAATGTAATATATGAGGTGGTTATTTTGCATTGACATTGCAGCAAAATTTTTTCATTTGGAAATTTCGAGTAAATTAACTTCTGAATACATATCGAAAAGCAGATGTTTGGCTATACGAAATATTCAAATATGAGATTTCGATTGAAATTGTTCAGGAGTTTAATGCCATATTGGTGTAAAACACTATTTAAAAATAAAACAAACATCGTAAATGCGTAGCTACTCGGTAGTTTTCAGATGTAAAAACAAAACCAACATATACGACTCGAGAGCACGGGCAAATAATAAAACAAAAAAGACGTCCCCGAGCAAGCCGCGTGCTCTTTTACGTCTCAAACGAGGTCCTCGGGAGCGGCTAGGGCACCGGAAGCGAGACGTAAAACGCTATTCTATAGAGAGGTTAGAGAAAATGTAGTGAAGTAATGAATGTGTATCGGTGTGCTATTTATTCACAAAGTACATAAAATGTACCAGAAACTACATACTACATCATTTATATGTACATAAAAGTATATACAATTTACCACAAAGTACATATCAAGTTCCATAAAGTGCAAAAACTACACAAAATGTACCAAAAGTACGTAACAAGTACCAAAAAATTTCATCAATTGTACCATAAATGCACCATAAATTACTTTAAGTGTAGTGATTTGTGCGTAAACTACAACAAAAAACAACATAAAGGTCCTCAAATGTGTACCAAAAAGTACACAAAGTGTATCAAAAAGTTACATTGCAAGTAGACAGAGCCGAAGATGTTGTTGTGAATGTTGTCGAGTTATTGTAAGGTATAGGCTTCCTTCTTCACTTTACTTTCTTTTAGTATTGCTTTAGTTGTTTGGTCTCCCTTGTAATCCTTATTCTTGAAGAAGAAAAAAACAATAATATTTTATACAACTTTTTAAATATTTTGATAAAAAAAAACTACGCCTTATATTTACATCATAATTTTCGAAACGTCGTGGAAATATAAGAAATGAAATGACATACATTTTATATTTCCCATACAACAAAGTCGAACTTGGTAACACTTTCATCTGGGTTATTCTCAACTTCTAAAATTATACATGTTAACGTGCAGGTTAATAAATAAAAAATTGTATATGCAACCGTAATTGTAACTCAAAAAAGTAATGATTTAGTTCGATTCCTCTTACCCGTCTTAGGGTAAAACCGTCCTCTCCGGCATTATCTTAAAGATTTTTTGTCGATATTATCTCAGTGTTATCAAAGAAACTAAAATCCTTAAAATGGGAAAATTTTGCTATTTGTAGTGTCCCATTAAAAAACGTGTAACTCTAACATTTCTCACCCAATTTTTATAAACGATTGCTGGTTTTGATCGAGAAAGTCCAAACCTTATGGTCAGTTTATGAAACTGGAGTTAGTTTTGCTATTAATATTTTTTATATTATATTAAGTTTTCCACGATCTTCGATTGACATTCTTCTTATTTAAACGAGCTTTAGATCTTTTATAAGTATTGCTTATTTATTTCCAATATTTCGTCTCCACATTATATGTTTTAATAATTAATTAATTGTTAATTACTTCCAATATGGAGACGAAATATTGGAAATAAATAAGCAATAGTTATAAAAGATCTAAAGCTCGTTAAAATAAGAAGTATTTTTTATATTTTTCTTGTCAATTATAAACTATGCTTTATTCACAAAAAAACTGAATCTTAAAAGTCTCTATCATCGAATCTTAAAAGTCTCTATCATCGAAACTATCCCACAGATTTTAAAACCTTGTCTAGAAAAGTTTTAGGGGAGCTCATTGCATTTAATTTGAGACTACGCCTTTTCAAATCTATAACCGCGTTTACAAGTTATGCTCCAATAAGCTGACGCATCTCATAAAAAAAAATACAGCAGACAGTTGTCCGAGGCCTTCGGCCCTCGTCCGAGGACTGTCCCTGCAGGCTGTGTCATAGACACGGCCATTAAGTTTAACGTAGAATACGCCATCCGATAAGACAGAAAACATATATAACAATAAATGATAAAGAACATAAGCAAATGAATTTATTTATTTGATAGTTACTTTTGATAATATACATAAGCTTATGGTAGGAAAAATAGGATAAATATGTTTTTAAATTAAAAGAGTAAGGATAAATGATAAATAACAGACGCAAATCAATTTGATTTATATTTTTTATACTTATATATACATGTTAAATTCAAATTCACATTTAACATTTTGTTTCACTTAAATACATAAGTAAATATACGAAATTTCAATATTTCATCAATCAAAACAACAGCCGAAGGTTTGTGTCTACACTGAAACAGCAGCATAGTTTGCCCAGCAACGGAATTGGGTAGGACATACCAAAATAATTCCTTCTATAGGCCTTCTGTGAGATTTTATACACGTACCAATAGGCCTCCTAATATAAGGCATTTTAGGAGGCCTACTGTTTACTTTCCGATACGCGCTTTTATTCCTTCCTATTTCTAAATTTTAGGAGTAATCGAATAAGTCTTCCAAATGCATCGAGACGGCATGTGTTCAAGATCCTCATTCCATGCTTTAAGGAAATCTTCCATTTCCTTAAATTAGTAGTACTCTTGGAGGTTTTCGAATAGAAACGGGTAGGTATGAATTACACATTCTTATTGTGGGAGGGTTCTAGATGTTTCTGTTTCATTCTAATTATCTTTTTTATTAGGTATTTCAGCGGTCTAATCCTTCGTTTCAAAAATACTTCATTTGCCATTCATATTCCATTTTTTAAGAGTGCTTTTGGAAGACTCCAAACGAAGCGAGAGTGCATATGTAATTCATTATCTTTCATTGCTTTTAGGAGACCTTCTATTATGTTGTTTTATGGGTAATCCGGTAGGCCTTCCAATTGCAACGAGAGGGTATGTGTTACGTATTATCATTCCCTGCCTTAGGAGGATTGTAGAAGTTCCTTTTCATTTGAAATATGTTTTATCTTCCATACCAATTCGCATTTATGAGGAATACTACTAGAGGTCTCCCAAACGATGAGAGATGGCATGTGTTATACATTCTTGATATTTACAACAACAATATTTGTTTGTATCAGTATAGTCCCGTTAAATGGAATTCCATAATTTTTTTAAAATTGTTGTAGAATTTTTTTTTCAATAGAAATATGACAAAGCGGCATTCAGTTGTTTTGAAATCGTCGAAGAAGCTGGTAGTTTTTTGTTGGTGAAAATAAAAATCTTCATATAAAATTGATTGAGTGGTATGAAACACTTCACCCAAAACATAGCAGTGTCAATGGGCTGCTTAAAGTCCTAAATTCCGAAAATCTAGCCGTGCCAAAAAGCATAGACGGCCTTTTAAAGCGAGAGAAAAGCCAAATTTTAATAAGAACAGTAGCTCCAGGCTCATATTACCACTTTGGATTAAGGTTTCAGTTGGAAAAACTTTCACAAAGCTGCCATTGATGACCTTAATTATTCCACATAATGTAATGTCGTTAACTTCGCAGAATCGAAATATTATCCGAAATAAAAATGTCTGACAAAGCTATAAAAAATCTAACTGCTAAAATGAATGGTATGTATATTCTTCAAAGGAAATAATATATTTTTAAAATTTTATAATAAATTTAATTTGCATATGTTACAGATGTCGAGAATCAGCTTAAGGATATCAAGGAAGATTTTGAAAAATTGCACGAGCTTCTTGGCACTGAGCTCTCACAAATAAAAGTTAATCTGGAGCAAATAACAATATCTTCCCGGCAATCTGAAGAATTGGATAACGTGTTTCCAATTAAAAATTCCGAAGAACTTTCTAAACTACAGGAAAAATTAAAGGACATGGACGATCACGGTGTGATAAAGATTGTAACTAGGTTGATGCGACGCGGTGGACTTTTACAAAATCTACACAATTTAATTTCTAAAGATATAATTAAAAATTAGAGTCCTTTAAGCAATTTTTCCATATTGATAATCTATTTTTTAAAGCTGCTGAGTCAGATCTCAATACTTATGATAATTATAAAATAACAATGAAAAGGCTTTTAAAATTGAAAAACAAAAATATATAAAGAAAAATATTTAAAGGAGAAAAAGGTAAATTGGTCTAACCATTAATTATAACTGAATTTTAACATACATTCAATTTAATGAATAATTTACTTTATGCTTTAAAATAAGTGAAGAATATTTATTTAAAACTTACTTTTTTGATTGCTGAAAAATAATTAAATTTTATAAAAATGTGAATTAATTTTGTTTAAATAAAACGATTTTATTAAAAAGCTGAAAATTTTGCATATTTTTTCCATAATTTTTTTTGTTTATACTTCCGATGGTCTTCTATAGTCCTTTTGTGAAAGATCTTCTGATGATTCTGATTTGAAGGCCTTCAGTAGGTTTTATCCTAAAGGCCTTCTAATGACTTGGTATGGAAGACCTTTTGCAGGTCTTCTGTTGGTAACCTTCTTCGAATGTTATATTAAAGACCTTCGTTATGTATTCTGTTGAAGATCTTCAGAAGACCTCTTACTAAAGTTTTACTGAAGGTCTACTCCTAGAGGCCTTACAAAATGTCTTAACAATTAAAGCCTAACGAAGGATTTCGTCTGAAGGGCTTCTATGAGGCTTTCCAAAAGCAACGAGGATGAAGACCTAGCTCGACAATGTCATCCTTGGTTATTTATAAATGGTGATAGTATGCGGCTGGGAGGACTGATACCTCCAAAAGAAGGCCTCCAAATAGGCCTCCAAACCGAATATTTCCTTTGCTGGGTGTGTTCACGCTACAAACTCAAACACTCAACCAAACACCACACATACATATGTTTGAGTTTATGTGTTTAAACAATTTTCGTTTGAGAAATTTAAATATTAGGAAGATATCAACCAATATGAAATGTATATCAAACGAAAGATAACATCTTCATTTACCTACAAAAAAATTTGTAAAAAAGTTATCTCGCCGTTTCCTCATAATCAATGAAATAAAGATTACAACAATAACAATCTGAAATGACTCCCTATACCGTAAGGTAAGACGTATTCTACGCCAAAAATTGGAAAAAGAAATTCCAAAATTCGTATTTTGAAAACTAATCAGAAGAACAATTTTTAAAATTAATTTTCGCATTTAGAAGGCCAAACTTGATAGAAAAAAATGTTAGAGCTCTGCAGCAAAATATCTGTTAACTGGTTTAATTGGAGAAAACCCCCTGATCTGTTAGCTTATAAAAATCCAATGAGTGTTCGAACTCACGGGCGATGTGTTAACACCTTTTTGCTACACGGTACCTGTTCGATTTCTATGAACACATTCGTAAATGTTACATTGGAAAATAAAAAACAGCGTTCAATCATATGATGACGTTACAGTTAAATAATATTAATACTTCAAATTATTTAAAGACCCAGTGCAAGCACATGTGTCATTATTTTCTTGCTCAATACTTTTTGTTTTATTCCCACAAAAGTCAAAGAATGCAAAGCAACAGACACTTGTACATACATACATACATTGTTATATTCGTACGATATAACCGAAGATCAACATAAAATACTTTTTTAATATTACTCCAAATTAAAACACTTCAATCTCGGCTCGCCGATATCGGATCGCCTTAATTTTTGGAATAGACTCTTCGTCGAAACCCGCACTAGCTTTTTAATCCAAAAATTAATAAAATCGGCTACGAATTTCCGGAGAAAATCGCGTGGGAAAATTATATGAAAATCGCCCAATAATCACTTTCAATACCGACTGCCAAGCAACGAACAAACAAACGATGATTTACTCTTACAAACCTAACACTTGTGTATGTATTAAATTTATAGTTTACTGCCCTAGAGGCGCGCGTATAGATGTTAACACATCAAAAATTACAATCTTATTGTAATCAAACCTATTCAGATCAAATCATACATGATTATAAAATGTATTTTTCCCCCCTTAACTTGAATAAACTAAAACTTTTATAGCACAGCTGTCATTCACAGCATATAAGTATCCTTACTAATTTATGACAATATGAGAACGGGGTGCAAGGACAAGTACGCGCACATGATATCTAGGTACTCCCTTCTAGTTGTGAGTCATCATGATGATGAGTGCGCATTTGTATTTACTTATACATACATTCATCCTGATGACAGCCTTGGGTCATTGCAAATGTAATAATTTTGCTGGATTGTGGTATTAAGAGATAACAATACATATTAGAGAAATTATTTAATATATTGTTATTGCAATCCACATTTATTATAATAATACCTTAGGCTATTATTGTAGTTGTTGTTGTTATTATTGTTATTATAAGTGAACAAGGTTTAGTTGAATTTATTATATTTAACTCAATAGTTGTTTAAATATTTAATTAAGCAAACAAATAACAGACTTGATGCGGAAATCTTACGAATAATGGCATTGCTGATGATGTCTTACGTGGTAGTGACGTTGGTGGTAAAGTCTTAAGTGTTAATGATGTTGGGGATGATATTGATAATGATGTTTTTGTAAATTGTAGGTAATTAAATTTGAAAAGATTGCTAATCACTTAGAGAATATATAAGTCATAAAATTTGCTTTATTTTGGTTTTATTTTCCGGAAAATGACAAAAGGTAATTACAGGAATACATAATACATATAAATACTAGAATTTCTTAGGGTGTCTTTTTAGAGGAACACAAATCATCAAAGAATTGATACCTGGAAACTTTTCAAATAATATTCGTTGTTAAACTGTGCCCATGAAATGAGCATAGTTTTCTGTTTGTCTCAAGCAGGGACAACATGTATTTAGTAAACTGATGTCAGGTATTCAACAAGGATCAAAGACATTTCTGAAGCGCTTCATAGAAAAGTTTCAAAATTCGACCTACCCCTTAAGAATAAAATCTGGTCAACCTTTTTTTCCAAACTTTGGTAAAGTCATCAAAACTGTCACCAACTTGGCGTCATTTTTTGCAGCTTCGTTAAGTTTTTTCTACTGATTGGTTGAAATATTTTCCTAAAATCATTTAATATATTATAGAATTTTTTCTATATCTAAAAGATATTTTTAATAATTTTTCAAATTGTGTGCGATAACATCATATTTTCGTGACCACTGATAAAATTGCCATTTATAGGCGTCATAAATATTAAAATCATAGAAAGAATGTACCTTCTATGCATTATCACTTAAGTTATTGTATCAAAATTGTGTCACTTGCTCGAGTATTGGGATCATTTAATTTGTATTAGATTTTAATCTGCATTACTTTATCTAATGCAAATGCAAGACAATTGTCATTATTTGCAATTAATTTTAACAAATTTTGAATTTCCATTTGCTCAGGCAATGCATAGATAAATAGAAAACCATAGATGCCCTCTAGTACTGGACACTAGTTCGTACCAGTTGAAATAAGTACTTACTAGGGAAGAACCTCTTCTTACTTTGCCAACCCTAAGCAATGTATTTCATCATTTCGTTTTTTGTATGAAATGTGAACTAGTGAATATGGGTCCCAATGAAAAGGGGGGTACACAGGTAATAGCTGTAATATAATTTGAAGTTCAATTTTTATATTATATTATATTAGTTATTATTAGTTAGTTTACATTTATATATTCATTTTTAATAATTCACAATTGATGTTGTTGCTGTCTTCATTTTCATTTTTGATTTTGTTGCAACTGGAGTATTTAAAGTATGGCTTCTTCTGAAGCTGCAAGGCCTTTCGGAGTTGTTCCTCAGCTGACCCAGTCCCATCGATCAAATTGATTGCATCTGAAAACAAAAGTAATTAATTAATTGATTCCTAACTCCCATTACAATGAATTTAATAATACCTACCAAGAAATACTCCACTTTATATTTGCACTTGACTCCTCTCAACTGTACTGATTAAACAAATTAGCTCAACTGGCAAATTTGTTTTCGATCATTGCGAAAGAGCAGCAACCAAAACGAAAACAAACGGTAATAGCACACAAATACTCTTTCAAACACTCATACACAGCCTGAAAACGGAAAAATTCATAAGCGAAAAAATACACAACATATGCAATGATAAAATATCGGTTAACAGCAGGGGAGTAGAGAAGCAAGAACGAATCAAAAATGTTTCACCATGCACCCCCGGACCCGAAATTAATCGCAACGCATAAAGCACACTAGACACAAAAGAGAGACCAAGCAATGAGAGAATAATAGAGCATCACAAAATGAGAGCATGTGCGCATACATTTTTTTACTCGGTAGTTCGGTGTTCGCTTACCATAGGGTCAGTCATGTACGGAGCCATGTACGGAGTAGTTCGGTATGTAGTTCAAGCATGGCTAATCGACACCTCCAGAACTGCAGGGTGGTGAAAGATAAGTGTTGGTTTTGAAAGTAAAAGGAAATTTTCTAGATGGCGCCGGAATGGTGGATATGAGAAAATTTCCCTGGAAACAAAAACTATTAAAAAAAAACTATATAACCATACTTTTTTGCCTTTTGTATAGTGAAGAAATATCAAAAGCGATATGCTTTTCTTTTATTTATATTCTATTCTCAAATTTAATCAACAGAATCGAAATAAAAATTATGTTTGAGTGCTTTTTCGTCGCATCCGAGTGAAAAATTGTCGTACGGAAATAGCATGTGCCCTCTGCTGAAAATGATGATTAAGGAAATGAATCATCAATGGTTTTTATTTATCTATGGGCAATGCAAATGCAGGTTGTGGAATCGGTTGGGAATTGTAATGAAATATTTGAATCCTATTACTTCGTTGGAATTTGTTTGACTACGGGCAATTCTGTTTTTTACTCGTTTTATATCTAGAGGTTTGTGGCTTCGATTGGTGTTGTCTCGTAGTTCTTTCAAGTCCATAAACCTGAATATATAAAATATTTGAAACCAAAACTGTCAGATATGAAGCAAATGCTTTGAAAATAAGTACAACGTTCAATAATATTACAAATTTTTGAATTTGCATTTGCAAAACTAGTTCAAACTGAACTACAAATTATAACTGTCATATAATTAATTTACCCCATCTATGATTGGTTTCCTTTACGTTTAATTGACTATTTCCCCTTCTCTCAAATCCCCAAACAATTTTATTATGAAATCTAAGATCGTACCAAATTTATGACCACCTAAGCAATTCGTTACGCCGAAACGAAATCTCTGATAAATGAGCTTCATTTGGTTAATGTAATTGTGGCAAATTAATATTCGTTGTATCATGCATATCATTTGCTTTGTCATATGTATGTAAATGAGCATATAGTATGACCTTATCATAAATTATTATCTAAACTAACAAAATCTGTCATAAAAATATAATCCGACAAACGTTTCCATTAACAATTATTTCGTTCTCCGCAAATGATTTATAGTAACTCCAAACTAAAAACAAACACTTATGTGAAAGGGGAAATTTTTGTGACAAACTGATTTCTCGTTTAACGTGAACGAGTTATATTTCAATGAATAGGATTTCTTTCCGATGGGAAAAATTGGTTTCCACTACATCCTATGAAGGGATTGGGGAGAGCTACTAGCAACCAGTGAGCTACGTGGTTTCTAGTTTTTGATTGGGACCTACAGTTTTACACTGGCTCTGAACGGTATTTTGAGAAGCTTTTTCATGGCTAAATACTCGATAGTGTCGCAGTTACTAAGCGAGGTGACTGCCGTCGACAAATATGTTAGGTGGTCTGAGCAGTGATCGAACCCCCGTTTTCATGTACAAGAGCCGCGCACACTACCATCGTACCACCGATGGTCATACAATACACCGCGTAAAACACTTCCAATCTCAATGAAAGTATAGACTTTGTCCGACCCAAACGCCAATCATCCACTGAAACGTGGGTGATTTTGCCACACCCATTTTTGTACCTACCATACAAAAATGGGTGACTTGATGCGATATCTCCCGTAACCCACAACAGATCTTAATGAAATTCGGTACCAGACAATATTTTGTCAAAACCTACATTGTAATTAAAAATTGATAATTTTGTCATACCCATTTTCGATCCTCCCATACAAATCTTGGGCGTTCAATTGGCTGGTAGTGACTATAAATTCCCAACACCACAACAGATCCGAATTAAATTGGGAATCAGATACTATTTTACGCTGTCATTCTACTATTGAGTATGGGAAAATTTTCAATTCAATTTCGATTTCAAAAAATATTTGCAGAATATTCTTGACAACATCTCCAGCAGATCTTTCAAGTTTGATTTTTGGAACAGAAATTAGTCAAAAGTAGAGTGTACAAAACAACAGGTATTTCATAAAAACTGGTTTTCGGTTTGTTCGAAAAATCAGTTTTTTCAGAAACCGGTTATAGGTTTTAAATTTTTTCAAAAACCGGTGGAACTGGTTTTTTTGGTTTTTTATTTTAAATTAAATTACATTTGTACCACTCAAAATTCATTTGTTTAGCGACCATTTCATATAAATCGTCTCTAAGTAAGGTTGCACTTTCTAAATTTAGTGTAATTTTTTTGTGCAAGTGGCAACTCTGAAATTTGGCAGCTGTCACATATGTTTATTCCGATTATTAAAACTGGAGCACTTTACGAAAGAACAACGCGTTATAATTCTGAAAACTTATTACAAAAATTTGCCAAGTTATGCTGAGATCGCTCGCAAACTTCGCTGAGATACAGCCACATCTCTGTGAAAAAGTCATGGAAAATTTCATGAAAAGTGTAATGTCCTGTCATCAAAGCCGTGACGGCCATTTGACGGATATTTTATTCAATACTTACTCGGAACATGTCTCCTTTCCAATCCAATAAAAAAAATCACAACTATCCCAAAAACAACGTGTTTTTTTAGTATAGAAGAATTGTAACAACTCTGTTTGAATCTGACATTCACGTTTTAATTTAAAATTACAATTTAAATCATAATCCAATTTGAAATGTGTCTTCCATATACAATTTAAAAGTTTCATTCAAATTCGCATTAAACCGATTTAAATTCAAAAATTATATTCAAATTTGGAAATATTTTCATGTATGACAATCAGTGTTTAAAAAAACTACACCAATTATAGCAGTGTCACCTAATTTTATCAATATAGTACGTTTCAAAAAGTCATTTAAAAATGTGAATAAAAAAATTTTTGGCAAATATCATTTAGATCTTATTGAAGCAACAAGTCATATTTGGAAACAGAAATCATATTTCTTAATTCAAAAAATTTCATTTGTTATTAATTTGTGAAGGAATTCAATACAAATTGAGTAAAAACTGGTTAACCGACGTCAACTAACCGGTTTTTGTTTCGTTCAAAAACCACATTTTTTTAAAAACCGGCAGTTAAATTGAAAACAATGTTGCTGAAAATTTTAATTTTTACTGTAACCGATTGGAAAAAACAAATCAGAAATGTTGGTCAATGTCCTTGCCAAAAGCTATTTGTGTTAAATAATCAATTTAGAAGTATCTTCTAAAAAATTCTTATATTTTTCTGTCACGATTCAACTTTTGCCCGAGAGTTGTTTATGTGCATCTGCGCTGGCAACTTATTGATGAGTGTACAGCTAAGACTCGCGGGCTTGGACGGTGTTCGTTCCAGACGGGTAGAAATCAATCTTTTCTAATTTATTTTACATATTTATTGGAATGAAGTTCCTTATCGCACGTTGCGGAATGGGGGTTAAACGAAAACAAATTAATTAACTTTTTTTTTACACCATTATGCTACAAGCCCGTATTATCTACTATATTGGGTACTTTTGCTTTGGTTTGTATCTAGACCAACATATGTTGGGAAATTTCTTGTTTATTGGGACATTTTCTACGTGGAGCCTGCAACCATTATTTGTATAATATATTGTAGTTTTAAGCCAAATAAAAAGTAAATTAGAAAAGCCAAAGTGAAAGAAGTTTAATAAAATAACTTTTTTTTTAAAATGCCTTTTCTTAAAAAAAGGAAATTTTGGCAAAAAAATACCTACTCATCTTCTTAAACAAAGTACCTTTTCTTAAAAAAAATACCTACTCATCTTCTTAAACAAAGTACCTTTTCTTAAAAAAATACCTTATCTTAAAGAAGTACCTTTGATTTAAAAAGTACATGTTCTTACATAAAGTACCTTTTCTTAAAAAAAGTATTTTTTTAAATAAGTACATTTTCTTAAATATTTTAAATGTATCTTTTCTTAGAAATAAAATAATACCTTTTCTTTTATTTTCTTGAGATAAACAGCCTTTCTGGAAATAAGTACATATTCTTAAATCAATAACCTTTTCCTAAAAAGAGTACCACTTTTTTAAAAAGTACCTGTTCTTAAAGCAATTACTTCTTTGTAATAAAAAATCATACACTTATGGCTTTTTCTTACAGAAAGTACTTCTTCTTAAAAATAGTACATTTTACTTATGAATTTATTCAAGCTCAAGACCTTTTTAAATAATATAAAGCTTATTATCTTTATATTACTTTCAAAAAAGTCGAGCATAAAAATGTTCCAATGATACCAAAGCTGTCTGTATAGCTATTTCGGATCTTGCCAAGATCTTCATCAGCAGACGTTTTTGGTATGTTTTTGGTGAATTCTTCAAAAATATATATCCAGAAACACTCATCATATTAATGAGAATTCCTTTATATACTCGTCTGAAGAATACCAAGCACTACCATTGGAACACTTTCATGCACAACTATTTTTATCATGCCGTAAATCCATTGGTTTTAATCAGACATGATTTGTTTTTGTTATGTCATTACAAAAAACAACAAAACAAAGGTTGCCATCAACAATATTATTGTTTGAAGCTCGCGGTGCTCATCGTCAACTTTCATCATTTGCTTTACGGGTATTTTTATTCGGTCTGTTTTCCAATACTTATGAATTTATTCAAGTTCAAGACCTTTTTAAATAATATAAAGCTTATTATCTTTATATTACTTTCAAAAAAGTCGAGCATAAACATGTACCAATGATACCAAGGCTGTCTGTATAGCTATTTCGGATCTTGCCAAGATCTTCATCAGCAGACGTTTTTGGTATGTTTTTGGTGAATTCTTCAAAAATATATATCCAGAAACACTCATCATATTAATGAGAATTCCTTTATATACTCGTCTGAAGAATACCAAGCACTACCATTGGAACACCTTCATGCACAACTATTTGCATGTTGTTTTTTGTAATGACATAACAAAAATAAATCATGTCTGATTAAAACCAATGGTTTTACGGCATGATAAAAATAGTTGTGCATGAAGGTGTTCCAATGGTAGTGCTTGGTATTCTTCAGACGAGTATATAAAGGAATTCTCATTAATATGATGAGTGTTTCTGGATATATATTTTTGAAGAATTCACCAAAAACATACCAAAAACGTCTGCTGATGAAGATCTTGGCAAGATCCGAAATAGCTATACAGACAGCCTTGGTATCATTGGAACATTTTTATGCTCGACTTTTTTGAAAGTAATATAAAGATAATAAGCTTTATATTATTTAAAAAGGTCTTGAGCTTGAATAAATTCATAAGTATTGGAAAACAGACCGAATAAAAATTCCCGTAAGGGAAATGATGAATAGTACCTTTTCTTAAGCAAAACATTAGCTTTTAATAAAAGAAGTATCTTCTTTAAAAAGGGCCGTTTCGGAAAAATTAACATATGTGACTTGCTCCACGAAAAGGGACCTCTACGCCGAAAAGAAGTTATTGAGAAAAACGCGTTTAAAAAAAGCGCTTCGTTGTTCCGTGTTTTGCGCATGGTTATGCAACTCTGGCGATGTATTTCGACTCTTTGGTACTTTGTACGATGTTCACTATGCAGTGTTGCCTCTATGAAAAATATTTCTAACAGTTAAAAACCTGTTTTTGCTAATTTTGTTTTCAAAATTACTAGAGCTGTTTTATTCCTTCCAAATATTATATATATTATCTGTTTATATCACATTTTTAAATTTTTTCATTAATTATGTTCGTCTTTACAGGTGATTTGTAAAAAAACTAAAAGACATAGAAACTTGCGGTTTGCGGCATTTCAAAGAGCGTTTTTTGACGTAGAATACGTCTTAGCTTACGGTATGAGGAGTCATGTCAGGTTTTTATTGTTGTAATCTTTATTTCATTGAATTTGAGGAAACGGCTGGATGAATTTTTTTAAGATTTTTTTTGTAGGTAAATGAAGATGTTATCTTTCGTTTGATATACATTTCATATTGGTTGATATATTTCTAGTATTTTAATTTCTCAAATGAAAATTGTTTAAACACATACACTAAAACATATGTGTGTTGTTTGGTTGAGTGTTTTTGGTTGCTCAACATTGCTTAGGAACATGTATCTAGTAAAAAGTGAAACGAACAGCAAGCTAATGTTGCTTGGCAACATGTATCTAGTAAAAAGTGAAACAGACAGTAAGCTAACGTAATAAAGCTTTTTTGCGAAAGCTTCAATAAAGCTGTTGTAACATTAATTTTGAATTGTAAAGCGTAAAGCTTTCACACAACGCTCGAATGCTAATGCGAAGACTCGATAAGGTAAACCTTTTTTAATATTAGGGCGGCCCTCTCAACATTCGCAGAATTTATTTCAATAAAAATATTAATTAAAATACATAAATTAAATTAAGTTTAAAAAAATTGAACATAATATTTTTTTTTTTAACGGACTTGAATCAAATGCCGTTGGTAAATATAAAAATTACAGCAGACAGTTGTCCGAGGCCTTCGGCCACTCACTCAAAAAGTAAAAAAAAAAAATTACAGCAGACAGTTGTCCCTGCAGGCTGTGTCAGAGAAACGGCCATTAAGTTTAACGTAGAAGACGCCATCCGATAAGACAGAAAACATATATAACAATAAATTCATTTGCTTATATTATTTATCATTTATTGTTATGTATGTTTTCTGTCTTATCGGATGGCGTATTCTACGTTAAACTTTTGGTATCCGGTATGAAATTTCGTCGTCGTCGGCTGAATAGACATTTCAAAAAGTGCTAGACATCGTATATTCACCGAAGATGAGATTAGATTTGAAGATGAAAAGTAAAGAAAATGTTTCCCAACTTTTTTATGTCTTCCTTGTCAGGCCGGCTAGTTTTGGGGCCGCCCTCGTATATCACAAATCAAAATAATATATTTCGTCTAACTAAAGTTCGGTTCACTTTTGGTTTTGAGCTGGTAAGAATATTTCATATTTTATGTTAATATGTTTACCACCAGTCCTGGCAAGTGGTACACAAATCCCCCCCCTTAATCCCACCACCATAGCAACTCCGCATTTTCGTAACAGACTAATTGAAGCATCTGGTGGAAAGAAGGTGTTAACTCACTTTTTTCCGAAAGCAATATTTTCCTGCTTTTAAAGTTTCCATGGTATCTGATTGTGTTTTAGATAAAAAAAGTCAACATCTAATATTTAAATTATTAAAATTAAATTTAAAAATTTTTTTTTGATTTTTTTTAAATCGATACCTTGAAATATTAAAAGAAGGAAAATATTGTGTTTGTAAAAAAAGGGTGTTAACACGTTCTTCCACCAGGGGCCTTTGTTTACGTTTTTTGAGAAAAAATTAAAGAAAATACTCACTGAATCATGATACCTTTTTGGGAAAATATTGTGTTTTTACAGGTTGAAAAAATTATCCAAATATGAGAAGATGACATTTCCAAACTGCTCGAGGTAGCGTAAACATTTGTACAGAGTATTCTTTATTGAGGTATTCTCAATTTGGTAGCGTTTTCAGAAATATATATTTCCGTCAAAGTGCCGATTTATTAACAAAAACTTGAAAAAAAATTAAAATTTCGAACTTTGAAAATATCTAAACAACGGTTAAAAGATATTCCCCAACATTTAGGGTATTTTTCGTTTATCTTGCATAGCAGATTCTCAATAATAAAAAATCTTTGTAATCGGCCTATAAGTATAGAAGTATCAGGCTGTGAAATTGTAACCAGCAGCAACTGTGTTGATACTGGGTCCCACTGAATGCAATATTCTGAATGCCTGCATCTATAAATCTTTGGTACATTCCAAAATGATCAGAATATTACTTTAAAAGTTGTGACTTTATTACGGTAGATTTTCCAATCGGCCCCACTGTGCATCGTTCAGAATCGGTGTAAACCAGTAGGTGAGTGAGTGAATCAGTGAGTTTAAAACTAGAAAGCCCTTCAGGGGATATAATGTGAAAAAATGCATGTATTTATTTAACTAGTTATTGTATTTAATTATTATGATTTAATCAAATTAAGTTTTTAATAAATTTATTTTTAGTTTTTGTATTGAAACTTTGTGGCGAAAAAAATATGATTTCATCCGTGACAATGTTGCATTTATGATCAGAACATTGCCGTGACCAGGATTCGAACCTGCGTTACTACGGCCACAACGTAAGGTCCTAACCACTAGACGATCACGGCTATTTGAAATCTTAATACACTGCATGTAAAACTAGATCAAATGTTAAACTTAGAGAAAATTGTTAGATAATAGCATCACTTATCAATTGTTAGACTCGAAATCTGGTTTATGTTCATAGACAAAAGAGTATAGAAGGTAATTTTATCTCTCTCTCTCTCTCTCTCCCATTACCCAATAATCAGGGGTTTCAGTTCATTAGCTGATGTTTTTTTGTTTCGCAAACATCTCACTAAGATCATGCAAGCCAACTTTTATGCGTTTGCAATCTTTTAAATATTTTTTTTTAATTTTTAAAATTATGCAGTACCTGGCAAAGTAATAAACTATTATTAGCATTGCATTAACTAAATACTAACAACAATGTATTTCAAATCTGAAAATGTAATTGATAGAATTCAAAATAACTTCTAACTTATTCTCCAATAACTTAGAATAAATTAAAAGGATTACAATTTAAACTCACATAAAGGGCAAATAATTTAATATCATCAACACTTTATTAATTAACATAAACCCAAATAATAAATACATATTAAACAAATTAATTGTATTAAGGTATTACATACATATACACAAGTATATATCATATTGAACTTACTCTATTACAGTTTACTAAACATGTAAATTTGCATTTAAACAAATGTACATACATGCATGTGTAATTGTAAATATTTCCGAAAACCACAATTAATTTAATAACCAAATACAGACATTTATGCTAATTATTCTACACCCCATGAGCGTCTAAACCAATGGTAATATGTAGGTGGAAATTCGTGTCAATTTAAATATTTGAAAATGTGGATGATTTCCACAACAGCACCAACAGAATGAATGTGAAAAACTGTCCATTTCAATGCTAATACGATGCCAAAACTGGAATTTGAACAAACCAGCAGTTGCAATTAAATCAATGTGAACGTACATAGTTTCAACATTCTAAAGGTACAAACCCGCATTGGCTAAATGTTCAATGTATTACGTACAATAGGGTGCCGAGCGTGGGTAAAATGCAAAAACACGGTGAGCTGGGTTTGCCTCCCGCCACCGTTCATAATGACACTGAAAACACAAAAACGAAACAAAAAACATAAACAACCCCTATTTGTTCACGACCCCCGCAAACGTTAGAAGGACCACGATTTACGGATATGCACATGGAATGTAAGAACTCTATATAGATCCGGTGCGAGTATCCAACTGGCAGATGTCCTCGAAAGTTATAAGGCTGACATTACCGCTATCCAGGAAATGCGATGGACAGGACATGGCTGCACAAGAAAAAGAAACTGCGGTATATACTACAGTTGCCATGAAAAAACATGAATTTGGTTGCGGATTTGTAGTTGGCAAAAGACTGCGACATCTGGTCTCTAGGTTCAATCCTGTGAGTGAACGAATAGCCATAATCCTCATAAAAGCGAAATATTTTTATATTTCCCTAATTTGTGTGCATGAACCGACAGAAGACAAAGATGATGATGCCAAAGACATATTCTATGAGCTCCTAGAGGAAACGTATGACCGCTGCCCTGGCCATGACATTAAGATTGTACTAGGAGATTTTAATGCCAAAGTAGGAAGGGAGAATGTGTTTAATCCAACTATTGGCAATTTCAGTCTAGATGCTGACAGTTCCGACAACGGTATGAGACTGATTGACTTTGCCTAGGCAAAAAACATGGTCATTAGTGGTACAAGATTCCAGCATAAAGACATCCACAAGGCTACTTGGGTATCCCCTGATCAAAGAACTAAGAACCAAATTGATTACGTGGTAATTGATGGAAGGCACTCATCCAGTGTAATGGACGTACGAGTGATCAGAGGAGCTAACATCGATTCTGCTCACTACCTGGTAGCAGCAAAGGTTCGCACAAGATTGAGTACAGCGAAAATCGTACGAAACCAGACGCAGAGGAAGCTGGACATCGGAAAGCTGCAATTACCAGAGGTAGCCACAGCCTACACAAGGAAGCTCTCGCAACTTTTGGCACAGAACCCACCCCCTACCGATGACGATCCTGATGCGCAGTGGAAACCCATTTCCGACTCTATAAAAACTGCCGCAACAACCGTACTTGGTTTCGAGAAACCGCTTCGCAATAAACCGTGGTACGATGAAGAGTGTCGCATAGCAAATGACGAAAAGAACGCTGCACGTATGGTAATGCTTCAGTCAATTGCAACGCGAGCTGCAACTGAGCGGTATAGGGAGAAGAGAAAGGAGGTAAACCGTCTCTTTAGGCGAAAGAAGCGGCAGTGGAGAAAGCGCGAGAGTGAGAAAATTGAGACATACAGAAGGAAGAACGAAGCCCGAAAATTCTACCAAAAAGTTAAAAACGGAACTAATGGACATGGTTCAGGGCCCCCTTCTGTAAAGACAAGGACGGAAATCTCGTCGCAGATGTGCAGAGCATGTTGGGAATATGGAGAGCATTTCTCCGCGCTACTAGTGCCTGAGATATCCGATGACGATGGGACAATCGATCACAATATGGACGACGACGTCGATTGCCCCCTCCTAACCAAGACGAGGTCAGAACAGCTATTGCCCGGCTTAAGAACAACAAAGCCGCAGGAGCCGATGGATTACCGGCGGAGCTGTTTAAGGCTGGCGGCGATGAGCTGATAAGGTGCATGCATCAGCTCATTAGCAAAATTTGGTTAGATGAATGCATGCTCGGCGATTGGAGTCTCAGTGTACTATGTCCCATATTTAAAAAAGGTGACCCGAGTATCTGTGCCAACTACCGTGGAATAAGCCTTTTATCCATAGCATATAAGGTTCTATCAAGTATAATGTGCGAAGGACTGAACCCAATTATCGCTGACCTGATTGGCTTTAGACCTGAAAAATCGACAACTGACCAGATTTTCACGCTACGTCAAATCCTGGAGAAGACACGCAGGACAAATCGACACCTATCATCTATTTATCGATTATAAAGGGGCCTTCGATAGTCCGATACGGGAGAAACTCTATGGCGCAATATCTGAGCTTGGTATTCCTGCAAAATTCATACGCCTTTGCAGGATGACCTTGACGAACACCAAATCCGCAGTGAAAGTTGGTAAGGATCTTACCGAACCTTTAGAAACTAAGCGAGGCCTCAGGCAAGGCGACACCCTATCGTGCGATCTCTTTAACATCTTAATGGAGATCATTATGAGAAAATCTGCAGTCAATATGAATAAAACCATCAGCTGCAAAAGTCACATGCTGCTCGCGTATGCTGATGATATAGATATCATTGGGCGCACAATTAGAGAAGTTACTGCGGTTTTTTCGAGAATTTAGAAGGAGTCAGCAGAAGTGGGTCTGACGGTAAATGAGGACAGGACAAAATTAATGGTTTCAACGAACAGGGCCTGCACGCGATTAGACCAAAGCGTGAACGTTGATAACCGTTATAACTTCGAGGTAGTGGACGAATTTATATACCTCGGATCTGCCGTGAACAAAAACAACAACGTCAGCCTTTAAATCAAGCGGAGAATTGTGCTTCCGAATAGATGTTATTTTGGGCTAAGCAAGCACTTTAGAGATAAAGCCCTCTCTCGAGTAACAAAAGTCCAGCTGTACCAGACTCTCATTCAACCTGTCTTGCTTTATGGCGCAGAATCCTGGGTCCTATCGCAAGCAGACGAAACATCTGTAGGAGTCTTCGAGAGAAAAATACTCCGGAAAATTTATGGCCCTATAGTGCACAACGGCGAGTATTGGCGACGCATGGATCATAAGCTGTATGAGCTTTATCCTGACATTGACATAGTTAAGCGGATCAAGATAACGCTTTTGAGCTGGCTAGGCCATGTCAGTAGAATGGATGAAGACGAACCAGCGCGAAGGGTTTTCGAAACCGAACTCGAAGGAAGGCGAAAAATAGGAAGACCAAGACTCCGCTGGAGGGATCAGGTTGACGAATCCCTGCGTACACTTGGTATTGCCAACTGGGGAAATAGGGCGAAAGATCGAAATGGTTGGCGAAATATGTTATCTTCGTATTGTAAGGTCCCTGACCCCCCGGAGTTGTCCGAACCCGGATAAGTAAGTATAAGTAGGGTGCCGAACGTTTCTCTGGGACCAAAACTGTTGAAGTGCAACCTCTAATTTTGCTAATTAATATTGTTTTGAATTATGGTTTAACGCTGTTTAATTTATCTTTACTAAAACAAGGTTTTTTTAATTTACAATAATTACAATAGTCCTCTGTATTTATTTATTTATACTACTCTTTATACTAGTCTCTACTGCATAACAACGTATAAAAGCCACAACACTTTTACTATAACTCGACGATGTTGACTTTTGCCCGTTTCAGTAAACACTACCAGGAAATACGTCGCTAATTGATTCAGATGTCTAACAGTAGCGCCATCTATTTCTCGATTCATCCAGAAAGTACGTTAGCTATTTCATAAACCCTTCGTGGTGAGATTAATATTATAGATCTCACCTTACAGCCATAACGGATTCATTGGTATTGTTAACATTAAGCTTCACTAAACACTTAGAACAATTAAGCTGCTATGCCGACCATACATTTAGATGACAGTTATGACTCAAATGTTACTTAAGCCAAAAATATTACTATAACTCGACGATATATGCTTTTGCGCGTTTTAGTACATACTGGCTGGATTTGCGTCGCTAATCAATTCAGATGCTGCCCGAACGAACGTTCTCATAGCAGCGCCATCTATTTCTCGATTCGTCCAGAAAGTACGTTAGCGATTTCAACAACCGTTCGTGGTAATATTTATATGCAGCCATAACGGATTCATTGATATAATTAACACTAACCTTCAATAAACTGTAAAAACAATTGAGCAGCAATAGCGACCATAAATTTAGATGACCGTTATGACTCAAATGTTAGTTAAGCCAAAAGTATGTGAAATATTTTTTTTACAGTTTTTCGACCACAATTTTTTGGAGCCACTTAAACACTCTTATCTTCACTCAACAAGTGGTTGACTGAATAGTTTAGCAAGGAGTAAACCCCTGAATATGTAGATATCACAGAAATAGAAAAAGTGTTACCACACGCTGTAATGTCTGTATTTTTTCTTGTGTGGATGCAAGTATAACGTGTGTGGCCACCGGTGGTGCAATGCCTAGTGTGCGCAGCTCTTGTGTATAATAACGTGAATTCTATCCCTGCTCTGACCACCTTACATTTCCTTCGGCGACCGTCACCTCGCTTAATAATGGCGACACTATCGAATATTTAGTCATGAAAATCTTCTCAAAATACCGTTCGGAACCGGTGTAAAACTGTAGGTTCCAATCAATGAGTGAAATGTATAGACTGAATAGACCGATGGTTGGTTCAAAGATGTTTTCCCTGGCGATTTTAGCATTAAAATCACCGAGAATATTCTTGATGTCATGGGCAGGGCACCGGTCGTATGTTTCCTCTGGGCGCTCATAGAACATGTCTTCTGTCGGAGCGTGTACACAAATTAGCGCTATGGGACTACAAGTATCCTCGTATAAAAGAAAAGTTTGACGTGCCCGTAATCACTGCTTCAATATGCATCTGTTCACACTTCCCCTCACGTTTGGAATTCAAAAAAACCCGGTTTTGAGTACACTCTAATATTTAACTTTCGCGGATGCGACGTGAACTGGCCACCGAGATCATGCGATTTGACTTCGTTAGACATTTTCTAGTGAGTTTCCCTTAATATGCTGCAAATGACCAGTGCCCCAAAGTCTACATATCTCGTGCTATCGCTCAAATGTAGCCTGATCTATGCGCCAGAGTCATCGTCTCAGATACAGGACACCCAACGAAGCCGAGGCGGCCATTTGGACGATGTCATATTCCACATACTGTGTTATTTACAGGTCCTTCTGGTACATTTTATATACTTTATGTTAAATTTGTTGTAGGCTGTGGTACATATTATGGTGAATGAAGGAGAATATCGATCCACATTAATTTTGTGGAACTATTTTCTCTTACCATCGGTGGTGCAATGGTTAATGTGCGCGGCTCTTGTACATGAGATCCTGGGTTCGAACCCTGCTCTGACCACCTTCAATTTTCTTTCGGCGGCGGTCACCTCTCATAGTGACGGCGACACTATCGAGTTTATAGCCATGAAAAAGCTTCCCAAAATACCGTTCGGAATCGGTGTAAAACTGTAGGTCCCAATCAGTGAGTGAAAACTGGAAAGCGCACAGCTCAGTGATTGTGAGAAGTTCTCCCCGGTCCCTTCATGGGATGTAATGGGAAACCATTTATTTTTATTTTTTTTATTTTCTCTTACCTCCCTATATAATACCTTTTGACATTTTGCGTGCGGCTGCTCATTTAATCGTTTGAAACAACAAAGAGCGTGCTGAAATTCATGAAAAAAAAACGCGCGAGACTTCTTCTTGAACGCTTGCATTTTTTTTCGAACGAAGTTCCTTATCGCATGTTGCGGGATGGGGGCTAAATGAAAAAAATATGAAGCCTGTGTTAGATAACACGGGCGCATAGGTCAGACGTAGAATACGTTAGTCATTTTGCAATTAAAATATATGAATTAAATATAATTTTTGATAAATGATTTAAATCTATCAAATTTATCTTCAATTTTTATGTTAAAAATTTAGGATAGTTTTTAACAAAATTGGGGTACACTTTATATCAATTCGATGCACTTTTGAAAACAAGTGTAAATACTGCATGTGGCAACACTGGTTCTGTAATATTCACATAAAACATGCATTGTCATTATACTTCTTCTCTTTCTCACACTGGTTCTGTGATGAACACACAGATAATCGTACTGCTCTTACACATGATGTTATAATACATAAAATACAAAGCATATGAAAATTAATACAAAATTTGAAGGAGTTAAATTTTGATTTACTTATAGAATCAAAAAAATTATATGTAGCAATATGATTATTTAAATACAAATCAAAAGAAGCCATATTAAATATGTTACGACCATACTTGAATTTTCTTCAATGCATGCATAAAGTATTAAAAACTTATAATGAAAGTGACAAACATTTTCTCAAAATTGTGTGCTCCAGATCAACATCTCTACCTTACCGTATAACGTATTCTACGTTAAAAATTTAATAAATTTTCCTTTGACATTATTATGCTACATCCCACTATTATCAACTATATTGTTTACCTTTGCTTTGGTTTGTGTCTAGACTTACTAGATGTCTCACATGTGTTGGGAAATTTCTTGTTTTATGGGAAGTTTTCTAGGTCGAGCCTGTATCCAATATTTAGTATATATTGTAGTTTTGAACCCAATAAAAAGTAAATTTAGAAAAGCCAAAGTGAAAGAAGTTTAAAAAAAGAACGTTTATATTCTTAAACAAGTATCTTTTAAAACAAAAAAAACCTTATCTTATAGAAGTACATTTGCTTAAAAAAAAGTAAATTTTCTTAAAAATAGTACCTTTTCTTAAAAAAAGTATTTTTTTAAATAAGTACCTTTTCTTAAAAAAGTACATTTTCTTACACCAAATTGCCTTTTCTTAAAAAAATACCTTTTATTTAAAGAGTACCTTTTTGTGAAACAAAAACCTTTTCTTAATATAAGTGCCTACTCTTAAAAATGTACCTATTCTTGAAAAAAGGACCAATTCTAAAAAAATTCTCATTTCTTAAAAATAAACCTTTTCACTTTTTAATATTATTGTTTAAGCTCGAGGCCATTGTATATCTCTATTAATAGATTGGCCTCGAGCTTGAACAATAACATTAAAAAGTGAAAAGGTTTATTTTTAAGAAATGAGAATTTTTTTAGAATTGGTCCTTTTTTCAAGAATAGGTACATTTTTAAGAGTAGGCACTTATATTAAGAAAAGGTTTTTGTTTCACAAAAAGGTACTCTTTAAATAAAAGGTATTTTTTTAAGAAAAGGCAATTTGGTGTAAGAAAATGTACTTTTTTAAGAAAAGGTACTTATTTAAAAAAATACTTTTTTTAAGAAAAGGTACTATTTTTAAGAAAATTTACTTTTTTTTAAGAATAAACATAAATCCTCCCTGATGAAAAACCTTTTATTCTTTCTTACAAAAATTCCTTTTCTTAAAAGTACCTTTTCTTAAAAGTACCTTTTCTTAAAAGTAAAATAATACCTTTTCTTTTCTTGAGACAAGTAGCTTTTCTGAAAATATGTACATTCTCTTTTAAAAATAACCTTTCCCTAAAAAGAGTACCACTTCTTTAAAAAGTACCTGTTCTTAAAAAAAGTACTTCTTTGTAAACAAACTCATACTCCTATGGCTTTTTCGTACAGAAAGTACTTCTTCTTAAAAATAGTACCTTCTCTTAAAAAAACTTTAGCTTTAATAAAAGAAGTACCTCTCTTTAAAAAATTACCTTTCGAGAAAATATAATACATATTCTTACAAAAAGGACCAAAAAATTACTTTTTTTTAAAAAAAATATATATTCATTCTATAAAACAAATTTCTTAAAAAAATTTTATCATTTTATCAAAAGTATCTTTTCCACCTTAACCTTAAAAAAACCACCATAAAAAATTTCTTTCGGCTGCGGTCACCTCGCATACTGACGGCGACAGTATCGAGTATTTAGTCATGAAAAAACTTCTCAAAATAGCGTTCGGTGTAAAACTGTATAAAACTAGAAAGCGCACAGCTCACTGGTTGTGAGAAGCTCTCCCCAATCCCTTCATGGGATGTAATTGGAAACTACTTCCTTATCTTTTCTTGAAGATCCATTTAAATTATCGGGTTTTTCAACGGATGCCTTAGGCGTGTTGGAACTAACTAGTAAATAATATATAACGAAAGGAACTTCATTCCAACTTTATTTGTATATTTAAATTTCACGACTAATGAGTAGATGTGTTTTGACGTAGAATACGTCTTACCTTACGGTATGAGGAGTCATGTCAGGTTTTTATTGTTGTAATCTTTATTTCATTGAATTTGAGGAAACGGCTAGATGAATTTTTTTAAAATTTTTTTTGTAGGTGAATGAAGATGTTATCTTTCGTTTGATATACATTTCATATTGGTTGATATATTTCTAGTATTTTAATTTCTCAAATGAAAATTGTTTAAACACATACACTCAAACATATGTGTGGTGTTTGGTTGAGTGTTTTTGGTTGCTCAACATTGCTTAGGAACATGTATCTAGTAAAAAGTGAAACGAACAGCAAGCTAATGTTGCTTGGCAACATGTATCTAGTAAAAAGTGAAACAAACAGTAAGCTAACGTAATAAAGCTTTTTTGCGAAAGCTTCAATAAAGCTGTTGTAACATTAATTTTGAATTGTAAAGCGTAAAGCTTTCACACAACGCTCGAATGCTAATGCGAAGACTCGATAAGGTAAACCTTTTTTAATATTAGGGCGGCCCTCTCAACATTCGCAGAACTTATTTCAATAAAAATATTAATTAAAATACATAAATTAAATTAAGTTTAAAAAAATTGAACATAATATTTTTTTTTAAACGGACTTGAATCAAATGCCGTTGGTAAATATAAAAATTACAGCAGACAGTTGTCCGAGGCCTTCGGCCACGGACTGTCCCTGCAGGCTGTGTCAGAGACACGGCCATTAAGTTTAACGTAGAATACGCCATCCGATAAGACAGAAAACATATATAACAATAAATTCATTTGCTTATATTATTTATCATTTATTGTTATATATGTTTTCTGTCTTATCGGATGGCGTATTCTACGTTAAACTTAATGGCCGTGTCTCTGACACAGCCTGCAGGGACAGTCCGTGGCCGAAGGCCTCGAACAACTGTCTGCTGTATTTTTTATTTCTACTCTTCGCTTTACGGCTCGTGGTGAGCGATCAATCTGAGTACGTGTGTTTACGATGCCTGATTCTAACTCATATTCTTTCGGTCAAGGCTGTGTCCTCGTAATGATATTTATGTTACATGTATTTATATTCATATGCATATTACAATTTATTATAAATATACCTAAAAGTTTTATTTTAAACTAATTCACCACTTTTCCTGTTTTAGGTTTATCTTTCTAAAAATGCAAAAAAAATTAAATATTCAACACAATTTTTACCATATTACGTATCCTATCTATGTCTCTGCCTAAGGATACTTTCTAACAAAAGTCCTCTAGAACTTCATTTCGGATAATTATGCAGTCTAAAACCCAAACAAAAAGAGGAATTTTTGCAAAACTTTTTTTGTGCGAATAAGGAAGAAAGCGCAAGAAAATCTCAACAATCTTGTTATCCTTTTATGGTAACATACTTAAGTTATATAGCATACTTTTTTGTTGATCCTTTGGCTACAGAGTGAAGGGTGTGTTATGTTTGACAGTGAATAAGGAACGTGGCAAATTGTTGTGTGTTCTCTACAAGCGTATGATGTATAAAAAGGACATTAGGAGTAAATTGAAACTGTCATTATATTAATGTAAAATTTTGATTCAAAATTATTCAAATAAAGGTGAAAAATAAGGATTAGTACGTTCCACACCACATTTAAATCATGTGACTTTTTTTGAATTTTAACCACTGAGAAACTGTCACAAACAAGTAAGTCATCGAGTTATACAACTTAAAAGTTCTTAAAAAAAACTAGTGGGTAATGATCCGAAAACTTAAGGAAAGAACAACCACGAAAGAATAATGTATCTATACAATATTACAAATTCATTCCCATTTCTTTTGACACTTCTTCTTTTTCCCTTTTAACACGTTTCGCCAATTTCTTACTTTGACTAGGTTAGGTTGGTTAGGTACCTTCTTGCATTACGAGTATCCTTGATGTATCTGTGTGCAATAGCAACGGTTAGGCGCTCGCCGCCTTTGGTGATGATGATAAGTTGAAGTCTATTTCGTTATCAAAACTTACACGCTTAATTTAAAATGTAATTTAAAAGTTTTGGGATTCTTTTTACACTCAACTCCAGCGTTGAATGTACAAATAGTTTTCTATGAAATATTAAGGTGTCTGTAAAAGACAGAGAGAGAGGGGCAGAGTTTATTCTGTAGTGTTAGCATTTTTTGTTTTTGTCACCAGCTGGGGTGTATGAGGGCATTTTCTCATTTCTCCTTGTTGCATAAAATGACCAAAATCTAACAATAGCAACCATGAGAGAGCCGAAATGACATGAACAAAATTGTTATACTTTTATTTATTTTCTTTTGTAAATTAACAAACGACAATATGGAGATATACAAGTAGTGACAAAATTGTATGACTAATAAAACTCACAAGAGATGTCAGGGAACACCCGGTTGGAATAAAGTTCCTTTCGCTATACATTATGTACTAGTTAGTTCCAACACGCCTAAGGCGCCCGTTGAAAAATACGATAATTTAAATGGATCTTTAAGAAATGATACTTTTTGAAAAATGACTTTTGTAAATTTTTTTAAGAAAAAATTTTTTTTTATTGAATATATTTTTTTTTAAAAAGTATATTTTTAGGTCCTTTTTGTAAGAATATGTATTATATTTTCCCTAAATGGTACTTTTTTAAAGAGAGATACTTCTTTTATTAAAAGCTAATGTTTTTTTGAGAAAATGTACTATTTTTAAGAAGAAGCACTTTCAGTAAGAAAAACCCATAAGAGTATGAGTTTGTGTACAAAGAAGTACTTTTTTAAGAACAGGTACTTTTTAAAGGTGTGGTACTCTTTTTAGGGAAAGGTTATTCTTTTAAAAAAATTTACTTATTTTCAAAAAAGCTACTCATCTCAAGAAAAGAAACGAAAAGAAAAGAAAAGAAAAGAAAAGAAAAGAAAAGAAAAGAAAAGAAAAGAAAAGAAAAGAAAAGAAAAGAAAAGAAAAGAAAAGAAAAGAAAAGAAAAGAAAAGAAAAGAAAAGAAAAGAAAAGAAAAGAAAAGAAAAGAAAAGAAAAGAAAAGAAAAGAAAAGAAAAGAAAAGAAAAGAAAAGAAAAAAAAGGTATTATTTTATTTTAATTTAAGAAAAGGAATTTTTGTAAGAAAGAATAAAAGGTTTTTCATCAGGGAGGATTTTTGTTTATTCTGCCTTTTTATTGGTACTTTTTAATATTATTGTTCAAGCTCGAGGCCAATCTATTAATAGAGATATACCATGGCCTCGAGCTTAAACAATAATATTAAAAAGTGAAAAGTTTTTTTTTTAAGAAATGAGAATTTTTTTAGAATTGGTTCTTTTTTCACGAATAGGTACATTTTTAACAGTAGGTACTTATTATATTTTGTTTCACAAATAATGTACTCTTTAAATAAAAGGTAGTTTTGTTTAAGAAAATGCACTTTGTTGTAAGAAAATTTACTTTTTTAAGAAAATATACTTATTATTTTTGACTAATTATCCAAGCTTAAGGTCACTTCTGATTTTATAAAACGTTTTGTTTTTCTCTTTTCTCTCTCGATATTTCGATTTCCTTTGGAAATCTTCTGCTTCTTCCTGAAGAGAAAAACAAAAAGTTTTATAAAATCAGAAGTGACCTTAAGCTTGGATAATTAGTCAAGAATAATTAAAATAAATGTCAAAAATTAGAAACAAATTATTAAAATATTACTTATTTAAAAAAAAATACTTTTTTAAGAAAAGGTGCATTCTATAAGAGAATGTACTTTTTTAAGCAAAGGTATTTTCTTTTAGATAAGGTATTTTCTTTAAGAGAATGTACTTTGTTTAAGAATATGAATAGGTATTTTTTTTTTGACAAAATTTACTATTTTTAAGAAGAGGCTTATTTAAGAAAATGTTATTCTTTTAAACTTCTTTCACTTTGACTTTTCTAAATTTACTTTTTATTGAGTTCAAAACTACAATATATACTAAATATTGGCTACAGGCTCCACTCCTAGAAAACTTCCCATTAAACAAGGAATTTTCCAACATATGTGAGACATCTAGTTAGTCTAGACACAAACCAAAGCAAAAGTAAACAATATAGTTGATAATAGTGGGTTGTACTTTAGTATAATAGTGTTAAAACAAAAGTTGTTTAATTTTTTTCATTTGCCCCTATCCCGCAACGTGCGATAAGGAACTTCCATCTAAAACGGTTTCCCATTACTTCCCATAAAGGTATTGGCGAGAGTCTCACCACCAGTGAGCAGTGCGCTTTCTAGCATTACACTCACTGAATGCGACCCACGGTTTTAACCGGTTCCAACCGGTATTTTGGAAGGCTAAATACTCGATAGTTTCGTCGTCACTAACCAAGGTGGCAGCCGTCGAAAGAAATATAAGGTGGTCAGAGCAGAGATCGAACCCACGTTCTCATGTACAAGAGTCACGCACACTACACACAGCGGTTCGGAATCCATTCCCATCGGCCACAACTCAAAATCTTTTGATCTAGTAAACAAGTTTAAGTTCTGTAAAAAACCCGATTGTAGGCAAAGTCAAAAATTATTTGAATGTATTAAAAATAAAAATCGGATAATCCGGTTTATTTTAGAAAATATTCCAAACCGGACTACTTTTCGTATTTCCAATATTAAAAAAAATATAGGCGAGGGTGTTGAGCATATACAAGACAGTGGCGTCGAATGACTCCCATCTACCCAAATCGAAGTTAGACCTTGAAATTCCCGGCTTAAAAAAAATAAATGGTTTCCCATTACATCCCATGAAGGAATTGAGAAGAGCTTCCCACTGGCAGTGAGCTGTACGCTTTATAGTTTTATATTCACTGATTAGAACCTACAGTTTTACACCGGTTCCGAACGGTATTTTGAGAAGTTTTTTCATGGCTAAATACTCGATAGTGTCGCCGTCACTATGCAAGGTGCCCGCCGCCGAAAGAAATTTAATGTGGTCATAGCAGGGATCGAATTCAGGATCTCATGTACAAGAAGCGCGCACATTAACCATTGCACCACCGACGGCCACAAAATTTCCGAAATTCTCGGCTTAAGAACAACAAAGACGCTGGTGCTGATGGTCTTCCGGCTAAGCTGTTAAGGGCAAAGTCTTTTAAGGGCTGGCGGCTATGAGTTGGAAAGGTACATGCGTCAGCTCATATGCAAATTCTGGCTGGTCGAATGCATGCCCGACGATTGGAGTCTCAACATACTGTGCCCTGTTTTCGAAAATGGCGACCAGAGTATATATAAAAAAAACCTTTTATCCATCGCATACAAGGTCCTCCCGAGCGTAATGTGCGAAACACTAAAGCCGATTGTTGCAGACCTGATCGAACCTTATCAGTGTGGCTTTAGGCATGGAAAGTCAACCAACGACCAGATATTCACATTACAACAAATCCTGGAGAAAACGTACGAAAAACAAATGAACACCTACCACCTCTCTGTAGATTATAAGGTTGCATTCGTTAGCTAGATACGGGAAAACTGTAACAAGCTATGTTGGAGCTTGGTATTCCTGCTAAGCTGACACGCTTTTGTAGAAGGACAGTGACCAACACGAAATCCTCAGTAAAGATTGGTAAAGATCTCACCGAACTATTTTGTACGAGGCGAGGCCTCAGGTAGGGCGACAAATTATCATGCGATCTCTTCAACATATTAATTGAGATCATGGTGATAAAATCTGAAATTATCAGCAGTCAAAGCCACATGCTGCTCGCGTATGCTGATGATTTAGAAATCATTGAGCGAAATCCAAGAGAATTTACTGCAGAATTTTCGAGAATTGAGAAAGAATCATCAAAAGTGTGTTTGGCAGTAAACGACGATAATGGTTTCGACAAGCAGAATAACCACCCGAAGGGTGAATGTTGACAATCGTTACAATTTCGAAGTAGTTGACGAATTTATTTACCTCGGATCTGCCGTGAACAGAACCAATAACGTCGGCCTGAAAATCAAACGGGAATTGTGCTTGCTAACAGCTGTTATTTCGGGCTAAGCAAGCTCTTCAGAGACAAGACACTCTCTTGAGAAACAAAGATCCAACTATATCAGACTCTCATACTACCTGTCTTACTTTATGGCGCAGAATCCTGGGTCATATCGCATACACCACTAGGAGTTTTCGGGGGAAAAATACGCCGAGAGATGTATGGTCCTATGATTGAAAACGACATGTATCGACGACGGCTGAACCACGAACTGAATAATCTGTACCCTGACATCGACGTAGTTATGCGTATCAAAATAGCGCTTTTAATCTGGCTAGGCAAAGCCAGTAGAATGGATCAAAATGAACCAGTGCGAAAGGTATTCGAAGACGTATTCAAAGTACATCGCAAAATAAAAGCCAACCAAGACTTCGCTGGAAAGACCAGGTGAAATATTGCTTGCGAGAGCTTGGTGTTACCAACTGGAGGAGAAAAGCTGAAGATCGAGCAAGTTGGAGAAACATGTTGTCCGTATTTTGTGAGGCCCTGTACTCCTCTGGGTTGCTTGACGCCACCTAAGTCATAGATTAATTTATACATAGATTTATCAACTCGCTCATCGGTTTAATGATTGATGAGAGGCGAACTTGTGGAAGTTCAGTACTGTCGCTGAGGTTTGACACACAGCTGAAATTGTTACTTTAAATATACAAAGTACAAAATTAAAAATGGAGGATCTTGGTTGGTTGGTCATCGAAGAAGCGCAAAGAGAAACGTCAGATGAGTCGGATAACAAATCTATATATAAATTAATCTATGAGTAGAGAAAATAAAAAGTCTAGTCTAGTGCGTGAAAAATTTAAATTTTGTTCGTATTACAAATATTCGTTTTTTTTGGATATTGAAAATCGGAAAAAAATTATTTGTTTTTTCAACTTTATTGAACTGTATCTCAGACAGTTTTAGAGATATTGCAAACGAATTTCCTTCAATAAAAAGAGAAGCTTTTAGGCTTTAACTCATTGACGATCGGTTGTTGCCGAATTTAGTACCAATTTCAGTTGTTGCTCCGAATTGATTTCAAATTCGGTTGTTGCAAACGAAATTATTGAAAATTTTGTTGACATAATGAATATAATCGAAGATTCAGTTGTCACAACCGAATCAATAATGAAACAAAGTTGCTCCAACTGAATTTCAGTTGTGAGGATTAAAATCTGTCATGACAACCTCAATTTGGTTGTGGCAACAGCAATTCGGTGACAAGAACCAAATTTATTGTTGCTCCACCATCTTTTTAAACCATTAGTTCTTTGACTGCACAGTTGGCTGCCGTGTGTTATAAAACGTTTGGCCGAAAAACTCCGGTGACCGTCAGGCCCAACCGGGGCGGGATATAAGCCATCTCGGTTGGCGTAATGTTACTGGAAAGTTCCCATTAAACTTTTTTAAGTAAACTATTATCTGTTAAACCAAAAAATTGCCAACTTTAATTTTTTGAAAAATTTGTAGAACGTTCTGTTTTTTTTTTTTTTTAGTTGAGTGGAACATATTTAGTTCCTCCCATTTTTTGCCACCGCCTGTAGTCACACATTACCACCATCAACTACAACGAAAAGCATAAACAACTTGTCGCAAAAAACCCCAAGCTTACGATGATAGACCACCGACGACCATTTTTGCAATAGAGCACGTAAAACAGGGAATTATATTTGATCAGGACCTTCACACACATACACACCCCACCTACAACAACACTAAATAATATATACAAAATATAAAAATGTATAATAAAAACAAACCTTACAACAATATTTGCATATAAATTTCCTTTCGTATACTTCGGAGTGGTCATTCAAAAGTTCATAAACATAAATTTCATTTCTTCTCCCGATTCTTCAGTGTAGTGTGTGTGAATCCTTGACACCATCAACACCACCACCACTACATTTATAATTTTACAAATTGTGTTTTAGTGTGTGCGTGTATTGTTGATTGTTGATGTCACAGGAGGGTCACCTACAGGGCCTAACTTAGAGAAGGCGCTTTAGGAGACCTTCTTATAAATCCGCCTAACCATGCTGCACTCCTTATACAAAAAGGCCATCCAGAAGTCCTTTCGTTCTGTTCAACATTCCTTCTATGATCTTCCAGAAGGCAGGGGAACTGCTTGACCGTAGAAGGCAAAGTTGAAGATATTAGTTTTTATTAGGCATTGTCATTCCATTCTGTTTGAATGCCTTGTGGAAGGGAGAATGTAGAAATGTCCATTGCAATTGTATATCCATTGAATATGCATTGAACATACATTGCATTCTTACAGGAATTGGAGTGGAAGGCCTTCCTCTCCAATCTCACTCCGTGTAATTTGGTAAGGAAGCAGCAATTGGTTACGAATGCCTTATGTATCGGAAAGAAGGCCTGGTAGAAGACCTACCAAGGCATGAATTCCGCTGCTGGGGTGTTGTACATGTATTCCTAACCAAAATGCAAACTTTTTCTTTTGCTCTCTCCCGTTTGGTGTTTTTTATTTCTTTTATGGACAATTCTAAAATCAAAATTATTTGTTGTATTCAAGTTTGCTGGAAAAAAAAGTAGAAAAAGTACACAAAACACTCGTAAAAATATAGCAGAGCGCATTCATGTCCAAACCAAATAATTTCGAACATTTGCTCGCACGGCCAGCACTCCCCGGACACGAGCCCAGGACTACTTGAGTTCTACGTTGTTCGTGGCTATAACTAATAATATTTAACAGAAAATGCTCAACAAAAAGTTGTATTTTCCTGGTTAAGTTTCTTGTGTATTGTGCAAAAAAATATATACATATATATTATTATCGTTATAATGTCTAATTTAGTTTGCCAAATGCATTATAGTACAACAATAACTTGAAGGCAAATGTTGAAGTTAGGACATTCACGATGCTGGCGGAACTAAATGTTGTAGCATCTAATTGGTATCATATTTTTGAAACCAAAGATTAACTAGAAACTAACTTCGATTTCACAGTTTCGAGTTGGTATAAATCTGTGGTTTTCTGCCATAAATGACTAACTGTGTCAAACAATTAATCCCCAATCAATTTAGTTTTGTATTGGGCGGTATGGAAGTTAATATATTTTATCCTACGAAAGGTTGGTGAACATTTTTAAAAAGTTTAAAGAAAATTTAATGTCATTTATATCAAATTCGGAATAATGTTCATTTTTATTACAGACTAGCTGACCCGGCAGACTTCGTACTGCCTTCAAAAGTATTTATAACATCAGATGGTAAACAATGATTAAAATCTCGACGTGGGCGCCATCTATTTTATCAACACCTTTACTTTTGCCTAAGAATTATATGTTGCGAATTTGAAACAAATCGTTTCATAAATAACCAAAATCGACATCAGCGCCACCTACTTTGCAGTGCCACCTATACATACCATTCGGAGTCAACAGTGAACAAAATAAAAAAAGGCTCAGCCAAATCCGTCACTCCGTTCTCTAGTTATGCTGTCACAAACACACGTCAACTCATTTTTATATATGTATATTAGAAGAAACAAACGAATATATCCATATGTGAAGTTCAATCCGTCCCTTAACACTCGCATTGCTTGGTCGTGGTGGGATATGTTCGGATATGGATATGTGCGGAAGTTGTGCGGAAAAACACATATGCACTGAAAGGAAAAACTTCGTCACAAGAGTGATATTTTTCGTAACATCGGCGAATACTATTCTCGAAATCGATAGCTTAGTGACACGCCTAATTGCGAAGCTTCGGGTGGATAGATCCGTCAATGCTGAATGGGGTGGTGTTACAATTGCTAGGAACAGGGGGACACAGCAGGGGGTAGTTCTGTCTCCACTATTATGGCTAACTTCTGTCAATGAACTGCTTCTTGAATTGGACAGAGCCGAATGCCAGGTCTTTGCCTATGCCGATGATATTGCTATCATATGTACGGGAAGAAACCTCAATTTACTTAGCATTCGTACAACCAGCCTACTTAGTCTGATTTCGAACTGGACCGCTAACAATGGACTACCCGCATTTGAACTGCCGTTAGTTAATGGGGTGCAATTACAGTTGATGGAAAAGGTCAAATATCTGGGGATAATTCTCGACAGAAAACTGTGTTGGAAACCGAATGTGGAGGAGAGGGTGAAAAATGCGTCTGTTGCTCTTTACTGCTGTAAAGGGGCGATAGGAAAGCACTGGGGAGTATCTCCTAAGATCGCCATGTGGATTTATATGGCAATAGTCAGACCAATACTTCTCTATGGCACCGTAGTTTGGTGGAAGTCCCTCCAAAAGAAATATATTCTGAATTCCTTGATGAAATTTCAAAGATCAGCACTGATTAACGTTAGTGGGGCAATGGGCACGACGTCAGGTACTGCACTTAGTGCTATCCTGAACATCTGTACTCCTGATATCATGGCCGAATCGGCAGCCGCTACATCCCTGGTGAAAATCAGAGATTGTGGCGTTTTGATATCGGTACATCCCGCACACGCAGAATTACTACACCGGATCAACCCTATTCCCGTAAAAACGGACTACTGTATCCCCTACCTTCTACCAACGACAAATCTAAGGACTTCTATTCCGAACAGGAATACCTGGGGAAAGTCACTGGAAGGGGATACCAGTAGTATCAGATTTTGCACGGATGGATCAAAGTTGGACGAGCAAGAAGGCTATGGGGTCCATTATCCTTCAAGCTGCCTGATCACTGTAGTGTATTAAAAAAAAATAAATGGTTTCCCATTACATCCCATGAAGGGACCGGGGAGAAACTTCTCACAATCACTGAGCTGTGCGCTTTCCAGTTTTCACTCACTGATTGGGACCTACAGTTTTACACCGATTCCGAACGGTATTTTGAGAAGCTTTTAAATGGCTATATACTCGATAGTGTCGCCGTCACTAAGCGAGGTGACCGTCGTCGAAAGAAATTTTAAGATGGTTGGAGCAGGGATCGAACCCGGGATCTCCTGTACAAGAGGCGCGCACACTACCCATTGCACCACCGACGGTCATTCAGGTGTATTTCAGGCGGAAATTACCGCCATACTGGAGGTTGCTGAACTACTAAAAAGTAGTGTCACACCCCCCGGAGAATATGTATCTACACAGAGAGCTAGGCTGCCGTAAAATCCCTGGAAGCCATGTTTGCTACGTCCCTGACGGTGAAAGAATGCCACTCATCACTTAGGGTGATGGCAGAGTATTCTGACATCAGGCTCATCTGGGTACCGGGACACAGCCACATTCCAGGCAATTGCGTAGCGGATGCGTTAGCTAGACAGGGCACTAAGGCACAGGTTCTTCCGGCAAAAGAAGGTGTTAGTATGCCAACCTCTACCTGCCGTTTGCAGATCAGGCAGTGGGCCGATAATATGTTCAAGGACAAGTGGAGACTTGTATAGGACAAGTGGAGACTTCAACTTGCAAACAAGTCACGGTCCTCTGGCCACAGGTGGACAGGAAGAGGACTAGGCAACTACTTAACTTGCCGAGAGGCAGGTTATCCACAATGATAGGAACACTTATGGGACATTGTCTTGTAGGAAAACACGCCCTAAGATTGGGACATAGAAACTCCACTCTCTGTAGATGCTGCATGAAAGATTACTAGGAAACGACGAAACACCTTCTCTTGGATTGCCCTGCTCTGGTAGGACTGAGAAGTAGGATATTCGGTACATATTTAGTTAGCACCGTAGCCCTACTGGATATTCCTGTAGGTCTTATAGACATATTTCTTGAAAGGGCATATTGGCTAGACGACTAGTCAATAGTTGCTATAGAGGAATTGCATGTATAACAATGGGCTTCTTTTGCATAAGTGTGCTAGACAGCGTGCTATCTTGCAGCCTTTTCAACCAACCAGCATACGCATCTCTACAACGAAAATTGGTTCATTAATAACCTGACCAACTGTTTTTGTACGAACTGCGGGATATTGCCCATAAAGCGGGATTTTTTATTTTTAATAATTGAGTTAACATTTATATAAATAACATTTAAAAATAGTTTAAATTAGATTTAAATATAAAATATGTATTGTTACATTTATTTAATTCTCCTATATATTTTATAGTGATAAAAAAATATTTTTTTGTATTACCATTTTTGTAAAAAATTTACTAAAAACAATAAGAAAAATTGTTATTTATTAAATTTAATTTAAATTAAAATTAAATTGTTATAAATCGTTTGAATTCGGGGACTCCAGTGTAATTTGAAATTACTTTGTTTTCAGATATTTTTAAATAGTTTGCCCGTAACAAGCATCTGATGACGCCATTTATGTGACCAACATTAGATAATAAATCGGACGGTGAAAAAAATTAGATAATGTAGCAGAATAATATGTCGAAAAATCGGCAAAACCCCCCTATCAAATTATTTCTTAATGACACATTTGAACAGTAGCCTACAACCAAGCCTCTAGGGATGAGTCCACAAACCATTGCCTGACCATGTAATTCCAGAACCTACTTGCGACTGTTTAAAATTTTATTTTAAAAAAAATCATCTGAGACGTCAGGGGACACCCGGCTGGAACGAAGTTCCGTTCGCTGTATATTATGTATTATAGTTAGTAATTTAAATGGATCTTCAAGAAAATATACTTCTTATAAAATGATAAACTTTTTTTAAGAAAAATTTTGTTTTATGGAACGTATTTTTTAAAAAAAAAAAAAAATATTTTTAGGATCTTTTTGTAAGAATATCTATTAAATTTTTCCGAAAAGGTGTTTTTTTAAAGAGAGGTACTTCTTTTATTAAAAGCTAATGTTTTTTTTAAGAAAATGTACTATTGATGAAAGTACTATTATGAATTTTGTTTTACAAAGAAGTACTGTTTTAAGAACATGTTCTTTTTAAAGAAGTGGTACTCTTTTTAGGAAAAGGTTATTTTTTTAAGAAAATTTACTTATCTTCAGAAAGGCTAATTATCTCAAGAAAAGAAAAGAAATGGTATTATTTTATTTTTAAGAAAAGGTACTTTTAAGAAAAGGAATTTTTGTAAGAAAATGTATTTTTAAGAGAAAGTATTTTTTTGTTTGAAGAAAAAGTTATTTTTTAAGAAACGGGAATTTTTGTAGAATTTGTCCTTTTTCAAGAATAGGTAAATTTTTGAGAGTAGATACTTATCTCAAGAAAAGTTATTTTGTTTCACAAAAAATGTGAACTTGAAAGATAAGGTAGTTTTTTAAGAAATGACAATTTTTTGTAGAAAATTAAATTTAAAAAAAATACTTTTTTTAAGAAAAGGTACTATTTGTAAGAAAATTTACTTTTATTAAGCAAAGGTTCTTCTTTAGGATAAGGAAAAGCAAATATACTTTGTTTATGAATATGAATAGTTTTTTTTTTGCCAGAATTTACTTTTTTTAAGAAAAGGCTCTTATTTATAAAAATTTTCTTTTTTTAACTGTTTCACTTTGGCTTTTCTAAATGTACTTTTTATTGGGTTCAAAACTACAATACATACTAAATATTGGTTACAGGCTCCACCTAGAAAACTTCCCATTAAACAAGAAATTTTCCAAAATATGTGAGATATGTAGTTAGTCTGGACACAAACCACGGCAAAAGTAAACAATATAGTTGATAATAGTGGCATGTAGCATAATAGTGTTAAAACAAAAGTTGTTTAATTTTTTTCATTTAGCCCCCATCCCGCAACGTGCGATAAGGAACTTCGTTCCAAAAAAGTTGAAGTTTTTAAATAATTGTCGAGAAGGGAGCTGATGAGGTGCCTTGGTAAACTATGCTATGTATGTACATTAGACTGACTCACAAAAAAAATTGTTTTTGTTCCACCCCCTGAAATGTACCTTGACTTGTTTTTTGATGATACCCAAAATATTTCGCGTCTAGGATTAAAACCCCGTGAGCTGGACCGTTTTTAAAAAAAGGCTTTTTTTGAGTTTTTCAAAGATTTTTGATAGTTAACTAAAGATATTATGTGCAATATTAGTATCATAGGAAAGCATTTTTAAGGACGCATCCAACGGTATGAAAAACATGCCAACAAATGTTCTATCAACTATCAAAAATCTTTGAAAAACTCAAAAAAAGCCTTTTTTTAAAAACGGTCCAGCTCACGGGGCTTTAATCCTAGACGCGAAATATTTTGCGAATCACAAAAAAACAAGTCAAGGAACATTTCAGGGGGTGGAACAAAAACACTTTTTTTGGCCCCATACAAAATGAGTCGGTTTAATGTACATATATTCCCAACCATGCACCAAAATATCCAATTTCACTTCATCTTTATAAACTTTTCCTTTGTAAAAATTATTTGTAATGGAAAACTTATCTTTTTAAACTTTAAAATTTACTAACGAACAAAACACACGATACTAGTTAACAGAAAGGTTTGTTAAAATTCTTATACCGGCTATTGCAAATGTTTTGTTATTACCACTAACCCTATGTGCTTCTCATTCTTTTTTATTATATGATGTCTTCTGCTATGCTAAATGGTTGGTTGGATACCTCTCCGCTGTTATATTAATTTAAAATTTTAAAAAAAAATTGACATCACCCGTGACAATGTTCATTCATATGAAAATTGCCGTGACCAGGATTCGAACCTGGGTTACTACGGCCACAACGTAGGGTCCTAACCACTAGACGATCACGGCTATGTGAAGTCATTGATTACACTTATCTTAAAGCCACAAAAAATTCAAAAAAAAATATTGAAACAAAAAAAAATCAGTTTGGTCAACTGCCGATACTCTTGAATAAATGACCCTTCACTTTTATCAAAGAAAAAATCATGCATATTTCAATTGAAAGATTATTGTATAAAAACAACCAAAAAAAAATAAAAAAAAATGCTGCAGTTATTTTAAGATTAAACATAACCGTGATCGTGTAGTGTTTAGGACCCTATATTGTGGCCGTAGTAACCTAGGTTCGAATCCATTGTCACGGATGAAAAAATTGGATATACATATCTCGAAAACGGTGGATGTCTTCAATATGGCATCACTTTAATTTTTACAAAATCGCTAAAACTAAAATTTCTGGAAAATGTTAGTTTAACGGATTTTAAGTATTGCCGCATGAGAGGCGTCAATTTATTGGTTTTGCGGTTGGACGCATCGTTTCCGAGTTATAGCTATTTTTTTATATTAGCGATTTACTTACTTTGGCGTTTTTTAGGGAAAAAAAGTCCATACGAATTGGACCACTTTATGAAAACCCCTTAGAAAGCCGAAAAAATTAGTTATATTTCGATTGAATGCTCCGTTTGCGAAATATACATATATTTACATAATGGCGGTTTAGCGATTTTTTATTCGAAAAATTAAAACAAAAAGTATTGCCGTGGTAAAGACAGCCTCCTTTAGGTGTAAAAAATGTATAATTTTTGCGATTGGACGCACCGTTTTCGAGTTATAGCCATTTTTTATTGACGATTTTTTGAAAAAAAAAATTATTTCATGCGAATGGGAACACTTGGTGACAATCCCTTAAAAACCCGTAAAAATTTGTTATTTTTTCTGTTGGACGATCCGTTTTTGAGATATAGACATGTTTTCATATTTTCGACCAAAAATGGGCACGAAATACGAACCCTGGTTATAAATAATAATAATTTTGTTCATATTTAAATATAAAATACACAATTTTAATACAAAATAATGTGGTTTACTTTATTTCTAAAAAATTCATACCTTCACGAAATTCGTCTCGGAGTGAACTACGACCACGATTGAATTCACCATACCATCGATAAACACTGGTCCTTGATGGAGCTTAATCGCCAAAAATTGAATTAAGTTCATCCATGCACTGTTGCTGAGTTAATCCACGTCGAAAGTTGTAAAAAATAATCGCACGAAAATGGTCACGATTTAATTCCATTTTTGGGCCGAGATGAATCTTTTAAGTTACTGTAAACAACCCAAATAGCGCTCGTATGTCAAAACGTTCTGAGTACGCATAACCTCAAAAATGTCCAACTTTACGATAGAGCTGTTAGTTGCCAGATTGCAACACTAGGGTTGCCAAATCCCGAAACATAAAATTCAACCCGTACATTTTTCGTTGATCCAACTAATAGAATATTCACCGCTACAGGATAATTTGATTGCTACAACTAAAACCCGATTGGCAGATCACATCTATTTTCTATTGCTGTGGCTTCAAGTATTGGTAATCACAACTGAGTAATGTGATAGTCCAAGAAACCGCCAAATTTTGGTCGGCTGTAAATATAGTTGTGACAACGAATCTCTTCCCTGTGTTTTTCTAGAATATTTAGAATATTTATTTAGAATATATTTACTTACTTTTCTTAATAACCACGAATAATCTTTATATCTTTAATTTCTTTTCATATAATATTAGTTTTTAGAATTATAAACTTCAAGTTTTAAATACATTTAATTATGTTGTGGTAACTGAATTGAAAATGAAATTCGGCTGTACCTACAGAATTAATGAGAAATTGACAACGAATTGATACCAAATTCGGTAGCGACAACCGAATTGATGCCAAATTCGGTTGTTGCACCTGAATTGATGCCGCATTCGCTTACTCCAACCAAATTTGGTACCAATTTCGGTTGCGGCATCCGAATTATTTATTAGAAACTTAGTTGACAGATCGAATATAATTCAAGATTCAGTTGTCACAACCGACTCGATAATGAAACGAGGTTGCTTCCATCGAATCTCAGTTTTGAGGAAAAAATTTGTTCGTGGCAACCTCAATTCGGTTGCGGCAACCCCAATTCGGTGTTAACATTAGAATTTACGGTTGCTACAACCTCTTCTCAACCAATTAGTTATCTCGGTTTTCAAACTTCTGAATTTTCCAAATATAAGAGGCTTTTGAGACAGCCTGTAAAAAAATCATGTATTTTTAAAGTTAACAAATTTGAATGATGTTAGAAAATTTTTTAGGGTAGACTTTATGTACTTTTTGTGGAGGGTGGAAGGACCAGCTATTAAAAGTTTCAATAATACTACAACATTAATTTAATTTAATAATTTTTTTGTTACGAATAGTTTACCATTTGTGAGATTTGAACCTATAAACCTCAACACATATTCGACGGTGTTATGACCGGTACACCACAGGGGGCAAACAATAATTCTTACTAAAAACTTAATTTATGACATTACCATAATATTATTGTCTTGCTAAGACTTAATACTTTTTTTATTTAAAAAAAAAACAACTCCACCCGTGACAATGTTCTTGTGAGAGCATTGCCGTGACCAGGATTCGAACCTGGGTTACTACGGCCACAACGTAGGGTCCTAACCACTAGACGATCACGGCTGTGTGAAGTCTCAAATTACCGTTATGCAAATGTAAGCTTTAACTCAAGAAAGAAAAAAAACAGTTCATAAAATTGCGATTTTGTAATTAAGCGTTGGTTATGAGATTTGCTCTACTTTCGCTCTTTTTGATTTAACAATTGTTTACGTTTACGAACGCAAATAAATCGAAGTTAAACAAAGTAAACTAATTTAAGTAGAGCTATTTTAAGACTTCACATAGCCGTGATCGTCTAGTGGTTAGGACCCTACGTTGTGGCCGTAGTAACCCAGGTTCGAATCCTGGTCACGGCAGTGTTCTCACAGGAACATTGTCACGGGTGGAGTTGTTTTTTTTTACAAAAAAGTCATTTAAATTGATTTTAATTTAATTTATGTTAAAATATTGGCAGTTCCTTTCGCACGTTGCGGGATGGGGGCTAAATGTAAAAAAAACTTAAACAACTTTTTTTGAACATTATTATGCTACAAGCAAGTATTATCAACTATCAGCCCTATCATGGCCAAAATGAAAGAAGTTTAAAAAAAGATAATTTTCTTAAATAAGTACCTTTTCTTAAAAAACGTAAATTTCTCAAAAAAATACATATTAATATTCATAAACAAAGTTTATTTTCTTAAAAGAATTCCTTATCTTAAAGTAGTATATTTGCTTATAAAGTAAATTTTTATACAAAAAGTATCTTCTCTTAAAAAGTAATTTTTTAAAATAAGTACCTTCTCTTAAAGTAAATTTTCTTACAACAAATTGCCTTTTCTTAAAAAACTACCGTTGCTTTAAAGAGTACCTTCTTTGTGAAACAAAACAACTTTTCTTGAGATAAGTACCTATTCTTAAAACTGTACCTATTCTTAAAAAAAGGACCAATTTAAAAAAAATTACCATTTCTTAAAAAAAAAATCTTTTCTTAAAAAAAATATATTTTCTTCAAAAAAATTACTTTTCTTAAAAAAACTAAATTTTCTTACAAAAATGCCTCTTCTTGAAAGTACCTTTTCCTAAAATTAAAATAATACATTTTCTTTTCTTGAGATAAGTAGGCTTTCTGAAAATAAATACATTTTCGTTACAAAATAACCTTTTCCTAAAAAGAGTACCACTTCTTTAAAAAGTACCTGTTCTTAAAAAAGTACTTCTTTGTATAAAAATTCACACTCTTATGGCTTTATCTTACAGAAAGTACTTCTTCTTAAAAATAGTACCTTTTCTTAAAAAAAAACAGCTTTTAATAAAAGAAGTGCCTCTCTTTAAAAAAGGACCTTTTCGGGAAAATATGATACATATTCGTACAAAATGGGCCTAAAAATATCCTTATTTTTAAATACATTCTATAAAAAATTTGTTCTTAAAAAAAGTTTATCATTTTACAAACAGTATCTTTTCTTAAAGATCCTTTTAAATTATCGCATTTTTCAACCGACGCCTTAGCCGTGTTAGGACTAACTAGTGCATAATATATAGCGAAGGAACTTTATTCCAACGGGGTGTCCCGTGACACCTCGTGTAATTTTTTTATTTTTTTGAAAAATTGTTCGCCGCTGATCATGAACTCTATGTCAGATTAGCGTTACCATCGGTCACTGGCCACATTTGAAAATGGCCGATCTAATAAGTTGGCCAAAATTTTAAATTAAATTTCATTGCTTTTTGGGGTCGGTGGATTTGATCGGATGTCAACATTTCAAACTTTAAAACGAGAAGGCAGCCGAATTTCTTCTACCGTTTTGAACCGGTTCCTGAAACCGCTTATTACATCTAATCGTCATAAAACAAGTTTTTTTTTTTAAACCGGTTGAGTACATAAGTTTGGTTCCCAACTTGTGTTTTGAAATATTAATATAATAATATTAATGTATTAAAATATTAAACTAGCACCCATATTAATCTATATTTACACTTTATATCCTACTTAGGGTATTCTACTTTGATCCACCATTGGAGTGGTAAAATACTCGACCTTTGCAGAAACCCGGATTTTTTTTTTTTTTTTAAAACAAGCACTCAGGGGATGCCCCCTATAAATGCAGTGCATTGTGTTGGCGAAGCAAAATGGAGGTAGTGGAGGGTGGAAAGAGGAAGTAGTGTCTGTTGGCATTTGCCTTGAATGTTTGTATGTCACAATTGGTGGGAAATACACTAGCCGGAAGTTTATTCCACATACGGACTGTACGACTGAAGAACGAATTTTCTCTATAGTGTGTAGTGCGGTCAATCGGCCAGTCTATAAAAAACGGATGAGAGTTCCTGGAAAGCCGCGTACTTCGGCTAAATATCCTCAGGTCTGGCATAAGTTGACGGATGTCCGAGTAACACATACCGTGGAAATATCGATAGAACAGCGACACGCAACCCACATTTCGACAATGCTCAAGGGAGGCAATAGAGTTGGATACCCTACTGTCCCCTATTAACACCGTCGCTCTCCTATGGACACGGTCGAGAAGCTCCAAAGAAGCCCTAGGGGCACCTGCCCATATATGGGAGATATACTCCATCTTTGGTCTGATGTAGGTGGTGTAGATATTCAGAAGAGCAGATGGAGTGAAGTATTTCTTGCACCACTTTAAAAAGCCTAGACACTTGAATGCATCTTTCGACACTTCAAATACATGTTTTGCCCAACGGACATCGCATTGTATTTTCATGCCCAGAACATCAAGAGCGCCTGATTCATCAATATCCACACCGTCCATAAATAATGACGACACACCTGGGTCAGCACTACGTTTATGCGACAACAAACAACACTGGGTCTTACCCGCATTAAAATCTACTCTATTCTTTCAATCCCATTCAACAATGGACACCAGATCGCGGTCGAGTGTTTCATTCATCGTCCTGCGTTTGACTTCAATCTCTTGAAGACTTGGCCTACGATCGAATGAATAAGAATGACAGAGATTACTGTCATAGGCAAAAGAGTAGATTGGATTCACAGTCTGACCCAGGAGATCGTCAATGAAAATAAGAAAAAAAGAAGGAGAAAGAACAGAGCCCTGTGGTACATCTGCAGTGAATTTATGCTCGTCGGATGAAACCCCATCTACAACAACTCGTATAGTGCGATCTCTGAGAAAACTCGATATAAATCGAGTGAAGTTATCACCGACACCAAAAGCAGCTAGCTTTGACAAGAGTGAATCGTGCCAAAGTCTGTCAAAGGGCTTGGAAATATCAAGAGCCACTACCTTAGTCTTACCAAGCCGGTGGATGTATCGACTCCACTGTTCCGAAAGGAATGCCATCCAGTAGATCTCTTTCTACGGAAGCCATTCTGCCGATCATTAAGAAGATCATTGATTGGACTCATTTCGAGTTATTCCATGTTAGTTTTTCCAAAAACCGGTTTTAGAATAACCGACCGATATGAAACCCGGTTTAACCGTTTTTTTTTATTAAAAAAAATATACTTATTGCAGGCAGGTTTTGCAGTATTGATTGGGAAGAATTCAGATTGATACGTAATTGTGTTTTAATTAATAAGTTTAAAAAAACCGGAAACCCCGGTTTCAAAATAACAAAAAAACTGGTTATTCGAAAATGTGAGTTTTTAAAAACCGGTATTTGGTTTTATATTAAAACCCCAGTTTCTCAGTTTTCGGTTTCGGCCACTCTACCCACCATCTCACCATGCAATCGCTGAGAAAGTGTGACATATTACACCTTTTTGGATGGGAATAGACTTCAGCTAAGCGACCGTTGCAGTTAGAACAGTCTTCTTTTTCATCGAAATAACTTTTATGAAAAAAAACTGGAAAACTTGAAATTTAATTTTTAAAAGAAAAATTTTATAAAACTTGCACCATTTTATAAATAGATTGATCATAAGTTTGAAAACAGTGTTGGGGAATCAAATATATATATTTATCATTTCCTAGCACATTGGAGTAAAGTTCTAAAATGGCAAAACCCGTACACTTTGATCTCTGCCCTGTAGAAGGGTTTTATCACCAAATTAATCCGGAACGCTTTGTTATTTATTCTTGTATTATTTTCCATAACATGCGGCCATGTAAATATAGTGCCACAACAAAATCATATACATAGTGCACAAAAAAAAATTACCCTTAACTAGAGCGTTCAAGGCCGAAAACCGACGAACCCGGTTAACCGGGTATTTTGCAATTAACCGTGCCTGGTTTTTAAAAACCCAAATTTTCGAATATTTCACATTTTTCGAGTTAAGTAACACATACATAGATATCGTGTTCCAAATATAATTTTGTATCAGTAACTGAATAAGTTCTGGTTACGATTTGAAATTTTTGTTTTTAATTTCAAAATGAATTTATAATTTGAACTTCATACACTGCAAATCACTTAAATAAGGAATTATATTTTTCAAACTTTGAACGTAAATATTAGGGACATAGGAGAATTACGAAATTCGTTACGAATAAAGCCTATAATCTATCTATATTTGTGAAGCAAAATTAGAAAAATATTTTTTTTATTTTTTATACAAAAGTACTTTTTTTCTTAAATAATAATAAATAATAATATACATTATTTATAATTATAAATAATAATATATAATATTTATAATAATAAATAATAATATATATTCTTTATAATAATAAATAATAACATATATTATTTATAATAATAAATAATAATTAAATAAATTAATGGTTTTTGAATGCACCACTTGAATAAGGAATTATTTTATATTGATCAAGTAGGCCATTATTCTTTATTGAAATGTATAAAATATATCAAAACATTTAACAGTTTTGTTTTAAATTTCAACCAACATGGGACGCGTGCAAAAACTCTTAACGCCAATCGAAAAAAACACCAACAAGATAACGTTCCAATTCATTCTGCCAAAGCTGTAAAATATTGGATTCATGAACAAAATGTGGAACTTTGGCATTGGCCCCCATATTCACCCGACCTAAATATAATGGCAAATGTCTGGGGGTGGTTTGTACGAAAAGTATACGAAGACGGAAACAAAAGAAAAATTAAAAGACGGGATAAAAGAGGCATGTGATGTTTCTCATGTTTCTCAATAATTGTCCGGCTCAAGATCAATAACTATTAAAAAGTACTTCTTCTATGACTCATGGGACTCAATTTCTTTAAATTATATAGGGTGTCTTCATTACTAATCAATGCCTGACCGTATTTTTGAAATTTTTCCAATAAGGGTGGTAGCATCCATTACTAAATTTATTTGTTTTCGTAGTATTGGTCGTAAATTTTACAAAAAAAAATATACTGTGCAAGTTAAAAAAATAGAGTTGGACTCAGCGGATTTACACTAATTTGGGTCCTACAAATCTAACTGCATATTAGTTTTTTGGCCTATAATTATGGTTTCATACAAATTAATTTTTTTTTTAATTTTATATTCAGAGGCTGCGATTTAGAGGTAATTTTTTAAGACAAGTTGATACATTTGTCACCATCACCATGATTGTTCATTACTTTGCTAAACTTGCTAAATTTTAAAAATATAATTCCTGATTTAAGTGATACATGCAAATTTGTTTCAAATTGGAATATAATTTTAAATTTAAAGGAGTTTAAGGTCAATTTGAAATTAACTTCTCAATTTTATATTAAATTCACATTCCAAATCTAGATCAGTTACTTATTAGTTAAATAATTAAACGAGATTAAATAAAAATAAAATAAATGGTTTCCCATTACATTCCATGAAGGGACTGGGGAGAACTTCTCACAATCACTGAGCTGTGCGCTTTCCAGTTTTCATTCACTGATTGGGACCTACAGTTTTACACCGATTCCGAACGGTAATTTGAGAAGCTTTTTCATGGCTAGATACTCGATAGTGTCGCCGTCACTATGCGAGGTGACCGCCGCCGAAAGAAAATTTATTTTTTTTTTTTTTTGAAGGTGGTCAGAGCCGGGTTCGAACCCCGGATCTCATGTACAAGAGCCGCGCACACTAACCATTGCACCACCGACGGCCACAATTAAACGAGATTATCGAATTTAAATACTGCTATGACATCTTGATATTAAAACACGAATAAGAATATGCAATTCAATTCAATCCACTTCAATTCAAGTCAATTCAATTCACTTCAATTTAAACCAATCTAATCTAGACTAATTCAGTTAAATTTTATCTTCAGAAGAAAAATATTAACTGATGTGGTTCTTTAGAGAAAATTAAAATATATTAAAAATAATGGCCTGATTTTATGTTAATTTTCCTACAAAATTTAAACAAATTGTTATCCATGCAAAACGAAAAAACCGAAATTTAAAAGGTTCCACAGGTTAATCCATAGAGTAATCTCATACTAGAGAGAATATTTGGCACACTCTTCTTGATGCGGTCGATGTGATCGAGAGATGTTTGACGAAAAGTGGCATACACCAGGTGGAATTACAATACCATCTTGATTTAATTTTTCATGTCGTTTTGGTGAAAAACTATGAAATTTAAATGTGGTTTAAACTTTTTTATTGACTGTTATTGTTAGCATAGATTTGTGTTGTATTTAACACAATAATTTTAACATACAAACAGTGATGCCAACACATCTTTTTAAAAATCCCTACGTATCTCAAAAAAATTCCCTTTTTTCCCCTACAGGCAGTTTCGTTTTCCCTACATTTTCCCCTACGTCAAGTTCTTTGGATTTAAAACAAATATTATTTAAATGATGTAAAATTATTTTGCTCAACGCTATAGTTGTATAAATTACTTCAGATTCCATTAATATTTAGTAGAACAAAAAATTAAAATAAAATTAAATAACATAAAAACAAATAAATAAATGAATTTGTCGTTCAGTTGTAAATAATATTAACTTATTACTTGTACAGTTCTTTAAAATGCATTCTCTTAAAAAGACTATCAGTGCATTTAAACGTATCAAGCTTATTACGGTTGTCATTGTCGAAATACGACTAGTACTAATTTTGTCCAAATTTCCCAAAATTAACAGTAGTCGTATTGCGACAGCGACAACCTTAATAATGGTAATACAATTACTTGTAACAGATTGTAGATGAGATATAATTATACGTATTGAACTTAGTTTATCATGACTCAACTTATTTCGTTTCTTTCTACGTCAAAACAAATATTATTTAAATTATAGTTATTTATTTTGCTCAAAACTATTGTTTTATAAATTTGCTCTGGTTTCATTAATATTTAATAACACAAAATTAAATAATATAAAAACTATTAACTCATTCAATTTTAAATAATTGTAATAGATTATTTGTACAATTTTTTAAAAAAAACATTCTCTTAAAGTGACTATTGGTTCATTTAAAACTTTTACAATTACTTGTATTAGACTGTAGGTGAGATCTCATTATACATATTGAGCTTAGATTATCATGACTTAACTTATTTCTTTTCTTTGTACGAACATCTGTAACTACTGAGAAATTTTTCTTTTAAAGTTTATATTTTTACTACACACTGTCTTTCAAAAACTCTTTTCTTCACTTGACTTTTCTTTGATTCTTAAATTATTTGCGCAGCCAGAGTTCTGGGCCACCCATATTTAACGGCGGTGAAATCAATTTGAAAATGATTAGGGCCCTTCAGCTGTGCAATATAAAGACAACTATAATTTTTTAACTTGTGTGATGTCGTAATCACATTCAAAAATGTATATAAATAACAAAATTGAACGTTTTCAACTCGACCGAAAAATCCCTACGTAGACGGAAAGAAAAAACTCGTTCCTCCCAAACGAAATCTCAGATAACTGAAGTTCGTTTGGGGACTGTAGTTGGGAGAAACGAACTTCTGTTAAGCCATACATATCATTTCGTTTGGGAGAACCGAAAAATGTTTGCAGCAAACGAGTTATGAAAAACATAAGCTGAAAAAACGTTTGCGAGAAACGAAAAACGGTTCCGCCAACTGCTCCCTCGGTTACAGCAACCGAGTTGTAGTTGATCCTAACGAAAAAAACGTTTGCGAGAACTGAAAAACGTTTGCAGTAAACGAGTTATGAAAAATTAAAGCTGAAAAACGTTTGTGATAAACGAAAAATGGTTCCACCAACTGTTCTTTCGGTTACAGCAACCGAGTTGTAGTTGATCCTAACGAAAAAAACGTTTGCGAGAACTGAAAAACGTTTGCAGTAAACGAGTTATGAAAAATTAAAGCTGAAAAAACGAAAAACGGTTCCACCAACTGTTCTTCCGGTTACAGCAACCGAGTTGTAGTTACAGCAACCGAGTTGTAGTTGTAGGTACTCTATTCAGTACATTACTTATACATTAAAATTTATATTTATGGCTTCCATAAGCTCTTTTATGTGTAAATTTCCAACTTTTATGATTTTGGTTTTACCCATAAAGATTGTTTTAAAAAAAGTTGGAATTTTTGTCTATCTTTTCAGTGTCTACGAACACGTCCATCTCGACTTGCATTCAAATAACAACTAAAAGCGCAGCAAACTACAACGCGCCAGTTGTCCATCCAAGATATGTATATTGACAAGGCAAAAGCCTTTTATCTGAATGCGTGAGTGAGTATGTCAAACGAGGGGACTGTGTATACAGTCGACAGAAAGAGAGAATGAGGGAAATTTACGTTCTTCGTACTCGTTAGAAAAATGGCTAATTTCAGTTATCGCAAAAGGTTTTTAACTTGCGACAAATGTAATTTTGTATTCGTTTAGTGCAAACGAGATCTCGTTTACAACAACCAGATACACATTTGCGATATATGAGTTTATTTGGGAGAACTACATAAACGGTTGCGATTAATAAATTAATACAAATCAATCAAAGTATTGTTGTGGCAACCGAGCAATAAACGTTTTTTTTTTCTTTGCGTGTATCGACGGAAACCTAAAAATCTGTCCTTTTTTCCCTGCACATGAATTTTTTGGAAAAAATCCCTACAAAAAAGGAATTTTCCCTACATTTGGCATCACTGCATACAAAACGAAATGTCGTTGTTGTTATTTTGTTCGTTGTTTTGTAGCATTGCATCTATCTGGTATTAATAAAGCAATTTTTTTCAACATCGAAATATCACACCAGGTCCAATGTCATAAATTTGGTGAGAGAACTATTAGGTCTACTATAGGTATTAATTAGTCTATGGGTTAATCCCAATACGTGAAACGGAAAACCGGTTTACCGAAAAATAGATTTTTGAAGTGTACCAAAAAGTACATACGCTATAATAAGAGTACACTTTGTATAAGTACGCCATTGTTGTAATTAAATAAAATTGTACTGAAATTAAAAAGAATAATAAAAAAACGAAACACAAATCTATAAAATGCATCTTTATGTCAAACAACAAAAAATTTAAAAACGAAAGAATTAAAAGCAAACACAAGAATATTATATTTAAAAAAAAAACAACCTCTCCGTGACAATGTTTCGCGAGAACATTGCCGTGACCAGGATTCGAACCTGGGTTACTACGGCCACAACGTAGGGTCCTAACCACTAGACGATCACGGCTACTGAGGCGTTGTGCGGAACGTCGGCTAACAATAAAATATAAACACAGCCACAACCAACAACCCAGTAAACGATGTGAATGCACACACACTAACCCCTCCCCACACACAATAAATCCAGTGATTATTTCTGGTTTTCGGTTCAACGAAACAAAAACCTCAAGTAAGCGAGCGAATGGAATACATGAATGAATGAATGAATGTGTGAATAAACGTTCAAAGTGAAAGGCGGCGGCATTAACCGAGTGTTATCAGCTAAAGAAAACAATAACAACAAAGACATCATGAAACTATCAGCACTCGCAAAAGCTGAAGTATAATATTTGTTGAAGGTGCTACATAAGTGTAAAGATACAATTGTTGCTATGTATGGCTGTGTGTATATGAGTATGCAATATTGTATTGTTACTAAGGCATAACATGTAGAGCATTGAAATCATGGAATACCTCGGACTTGTTTATACTGATGGGCATGTTTTTATTTATTTTTTATTTTCATTTTAAAAATAGAAACAAAACAAAAATAGAAACTCAAGTTAAGAAGATGATCTAAAGAAAACCAACTACACTCACTAGTATTTAGATAGTGATGCTGCAGTTGATATCAGGTTTATTGCATAAAGAATTTGCAAACTTGTTTTCAAATCAATAGTAACGTTGAGTTATCTATGAACTACAGATGAACCTTCTATAACGCAATATATAGTACATGTGTACCTACGCAGGTTGCCACAGTTGCCACAGTTGGTAATATCCAACCAAAATTGGTAACATTTAAATGGCTTGGTAACATGGTAACATTTTATTAATTTTGATAACCTTTTGATATGAAATAATTAGTATAAGAAAAAGCATTTAATTTGATACTTCTATTAGAAAATTTGACGAAATGTGATCTAGACTGTTATTTACAAACAGAAGAAAACATGAAGCACTGGCAACACTATTTGGGAGAATTGAATAATTATGGGCCTAACCAAAATACGCACTTGTCGTCGTTCGTACTAAATAAGCAAATATATTCGTCTCTTTCGCACTAACGAACTCTTTATGCTTTAATGTGGTCTGAATATAAAAGTGTTATGCCATATTTTATGATTTCCTTTTGGTTTTTTTAAATCTTTATATTGATGTATGATGATGAAAAGCTTCTCAAAAAACGTTCGGAATCGGTGTAAAACCGTTGGTCCCAATCAGTGAGTATAAAACTTGAAAGAGCACTGCTCACTGGTTGTGTGAATCTCTCCCCGATCCCGTCATGGGATGCAATGGGAAACCATTTATTTATTTTTTTTTATTGATGTGTGTAGGTAATATGATTTTCTAAAACGAATTATTTTAAATAAGCATTTAATGTTGTAAATAAAAAATTTTAAAATTTGGTAATTTTTGGTAACTTTTTGGAAAATTCTGGTTATTAAAAAACTATCCCTGTGGCAACCGTGACCACGTTATATAAATAGATGTTTGCTTTGGCATATTAAGGGTGGTATTCTATATGTCGTGAATGAGTCACTTCGCGTTACTTTTGTCGTTTTGGTAGTTTATAACACGTTACAGCTGTTCGGTGACTACCTGCATTGAGTTACTTTATTTAATGGGTATTTTATAAAACGCAGCGCACAACGTTTTTGATCACTTCAGCTGTCAAATTGAACACGCCACAGTTCTTCGCGTTAGTTGAAGAAATTACAAATTTAAAGAAAAATGTCGATCGAGAATAGGCAGTTGGAAGTATTTTGGATTTGAGTGATTATAAGTAGTTGCCAATTTTGGCTGAAATGCATTCGACGGATAGGGCTCAAACTTTTTTTTTTTAAATAATTTCAAATTACACTGTTTACGCACTGAAACTCTTATTTACAATAATAGAATTAGAAATGGAACGTTCAAATAAATAATGCGTTGCAAAAATAACGGGTCCGCCAAATAACTTATTTTTTTTTTGAAATGCTATAAAAAAAACTACTGAATATTTTCACAAATTTCTTTTTTTATTTGAAAGTACAATCCTTCCGGTTAATAATGGAAAATAATTTCATTCAAATGGCTGCCTCGTCTGGCCATGCAGTAGCCTACACGATCGGTCCAATTTTTAAGCACATTATCGATTGTGTGCAGCTGTATTTCACCAATGGCTTCACGAATATTGTCCTTTAAAGCGTCAATTGTCTCTGGCTAACACTTATCTTTGAGGGCACCCCACAAATAATAGTCCAACGGTGTCAAATCGCAGCTCCGAGGTGGCCAAACGACATCAGCTCTGCGGCTGATAATGCGATCTTCAAAAACAGGGCGCAAAACATCGAGTGTAGCTTCGGCTGTGTGGCACGTAGCGCCGTCCTGTTGAAACCAAATATTGCCAATATCCTCCTCTTCAATTTTTGTGAACAAAAATTCGTTCAACATGGCAGGATAACGAACGCCATTGACTGTAACGGCCACTCCTTGCTCATTTTCAAAGAAAAATGGCCCAATTATGCCTCTGGACCAAAATCCGCACCAAACAGTGACTCGTTTTGGGTGCATCGGCTTTTCAATGTATGCGTGCTGGTTTTCTGTGCCCCAAATGCGACAATTTTGCTTGTTTACATACCCGCCAAGATCAAAATGAGCTTCATCTGAAAAGATGATTTTTTTGGCAAAATCGGCATCTTCTGTAAGTCGATCGCAGGCCCATTTTCCCCATATTTCCCAGCATTGTTCAAGCGTATACACAACCATATTCGTTCAGCGGAAGGATAAAACTAATTATCTGTCAAATCAGACATGAGCTAAGTGTTACCATTCACGAAATAAGCACTAGTTGAAAAAAAAAATCCAATGAGTGTTCGAACTCACGGGCGATGTGTTAACACCTTTTTGCTACACGGTACCTGTTCGATTTCTATGAACACATTCGTAAATGTTACATTGGAAAATAAAAAACAGCGTTCAATCATATGATGACGTTACAGTTAAATAATATTAATACTTAAAATTATTTAAAGACCCAGTGCAAGCACATGTGTCATTATTTTCTTGCTCCATACTTTTTGTTTTATTCCCACAAAAGTCAAAGAATGCAAAGCAACAGACACTTGTACATACATACATACATTGTTATATTCGTACGATATAACCGAAGATCAACATAAAATACTTTTTTAATATTACTCCAAATTAAAACACTTCAATCTCGGCTCGCCGACATCGGATCGCCTTAATTTTTGGCCTAAACTCTTCGTCGAAACCCGCACTAGCTTTTTAATCCAAAAATTAATAAAATCGGCTATGAATTTCCAGAGAAAATCGCGTGGGAAAATTATATGAAAATCGCCCAATAATCACTTTCAATACCGACTGCCAAGCGACGAACAAACAAACGATGATTTACTCTTACAAACCTAACACTTGCGTATGTATTAATTTTATAGTTTACTGCCCTAGAGGCGCGCGTATAGATGTTAACACATCAAAAACGTTACATGGCGGACCCTTTATTATAATTATATTTAAAAATTATAGACATCAGTTGATGTTGACAATAATAAACAAAATAACCAATACAATACAATCAATACATACCAATACAAGACAACTAATTTAATATAGATGGGGAAATTTATTGGACATTGAACCCCAAAATAACATAGATTTTACACATTTCATGTGAGTGTTGTTGGTATTTGCAGTGTTATAAATAACAGCAATCTTAAAATTTGTTGATCTACTGAAATAGAGCTGAATTTTTTAATGTTTTTCATTCAGAGCATTTCACTCACGATAACTTTTTCTAATCTATAATTGTTTATTTTACTTGGGCAACTCTATAAACCGCATATGTCAGTGACAGCTTTCGTAAACAAACGCAAGCGCGAAGTGATATATAAACTACCATTCTTTGGCTTTTGCGTTTACGTTCACTTCGGGACTTTCACAGTTAGTTCAAATAAAAAACTACGTTAATGAATTATTAAAATCAATTCAAACTTTAGAATTTTTAACCACCTCTTATTTGTTAAAGTTTTATCTCGAAATATATGATTTTTCAAATTATTATGATGAGTTCTTTATGACGTCACAGCCTACGAGAGAATTTTGTGTTTGATGATACTTAGCGATCTTCGTTCGATACTAATTCGCATATGTAAATTGCATAATTCAATTTGTATATATACGATTGATGATCAACAGATGGTATCAATTAGGACACAATAGTTAGGCGTCTGATGATGAACTTGTCACGGAGTCGTGCCAGTGAGAGTGCTTAACAGAATTGTCTATTATTCCAACAAAACCCAACCCTTTTTCAATTAGGGAAATCTTCCCGACCTTGTAAGCTTGTAGTATGAATTTCTCATATATTAATGGAAAACTAACGCAATCGGTCATAAATAATCTTCAATTTAAAAACGGGAATTATTTGCTCAAAAATATTCCAGAAACCAAATAAAGTTGTATGTATCCACCAAAATCACTAGAAAATTGTGGCAATTAAATTAATTGAATTTTCCAATTTTTTCCTTCAATACTGAAAATTTTTATAAAAGCCGGGAATATTTCTTTGATTTGACTAATTTTAATTTTTGTTATTCGTTGAATTTTCACAATTTATGAATAATATTTTTAATTGTAATTCGTTAATCCATACATAAAATTAATTAAACCAAGGAATGTTTTTGTTGAATCAAAGATTGACAAATAGAATTCTTTGAAAATAAGAATTAAAGATTTGTAATATTTACAAATGTTTTTTTTGAAACTACTGAATTTATTTTCAGTTTTAACAAAAACCGTAGGATGAAAAACAACAAATCGTGTTTTGTTACATCAGCTAATCTATTTCTATGACTGAAAATTATACAAAAAATCCATTGAAATTGGACCCGACATTGTCCGATACATAGAATTTGTTTTGTCTGTGTAGATTTTTATTTTCGATTGAAAACAAAATAGGAATTAAATTGTTTACAACAGCGCGCGGTAAATGTTATAGATATTGATCATTGTAGAATTATCTATAAGGTATAGTCGTTTAAATATGTGATTAAATTTTTTCCATTTAATTATACCCTCATCGATAGGAAGGATCCATATTAAACCCTCAGTATCTTTGGACGAAATTAGTTTTGGGACTATTTAATACGATTGAGCCGTGTCTGTCTGCCTGGCTGGTCAACACGATAACTGCCGTAAATCTTTATCGATCACATCGAAATTTTGTCAGTGACTATTATTTGTCCAAGGTTAGCTTGGGATTAAAAATGGGCGTTTTGGCCATGCCCATTCTGGTACCTCCCATACAAATGGACACATTTAGTACGAAAACATGTTTCTTCTAAAACCTTTTTCTCGTAGATGTGATTAACTTCTACTCAAACATTGGTTAATAATCTCTAAATATCTACTTAATTGGAGAAAATGGACGATGTCGCCACACCCATTCTGGTACCTCCCATGCAAAGCTTGGAGGTAGTCCGTGTTGTCAATCCGATAAGTCGCGTGAAACACTTCCGATCTTAATGAAATTAGGTTATAGGCTTCTTCATGTCATCAAACGCGAGTCACTAAGTAAGACAAGGGTGATTTTGCCACGCCCATGTTGGTGTTTCCCATACATAACTTGTTCGGCCAGATAACTCCAATCTATGAAATTTGGTACTAGAAAAAATTTAATCAAATGCCACTCTTCTATGGAAAATGAGGCGTTTGGTCTGGGTTGTCAATGAGGTAAGTTGCGTGTAACACCTCCGATCTTAATGAAATTAGGTTATAGTCTTCGTGTCATCAAACGCCAGTCACCGATTAAGGCACGGGTGATTTAGTCACGCCCTACCAAGATAAGTTGTGCGGCCGGCTGGTTGTTCGGCCTTAAATAATAAATAATATACTTTATTTTTTTAATTACAAATAAGACATTAATTTTATATAATTTTAATTGTATTTGTTTATACAATGAAATAATAATATAAATTTGAAACAATGAATTACAATAAAAAAAATATATACAAATAAATAACTCCCTCAAAACAGAACCAATCTTTATGAAGTTTGGTACTAGACAAAATTTAGCCAAATGCACACAAAAGTTTGGCAGATGACCGGGTAACGAAATATTGAAGAATAAAATAATTTAAAATAGACCTAACACTCGAACATTTTAATTTTAAATTTAATACAATAGGTCGAATAAATCATCACATTTTAAAAAATATATATCATATTCCAATTTGGAATGCGAGTTTAATATAAAATTTAAAAGTTTTATTCAAAACATTTAGTTATCAAATAAATTTAATTTCGAAATTTGATAAAACAAATGTTTGAAAAGTTTAATTAATTTTTAATTAATTCAAATCATAAAATCATTTTGAAAAAAAAATTGTTTGGATATGTCAGTTAGATCATATTTCAAAATGGAAATCATATTTCTTAATTCCAAAATTTCACTAAAATTCGAAAATCATATCATTATTACTAAACTGGTTAACCGACGTCAAATAACCGGTATCCGGTTTGTTCGAAAATTACGTTTTTTTAAAACCAGCACACGGTTAATGGCAAAAAATCCGGTTAACTGGTTTCCCCGGGTTTTCGGTTTTGGACACTCTACTTTTGACACAATTGAAATTGGTTTAACTTTTTCTGTAGAAAATTTTAATTCCATTCCTAATAGGAAATTAAAAGAGAATATTATATTTGTAATATAAAACATTGTTTAAAATTTATTATTATTATTTATTTTTCTCATATAATTTGAAGATCATCCAATTTTTTTATTTGTATTATTTACTAAAAAACACAAAACAACTAAATTTAATTTTTATTGTATTTGTTGATGTTTTAAATTACAAACAAGCTGATTTCTCTCGATTTTTGGATGTGTCGATTTTTTGACTACTATAGTCGTCGCACTATATTTTTTAGAAAAAATGGGTTCCCATTACATCCCATGAAGGGATTGTTGAGAGCTGCTCAAAATCTAATTTTTACACTTTACTGATTGGGACCTACACTTTTACAAGGGTTTCGAACGGTATTATGAGAATATTTTTTATGACTACATACCATCACTTAGCGAGGTGGCCGACGTAAATACGCATATGTTTCCACGTAAGTATATGGAGGTTTGGGAGGAAACACGCGAATGCGCCCACGTAAGTATATGGATTTTTGGGATGAAGCACGCATATGTTTCCACGTAAAGGAATACATGTTTGTCAGTAAACATGCTAATGTATGCATTTAAATACAAGTGAGTTTCGGACTTGCAAACATATGAATGTTTGGAGTGTGTTCCAAACATATACATGGGTCCTGCAGAAAGTGTTTGGGAGAATATGTTACAGACGACGTTTTGTTCAGCGTGGGGTATCTTTTACATGGAGTAAGTTAACATAATAGACTTTTGTTATTACTCGTACTACAGTTCGTTTGAGGTTACAAACTAATATGTCACACTTTAAGAGGGTTGCCTGTAGGCTCCTTTCTCTATTACCTAAACATCTTTCCATTTTATATTTACAATTTTACATTGAAGTCAACTATTGTTTCTTCTAACCATATTATGTGATCGAACTTAGCCATGATCGTCTAGAGGCTAGGACACTGTGTGAGAGTGGATGAGCGCGCAGGAACCCAGGTTCGATTCCTGGTCATGGCATTATCACGGATGTTGCTAGATTATAAGTCTTTTTGTTATTGTTGCATCTAAATTTATAACATTAAAATTAAAAAAGTTCGTTAACTTGGTCAAAGATATTTTTCAAAGTGAAAAATTGTTGTTTTTGTTGGATCAATATATAATTTAGGAAAACACACCCGCTGGCATGACTAGTTTCGAACACCGGGACAAATTTATCATCAAATGCCCAACTACTACGCCTGTATTGAAAATATTGGCAGATCGTACTTAAAAACAGATTTCTCATTACATCCCATGAAGGGATTTGGGAGAGCTTCTCACAACCAGTGAGCAGTGCCAGGGGGCATCCACGACACAGCTGATCGACAATGTAGTAGGGAAATAATAGAAAACAGAGTGGTTAGGTGAGAGCGATATGCAACCAAAACCAAACATGCAGCAAGTTAAGTTTAACTAGTGTTTGATTGATACTAATGACAGCTAAATTATGTTTTCTGTTATTTGCTTACTTTTATTGACTATATTACAACCTCATGAGGTCAGACGTCTTACACATATTAATTAAACAAACAAATTAAACAAATTTCAACATATTCTTCCAACTGGCTCTATCCTTCGCCTTTTCTCGCCAGTTGGTAACACCAAGGATACGGAGGGATTCTTCTGCCTGGTCTTTCAAGCGGAGTCTTGGTCGTCCTCGGGTACGTTATCGGGTACGTTATCAAAAATCTTTCGCGCTGGCTCATCTTCATCCATTATGATAACATGCCTAGCCAACGCAATTGGCACACTTTGATTCGTCTAGCTATGTCCACGTCAGAATAGAGATTATATAGCTCTGCGTTCCAGCGACGTCGGTACCCGCCGTTTTCCCTAACAGCACCATATATTTTACGGAGAATTTTTCTCTCGATATAGCTGGACTTTTGTCCGTCGAGAGAGGGCTTTGTTCCTAAACTGCTTGCTGAGCCCAAAATAACATCTATTTGCAAGCACAATTCTCCTATCTATCTCCAAGCTGACGTTGTTGTCCTTGTTCACGGCGGATTCAAGGTAGACAAATTCATCTACCACTTCAAAATTAAATCGGTTGTCAACGTTCAATTGCGGACCAAGTCGAGAGGTTTCTCTAGTCGTTGACACCATCAATTTCGTCTTGCCGTCATTAACGGCAAGACCCACCTTCGCTGATTCCTTTTCGATTCTTGAAAATACTGCAGTAACCTCTCGCAAATTTCGCCCAATGATATCTATGTCGTCAGCATACACCAGCAACATATGGCTTTTCGTGTTAATGGTCTTGTTCTTATTTACTGCAGCCTTTCTCATTATTATCTCCATTAAGATGTTGAAGAGATTGCACGAAAGGGAGTCGCCTTGTCTAAGTCCTCGCTTGCTACCGAATGGTTCAGTGAGGTCTTTCCCCACTTTCACTGCTGATTTGGTGTTGGTCAGCGTCATTCTACAAAGGCGAATCAGTTTTACCGGAATACCAAGTTCAGACATAGCATCGTACAGTTTTCCCCGTATGGGACTATCGAAAGCAGCTTTGTAATCGACAAAAAGGTGGTATATATCGATTTGCTTTTCGTGGATTGTTTCCAGGATTTGGCGTAGCGTGAATATTTGGTCAGTTGTGGACTTGCCTGGTCTAAAACCACACTGATAAGGTCCAATCAGGTTTTCAATAATTGGCTTTAGTCCTTCACATAATACGCTCGACAAGGCCTTATACGCGATGGATAAAAGACTGATACCGCGATAGTTGGAACAGACACACGGATCACCCTTTTTGAATACAGGACATAATACACTGAGACTCCAATCGTCGGGCATAGATTCCCCCAGCCATATACCGCATATCAGTTGATGCATGTGGGCTATCAGTCTTTCGCCACATGCCTTAAAAAGTTCAGTGGGTAGGCCATCCGCACCAGCGGCTTTATTATTCTTCAGGTGGGAGATCACCGCTCTAATCTCGTCTTGGTTGGGGCGGGGGGGGGGTACAATCTATACTATCTTCCACTATCATTACCTCGTGAACTTCCCCCAGGCGCTCGTAAAATGTTTCTTTGACCTCATCATCTTCATCCTCTGTCGGTGCGTGCACACAAATTAACGAGATGTTGAAATATTTCGCTTTGATGCGAATTGTGGCTATGCGGTCACTCACTGAGTTGAACCTTTAAACTAGGTGTCGCAGTCTCTTGCCTACTATAAATCCGCACCCAAATTCGTGCTTACGCTCATGGCAGCTGTAGTAAATATCGCAGTTTTTCTTTCTGGTGCAACCATATCCTGTCCATCGCATTTCCTGGATCGCTGTGATGTCAGCTTTATATTTTCCGAGGACATCCGCCAGTTGGAAAGTGGCACCAGTCCTGTATAGCGTTCGAACATTCCAGGTACATATCCTTAAACCATGGTCCTTATAACGTTTGCGAGAGTCGTCAACAGTTGGGGGGTTTCTTTGTTCATTATATTTTCTGTGTATTTTCATTGCCGATATAACGGTGGCGGGAGGCAAACCCAGCCCACCGTGGTTTGCATTTTACCTACTGCCAGGATGATTATGTTTCAGCCGCCCATTATGGATCAGACGCTGACCAGAATGCAGTGTGTCAAAACTGGATTTTGGTTTCTTCAATTTTGATCCGCCGTTGGCCAGGGGTGTTGGCTCATCCTCCTTCAAAGGACAGAAGAATTTGTCCACTACTTCGAAGAGCTTCAGTGACAGGGTCACCTAATAATCCTGAGACGTATCAGTGATCGCATTACCACTCAGGTTGCTCATTCGTTTCGCCTTCTCACTTTAGCTAGCTAACGGAGGTTTCCGATAAGCCATTGCCCAGTGAGCTGCTTGGACTGCCCAATGAAGGAATCATTTCTGGCCACTCCCAAGTGAATGGCTATCAGAAACTTTCCACCTCTAAGGACAGTCCCATGTCATTTATGTTGTTTGCATTGAACGAAAATACACATTCCGTTTTATTTCTGTCCGTTTTATGTCCAACCAAAGAGTAAAATACAAAAGCAAATCGAACTCGATGAAATGGCTTTCTATGTCGTCGTCATCGAGAGAACGTAAAGAGAGGGATAGAAACTCTTGTCTATTTCTCTATGACTGTGGCAGTGATGATATTTGATAATTTTCGAGGGGACGTTTTGTATTCTTCCGAAAGTACTTTTATCTACGTAAGATTAGTTTCTATAAAATAATTAATCTGTTTTTACACCGAAAGAACTTATAACATTTATTTAATCTGCGGACGGATTGTTAATCTTTCGGTGTAAATGCAGTGAAAACTTTATATATTATATTATAAGAATATATTTCAGTCTTATTACAACAAATAATAAAAATAAATAAATCTTGGCCATTTCGATCAGCTGCGTTTGACAAGGTCGGCCCTGGATATAAAAACAAAATTCCTCCAATTCCTACTGCTTCTACATTACTTATATTGCCATGCGTTGTATTTAAAATCATTTCACATAAAATTTGGTGAGTCAAATCCGAAAGTACTCTTATTGGACCAAAAGGATTTGGGGACTTTTTGATATCGAAACGAGGTACAAAAGTTCTTATCCACTACAAATATCATCCATGGGATGTGCCTGTTCTAGTTTTACATTCACTGATTAAGACCTACAGCATTACATCGGGTTCGATCAGTATTTTGAGAAGCTTTTTCATGGCTAAATACCGCCGTTGAAAGAAATCGAACCCACGTTCTCATCTACAAGAACCTCCACCATATATTTACATTTACATACTTCAACATGAACACTGAAAGTCAAATATTCCTACATATAAAAAGAATGAAGTCTCTTTTCCATTCTTTTATTCGACGAAACTAATTTGTACGCAATTATCGCATACAAACGCTAAATGCACAAAATTTCTTACGAAAATTTCGCCAGAACTGATTACGGGGCTTGGAACAAGGTACAGGGTGTCCGCCGGGAAGGTATACTACTCTGTTTTGCCGCCATTTTGGTAAACAATAGTCTTGACAGTTCATATTTGGCAGTCGTGAAGTAGAGACGTGGCAAATTTATTATGGAAAAACCAACGTGTTTTAATCGTTAAAACATTTTATCGAAATCAATCATTGATTACTGTGACGATGAGAAAGTTACGTGAAATTTATTATTTTAAGAAATGGTGATGTTGATTGACCTCCACAGTCGCCTGATTTGACTGCTCCGGACTTCTTTTTGTGGGGATATCTGAAAAGCAAAGTTTATGCAAACAAACCAGAAACGCTTGAGCAACTCAAACATAATATTCGTCATGAAATTAATGAAATACCGCGTGAAATGTGTGAGAATGTAATAAAAAATGAGGCGGACATTTATCTGATATTATAAAATTAGTAGTGCAGGACTACTGTTCGAGTAATCGCCAAGCGATAGCGGCCATTCTCTCTGCATTTCCCCGTTAATGCTTTCAAGTGCTGATTTTAACATTGGACTGTGATACGAAAACCACTCGATTTTCTATCGCTTTCGGAGTAGTCCGCGAGTGCAGACTTTGGGAGTACTTTTGCACCAATCGCCTTTGAAGCAATTCACGAGTAGGTAGTTTGTAGGTAAATTGGTATTGAGAAAAATTGAAGAATGCAGAGTTTTATTTGAATATGTATAAACGTATACGTTTATTTTTAATATTTTTTGAAAGAGGTATTAAAATATAAAATAAAAAAAATGGAAAAAGGCATTTCATTAGACTGCCATTTTCGCACATGACGCTGCTTTCACAAACTTTTGCTTCTACACAGTATTACAAAAGTTTACATACTCCCTATATATTTTAGTTTTTTTCAACTAGATATGGATATAAAATGCTGTAATGAAATTTATTATTTTGCATCGCATTTTATTGAAAAAAATAAACTAAAAATATTATTACTTCATGGATATATATTAAATAATATAAAAATATTCTATTTTTGGTTTTATGCAAATTTACATAAGTTTACATACGGTTTACAAGTATAATGAAAAAAACTTTGATTAGTAGCTTGTATGTCCTCCTTTGGCTTTTATTACAGCTGATAGTCGAGATGGCATGGAAAAATCTAATTTTTTTGTTGTCTCAGGGGTAATTTTGCTCCACTCGTCCTTCAACGCTTCCTTCAGAGATGGAATTGATGTGATATGACGTTTTTGTAGTCCTGGTTTTAAAACATCACATAAATGCTCAATAACGTTTAGGTCAGGAGATTGTGGTGGATGTTCCAGTTTGTGTTTAACGTTGTAGAGAAGCCATTCCTTCACCATCTTTGAAGAATGCTTCGGATCGTTATCCTGCAGAAATATGGATTTTACTTCCAGATCCAACGTTTCAATGCTCGGGAGATAACTGTCCTTTAAAATACCCACACACATGGTCTTATCCAACTCCATTTGCAGCCATACATTCCCAGACCATGACTGACCCGCCTCCATATTTCACGGTGGAGTTGACATTCTGGGGTAATAACTCCGTATTTGGCTTTCGCCAAACTTTGGCCCTACCATCACCACCAAAAACCATAAAGTTACATTTATCGGTGAATATGACTCGTTCCCAAAAAGTAGGGTCATTTATGTGAACAGTTTCGTACTTTTGGGCGTATTCCAAGCGTTTTTGGATGTTTACAGCTCTGAGCAGTGCTTTGTTTCTTGCAACTCTGCTATTGTACCCATTCCTCTTGATGGTCCTGCGAACAGTCTGGTCGGAAACAGTTACTCCCAGGTCAGTCTTTAATTTTCGATTTAATTCGACTGCGCTTTGTTTTGGATTTTCTTTGACGAAGCGAATAACTGTCCGTTCCGTTCGATCGTCGAGAATTCGATCGCGGCCGCACCGTGCTCTACTTTCATAATTTCCATTTTCTTTGAAATTTTTTATTATTGTTAGGACCGTAGTCTTTTTTAAATTTAATAGCTGTCCAATTTCGTTCAGAGATTTGCCGTCATTCCTTAATTTAATGACTGTTTTTCGAATTGGTTCAGAAATGTCTTTTCCCTTGCCCATTTTACTGCACTATCGAGACTATGATTTTTGTTTCACAAATATGAACACTTTCTATGAAATCGAAAGCTCTGCTAATGAGTTGAAGCAAATCATCATGAAATTTGCACCGGTACTAATAACGGTACATGAATTCATAATCAGGGTATGTATACTTATGTAAATATGAAAATTTACGCGGTATACGTTTTATGTTGTTATTTTCAAACAACCACAAAATTATTGTAGAACATTTGTGAAATGATTTAATTGTTATTTAAAATACCAATAACCAGCAAAAAGTACAACAAATCATACTGTTTTCAAGAAAACAGAAATTTGTTAACCGTATGTAAACTTTTGTAATACTGTGTAAGTTTTCACTTCTTGGCATTTCTTCACGACACTTATGAAATACTCTTTTTTTATAATAATCTTTTTCGTTTGCTACTCTTCGTTGGAAGGTGCGTTTATTAATTTTTATAGTTTTTCCTTACGTACTTTTTATTTGTTTTAATCAAGGAATTTCCGACACAATTTTTTTCACAATTAAACATCAATTTCACAACCAAACAATTGTTGACAGCTATTAACAGCGTTGCCAACATATGTATAATTTGGTAGTGTTGCCGGCTTAAAAAATCTAGTATGGTATTTGCCGCCCGACTATAAATTGTATCCATTGCCACTACTGACTTTTACTGCAGTACAGCACCACTCGCCAGGCGTCAATACCTCCAGGTTCTTCTACGGGGTACCTAATTGCTGACATTAAATAAAACATTTATCAATATAAGATCCATTCTCTTTCATTTAATCGACAATTATAAACAAACACAGTAGCATGCCTTCCCGACAGACACCCTGTATAAACTTTATATTAACTTAATTGCCAGTCTGCAAGGAATGTACATGTGCATAGACTTAATATACATAAATGAAATGGAAAGATCTTACTTCATTAAAGATCTAAAATATTTTTGTCAATATCGCATTCTATACCATTTTATGAGCGATAATTTTGTGCTCCTGTGTAAAAATTAAAATTGTTGGTTATGTTGTTGTATTGCATTTCATCTAACGCTATGCTATTCATTCCCCTTTTACTTTAACTTCATATGTACATATGCAGTTACATATATATACGATCGGATTATTGGAATAGGTGCGAATTAAAAACTCTTCCCTTTCATCACAGATTTTTAGACCGGAAATCATCCACTCAGGTTGCGAATTAACAAAATTCACTTTGGATGTTTGTGTTTTCAACATAAAATTCATTTGATGATTTGAATTTAATCAGCCTTATTACGAATGTCGTTGTCGTATTTCGACTACGACAGTTTTGTAAAAGATTAAAGATAACACGCCAACTTTGTCTTTAATCTTTTACAAAACTGTCGTAGTCGAAATACGAGAACGACATTCGTAATAAGGCTGAACATGTTTTGTTTGTTTCATATTTTTGTTTACAGCTTAAGATTTTAAATTAAAAAACTACTTTACTTCACCCCGTGACAATGTTCATTTGAGCATTGCCGTGACCAGGATTCGAACCTGGGTTACTACGGCCACAACGTAGGGTCCTAACCACTAGACGATCACGGCTATGTGAAGTCATGTTTTTTCAGATAGTAATTTTATATGATTTGTCAACGGCAAACAAATCTGTGCTTAGTTTTATTTAAAGTGAAGCGTGTTAAATTACTATAAATTCAACACAAAACATTCGTACGTATCTAATAAGTTTACGGTGAAATTGTTTCCGAAAATTAAATGTTGTAGAGGAAAACAAATATGCGAACTATTTCTTTGCACTCGTAATACAAAGATGTAAATTGTTCTGTGTTTGCTCATAGAGAAATACTTAAGAGTTTCCATTACTCTCTTCGCTGCCTTTTCATGACGACGAGGTAGTAGGCCATTTCATAGAGTTTTATTTGCCGCGATATTTTATCAATTTTACACTTTCGTTGGACATAAAACGGACAGAAATCGAAGGGAATTCGTATTTTCGTTCAATACAAACAATATAAAACATAATTTAGCTGTCATTAGCATCAATAAACACTATTTAAAATTAGTTCCTGTCTTCTTTGCTCTCTCATTCTCTATCATCGGCCTAGTACATTTTCGATCAGCTGTGCCATAGAATCCTCCTGGTTTGCTCCGACACAGAGAGAACTACTAACACAGAATATAGAAGTTTGATTCGATTAGGGGGATTCTATGGCACAGCTGATCGAAAAGGTACTAGGCCGATGATGGAGAATGAGAGAGCAAAGAAGACAGGAACTAATTTTAAATAGAGTTTATTGATGCTAATGACAGCTAAATTATGTTATGTTGTTTGTATTAAAAGAAAATACGAATTCCCTTCGATTTCTGTCCGTTTTATGTCCAACGAAAGTGTAAAATTGATAAAATATCGCGGCAAATAAAACTCTAGGAAATGCTGTCCAACGAACGTGTAAAATGGTAAAATACCGCAGCAAATAAACCTCTTTGAAATGGCCTACTACCTCGTCGTCATGAAGAGGCAACGAAGAGAGTAATGGAAACTCTTAAGTATTTCTATATGATTCGATACGACGTCAAAATTTCAAAAATTATGTACACTGAATAAATTGTCGTATGGGAAAGCAACGAAAAAATGTAGTAACTTTTTAACGAATCGATTTATTCAAATAGACGAAATATTCGACAAGCCCCGTATTCAGTTCTTGCGAAATTTTCGTTAGAAATTTTGTCATTTATGTCTAAACGGCAAATTTTGTTGCAGATAGTTACGACCTATGTTCGATTTACCTTGCAAATATTTAATTTATAATACCTCTACGCACTCCGTTTTATTTTTAATGCATGCGGTGTCATGTTTGGTTATTAAAGCTATCGAAATGTCAAAACTCCGGTCTCAAAACAATTATCAAACAATTGTTTTCGTACGGAATAACTTGGCGTAACAACCCTGTAATTGATTTTACCTACGAATTTCCGCTTCATGAAATTTCCGTTATTTTTTATACACGTACTTCTTAAGGCAACAAAAATACCGGGCTTTAATTAAAAAACCTTCGAAATCGATGAATTTTCAAATGGCATTAGAACTTAAGTTAGTGTGATATTTTTTGCCGTGATGACAGTTGTTATACAGGGTGATTCCGGAAGTTCCGGACAAATTTCTCCAGCGTATTCCTTGGCTCATTTCATGAACAAAAGTCCACTAGGACCATGTCCGAAAATGCAAGGGTGCAAAATGGCAGCGGGTTCAAAATTTTCGGATTGGCGGTCGGAGGGTAGTAGGGTAAAGTTGCTAACTTCTGAGCCAGTGGTCGGATTTGTTTCAAATCGCCGAGATACAGACCTTTCGGAAAAAAATGGAAAACAAAAATTCACATAACCTCAATTTGCTCAGTTCCCCATACAAAGTAGTCGAAAAATTAGTTTAGCAAGGAATAAAAAGTCAGACTTAATGTCGTCGAAAAATTAGTTTAGCAGGAATTAAAAAAACAAGATTTTGTTAGTTTTTAGGTAACGTATGAGAAATTCATTTACAAGCTTACAAAGGTCAGGAACATTTTTCTAATTGAAAAATTATTGGCTTTTGTTGGAAATAATAGACAATTAGTTAAGCACATTCACTGGTATGACTAGTTTGGAACTCCGTGTCAAGTTCATCATCAGATGCCTAAACTACTGTTCCTGAATTGATACCATCAGCAGATCATCAATTGTATATATGCAAACTCTATTATGCGATTTACATATGCGAATTAAGTATCGATCGAAGATCCCCTAAGTATCAACACACACTGAAGGGTCTATAATTCCAACACAAGAACAGACTACACAAGCCCTTTTCCACCTGTTCTTCTTTTCCTCATGCGTACTCACATTGGTTGCAGTGCTTTGAGGTGAGTTTTATACTATATCACAGAGTTGTATTTTTCGTGGCATAGCTTTTTTCGATGACCGGGCAATTTGTCAGTTACTTTTAATTGACGACCGATTTTGTTAGTTTTTAGTTAATGTATGAGAAAATTCATTCTAGGCCAGGAACATTTTTTAAATTCAAAATGATTGGTTTTTGTTGGAAATAATAGACAATTCACAGTTAAGCACACTCACTGGGATGACCAGTGTCGAACTCCGTGACAAGTTAATCATCAGATGCCTAACTACTGTGCCTGAATTAATACCATCGGCAGATCATCAATTGTATATATACAAACTAAATTATGCAATTTACATATGCGAATTAGTATCGATCGAAGATCCCTAAGTATTTTCCACCATGTTCTTCTTTTCCTCATGTGTACTCGTATTGTTGCAGTACTTTGAGGTGAGTTTTAATCCAAACTTTTACCACATGGTAATGCAGAGACGATCATTTTATCAATTTGTTTGAGAGTACAGGGATCACTTTCGATCAAATATTTTTTTGGCAATACCAAGTGTACGCAGGGATTCGTCAACCTGATCCCTCCAGCGGAGTCTTGGTCTTCCTATTTTTCGTCTTCCTTCGAGTTCGGTTTCGAAAAGCCTTCGCGCTGGTTCATCTTCATCCATTCTACTGACATGGCCTAGCCAGCGCAATCGCGTTATCTTGATCCGCTTAACTATGTCAATGTCAGGATAAAGCTCATACAGCTCATGGTTCATGCGTCGCCGATACTCGCCGTTGTGCACTATAGGGCCATAAATTTTTCGGAGTATTTTTCTCTCGAAGACTCCTACAGATGTTTCGTCTGCTTGCGATAGGACCCAGGATTCTGCGCCATAAAGCAAGACAGGTTGAATGAGAGTCTGGTACAGCTGGACTTTTGTTACTCGAGAGAGGGCTTTATCTCTAAAGTGCTTGCTTAGCCCAAAATAACATCTATTCGCAAGCACAATTCTCCGTTTGATCTCAAGGCTGACGTTGTTGTTTTTGTTCACGGCAGATCCGAGGTATATAAATTCGTCCACTACCTCGAAGTTATAACGGTTATCAACGTTCACGCTTTGGTCTAATCGCGTGGAGGCCCTGTTCGTTGAAACCATTAATTTTGTCTTGTCCTCATTCACCGTCAGACCCACTTTTGCTGACTCCTTCTCAATTCTCGAAAAAACCGCAGTAACTTCTCTAATTGTGCGCCCAATGATATCTATATCATCAGCATACGCGAGCAGCATGTGACTTTTGCTGCTGATGGTTTTATTCATATTGACTGCAGCTTTTCTCATAATGATCTCCATTAAGATGTTAAAGAGATCGCACGATAGGGTGTCGCCTTGCCTGAGGCCTCGCTTAGTTTCGAAAGGTTCGGTAAGATCCTTACCAACTTTCACTGCGGATTTGGTGTTCGTCAAGGTCATCCTGCAAAGGCGTATGAGTTTTGCAGGAATACCAAGCTCAGACATTGCTTCATAGAGTTTCTCCCGTATCGGACTATCGAAGGCTGCTTTATAATCGATAAATAGATGATAGGTGTCGATTTGTTTTTCATGTGTCTTCTCCAGGATTTGGCGTAGCGTGAAAATCTGGTCAGTTGTCGATTTTCCAGGCCTAAAGCCACACTGGTATGGTCCAATCAGGTCAGCGATAATTGGTTTTAGTCTTTCGCACATTATACTTGATAGAACCTTATATGCTATGGATAAAAGGCTTATTCCACGGTAGTTGGCACAAATACTCGGGTCACCTTTTTTAAATATGGGACATAGTACACTAAGACTCCAATCGCCGGGCATGCATTCATCTAACCAAATTTTGCTAATGAGCTGATGCATGCACCTTATCAGCTCATCGCCGCCAGCCTTAAACAGCTCCGCCGGTAATCCATCGGCTCCTGCGGCTTTGTTGTTCTTAAGCCGGGCAATAGCTGTTCTGACCTCGTCTTGGTTAGGAGGGGGGCAATCGACGTCGTCGTCCATATTGTGATCGATTGTCCCATCGTCATCGGATATCTCAGGTACTAGTAGCGCGGAGAAATGCTCTCTCCATATTCCCAACATGCTCTGCACATCTGCGACGAGATTTCCGTCTTTGTCTTTACAGAAGGGGGGCCCTGAACCATGTCCATTAGTTCCGTTTTTAACTTTTTGGTAGAATTTTCGGGCTTCGTTCTTCCTTCTGTATGTCTCAATTTTCTCACTCTCGCGTTTTCTCCACTGCCGTTTCTTACGCCTAAAGAGACGGTTTACCTCCTTTCTCTTCTCCCTATACCGCTCAGTTGCAGCTCGCGTTGCAATTGACTGAAGCATTACCATACGTGCAGCGTTCTTTTCGTCATTTGCTATGCGACACTCTTCATCGTACCACGGTTTGTTGCGAAGCGGTTTTTCGAAACCAAGTACGGTTGTTGCGGCAGTTTTTATAGAGTCGGAAATGGGTTTCCACTGCGCATCAGGATCGTCATCGGGAGGGGGTGGGTTCTGTGCCAAAAGTTGCGAGAGCTTCCTTGAGTAGGCTGTGGCTACCTCTGGTAATTGCAGCTTTCCGATGTCCAGCTTCCTCTGCGTCTGGTTTCGTACGATTTTCGCTCTACTTAATCTTGTGCGAACCTTTGCTGCTACCAGGTAGTGATCAGAATCGATGTTAGCTCCTCTGATCACTCGTACGTCCATTACACTGGATGAGTGCCTTCCATCAATTACCACGTGATCAATTTGGTTCCTAGTTCTTTGATCAGGGGATACCCAAGTAGCCTTGTGGATGTCTTTATGCTGGAATCTTGTGCCACTGATGACCATGTTTTTTGCCGCGGCAAAGTCAATCAGTCTCATACCGTTGTCGGAACTGTCAGCATGAAGACTGAAATTGCCAATAGTTGGATTAAACACATTCTCCCTTCCTACTTTGGCATTAAAATCTCCTAGTACAATCTTAATGTCATGGCCAGGGCAGCGGTCATACGTTTCCTCTAGGAGCTCATAGAATATGTCTTTGGCATCATCATCTTTCTCTTCTGTCGGGGCATGCACACAAATTAGGGAAATATAAAAATATTTCGCTTTTATGCGGATTGTGGCTATTCGTTCACTCACAGGATTGAACCTAGAGACTAGATGTCGCAGTCTTTTGCCAACTACAAATCCACAACCAAATTCATGTTTTTTTTCATGGCAACTGTAGTATATATCGCAGTTTCTTTTTCTTGTGCAGCCATGTCCTGTCCATCGCATTTCCTGGATAGCGGTAATGTCAGCCTTATAACTTTCGAGGACATCTGCCAGTTGGATACTTGCACCGGATCTATATAGAGTTCTTACATTCCAAGTGCATATCCGTAAATCGTGGTCCTTATAACGTTTGCGGGGGTCGTCAACAAATAGGGGTTGTTTATGTTTTCTGTTTCGTTTTTGTATTTTCACTGCCATTATGAACGGTGGCGGGAGGCAAACCCAGCCCACCGGGTTTTTGCATTTTACCTACTGCCAGGATATTTGATTGCAGCCGCCCATTATGAATCAGACGCTGACCAGGATGCGATATGTTGAACCTGGATTTTCTTCTTTTAGTTTCTATCCGCCGTTGGCCCGTATGTTTGGCTCATCCGCCTTCTAAGGACAAAAGAATATGCCCGATTGTTTGATGAGCTTCAGTGACATCAGTCACCTACTATACCTGATTTGATGCTCATTTGTTTCGCCTTCTCACTCTAGCTAGCTAACGGAGGTTTCCGAAAAGCCATTGCCCAGGACATACTGCGTGGAAGTAGTGAGCTGCTTGGACTGCCCAATGAAGGAATCATTTCTGGCCACTCCCAAGTGAATGGCAATCAGAAACTTTCCACCTCCACGGACAGTCCCATGTTTGAAACAAATAAACCCCATAATCAAAAAACGTATGAGATTTTTATTGGAATTAATAAATTTGTTTAATAATCGTTCCATAAATATGACCCTAAAGAATCAATACTAAACAATACTTCTTAAGTGCTAGGTATTTAATTGGTCCAAAATTATCAGCGACGTGTAAGATTCTATCACCAGAGAATGGTAATATATGTATGTGTTGGCGATTGTTCCGCGTTTAGAAATACCGTGTGTTAAATTCATCAAAGAACAATATTGAAAGTATATTGGCGCGAAAGTAAGATCCCATCGGTGGTACAATGGTTAGTATGCCCGACTCTTGTACATGAGAACATGGGTTCAATCCTGCCCTAACCACCTTACATTTATTTCGACGACGTCACCTCGCTTAGTGACGGCGACACTATCGAGTACTAAGTCATGAAAAGGCTTCTCAATATACCGTTCGGAACAGGTGTGAAACTGTAGGTCCCAATTAGTGAGTCTTAAACTGTAGAGCGCACAGCTCACTATTTGTGAGAAGCTCTCGCCTATCCCTTCATGGGATGTTATGGGTACCTATTTCTTTATTTATTTGGCGCGGGGCTTCTGCTACGTAACACTGGATTTGCGCATTCGCCGGTGTACCCTGCCTATGAATTCGCTATAGGAACCCCAGACTACAATATTGAATGTATACTGGCGCGGGGCTACTTCCATCTAACCAGAGGGAATCAATGCCACAGTTATTTGACTTGGTAGTTTGAGTACTAGTGGAGAATAGATGAATACTAGTGGAGAATAGATGTGCCATAGATGACTTCGCCGCCGTGCATCCATCCAAAACACATTGAGCGTTTTCACACTAGCCGACACGACACGACACCGGCACGACACCGACAACGACATCAGTGGGAGCGCAAACTCATACTCATATGGGCATGCCTTCTCTCTTGCCGACACGACTGTTTTATGTCGTTGCCGGCGACGACATGTCGGCGAGAAGCAAACACTCCACTTATGTCGTCGACGACATTTTTGTGAACAGTGTTTTCTGATTGTTCGAAATTTTTTAAACAACAACTGCATACCGGTATCGTGTCGTGTCGTGTAATGTGTAAGCACTTTGCAAAAATCGTGTCGGTGTCGGTGGCGTGCTGGTGTCGTGTCGTTGTCGGTTAATGTGAAAACTCCCATTAACTGAGTATTTTTGTGGTATATACATAAATAGAGGAAAAAGGGTGAAACCTAAAGTTTTACCTTAGTCTCAATGAAAACTCTTAACTATTCCCACTGACTTTCCAAGGTGTGTGGTGCAAAAAAAACAGCTGACATACATGAATACATACATAGATACAGTTATCATAGACTAATACTTATAGTAGACCTAATTTATGACATTTGGCCTGGTGTGATATTTACGTTCGATGTTGAAAAGAATTGCTTTGCTAATACCAGATAGAGGCAATGGTTCAAAACAACGAACAAAATAACAACAACGGCATTTCGTTTTGTGTGTTAAAAATACAACACAAATGTATGCTAACAATAACAGTCAATAAAAAAGTTGCAACCACATTTAAATTTCACAGTTTTTCACCAAACACCGACCGCATCAAGAAGAGTGTGAAAGGAAACATCAGATGAGCTAAATATTCTCTCTAGTATGAGATTACTCTATGACATTTATTCACTCAATAAATTAAACGTCATAGGTACGGTGGAAAGTAAACATTGGATGGTGGAAAACATGGGTTCAATAATACCAGATAGAGGCAATAGTACACAACGTCCAACAAAGGAACAACAACCGAATTTCGTATTTTTGTGGCAAACTAGTTGTGTTACGTATGCCAACGATAAAAGTCAACAAAAAAGTGAAAAATACATTTAAGTTTTTCAGTTCTACACCAAAACGACATGAAAAAGTTAAGTGAACATATTTTGTAACTCCACCTGGTGTAAGTTAATTTTAAATTCAATTTCTCTCATTTCCACAAACCTATGACGAAGAGTGTGAAATGAAAGGTCAGATGAGAGAATAAACGTATCTATGTATGTATTCCTCTATGACTTCCACTATGTTACTTGGGTTTGTGAATTCGGAAAATTTGCGCTTGGTCGGAAACTTGAGGGTAGTATACTTTCAGGCTGATTTGTATGTATTTCGTTTCTCTCAGGTACTTTTGTGTCAGTATTTTTCCGATTTTGCCAATTTTTTCAATTCACAAAATTAAAAAAAATTATTAAATTTAACAAAAATTTATACTAAAAATTACAAAAAAAAAAAGAATATAAGATGAATTATTTTGTAAAAATTTCAAATCTGTTGGGATTTAATACATATCGCAATAGCAGTATGCATGCTTATGAGAAATGAAAATTTTGAAATTAGCAGCTGCAATTCTACAGAAATGTTCTCAGATTAGAAGTACTAACGCATAGGGCCAGCACAATGTAAAAAGTTTTAGTGTAATATCCAAGTTTTAGTACAGCTAAGATCAACATTTCACGTGACATTTTACAAAATTCCATACAAAAAAATGCTTGCGAAATATCGATGAAAATGATAATGTATCATTAACAAATGTTAACAATACAGAAAATATGATACTCAACCTTGATTTGTTGCTGCAGTGATGGTACAAAATATAAGAGTGGGAAAAACTATTTCGCGTGAACGAACTTAGTATCAGGCTTTACCGTGTAGTTGTGGTGAAAATTATGGTGATTGGTTTGCAACGATTTTGCTGGTATACGTCAATATGAAATTATTTAACAGTCTTTAAAACTTTAAATACTCATGATTTATGTGTACAGGTACCTCTACCCATTCTAGTCATTACCGTCTGCTTTATCATCCCTTCGTATAATTACCATCACCTGATAACCACCACACGTGCAAATATTGACGCACTCGCATCACTAAAACTGACACCATTAATGTGTTTTCAATATTTTACAATTCATTATCATAAGTTTTCGTTACGCTTAAATGGCTGCGAATATAGTAAATAATCGCAACTATCAATGTGGCAGGTTGTGCGAGGTGTGGACAGTAGTAGTCCAGTGTGTTTCACACAATCCGCCACGAATTGCAGGAAGCAGCAGGACCTTAGGGAATGCAGCAGGGTAATAAATTCATGTTTCTATAGTGATTTCGTCGATGTGTTAAAAATATTATGAAAAATGAAATGGGGTTGCCCCCTTACAATTAACATAATTATTGATGATATCCAATGACCGCTGCTGCTTTAGCTTTAACACTCCCAAAAACACACGCGCACTTAAGTGCCAACCATAGGATTTGAAAGTTCGACCATGGTGGTGGTTGGTTTGGGGTTTAGTCCAGTAGTCGCTGATAACAATTACGATTATAGTTATTACACCAGATATTATTGATGTTAAATGAGTGTATGAGGATTATTATGGTAACGCGCAAATAGCCTTGTAGTGCTTTGCAGCGCACATCCGTAAGGTGTCAAGGTGGGCCCGGGATGAGGTGTACGTTTGTTCAACCGCAAACCACTAATGATGACAACAGCGTTCGGTCACTTTGATATAGGGGCAAACCAATTCCCATGCATTCAAAACTCTGCAACTGTCATATACGTAGAAAATCTCAAACCCACTCGCACTTGCCTGTTTGCATGTTCGAATGGATGATAAACATAATTAAATAATAAAATGGACAATATTTGAAATAATTTCGCTGTGGAATTGTGTACAGCAAGAACTCTAAACCAAAATCAATTCTAGCATCCGTGACATTGCATAGCATTAAATGTACATCACTGATTGGTGGTTTCGGGTTTGGTAAATAATTTAAGATAATTTCGATTTAGGTTATTGAAGTGTAGATGGGAAATAAAATTGATCATACACCACGAGAAGAACTTTGGGGGGTTGATTTCAGGGGGTAGCATGAGCAATAAATACAACCTACAATATACTGCGGTTAAAAAACATCTAAAGGATTTAAAAAATGTTTATTTGTTAACTATTAGCGAAGATATTAGTAAATTTTAAGCGAAAAGGGTTAACAACTTGTTTGTTATATACCTATCATTTGAAGGATACGTTATGTTTTGAATATCTACAGATTTGGAAATACAGTACATATTACACTGTGGAAAAAATGAAACTTTTTCAAAAATAACAAGGTTCTGACAACGGATTCTGGTAGAGCGTGTAAAAACAAAATACAGGGTGGCGCCGCGCCGAATGAGCTATAAGGTTTAAATGGTTTATAACTTTTTTATTTATGCGATTATTATAATTTTGTTTGTTTTTAAATACAGTATATTATTGGGGAATTTTTTGCAATTAGCTTTGAAAAATGATATCCTGTAAGTGATGCCCATTTTCTGCATCGCACATACGTACTCTTTTTAGCATATTTTCCATAACTTTTCGCAGAATTTCGGGTGTAATGGCCATGATTTCATTTCGAATGTTTCATAATTAATTCCCCAAGTCTTCTTCACAAATTTCTGAAAAAAAAGAAAGAATAATAATTAAAAAAGTTATAAAGAATTCAAACCATATAGCTCATTCGGCTCCACCTTGTATAAATAAGTGTATCGTTGGTTTGAAAGTTTACGTCTGATTTTTATGTTAACCCTTTCGGTACATGTTTTTAGATTCAGACCCTAAAAATCTAATTTTCTTGTTATTTGACCTGTAATATTTTTAATAAAATTCAATTTTTTTTTACAAAAAGTTGACTCCAAGTTATTTTTTGGAATGATGCCATATGGCATCATTTGGACTAGTCGGTGTTAAAAATATTTAATATTAAATACATTTTTTAATGTAATATTACTTTCTGTTTTTATGTGTCAATATGTGTCAAAATTTTAGCTTTTTTAAATAAAATTGATGCCATATGGCATCCTAAAAATTGAAAAAATACCACGATCTTATTACATTTTTTTTGGATTCAATAATAAATACAGTTAATAAATTACACTTTACTGCAAACTTTTGCAAGTAGTAGGCAAAGTAGTAAAATATTTAGTTTAACAATTCCACCTTTTCCCACCGAGAAGTCAATATTTTAGTAAAGTTTTAAAACTTCAGGATTTCAGTCCAGAGTGGTAAAAATATATTTTAAATATTGCTTTTAAAGCAGGAATCACAATACAAGCGACATTTGTAATAGACGTTCGCAAAGTAAGCAACAATTTACTTCGAATCCAGATGTTTTTTACAACAAGTGATACCAGTAATACGGCCAATATATCAAGGCAACAATCTCTACATACATATATAAAAATTACGTGTATGTTCGTGATCGCTAAACTCAAAAACTACCGGACCGATTTTGACCAAATTTTATATGCATGCTCTATGGGCCGTGAGTAGTGTTTCTATGTAGTTTGAAGTTCGTCCGACAGATGGCGCAGTATTTAGTTTTTTTTGGGTTTTTGCACCGTGATAAAATAGATGGCGCCCACGTCGAGATATTAATCATTCTTTACCATCTGATGCTATAAATACTTTTGAAGGCAGGACGAAGTCTGCCGGGTCAGCTAGTAAAATATATTTTGTTTTCTTGTCCAGTTCAATACAAATGTATGTCAAGAATAAAAGTAAACCAAAAATTACTAAAACCTACTACATTTGAATTCGATTGTTCATATAATGAACATATGGAAAAGCAAATAATTTAAGTTGTACTTATAACACAACCTCTATTACCTGCATCATGATTTGAATGTTACATCCAGGTTTGTATTTTGAATATTGAAACATGTCGATGAATCGGCATAGGAATTCATGTTATCCTTACATTTTAGGTAAACGATGTGTTTAGCAATTTTATGTAAAAATTTACGAGAAACATTTTTGTGGATTACTTTAATCCTCCACCTCCTCAAAATACGGGTCTTTTTTGTTCTTTTTTGTGGAAAAGAGTAAAAAGAGATTTTAATCTACAGCTTTCTTTTGCTCGGTGACACACCAACCCTCAAAATGCAGTTTTGGGGAATATTTTAGCGCCAACGCGGAATAAGTACGAAATTAACCCTTAAATGGATTTTCCGTTGTGACTTATTTGTTGGCATTCAAGTTGAGTTTTGATGTGTTAAAAACGTATAGTAGAATTATATGAGGAATATTTTTGTAGTACATTTTAACCCGTTACACGCCTATTTTAGGATTGTTTTTTTTACCCTTTTCCACAAAAAGAAAAAAAGACCCATATATTGAGGCGGTAGAGGATTAAAGTATATCACAAAAATGTTTTTCGTAAATTTTTACATAAATTAGCTGAACACATCCTACACCTAAAATGTGAGCATAACATGGCTTCCTATGCCGATTCACTATAGTAGTGTGCAAAAATTATAAGAATGTGGGAAAATTTCACCCCTCCTTAAAAAAAATCGGACATATACTTTCAAAACGACGATACACGTATATTGATTTTGCCCCCTCTACCAGAATCCGTTGTCCGAAACTTGCTATTTTTTTTTGTTCCACAGTGTTTTAAGTTAAATGATTGAAGGTCTAACAGTTTCGTAAAATTACTGCTTGAACCGACCCGGTTTGTAGTAGTAGTATGTTAGCATATGTATAGGCTGGCACGAATATCACGACGGTTAGAAAAGGTTAAGAAACTCGCTAATTATGGAAGATGCTGGAAATACTAGACTATTGTAGATGGCTGTAGAGAAGCTGGTGAAGTTTCTAACCAAGTTGATGAACGAATTCCACGACTCAGTTCAGGTTTAATTCAAACCACGAACTTGCACTATGTCGACGTAGTAATGTAAGCATTTATATATAAAGTAATATAATTGCTTGTAGCCAACGTTGTTTTGCCACTAAAATATTAAGTAATAATGAATAAATTAATAAATTGTCATAATCGTAATTTCAAACGAACGACAGAAAAATTCAACTCTGTGATATAGTATAAACTCAACTCAAAGCACTGCAACATTGCGAGCATGCAAGAGGAAAAGAAGAACATAGTGGACAAAAACCGTCTGTTCTTGTGTTCCATTATAGAACTTTCCGTGTGTGTTGATACTTAGGAATCTATGATCGATACTAATTGGCATATGTAAATTGCTTAATTCAGTTTGTATATATACGATTGATTATCATCATGATTATCTACAGATGGTATAAATACAGGCACAGTAGTTAGGCATCTGATGATGAACTTGTCACGGAGTTTAAAACTAGTCATGCCAGTGAGTGTGCTTAACTGATTTTCTCTATTATTCCAACAAAAACCAACCTCACCTTTTAAGCTTGTATGTAGTATGAATTTCTCATTAACTAAACTAATGAGACGAACAAAATCTAAACTAAACAAAATAAAAACTAACAAAATCGGTCATTAATTTCAAATTGAAAAAAAAACGAACCTCAGTTTATTCACCACAAATAAACACACCCCAATAATTAGCAACTCTAACATGAGTACAAAACAAATTCCCCTCGAAATGTTTTGGCCACCAGCCGTACATGGGGCAAATTAATTATATAGCAATTAAACTAATGCAAATTAAAATCCAATGCAAACTAAAAAATCTCAACACTGTCGCCAGCAGATATAGAAAGTGAACAGCTCAAACTGAAGAGGGTAAACATTCCCCGTAAAGATCTATCTACAATAAGGACATACATAAATCTTAATGATGGTAAATGCCATTTCACGCGGGATTTTTCTCCTTTTGAGTTGTTGACTTTATTTATCCGGCGAAAAGAACATTTCGAGGGGAATTCTAGTCACGAATGGTGTAAAAATTAGGACATCCATTTGCAGAAAAACATTCTTCTAAAGATTCGATTTGTTTCATTTGGAATGAAACATGTTAAGAAATAAAAACGAAAAAATGTTATTCTGTCGTTTTGATTTAAATATTTAACAGTTGTTTACAATTTTCTTTTCTCACTATTCTATTTTTGTTTTTAATGTGTTTTATTTTAAATATTGTTGTATGAGCGGAATTCTAGTCACGAATGGTGTAAAAATTATGAGACCAATTTGCATAAAAACATTTTTCTAATGATTTAATTTTTCATTTGGAATTAAACATGTTAGGAAAGAAAAGAGAAAAAATGTTATTCTGTCACCTTGATTTAAATAGTTAACAGCTGTTTACAATTTTCTTTTCTCACTATTCCATTTAACTGGTTACAATTTGGTTTAACGAATATTTACGTCCAATTAACTTTAGAATTTAAATAATTAAAGGGGTTAATATTGCAACCTTATTATCTGGATAATGTTACTTATGACTATTATCTCGAGTATTCAAATACAGATAACGCTGCTCTGCGATTACACCACTATATGTAGGAATTTCGAACATACGAGAACGGTTGGTGGTACTACAAGTTGGTTCTGGAAACGGCTTATAACAAGGATGCTGATATAAATAAAACCAATAGATGGCGCCTCTGCGAGTAGGATCAGGAAACTTTGAAATGACGTTGTGCCAAGGTGTTGAACTTTTATAAATAGCTGTAACGCGGCGAAATTGAGTCAGCATCAGTTTAAACGAGTAAAGGTACAGTTCTACGGCAATATGCTTATTGTAAATTGTTAAATAAAATAAAGAAAACTGTGGTAGTTATCCTAATTTAAAAGAAACTTGTTTTATTAACAGGAAATAATACGGCGCTTAAGGCAAATAATTGGAAAATTTATAACAATATCGAAAGGGGTTTCCAATAGATGTTAACATTAAAAAAAACAAGTTGCATGCGAGATATCAACGAATTTTTGGATTTACTTGAAGGCTTTGCTGCTTAGAGCTGTAATTTAAAAGAACCTAGTTTTTTTAACAGGAAATAATACTGCGCTTAAGGCAAATAATTCGGAAATTGTTAACAATATCTAAAGGGTTTTCCAATATGGACGGGTAGATGTTAAAATTAAAAACAAACCAGTTTCATACGAGATATCAACGAATTTTTGGTTTTAAATGAACGCTTCGCTGGTTAGCGTTAAATGACACTTTTACATAGATCAAGACGAAATTGATGGACGACAAGCGTTACATTGAGTTGGAGGTCACCGGTCGTTTGTGGCTCTTTGGCATTGTCCTTCGACTTAAGGGAACCCCACAACAAAAAACCTAAAAAAAACTGTTTCCCATTACATCCCATGGAGAGCTTATCACAATCAGTGAGCTGTGCACTTTATAGTTTTACATTCAGTGATTGGGATCTACAGTTTTACACCGGTTCCGAACGGTATTCTGAGAAACGTTTTCGTGTTTTTTTACTCGATAGTGTCGCCACCACTAAGCGAGGTGGCCGTCGTCGAAGGAAATATAAGGTGGTCAGAGCAGGGATCGAATACACGTCCTCATGCACAAGAGCCAGGCACACTAGCCATTGAATCACCGACGCCCACAACAAATAAAAAAACAACAACATAAAGTCTAACGATGTCAATTCGTACGATTACGGTGACCAGTTCACGTCTCCTCTGCATGAGAGACAGAATCTCCAAAAGCTATGTGGCACGTAGTGCCGTCCTGTTGGAGCCACATGCCCACATCCACATTATCTAATTTTGGCCAAATAAATTGGTTATCATCGATCGGTAGCGCTACTCGTTGAAGTTGATTGCAAGGCCATCGCATCAGTTGCCGTGGGGAGAGTATGATATCGATCCCCCTCGATCCCCCCCCCAAACTAAGGCGAAAAAATTAAATACATTTTTTCGATAACTCGTTTAGTTATCAAGATATCGTGGGTTAAAGTTTTAAAAAATTAATACCTTTTTTACCAATTTACTCAACCAGAGTGGAACAACTCCTCAAAATAAGCCCAAATTTTAAATAAAAGTTATCGATAACTTCTTTAGTTATCGAGATATCTGTAGCTGTAACGTTTTATATGTACTACTTTCAACAATTTTACTTGTATTTTTTTTTACCAATCCAATGAACAAAAGGACAAAATATTAAAAAAAATTTTCGCCTGCCGCGCTTTCTATTACAATGAACCAATGAGCAAAAAGACAAAAATAAATTTTTTTAAATAATAATAAAAATAAATAATCTGCAACTGCATAAACTTGACATAAATGCAAAGACACCTGAGTTTAATTTCAAAATTTCTCAATTTCAGAATTTCTTGCCAAATCACAAAGTTTACCAATCCGATATTAAATATCTGTTACAGTTATCGATAACTTTTATTTAATTTTTCGGATGTCTTTCGAATGTTATAAAAATAAAATTTATCGAAATGAGGGCCACGGAAATCGTACTCTTGGCAATATCTCGATAACTACTACAGCTATCGATAAATTTTATTTAAATTTTCCGAATAATTTTCAAAGTTCTACAGAAAAAGTTATCTTTTTCAGTAAAACGTTGAAAAAAGTTATCGATTTTTTAAAATTTTAACCCTCAATATCTCGATGAGAGATACATGAGATCCTGGGTTCGAACCCGGCTCTGACCACCTTCAAATTTTCTTTCGGCGGCGGTCACCTCGCATAGTGACGGCGACACTATCGAGTATCTAGACATGAAAAAGCTTCTCAAATTACCGTTCGGAATCGGTGTAAAATTGTAGGTCCCAATCAGTGAGTGAAAACTGGAAAGCGCACAGCTCAGTGATTGTGAGAAGTTCTCCCCAGTCCCTTCATGGGATGTAATGGGAAACCATTTATTATTTTTTTTTATATCTCGATAACTAAGCGAGTTATCGATAACTTTTATTTAATATTTTCGGCTTATTTGGGGTGTTCTAAAAAAAAAAGTTATCGAAATGAGGGGCCACGGATATCGTACTCTTGCCGTTCCCGTCGTCCCACAATCCCTATCAAACAGTGACTTTCTGCAGATGTCATTTGCTTGACCACGTGTGGATTGGTGTCGTCCCAAATCAGGCAATTTTACTTGTGACCTCGTTGCAAAATGGAGGCAATGCGCGCATCGTTGCCACAAGAGAACATCAATTTTAATAATTAAGTTTTATCATTTGCACGTGTTGCGCGTGTTCCCATGGCTATTTGTCTTTATGGTTTACAAACGCCGTGATTTGTCAAAATCAACTTAAATAATGGTAATCGCCTTATTAAAATGGATCAAACCATTTTTCACATAACGGAAGAAATTTGTATCAATCGCAATCATATAACGTAAATTAAAAAAAAATTTGGAAAGCAGAATAAAACGATTGGCTGACACAGGTTGAATCATCTTCCAAAATACGTTCGATTGTACAACAAACTATTCTCCTACACCCTGTGATTTGAGACCAATAAAAATGGGCTGCGCGAAAAACCCTTGAAAGAAAAATCCCAAAACTAATATCCTTTTATTTAATATCCTCGTAACATTAATTTCCAATAGCGTAAATGTAATCCCAAAATATAACATACTCACCTTTTAGACTGGTAAATAACAATTCACCACTTTATGTTATTTTTAACCACTATATTAACAACGATAACCCCATCTTTATTTTCGAAATAAAATAAACTTTTATTTTAGCACTGCTGTTAAATACATTTCCACAAATCTAATTCTTTAATAATCTCCCACTATTAAAGCTGCGCCGGATAATAGAACTGTATCCGCATTTTCTGATGTTGGTACTTCCAACTCACATAGTAGCCGTTCTCGTTTGATGTTGGTGTAGACCGGTAAGGGGATTGTAGCTACTGTTGCCGTATTTCCCCTAGATACTGTTCGCAAATCGTTCATTTTCTTATCATCCTTTTCCTTAAATGTCAAAACGAATTCTGGTGATTTGTCATCATCCGCGAGTACTTCGCTGGTGGATATAATTAATTTACCATAGTTGAAAATTGCACCATTAACCTGTGGTAAGTAGAGTGAGAAAAGCAAAACATTTAGTGCAGTTACAAACCATTGCAATTATTGTAATAGATTGACGATATAAAAGTTTGTAAGGGAATTATTAACCCATGGCGAAGCAAATATGAAGAAACAACATCAATACACCGATAAAATTAATTAGTTGCGTAGTTAGACAAATACGTGGTTAAATTCTAAAAAAAAATTAAATATAGAAATAACAATTTCCACAAATAATATAAATTAATTTTGAAATTGAATTAAAATTTAATAATTTGTTTGAATTGGTCGAAGGTTCTAAAATTACGTATCAGAATAAATACATAGTGTAATAAAAATGCTAAAGGACATGACCTAAAAACACAAAAAATCTAGACAGACATTAGACATTCAAACAAACATTCGTTTCCAAATTTTTGAAACTTCCCACGTGCGATGTTCCTCTAGACTCGTTTTAGTACATTTCTCTGGGTCTAGGGATGCAGCAAGCATTTTTAAGGGTTATTGGGCCAATGAAAATGCCAATACGGAGCAGATAAGTATATATATATGTAAAGTATATACACTCCGGTTCACTTATTTAAAGGCACTAAAAATTCCATATTCAGCAGCCTGTATCTTTTGCAATTCGTAACCGATTGCAGAATTTTAAAATGAAAATGGAATATAGACATCTTGAGATATAAAAAAAATCATGACAATAGTGGTTTTTTAACCGAAGATCTATTTTTAGCAATTTATAAAAAAAAGTCCAAAAACATTAATGTATAGAGCGGCGCCTTTCCCCTTGCTGTGAGTTCCTCGTCATACATTTGTCAGTCAAATTGATGCGAGAATATTTATACATAAAAAATATATTCGTCAACACTGATATGTTGATGGTTCATTTTGCAGCAAAACAAATTAATGTTGCTCAAAATTTTTCGCCCAAACGATCTAAGAACTCGGTTCATATTATTTTTCATTTGAAGCAAGACACCACAGTGTTAGCATCAACAGGTTACGCTTGCAAATGGCTTGCAACAATTCCATTGTAGAATATGTAAGGTAAACGCAGAAGAATTTGTTGACATTTTAGGCAACAAAAACTGACATTTTTGTTTCATATTTCTTTTCTGCCGAATTTTCTACATATGTCTATCTACAGTAAAGGTAAACAAAAAGCAGCAGACAGTTGTCCGAGGCCTTCGGCCACGGACTGTCCCTGCAGGCTGTGTCAGAGACACGGCCATTAAGTTTAACGTAGAATACGCCATCCGATAAGACAGAAAACATATATAACAATAAATGATAAATGATAAACGTCAACTGTCAGCTGCTGTCAAACAGCATTGTTATTTTGCTTACATGGCAGCACTTTCATTTAACATAAAAATGTATGAATTAATTTTTACATATATTTTTTATAATTATATATCCATGTTAAATTCAAATTCACATTTAACATTTTGTTTCACTTAAATACATAAGTAAATATACGAAATTTCAATATTTCATCAATCAAAACAACAGCCGAAGGTTTGTGTCCACACTGAAACAGCAGCATAGTTTGTGTTTACGCTACAAACTCAAACACTCAACCAAACACCACACATATGTTTGAGTGTATTCGTTTAAACAATTTTCATTTGAGAAATTTAAATATTAGGAAGATATCAACCAATGTGAAATGTATATCAAACGAAAGATAACATCTTCATTTACCTACAAAAAAAATTTTAAAAAAAGTTATCTCGCCGTTTCCTCATAATCAATGAAATAAAGATTACAACAATAACAATCTGACATGACTCCCTATACCGTAAGGTAAGACGTATTCTACGCCAAAAGTACAACTGCAAAATGCATTTGAATTTGACATGACAGAAACACATACACAAGTAAAAAAGTTAAAATCAGATGTTCTAACGAGTTTACCTTACTTATTCTACCATGCTGAGAACATTTGTTATGCACACCATATAGAGCTGTCATCCTTCGCATCTGTTATTTTATTTCACACCATTCGTAGTTCGGTCCGTGCGATAGAGTTATTTGACGTAAATTAACTTACTCCAGGTGGAATTATAAAAAATTTTGACTTACATTTTTCATGTTGTTTTGATGAAAAACTGTGAAATTTAAACGTATTTTTGACTATTTTGTTATATTTTATTGTTAGTATATATTTGTGGTGTATTTACACAAAAATTTAAACGCACAAAATTAAATGCCGTTGCTGTTTTCTTGTTGGTTGGTTTGAGTCATTGCCTCTATCTGGTATTATTAAAGCAATACTTTCCAACATGCAACGTTCATATGGAAATACACACTTCATAAATTTATTGAGACAAATCGCTACGCTATACATTATTACTCTATGATGCACACGTACACATATACATACATACATATATACAATTTCCTCTGAATTCGGTCAGAATTCTCTCAGAAAGTCGGTCACAAATATTACCGAAAGTTGTATGAGTGGTTGACTAGAAATCGGAACATTTATGTTTTATCGAGTTTTTGGTCGGAATTCTGTCTGAGTTCTGAAGGGAAATTCGGAAGGAAATCTAGAAAAATAATTTCTGACCAAAATCTGATTAAATATCCGAAATATCCAAAATGGCCGTAATTTATCAGGCTTTTCTTAAAATAATTGGAAATTTTCCCCACTGTTATCCATACATTTCTAACTAAATATCCGAAAATGTGCAGCATTCTCTAAAAATACTCTGAGTATCCTATATTTAATTAAAATTTCTTTTAATTAAAGTTAAGTAAAATATTTAATTAAAGCTGCTTTTATTTAATGTAAAAAAACAAAATAAATAAAATAAGAATGAGCAAATGAAGTAGAATCGTGTTGCCATTTAATTTTTTTGTTCAGTCTGTCTTTGTAAGAATTAAAATATGCACTACTGAATAAGTGTATTCTTAACACTGCCACACAAAGAACACTAATGAGTTCGAAAAAGAAAACAAGTTGATTACATGATTGATTATCAATTACATGATCAAGCAATAAACAAAATAAAATTTGCTTCAGAACTTGTTGAGACTATGTCACATAATTATCGGGTACAATTTAAGAGACTGTGCAAATTCGGCTGAAGAAATAACAGATAAGGTGCAGAAATAATCGGCTTAATGTCGGAACTGTGCAAATTCGGCTGAAGAAATAACAGATAAGGTGCAGAAATAATCGGCTTAATGTCGGAAGTTTCGGTTAATTGTCTGATAAAATTTCAGAGATATCACAGACGTCCGACGCGTTCGAAATAATTGTTCACTGGATACACAAACTAAAAAACTGAGCACACACATCCCAGCTCCCTTCGTTGTGTAACTTCTTTATACGGGTGCGTATGTTTTTTATTTTGTTAAATAAAATTTTCAAACTTGTTGAGACTATGTCACATAATTATCGGGTACATCAGAGTTATCTAATGTCAGCTGTTCCCGAAAAACTAAACCATTGTTGTTACACTATTCTAAAAATTTTCATTTTTAATTATCGAATAGAATAGTTTAAACATGAGAAGAAAAAACAAAAACAAACAATCACTCATTTTTTGATTTGACTCAAAAAAGAAAAGCGGGAAAAACCCATAAATAGAAATAAGTTAGAGAAAACGAAAAACCAAAAAAAAAATTTTGTCGCCAGGGCCTATTTCGCCCACAGGGTCCAAAAATGGGTCGCAAAATAGGGATATGTTGAAAAAATCGATTTGTTTAAGCGCTGTTTATAGAAAGGGTCGAAATAAGAGGAAAATATAAAAAATAGTTTTTTCGATAACTGCGCTAGTTATCGAGTTATTGGCATATAAAATTCAAAAATGTTGAATAAATAGAATTTTGTTTGTAAAAAGGGTCAGAATAACATGAAAATAGTAAATAATATTTGGAGCAAATTGCTTTTAGCAGCAAAATTGGATTTTTTTCGTGTTTTTGGATTGTTTTTGTCCGCATTAAATGCGGATTTATGAAAAAATTTGCGGAAGTCCATATTTTCCGAAATATAGGCCTCCAAAGCATGAATGTATAATCGCGCATAACTCTATCATTTATTAGCCGATCCCGATGAAATAAATTTCATAAATCGTTAAATTTATATTCCATATAGTCGCCCGGCCCGGCTCAGGCAGGGGGTTCAAATTCCCTCTGTACCTTAAGTCGATGTGTGAAAAAATCAGAAAAATCGCGCGATTTTTAAAAAAAAATTTAATTTAAGGACTTAAGTGAAGAGAAAAGAGCGTTTTCCGATTCAATTGATGAAAAAACCGCCGCAGGCAAAAATTTAAATTTAAAAACAAAATTATTTTTCAGATTAAGTCGGCTTACAGACGGTGCACAAAAAAATGTCACTGCTGAATTCGCGAGACGAATAAAATAAATAAAAAATAAATGGTTTCCCATTACATCCCATGAAGGGACAGGGGAGAGCTTCTTGCAATCACTGAGCTGTGCGTTTTCCAGTTTTCACTCACTGATTGGGACCTACAGTTTTACACCGATTCCGAACGATATTTTGAGAAGCTTTTTCACGGCTAAATACTCGATAGTGTCGCCGTCACTATGCGAGGTGACCGCTGCCGAAAGAAATTTTAAGGTGGTCTGAGCTGGGATCGAACCCAGGATCTCATGTACAAGAGGCGCGCACACTACCATTACACCACCGACGAATACCTTTCGTTTTAGTACCCACACTTGCCCATAGTACCGGTCTTTTGGACCCTGTGGGCCGCATAGGTCCGTGCGACGGCTAATTTTTCGCTTTCTTGATTTCTTCTTTAATTTCAATTTTTGTTTTATAATTTTCTGAGCGATCCCCGCACTCATGCATTTTAGCCCGAGAGTCTTAATCTGAATTTGTATCAAAAAGTCAGCGTGGACAAGTTATGCCATGTTCCCACTATAGTCCCAATTACTTAATTCGATTTTTGAATTACTATTTCCGAATTAGTACATATTAAAGAAAATATTTGTGGATAGTCATCAACCTTTCTTTATTTAATTTCGTCTCCTCCATTAACTTCGCAGTGGCCAATAGTTTTCTGGTCATCACAATTTTGTTTTACTAATTTACTTTTTTGCATCCATTGTATATTGTTTAATGGCTTTTACTTTGCTTTTATTTTTTTGACCGCTGTTTCGATAAACTTTCGATAAAAATTAGTGAAGGCAATGATTTGTTCGTAATTCATAAGGTAATTCAAACTGAATTACCCACAAACAAGGTAATTCGCTCTTAAAATTTTGAATGGTGAATTATGTAATTCGGTTTGTAATTGGAGATTGAATTACGAATGGGAGAGCGAATTACGAATAATTCTGCAGTGGAAACAAGGCATTAGTCGGTGTAGAAAATTTCATAAGTTTTGACAAAGACCCAACCCCTATCTGCTCCAGATATTTTATTATACTCTACCTTTTTTTTTACAATTCTGCATTGCATTTCAACCCAATCATCTCACAATCACAAGTGGTAAACTTGCACAGCAAACGTCAAAACAAACAAATTTTTCATACAAAGCGACTTGCGCAAAAGTGGAAAGTTTTCGAGGCAAATTTGCTGAGCAAACCTGGAAAAAGAAAGTGAAAACTTTGGACATTTTAAAAGAGAGGGTTTTTGATTTATGTGAAAAAAATAAAATAATGGAATAGGTAAAGCATATACTTTTAATTTTACTTTGTTTATTTACTTTATCAGCCTTTTTTAACAATTGATGCATAGATACACTGAGCAACTTTATTTGGTGCCTCATGAAACGCTACGAGCAACTTACGCTGAGCAAAAGTTCTAGGTTTTCTTGTTTGCATGAATAGCACTACAATTGTTCAACACGTATCTCTAAAGCATTGCTGAAACGCTTGTTGAAGTTTGTGAGTCGTGACTCTTTTAGCAGACGTAAATACAACCCTGGGCGCCAACAAAATACACCTTGATTCTATTCTCTTACAATTTCACCAACAGAGCTAATCTATTACATTAAATGTCAAATGTGGTACCGTGATGTCAATCAAAAACAAAAAATTTTTATACAAAAAGCAGACAAAATAAGTAAAAAACAAACTCGAAGGATTTCTTTTTAATTTAATAGTTTCGCCCGACAAATCGAAACATAAAACATTGCTGCAAAAGGTGGAGCATCATTTTATGGCGAAAATGGGGAAGGTAAGCAATATGCAGCTAAACAAAGGAAAGAAGCGGAGTCGAACAAACAACGAAATAATAATGATAGAAATGTGTGACGGCGACGATGAAAAATCAAAAAAATGATGCACTGCAGTTTATGACTAGAATGCAAGGTGGACAAAGTTGTGAGAACTTAATGAAAAGAAATCATTCGAAACAAAGGAAACAGCACACAAAAGTTGTAAATGTAATGAAAATAAGCAGACGGACGGCCGTCTTCATACCTTAAGGGATTTTACTTTCAGTTGCACTTGATGGTGTCTTGCATTGTTGCTACTGTGTGTCACTGCAGTGGCTGCCGCTGAGTTAGTTCCCAGTGCATGTGATTCCAATTGCAGATTTTTGCATGAAATCTGTTGTTGATGCGAGTTTACGAGCTTAAGTGCTGATATTATTGTCTCACAATTGTAGACAGTAGTCAGATCAATTTGCTCTATAAATTCCAGGTGCTGGGTGGTTCGATATCGTGTCTCTGTGGCCATTGCCCGGTGCATAAATGCCTTAATATAATCCATAGCGTTTAAAGGACCCGACCACAAACGTTGCCACTCTAATGGAACCTTTTTTTTTTAAGAAGAATTAATTTACGGAAAACCTATGCGGCCGTCTTATTGCTTTACTTACTTGATTAAGGGTCAATGCGTTTAGTAGTGACTGTGGATGATAACTTCCATTTTGGCTTTCCTTTAGAGCTGTGTACACCTGACTTAGTGTCGAGTGTATCATTTGATAGCCCTGCCCGGCCAATTTTAATTCAGTGTGAATAAATACCAACCAGGGATTTGAGGATTTCTGGTCTTCTTTCACTTCTTGGGCCGTGATGTTAACTGAACAATTCTAGAAGTAAAATGGGAGTAATGTGAAAAATATTATTTGTTAGGAAGATACAAAATTGAATGTGGAAAAAATCATAGTTTAATTCTGGCCATATTATTTCTACATCGTGCATAATTAATGGCTCAAGTCTGTCCCATCCATTTGCATTAAAAGTATGACAACATTCATAGAGATGCCAATGTTTTATTTGATCCTTTTATGTGACCTTTAATTTTGCTTATTTCAATGTGAATTAAGTGTAAGAGTTTCAAAGTACTGAATGATATCTAGTTTCTATATTAACAGTGGGAGATTTTGATTTGACCCAGGCAAATAAGATGGCTACTATCGTAACTTATTCAGTCTGAAAAATACTAGTTCTGCACATAAATTTTGTAACTTGTTGACTATAAAAATTGGTAGTTAAATTGTCGAAATTGCATTTAATTTTATAATTCATAAAATTTCATTACAAAATTTCCGAATTGTGCCAATTTAACTACCGATTATTCTCCAACAACAACAGCAAAGTGCTTCTTAAATTAATTTGCTGCATACGGTTGCTTGTTTGTAAGGGGCGCCTGAATATCTGAGGCGTGTGTCGTCAGTTTCAAATCACGATATAGTAGGAAAGAGTGTAAAAAGCTTCTCGGAAATCCAACCGCCCTAAGGGCTCTATTCTCAGGGGAGAATAAATCGGTACTGGTTCGAGAATGAAGCAGCCACGACGGAACTTAATCCAAGCATTGGTTCTGGGTCATACGGGAATAGTCGGAAACGAAGCCGCTGATTTAACAGCCAGGAAAGGTACTAGAGGATATGCGGAGAGACAAAGCGTTATTAAAAGCCATATAAGGGTGGAGTTTAAAGCGATTGATCGCCATTTCCATCATGTGAACTCACCCCGTGTCGCATATCACGTGGCATTTGAACTAGATATGACGGTGAAGGAACCAAGTTCCAAAATGGCAGCTGCTATAACCGGTTACTGGACGATTGGAACATAGGCTGCTCTAGCATTGGAATACAATACAGTAGAGTTGGGAATGTTAGTTAATTCAAGTGAACGCTCTTCTTAGTTCAGCTCCACAGAAGGAACAGAAGTATCATTTCAGCTTAACAGTTCATATGAACTGTGAACTTTAGAGCTCATTTCAGTTCAACTTGTAGTTTTAGTTCAGTCGGAGCGAATAATCGCAAAAATGTTCTGATTTTTTGCAGATTTTTAAAATATTTTGGATACTGTGATATCTTTTTATATTAAATCGCCATAATTGATATAAACCTACGCGGAGATACAAATTGAGATCGGCTCAACGATTAGGTTATTCCATTTCCAAAAAATATTGCTGTTTCTGTAATGTTTTTATATTTCGGAACAAAAGTGGTAATCAGTGCTGTAGTTACTGTGCAAAAGAGAGCATAAACTATAAAATAGGAGAGAGATCTGCACAACAGAAATACAAAAATCTGCTGAAACAAGTGAACGAATGAAACAAAAGAGCGAAACAGTGGGAAATAGTTCATCTTGTTCAGAACAGTGAACCAACCGTTGAATTGAACTAGTTCGTTCGTGAACTACACATCTCTACAGTACAGGCGTTACTGTCGGAATACAATACAGGCGTTACTGTCGTCGTTGCGACGACGAGCTTATGGCGGAAACACCCAAACACTATGTCCTACAGTGCCCAGCCCTACCAGTGACAAGCCGGACAACTTTCTAAAACCTCTTTTTTTTGAAGGAATGTCGGACAGTTTTCTCAAGTACAGTTTTCTCAAGGATCGTTTAGAGTGTCAGCTTACTAATCGGTTCTTTAATTTATAGGAACGACAGGGACGTACGCCAGGGGCTTGGGCCCCCTGAGATTATTTCTTTAATAGGTGATTTTTGAATGAAGTGCTATTTTTGAACCTAAATATCAAGTTGGTCCCCCCTAAATGAAATCCTGCGTACGGTACTGAGGAACGGTATACTGCCTGTTAAGATTTTTAATTTTCTCATACCCCGGTTTAACAGGTTGTTATATATTTTACGCTGGATCTCTGATGAATTGTATGACCAAAGTTGTCGGCACTGTAAGACATTAGCTGTTTACTTTATTATTGGTTTTCTGCTGTGTAATTTATTCAAATTATGGCGGGGAACAATCAAAAAATACACCGTTGGAAGAACTTCTCAGTCCCGAGGAACATTTACTTGTTGACCTGATGGAAGAACCCAAGTCAATTTTAGAAAAAAAGCTTACAGCAAAGACTAGTCGTATACTTTTTATTACCTCACAGTAACCTTGAAAATGATCATCGAAATGTTGGAAACTAAATAAATTGTTCGTTTTAGTTTTTCATACCTATGACTTCATAAATAGAGCGCCGGCAAAAAGTATTGAATAGTATAGAGAACTTATTGCACTCTTTTTCCGCTCTCATGTAGAGAGTCAGAGTAAAAGAGCATAAACGAGTCTTATTCTCTTTTTAGAATATTCGACAATGTTATTACATAAAACAATACAAAAAGCATAAATGTTTCAAAAGGCATCAAGGTTTTACATCAAAATTATGAATGGATCATGTTATGGCACAAAGAGAGTAATACGTTTTGAATGATTCGCCAGACGTCGCCAGTGCTTTTGAGTCATACAATTCGTTCCATGAGTTCTCTATACTTATCATACTTATTTTCAGTCAAAGACTATTGTTGTACAACAACCACGTATGTGAGCTAAGGCTGTGTGTTGTTTGCAAGTGTTCACTTTGTTAGGTTCCCCTACCCGTGCCTATAGATCATACATGTTTTTTTTAAATTTGCATTACTGTATCTAATGCAAATGCAAAACAATTACCATTGTTCGCAATGCCAATTAAAAAATTTTGAATTTGCATTTCGTCACCTGAAATGCAAAAGGCCGTAACTAACAACATTTTCAAAATTGACTTTTTGATTGAAATTGGTACATAATACCAAACTACACGTCCTCGCAAATTTTTAGCCTTCTCCCACTAAAAACACCGACATTATTAACGAAATTCTTAAAAGATTTACGAACAAATGTGAATAAATTTATTTTGTTTTTTGCTTCTCCTGAACAATTTTGAAAATGTTAGTTACGGCCTTTTGTATTTCAGGTGACGATTTGCTCATGCAATGGAATCGGTTGCAGGTTGTGGAATCGGATGCCAATTGTAATGAAATATGGGAATGCTTTTAATTGTTTTGAATTTGTTTGACTGCTGGCAATTCTGTTTTTAAAGCATTTTATATGTAGAAGTTTGTGGCTTTGATAGGTATTGCCTCATAGTACTTTCAAATTCATAAACTTGTGCTGTATAAAATATTTGGAAACCAAAAGTGCCAGATATAAAGGAAATGCTTTGAAAATAAGTACAATTGCCAATAGTACTGAAATTTTTTTTGAATTTGCATTTCGAAAAGTAATTCAAATTAAACTACAAATTATAATTGTAATATAATTAATTTGTCCCATGTATGCTATAGATGTTAACACATTAAAAACTACTATTGATGAAATCCTTTTCCTCTATTAAATTGTTACATACAACTATTTCTTAAGATGTAATTAAAAAAAAATGGTTTCCCATTACATCCCATGAAGGAATTGGGGAGAGCTTCTCACAACCAGTGAGCAAGCAGTGCGCTTTCTAGTTTTATACTTGTAATTAAAGATTCCCTTTTATCCGACTTCCAAAATACCGATTACCATACGAAACGTATGCGATCATTAGACCCCTGACTTCAAATGTGCAACACAGCGCAAACAACAAAACAAAATCAAGCAACTCTATTTTAAGGTTCTCAAATTGCCCTTTAACTAACCATCAACATCTTATTGCGACCCAGTCTAACACCAAAAACTTTTCATTGTAATTCGAATCTTAGTTCAACAGGTTTCTTTTTTCAGAGAAGTTTTATATAAATTTGCACTTACCTGTGCCAATTTTCTCCATAAAGCCAAAATCGGTTTAATTTGTTTCTCTAATTGCTGATGATTCAAGTCATTATCGTTTCCAACGCCGTAATGTGAAATTCGTAATTCCTTTAATATCTCCAAACCATAATCAATTTCCCGACTTATATACGATTTCTTTGAAAGCTTAAAAAGTTCCGGATCATCTTGAGAGGGAAATTTCGCCAAAGCATTTAAATAATCCGACCATTGGGTAGATGTTGGCACAATAACTTTTCCATCCAAAGGCGTCCAACGTGAACTTAATGCATCATTGTTGAAAAAATCTTGCAAATATTTTTGTAAAACATTAAGATCACGTAAATTATTTATACGACCACCAAATGCCACATTTTCATTTAATTTTTGCATAATAAGCCAATCGATGCGACCACCCATTGTTAAGGTATCCAACCATTTGAGTAGCTGCAAAGCAGCCTTTAAATCTGCCTCTCCGAATTCATATTTCTGAGACCACCCCTGTGGTATAAATCGACGCCGCTCTTGTATAACGGCTAAAGACAAGAATAATACCACCCTAATTTTCATTAATTTGGGTTCTTTTAGTATTGCGCGATCTTGCTCCATGGCCGCATAGTTTTGTAACATTCTCTTACATTTTTGCCGAATCCCAATGGGATATTCATACAGTACTATAACGAATTTATACATTACAGCCTCACTGAAACCTTGAGTAGATTCACACACAAGCCACAGACGGAAATCCGAACTCTTTTTCATTTCACCATATTGTCTTTCTAATTCCAGCAACCACGTTGGCACCAAGTGCACATTCTTTACACAAATCCATTTTCCCAACTCTGCAGTTTGCTTGATTACATCCATCGCTTTTTTCTCCATTCCTCGGCCAATTGATATTTCTTGATATTTGTCTCTTCCCTTGAGCCTCAGGGCTACACTCATTATTTCGGAGGCTGGATCATTTTCAGTTTGAGTAATCATGAGAATAGGTTTAGCACTAGAACTTTCATCAACCAATTGTTCGATTGTAGGTTGTTGAATGGACTCGATTGATATACCAAGTATCTCTTCAGATGTCATTTTCATATAGTGTGTAACCAGATCGGGACGGAGAATAAGAGCTAGAAGAAGCTTCTCGAAATTGCTGACAGTATTTACTAGATAGATATGAAAATAAAATATTTAAATACAAGTTATAATTATAATTTTCAAGATTTGCTCAACAACAAACAATGGGATTGATTGTAATTTTTTTAAATTTTCTCTTAATTAAACTTTTAAATTTTTCTTTTAAATTTGTATTAGAATGGCAATAACATTATATTATAGCCTCAGCGTCAAAAAGACATTATCATTGAGAGGCGTGTTGGCAAATATTTACAACTTATACAGGGTGTCTGGTAGCAGATTTATATTTTCAAACGATAGAATGGAAATGCGGATTTATTTTTTAAAGAGTATGTCATTCAGATGTCTTCCGTCGAGTTGAACACACTGTTCAAAACGGAGCCTTGTGTTTTGCGCCACACGTTGCAGTAAATTTGGTTCAATTGACGAATATTATCCTTTAAAGCCACAACAGTTTGGGAATTGTTATTATAAACCCTCTCTTTGAGGTAGCCCCCTAAAAAAATCCATGGGAGTTAGATCGGGTGACCTCGGTGGCCATGGGATGTCCCCAAAGCGACTGATCAGTTTTTGGGGGAAATTTTCCCGAAGCAAATTCATCGAAGCTCTGGCTGTGTGTCCTGTTGAAACCACGTGTATGAAGAGTACGATGGATGAGCTCGCAGGTTTGGCAAAAAGAATTCCGTAATCATGCGTCGATAATTTTCACCGTTGACATTCGTCGCCTGGCCTCGAGAATTTTCGAAAAAAATGATCCAATTATCTCATGCGTGGATAAGGCTGGACCAATGCAATGCAATGTTTTTTGATGTTTCAATCAACGGTTGCGGGTTCTTCGAGACCAGTAACGGCAGTTTTGCTTGTTGGCGTGGCCGTTTATGTGAAAATGAGCCTCGTCGCTCCAAAAAATGGGATTTACAGTGCGAAAACGCTCAACATCGTTTCACAAAAATTTTTACGTAAATCAAAGTCACTTTCTTCCAGTTCTTGAACGATTTGAATTTTAAAATGATGGAACTTCAGATCCTTTTTTATAATATCAAGAATAATCGCTCTTGGAAGTCCCAATGGGGCTGCTCTTTTCCGTATTGAAAGTCGCGGATTTTCAGGTAAACTGCTTTCAACCAGTTCAATGTTTTCGGGAGTCCTTGAAGATCGACTGGGCCCTGGCCGTGGGACATTCGTAGCCGAAGCAGTTGCGCGGAATATCTGCACCCACGAACGAATTAAATTTACACTCGGTCCATCACTTATTCGCCGAACACCGAACTTTGAACAAAATTGTCGACGAGCAATTACGTAAGAATCATTATTCCTAAAAAATTTCTCCACAGCGAACGCACGGTGCCCACTCGACCACTGCGACAGCGTGACTGATAAATCCGTACAATCGATAATTCCAACGGCGCCACCCTCCCTCCGCCCCGTTTATTACGTTTTGAAATAATCGTATTTAAAAATATAAATTTGCCACCACACACCCTACCCTGTACAATTATAAAATTCAAATTTATTTTTTGTTGTCTTTGAATAGAAATGAATAGAAATAATACGAAAATATATTTACTTCAACTATATTATGTTTTATGTAATTGTTTAACAAACTTTGGAATAGTGAAATACTATTTATCGATTACTTTACAATCTTTTCTTTTTCTCACCTGGCACTTCCTGTGTCTTTCCCTCTATGAAGTTACGCCATATATTGCTATTTTGTAGTTGCATTTTATCTTCGATTTCAGGTGTTTGTTTTAAAAGTATCTGCAACTTCATTGCCGATTCTTTGCTGAATATATCTGAAAACTGTGCTCGTCCCATTCCACCTGAGCTACTTACACTACTGCCATCAGCTGCTGACATAAAGTTCGTTACAAATAGCTCCCAGTCGGTGTCTTTTATTCGTTCCCGATATGCCGTCCTACACACATATAAAGCCAAAGACAAATGGCGGTCCTTTGGTATAGACCTTGCCAAATATTGAAATGTTTCTTTAACCAATTGACTATAAAACTGTTTCTCAATTTGTAAAGATGACCCTGAACTTCCCACATCATGTATGTCCAAGGCATTAAGAAAAAGTTTGATGAATACCAACGATGATAGTTCATAACAGGAGGAAAGGTTGATATAGAAACAAGATGCTTTGGTACACAACTCCTTGAGTTGAGTGTAATCAGCCAATAGAGTATCCTTCACTGAAGAACTTTCCTTCAGAGACTTGTCGATAAAGCTGCTGCTTTCCTTTACTTCATTGAGAGTTTTCAAAAGTTTCTCATTTTTAAGAATATCGCCCTGAGCCAAAGATAACTCCTCCAACAGTTTGTCTTCCAATTCGATACGTTGTTTTAGTAAAACACCTTCGTTTTTTAATAACTCTACACGTTTTTGTTCCAAAGAAGGGTTTTTCATTATAATGGCCTTCGACATTAGTTGATCACTGAGACCCACCGCTGTCACCGTGAAAGGTATGCAAGTGACATAAGCTCCAGTCTCAGGTTGTATGCTTATTTTCGGCGTTTTGGTCACTAAAACTAGTTGAAAATGTTCGTGAAGATCCACCAATTTTGCGCCCACTTCAATTTGTTTCTTATTGAACTTCATGTAAACTTTATGTGACAGTAATTGCATTAATGGTGGCCTTACTTCTTGACAGTCTTCTACAATAATTATCTTCCCAAATCTTACCGCCAATTCTAAGCTATAGGATAGCTTTTGATTATTTTGTGATATAACTTCAAAAGCTTTTTCTTTAGCTTTCAAATATTCTTCCAACCATTTTATAGCTGTTTCTGTGGGATCTAGCAGGAGAGGTGTAGGATATGAGCCATATGGTAAGTCGAGCATTTGTCTCACGACAGCTGCATTCTCAATAATTTGAGCATCTCTGGCCAAACCCATGCTTTCCCAAATTATTTGTTCTTGCTCGGTTAAGAGATTCTTGTGTAAATCAAAAGTTTCCTTTATTTGTAACTCCTTTGTCAGTTGGTGCAGGGATGAACTGCAACGAAAAAGTAGTGTCATATAGTTGTGCAATGTAAAGATAATTCAAAGATAAGATATGGAAACTATGTGTCTATTAATGGAGATTATGATGAGTGGTCTAGAGTTTGAGCAAAAAATGAAAAATTATTATAAAAATAAATAAATGGTTTCCCATTACATCCCATGAAGGGAGAGGGGAGAACTTCTCACAATCACTGAGCTGTGCGCTTTCCAGTTTTCACTCACTGATTGGGACCTACAGTTTTACACCGATTCCGAACGGTATTTTGAGAAGCTTTTTCATGGCTATATACTCGATAGTGTCGCAGTCACTATGCGAGGTGACCGACGCCGAAAGAAATTTTAAGGTTGTCAGAGCAAGAGCCGCGCACACTAACCATTGCACCACCGACGACCAGATTAAATCTGCATTTATTTCTGTATCCGTGTTGGAGTAATAAAGAAAACTGTATAACACATTTAAGCTTCGCTCTATTTCACCAATTTGGATATTTCTTTAATGTCCTGGTTAACAACTAATAGTTCTTAGTTTGCAAGGTATTTATTATTAACAGCACGTCCGTGTGTACTTCGAGATTAATACCTCTGTTTAATACTTTACCACTAAGAACAATTTTTTTAATTCGAAGTATTTTTGTTACCTCGTACATGTTGAATATGATTTGGCTTAAAACAGTTTATTCATACCTCCTTTGCTTTAACGACATGTGGGAGAAATAATTGAGAGCTAATGCTATCATCAGAGATTTTGTATCTAATGTTTTGAATGTAACTTTGTATTCCTCTAATTGTATATTCCATGTATGATATTCGGAACTTAGTTGTTGAACCAAAACTTCAGCTGCCGTTAATGTATTGCGAGCTTCTTCTAACTTCAGTTCCAATACAGCAGCCTCTTGGGTGTATGCATTCAATTTCGAGGACAATTGTTTAACACGATTGTCAACATCATCCAATCCTGTCATTAGCGATTGCATTTCATCCTCAGCCACATCTAGATTACGCTGTAATTCTTGTTGTTCTCGCTCCAAAGGTTTTATACTTTGTATAACTTTGGAATAACGTACGCTGGCCTTAACCCAAGCAGCCAATGGCGCTGCTGCAGCTGAAGCTCTCTTTGCATTTTTCATTTCGAAAGAATCGGCTTTATTGGCCAGCAGTTTTTCTACAGCCTCACAATGTTCTGGATTAATACGAGCGGGATCCAAAGAACGTATGTCTTCTTTAACACCCCGTTTGGCAAGGAATGTTTTCATGCTATTCCATGAAGTGTCTCGTATACCCATAAGCCGTAAAACTCCTTCTAAAATATCACGTATTGCCTCAGGTGGAGCTCGTAGGGAGCGAATTTCAGAGAGAGCTTCGGATTTTATTTGACCCACAGCTGTACTGGCCTCGGCCAATATTGGTTCGACCTCGGCCAATTCTTCTTGGATTTCTTTTTGTCGTTCCTTGAGTTTTTCACTGCTCGTTTGTGTTTGCTTCTTCAATTCTAGCATGCTGGATTTCTGTTCATTAGCATTTCTCATGGTAGAGGATATCATTTCAAGGGCCTCGTTGGCTAATTTACGTTTTTCAGCTAAAGCTGTCTCCTGTTTGGAGGCATTCGACTTGAGAGTGTCGACAACGGCATGTGAGGCAGCCAATTTATCAACTCCATGCTTAAATAAAAAGAAAATAAGGGGAAGAAAGAGGGCAATTTAAGTTCTCGGAGATTATGGTATAAAAACGTGCTTAAATAAAAAGAAAATAAGGGAAAGAAAGAGGGCAATTTAAGTTCTCGGAGATTATGGTATAAAAACGACTATTATACCATGAGATATGGGAGTCAGAATTTTGTAGTTAGCTCACTTTGTGTAACTTACCTGTAATTTTTCCAATCTTTTGTTTATGTCCCGGGACAAATTGCTATAGATGTAGTAGTATGATTTTATTAATTGATAAAATCTCAAGGGGGCTTGTTGACTCAGTAAATTGTCCAGTACTTCCGAGAAATATGAAGACACTGGAACTTTATCCTTTGAAATCGAAAATTCACTTAACGTTTCTACATATTTCTTAGGTAACATGTTCAAAGTTTCTGAAGACATTGTTCTAATGTATAGCATATCCATATTTCTATATAAAGCTGGATATTTTTGAAAATATTCAGAAATACTGGTATTTGATGGATCCAAACATATAACCAAATGTAAATTCTCTTGCGCTCCTTAAAGTAAATAAGGGACAATTTAGAAACTCTTCCATGATTTATATTATTTTTGTCTTTCGTACTTTTCATAAAATATGACCCTATTGTGTCCTGATAACCCTCCAATTGCGCTGCATGCTTCAATGAACTTGCTATCGACTCTAAATCATCACCAAATAAATCCAATATTTCACTCTCCTCCAAAATAGCTTCAATTGGTTTCATTATATCCGGCACGTACGTCAGCCAACTATGTTCAATCACCAGGCAAGTGCATTGATTCTCTAGAGCAGTAATTTGCATTGCCTACAGTTTTGGGAAGCGAAACGAAAGAAAACAATTCAATTTGATTGTCTACCTTTAGGCGGTATCTGTGTTGCTGTTTATTTACCAATTTCAGGTCATTGTAGAAATCTATTAGGTCATAGTTGCAACCACCCTGCAGTAGTTGTATTTTCGCCTGTTGCATTGTTGCTGCGGCATAAATTGCGTGCATTTGTCGACCACCCGCTTCGCCCACCAAGAGTATGTGGCTGTTTTTACGTGCCAACAGACGTGCCACCTTTGCCGCTTGGTCAAGTAATTCCTTTGTTACTGGCGCATCGATGATAAAATTCTCGGAATCTGTGTGTGTTTTGAAAAAGAGAAAATGTAGAAATTCTGTTGTCTGTTCTATTTTATACGTTGTGTGGACCACATTTGAAGGTTTTGTAATGGACGGTATTTACTCACTGCAGATGGTAATTTGTTTTTGCACTGTATCGAGCCATTCGTCATGTTGGAGGGCTTGTAATTCCACATTGTGTTTGGTTGATTTTGGGACGAAATAAATTTTCTGAAACGAAATGTTGAAAAGGTCAAAGGCAACGGAAAAATAAACAAAAATTGAAGGAACTGAAAGCTTAAATTGACTGCTTGCATCAATTTATAAACTCTGCCTGAATCATATTTCATAAGCAGTTTTTTTTGTAAAAATTAAGTTATTGTATAATTTAAATTATTTCCTATTTAGTTTAGATAAATTTTCTATTTTAGAAATCTGAAATTGGGGTTTCAAAAAACTTTAATAACTGCTGCAAACAAATGTTTTACCCTACGACTCTACACGACATCGTTATATTCGTAAATTCAATATGTGACGCAGTTGTACTCTTTATATCTCTCTAGGGTGGGGTCTTGTTCCTGAATACTTGACGTGACAAAAGAATCATCCATTTGAAAATCAGCATTTTGAAGAAAAGTCTTTTTGACTTGATAAAGTCTTCTAATACTTTGTTCTATTACACAGTCCAACACGAAAAAATATAACCATATACGGACACCATTACGTGATAAAAGACACAAAAAAACCCGTGTCTCCCAGTTTTGCCCAAAGTCATGCACTTCTTTTAATCGGCCTCCAACGATTTGGGGCCTCGGTGTCAGTTTTGCAAAAAAAGTGATCATTCGGAATTTTGATTTACTTTCTGAGTTGTAGCTCTTGTCATAAAGAACAAAAACATATAAAAACTTCATCTTCAAGGTAAAAAAAAAACTTTAAAAAGTTCGATTTTTTGTACCTTTGTTTCCCCTGTTCAGGTCAGGTAGGTAGCAAACCGTTCAAAATTCAAGGAAACAATCAACTACAAGCATGTACCTAAGATCTCAATAAACAACTTTCTAGAACATCTGAACTTCCTAGGAATGATTCTTAACACCGTTTACTTCATCATTGAGGTACTATGCTATCTCACCGACCGCAGCAGCACAGGCAAAGCAGTAAGCTCAGCACACGCAACAAGGGACGCATCACACAATATAATAATTCTCTATGACAAGGGCTACAACTTTCCCTCAGAGAGTAAATCAAAATTCCGAACGAATTGCAAGATATGAGACTGACAAAATGATCACTTTTTTGCAAAAATGACACCGTCCATAAAAAAAAAAATACATGACTTTGGGCAAAACTGGGAGACATGGGTCTTTTTTTTGGTCCATTATCACGTAGTGGTGTCCGTATATGGTTATATTTCCATGACTTAAAAAATTACACACAGTGTTATAAAAGAGTTTTCATTCTAAGGGTTAAAAAAATCTGAAACCTCTTGAAATATAATTATACAAAATTGGAAAACAAAACATACAGCCAAAGTCACGATGTCGAACGTTAAGAACGTTAAGTCCTATATGGTGCAGGTGGGCTCGTAATCCCGAATTTCCCGTTTCAGCATATCGACGGCTTAATATAAAAAGGGCCTAACTCGATTTGTTGTTACTTGACAGGAGGACAGGACTTAATAAAATCCGTAAAATTGTAGATACAACAAAAAGTTTTAATGCAATTTCCAAAAATGTGTTGCTTCTTTTTATTCAAAATTGCATTAAAACTTTTTTGTATCTAAAATTTTACGTATTTTATTAAGTTTTTTTCTTCTCCTGTCAAGTAACAAAAAATCGAGTTAGGCCCTATTTATATTAAGCCATCGATCGATATGTACCTTTTGTCCTCGACCCATCTGAATGTCCCCATAGGATCTTTGTCGTCCTGTCTACTGTTTCCTGGTTCCACAGGGCTCTGTGGACTGGTTCTGCCCATTTACCCAACTCAGCCTTCGTCGCTCTCTAGGCTCATCATTTGAAGTTTCCTGGTTTTCGTTGCCAGAAGGTTCGCATTTTCGTTGCCGACCATTTCACTATGTCCCGGCACCCAGATGGTGTTGAGTCTGCCGTGCGTGGAATAATCGTTAATTACCTTCTTGCAGTCAAGGGCCGATCTAAATTTGACAATTTTCGATAGTATTACTCTAATTGTCATTTGATTATTCGTGATGATATTCGCTTCGGCTGGTTTGTATTATCGCCGAGCCATTTAATACACTCCGTGATCGCCCGCACTTCCGCTTGAAAGTTCGTATTGTAATTCGGGACGCGTAGGTGGGTTTCGGTTGCCAGACTTTCAATGAAAAATGCTTGACCCGTTCTTTCCCCTAGCTTTTGTGTTTGTGCCAGGGTCCCATCCTGCCAGGCGTCTCTAGATGGCGTCATAGTCACACAATTCGCCTTAACTCTTAACTCGGGTATTCGCTCGGATTTACTCGCATCTTGCATGTAACCGGCCACAGCTTCCATTATCCGTTGGTGTTTCGACTTCATATCCCAGTTGATCCATCCCTGTTCCTTGACCCTAATCTCCGATTGGCTGCATATATAAAACAGTCTCCATGGCGCTTGTAGAGGTTGTCCTCATTGCACCGCTAATACCAATGCAGCACATTCGTTGAATCCTGTGCAGAAACATATGTTAGTATTGACCTACTTATGCTTCTATAGAGCCAGTGTGTTATTTCCGGGTTGATACCCCATATGGATCCTATAGCCCGTCTGCATAGCGACCAACATCTGTAGGTCTTATTGGCCCTGCCCTCTATGTGGTGCTTCCAATTCAATTTCCGATCTAAGATTACCCCTTAGTATTTAACCTTATCGAATATTTTAATCTTTTCCAGCAATCGTGGCTCTTCAAACTCTGAGATTTTCGTTTTCCTTGTGAATATGCATATTTCCGATTTGTCTAAGCCGATTTGTTTAAGCCTCTTGGCTGTGTCCAGTTGTACGCTATATTCAGTGCCTCAGCCCTCCGTATAATTGATTGGGATCTTTTCCCCTAAGAATTGTTATAAAGTCGTCTGGATAGCAGACTGGTTTAAGTTCTTCATCGGTAAGCTTCCGTAGGAGACGGTATTGTGAGGACCCATAAGAGTGGTGACATAATCATCCCTTGTGGTGTTCCACGTTGTACCCTGTCTCTAATATTTATGTCATGGGAACCGCAGTTTATCCATATATTCCTTAGCATATGATTGATCCAGTCTTTTAATGTCCGGTCCACCATAAACTGGTCTAACGATTAGATGAGTGTATCCGTCTGGATATTGTTGAACGCTCCCTTAATATCTATGCATACAGAGCGTGTGTACATTTTGTCATTGAGAGATTCTTCTATGCAGTGGGAATTGCTAAAATATAATGCTAGAATACAGAAGGTGCAACTTTCAATGTTTTCGTTCGTATTGCCAAAAATTTTTTTATAAATGTCCTTTTTTTTTTATAAATTGTACATTTAAGAAAAACTTAAGGGAAGGCCACACAGCACTAAAGTATTCTATTATTAAACGATTTTCCAAACTTAAGTAAATTTTCTTCACTAAATGTAGACTACAAAATCTGCCCTTAAACTCTTTGTTACTAAAAGAAATACTGAAATGATTTAAATTTAAACTTACGTCTTTATTGGCGATTTTTCGCAACGATTGTCTTAAAATGGTTTCAAATTTATCAGCGTCTTCTTCGCTCACCAAACGATCCTTAAACATACTAACCAATTCACAGTATAGAGCCTGTGAAGCAAAAGGAATATATAATTGTAAATTGTTGTTTATACAAATTCTTCTTCATTCACAAACAAATAAGTAATCGAAATGAGAAAACAAAAGAGGGAATTAATTTAAATCTCTAAAAACAACAAACCTCACCTCGTTAAATGAATTCTCGGGATAGAATTTGAGATTTGCCAATGTTTTCATTATAAATTTTGGTGAAAATTGATAGTGAGCATGGCCACTATCAGTGCCACCACCACCACTGCCACTATCTGATGTCACTCCTGTGCCTCTGCTATGGCCGAAGGATGCTTGCAACTGTAGAATGAAAGGAGAAAACGTTGTGTATTTGGTATACGCAGTCAAGCGATAACATGCAAATCTCTATAGTGCGAATATAATACAAACCTTTGTATAAAATTCCATTAAGCCTTCCGAAATGTATTGCACATTTTGGAGATTCAAACCCTTAAAGTGAGCCGCAGCACCACCACCACTGTGAAGATGATGGTTGCCCAAATGTAAATGTTCGAGATGACGTTGTATAACTCCCAGCATATCCTGTTGGGTGGGGTAGCTAACATGCAGCATGTGATTTATGGCCAAATAACGCGGTGCAATTTTCACTAAACTTGCATTAGCTGTCGCAGCTGTTGTCGTCTGTGAAATGGAACCACATATTTGTAAACCACTTACATTTATCCATTCCAAATTGCTATTGCCACTACCGCTGGTGTTGTTTGTGCTGCTTGAGGTTCCGTTACTGCGGCCGCCGCCACCACCATTCCTTGCCACATTTAGGCCAGAATTCGATCCGCCGCCATCGTTGTAAAAGCCTTGTCGTTGCACAAGTTGCAACAATAATTCAACAATTTCACTGCAACCCCAAGCATCTACATAGCATAGATCTAAATTTTTCAAATAGATAACCAAACGTGTCTGTTTGGGTCGATACTCTCGGCCACGCACTCCACTCACAGCCATGGAATTCTGCATAGTATATTGAAAAGCCGGAATGAAAATAAATTGATAAAAATGACACAAACGAAATTGTATTAATGGAAAACCTCCCTAAAACAAACTTCTCTTAATACAAAGAAATGGGAATGCCCAAAAATACACTTAAAGTGGGAAAGTTGAAAAAGCCACAGAAAAATGAAAGCGAGATATTTACGCCAGATTGTGGCATGCTCTATCCCGTTTGTATATTCGAAATAGTTAACAAATATTTATTTTAGGGGCAACACACACGTAGCAAAATTGAAGAGGAAATTCTGCATCAAATAAGTCACACATAAAAAGTACATACATCTAGGAAATATTCATTGTGAAATGAGAATACCTGCTTATAAAGATACTTAGTATGGGGAAAATATTTGATATTTTTTATTCATAATACTAAACTGTGCCCAACGAGGGTAATGGGTAACCCAGAGTAACCCATTATTATTGCCGTGGGGAATGGGTAGCGATCGTTTACCCATTACCCACAGGTTATGGGGAAAATAATGGGTAGCTACCCGTGACAATGGGGAATCACCCATCAAGATTACCCATTACCCTCAGGGTAATGTGGAAAATAATGGGTAGTTACCCCCGACGATGGGGAATTACACATCACGATTACCCATTACCCTCAGGGTAATGGGGAAAATAATTGGTAGCTACGCACGACGATGGGGAATTTACCCTGAGGGTAATGTGAAAAATAATGGATAGTTACCCACGGCGCTATGTAAGGTTGCCCAGGGTTACCCATCCCCATTTTTGAATGAAAATATGAAAAAATTTATATATCTCGGAAACGGAGCGTCTAATCGGAAAAATAACGCATTTTTGAGGGTTTTTCATAATGTGGTCCAATTCGTATAGAGGAATTTTTTGTCAAAAATCGCTAAAATAAAAAAGTGGCTATAACTCGGAAACGGTGCGTTAAATCGAAAAAATAATACAAAATTTACCTCCTCAGGCGGCTTTAGCCAATGGATGTCTTTAATATGGCATCACTTTTTTCTTGTTAAAAATCGCTAAACTAAAATTTTTCGAATAAAAAATATCGCTAAAATGCCCTCATGTTTGTATCTCGGAAACGGAGCGTCCAATCGAAAAAATAACCAATTTTTTCCGTTTCTAAGGGGTTTTTATAAACTTTTCTAATTCGTATGGAAGTTTTTTTTTAAATCGCCAAAATAAGAAAATCGCTAAAATAATAAAGTGAGTACAACTCGCGGAAGTAGTGCGTCGAATCGCAAAAATAATTTTTTTTACCTCTATCGGAGGCTTTACCCTATGGATGTCTTCAATATATATACCTGGAAACACATTGTAGCTCTTGTCATAAAGATGAAACCATCTGCATTGAATTCAGAAGGGACGCAGCACACAATATAAAAGCGACACGACGCTCACATCGAGGCATAACACAGCGCGACGTCAACGAGAGCTCAGCGGTGAAAGTTATAAAGTGAAAGTGAAAGTGCTGCAGCATAATTCGCACACAACATTGGCAACTGGCTACAACTTTATGAGCTTGAGAAAATGATCACTTTTTTGCAAAAATGACACCGAGGCCCCACTTCTTTGGGGGACCATAAAAAAAACCTGGAGGACTTTGGACAAAACTGGGAGACAGGGGTCTTTTTTTTGCTCTTTTATCACGTAGTGGTGTCCGTATATGGTTATTTTGCCATGACTTAAAAAATTACACACTGTGTATGGCAACACTTTTTTTAAAAATCGCTAAAAAAAAGTGATGTTTTTTTGCGATTGGACGCGCACCGTTTTCGAATTATAACCATTTTTTATTTTTGCGATTTTCTTATTTTTCCGATTTTATTAAAAAAATTCTTCCATACGAATTGGGCCAGTTTATGAAAAATCTTTAGAAAACCGGAAAAATTGGTTATTTTCTCGATTGGACGCTCCGTTTCCGAGATATACTTATAGACATAAGGGCGATTTTTTATTGGAAAATTTTAGTTTTAGCGATTTTTTTTTTAAAATAAAAAAGTGATACCATATTGAAGACATCAATTTGTTAAAATCTCCTAAAGAGGTAAAAATTAATATTGTTTGCTATTCGACGGGCGGTTTTTGAGTTGTATCCACTTTTTTAATTTAGCGATTTATTGGAAAAAATCTTCCATACGAATTGGAACACTTATGAAAAACCCTTAGAAATCTGGAAAAATTCGTTATCTTTTCGATTGGACGCAACGTTTGCGAGATACAAAGTAGATATGAGGGCGGTTTAGCGATTTTTTATTCGAAAAATTTTAGTTTCAGCGATTTAAAAAATTTATTATTTTAGCGATTTTATTATTTTGGCAATTTAAAAAAAAATATGAAGCCTGTGTTAGATAACACGGGCGCGTAGGTCAGACGTAGAATACGTTAGTCATTTTGCAATTAAAATAGTATATGAATTAAATATAATTTTTGATAAATGATTTAAATCTATCAAATTTATCTTTAATTTTTATGTTAAAAATTTAGGATAGTTTTTAACAAAATTTAGGTACACTTTATATCAATTCGATGCACTTTTGAAAAGAAGTGTAAATACTACATATGGCAACACTGGTTTTGTAATGTTCACATAAAACATGCATTGTCATTATACTTCTTCTCTTTCTCACACTGGTTCTGTGATGAACACACAGATAATCGTACTGCTCTTACACATGATGTTATAATACATAAAATACAAAGCATATGAAAATTAATACAAAATTTGAAGGAGTTAAATTTTGATTTACTTATAGAATCAAAAAAATTATATGTAGCATCATGATTATTTAAATACAAATCAAAAGAAGACATATTAAATATGTTACGACCATACTTGAATTTTCTTCAATGCATGCATAAAGTATTAAAAACTTATAATGAAAGTGACAAACATTTTCTCAAAATTTTGTGCTCCAGATCAACACCCCTACCTTACCGTATAACGTATTCTACGTTAAAAAAAATCGTCCATACGAATTGGACCAGTTTATGAAAAACCCTTAGAAACCCTCAAAAATTGGTTATTTTTCCAATTGTACGCTCCGTTTCCGAGATAAAGAGCTTTTTTCTAATTGTTTCATATTTTCAATCAAATATGGGGATGGGTTTCATGCCAAAAACTTCAACAGTGTAATCACTCCTCATAAAGCAACTATGGTATAGAGATGAAAATTTACTCATGCAGTGGAATGCCAATAAAGAAAACGAGTGAAGCGCGTCATTTCTCTGCTCGCTCTCTTACTCTCTTCGTTGAATATTTCAATACACGAGCATTTTTCCGATGATGTTATTGTATCTAACTATAGAAATTCCGACCATATTTAAATAAAATTACATAAAGTATGTAAAAGGTATGATATAATCAAGTTCTGACGCGGGAAAGAAATGCGTTTGAGTGAATCGCGTCGAGTTTTTTGGTTCTCTTCTACTATGGTTGCCAAATTGCGCATGTTTTTCTTCTCTACTTGCACATCCTTTTTGCACTCCTTCTTAGTCAAAAGTTGATTCCAACAGTTGCATATTTACTGCCTAACTATACCCGAATGCAATCTTAGATTGTTGTTAGTTTGTGAAAAGTTAGCATGTAGTTGGACACAGTTTAGTTCAAGTGTTATGAATTGAAAATCTGTAGACAGATCATAGTCGGTGGGTAACTTTCTGTTATTAATACGGAAGTATAAAAATAACCATTTATTGCACTGTGGGTGTAATAGAGAATGGTGTCGTCTAAACCAGTACATAAGTTTCAGTCGGGTCAACCGACTTAATCATACCCTCATCCTAAGTCATCCATTACGTGTGAGTTCTGTTAAATAACGCTTATATTCAAAAGTGACCATATTCAATAGCAGATTGTCATTGCGCTAAATATAATTTAATACCAAAACTAGTTAGGAGCCTACGGGGTTTTGGGGAATTTTTTTGACTACCAACCAATTGCCCTCCCAATATTTATATGTGAGGTACAAAACTGGGCATGGCAAGTTGTTGCTAAAATTTTGATCAGTACCAAATTTTATTAAGATCGGTTGTGATTTATTGGAGATATCGAGTCGGCAAACCGGAAATACGCCCAACTTTTGTATGTAAGGTACGAAACTGGGCGTGGAATAATAGTCAGTTATTAATTATATAGTACCTTTATTAGAATTTAATGACGAGACACGGTTTTTCTTATTACAATATAAGCGTCTTTATTTAATTCAAGTAGACAAACGACTGACTGAATAAGAATGAATTATCAAATATAAGAAGAAGGTACCAAAAGGAATACAAGAAAATAAAGCAGGGTTGCATTCGCAACTCTCGCTCTCCAACAACGTTTTAGCAAAATATTGCCTAGTACCGAATTTTATTAAGATCGCTTGTAGTTTACGAAAGTTATCGTGTCGATCAACCGGTCATCCGCCCAACTTTTATATGGGAGGTACCAGAAAGGGTGTGGAAACACAACAAATTTTCTATAGGAGAGTTTTATTTGACTAAATATTGACTAGTACAAACTTTCCTAAAGATTGGTTCGGTTTTGCGGTATTGCTCGTGCCGAACAACCAGACGGCCAAACAACTTTTGTATGGGAGGTACCATAATGGGCGTGGCAAAATCACCCTTGTTTTAATCGGCGATTGGCTTATGATAACGTGAAGCTTTATAAAGGGTCCGCCATCTAACGTTTTGTTTTTCAACTAGTGCTTATTTCGTGAATGGTAACACTTAGCTCATGTCTGATTTGACAGATAATTAGTTTTATCCTTCCGCTGAACGAATATGGTTGTGTATACTCTTGAACAACGCTGGGAAATATTGCGACATTACTTTGAAAATCATGGTAATGTTGCAGAATGTGTGCGAAAATTGCGTACGGATTTTGGAAGAAGAGAAGCACCGTCAGCTCCGTATGTTCGTTATCTTGTGTGCTGATGTCGTTTGGCCACCTCGGAGCTGCGATTTGACACCGTTGGACTCTTATTTGTGGGGTGCCCTCAAAGATAAGTGTTACGTCGACAAGCCAGACACAATTGGCGCTTTAAAGGACAATATTCGTGAAGCCATTGGTGAAATACAGCTGCACACAATCGATAATGTGCTTAAAAATTGGACCGATCGTGTAGGCTACTGCATGGCCAGCCGAGGCAGCCATTTGAATGAAATTATTTTTCATTATTAACCGGAAGGATTGTACTTTCAAATAAAAAAAAAATTTGAGAAAATATTCAGCAGTTTTTTTTATAGCATTTTCAAAAAAAAAAAAGTTATTTGGCGGACCCGTTACCTAATTTCATTAGGGTCAGAAGAGTTTCACGCTTGCAACACTGACGAACACCCTGTTTTGTATGGGAGGTACCAGAATGGGCGTGACAATCTCGCCCATTTCCTCCAGTTAAGTAGTTTTACAGTTTACAGATTATTACCCGGGGTGTGAGTTGAAGCTAATCACCTGTACCAGAAGAAAGATTTGAGTGAAATATGGTTTTGTGCTACATGTGTCATTTGTATGGCAGGTACCAGAAGGGGAGTGGTCAAAACGCCCATTTTCAATCCCAAACTCAATATTGGCAAATAATAGTTACTGACAAAATTTCATTGTGATGTGTAAAGATTTACGGCAGTTATCTTGTTAACCAGCCAGCCAGCCAGACAGACAGTCAGACAGACGGACATGGCTCAAACGTCTTAAAAAGTCCTAAAACGAATTTCGTCCAAAGATACTAAGGGTCTAATACGGCTCCTTCTATGTGTTACATTTTTTTACGTATTAAGTGATATATACCGCCATCCCTATGGGTGAGGGTATAACTATTCACACTCCTTGCCAAATTTGAACTACCATGCGTGGTACTGCTGATGGTTACACCGATTTAAACTCAGCTTCGCGTATGTGTTTTCTTATTCACAAGAATCGGGTTCCTACAGTGGCAATAAAACTAAAATCAGTACATCTACTTACATACGAATTGTTTTCATTTTGTTGCGACTTGACTGACGATTTCAATCGACCAAAACTAAAATGTTTAGAACTAGTTCTGAAATTATGATCTTACATATTGTTAAAAATCCTCAAGTATAATTTGAACAAGTAATAGCAGACAGCATGACGATGAAGAAAAATGTATCAAGTAGAGTCTTAGATATACGTATGTGAATCCAAGTCATCCAAGTGAAAAAAAAACCAGCTAGTAACTAGTATTTCTTTACCATACAACTACATGCTTTCTGCCCTTACAAACAACTGTAGAAATAAACATAACGAAATCATAGGTTTGTCATAGTTCACATCGTATCTGTCACTTCGGAGCTAATTATGGACAAGTTCCAGATTGTTTTCACTGTTTTGCAAATTAGTGGTTTCATATTCCACTAGTTTGCAAACAAGTATTGACTTTGTTAAGAACAAAATAAAGAGGTTTCATTAAAAATTTAAGAAATATCGAATAACTTTATAAAAATTGTTTTTACCTGTTTAATGCTATGTATTATATAGGCCGGGGTTAATTGATTAGAGCAGTTAATTGTCACTAATTCATATCCAGATATATCCAGCACAGCATGTTCTATTAGCAACGTCTTAGCAGCACCAGCTGGTCCCAATATCAAAAATGGTGTATTGGCAGGAGCTTCAAGGAAAATCTTCAGCTGGTCCAAATACAGTTTCATCGCTGAAGTCAGTAGTAATTCTTCTAAATTATTGCCACTACTCAGGCCGACGTCGGTCTCATAAATATCCACTGAACTTCTAGATTCATTGTAGAATACCATTTCAGCTTGATTGGAATTGGTCACATACAGATTAGCTCTCTCAAAGAGCCAATTTGCGAATTCATTATGACGTTCAACGGGCAAAAATTCCAATGCCGCATGACAAGCAGCTACCGTAAATGCATCCCGGCTTTGCAAAGCAACATCGCCATTTCCACGAAGTTTCAATAATAAGGCACGTAACATCCAGGAACGTGTCAAGCACGACAAAACACTAAATAACAACAATGTCTTTAACAACACCATATACTGTTGCAACATTTCTGTGTTGGGAAAAAACTTACTTTACCGACTCCTTTTCGATCCATTCCATTGATGGTTCATACAATTCTTCTATGTAGCCTTGTAGCAAATCACTGAATTCAAATTTCGCCAATTGATGTTCGAGTATTGGTTTTAATGGATAGTCCTCATTGCTGTAAACAGAAAGTTTTGTTGTAGGTATCATACATACAATCCGCAGTTAATGTATTCTTGGTTCATGTCCTACTTACTTCATGTTAACAATACCCATACGAGATATTGTCGCGGGTGAGGCATTACGTACATCATCAGTTTCAAATACGAAATTAACATTGTTACCAAATTGAATGCGCCAACCTGAAGGTAAAGTCAATAGTCTGGAAATAAGAAACAATTAAAAATACAAATTATGATATCAAATACGATTAAATAATTGAATTTTTAAACTTGTATGTCAAAGAGATTTCAGAAACACTTTCGAATCGTGGACAGAATATATATTAAAGCATTTAATCTAACTTTGTTGATACCTTCCTCTAATCTTCAAGGTCAACAGTTCACTTACTTATTAACAATTTTCGAGAATTTCTATTGATACAGACTTTCAAAGTATTCAATATAATATGTACTAGTTCGGAGAAAGTACCACTTCGGAAATAGTTCAGTACCATTGACCTAATATTAGATCTGTACCATAGAATCAACGGCAGACATTAACATTGCAAATTCATAGGTTTGACAGAAATTGTTGATTGTGTGGATGGACCAGCTTAAAAAGTATGAACTGAAGACTAACATTTTCACAACTTGTTCTGATATTATGCTCTCACATAGAATTCTAAAATAGTTCTAATACCTCAACTACAGTTATCAATGTTTCATGAAATAGTTCCATTTAAACTAGTTTCAAAACCTAGGTCCACTGTAACTAGTTCACATTTCACAACTTCATGAATTAGTACTTTTTTTTTGAAATAGTTCCATCGTGTAATATTGAGCTTCCGGTATTTGTTTTCTAATAATTTGGTTTTTTTTTTCTGCAGCTAACACCCGAAGAAGAAGCACGTAACAAGATGATAATGCGCGAAAGAGATCGTGAGCGAAAACGATTAAAACGTATGAATCCCGAATACAGACGAATGGAACAGGAACGCGATCGGGATCGTAAAAAGGCACGAAGATCAAATGAAGCATTTCGCCAACTAGAAAAGCTGCGTGATAAAATACGTAAAGAGCGTAAAAAGGGTATTATCGTTGATGAAGCCGCCTTGGCTCAACAATTTAATTTGGTACAATCAGCCCCACAAGAACCAGAGGTAATTATATCAGCGGATGCCATGGCATCCGATCCGCAGCAGCAGAATTCACAAACAGTAAGACAGGATAACCAGCAACCGCAGCAGCAACATCATACGCCACAGCAGAGGCGTCGGGCTCAACACGCCACCAACAGTGGGAACACAGTGAGTTCGGTAAATATGATTGGTGGCAGTACAACGACTAGTACAACTACAACAACATTAACGAATGTTAACAACAACACTACTAGCAATAATATTGCCAATATAGTGCAGTCTGTGGCGGCAGGTGCGGGTGGCAATATGCCACCCTCTAATCCCACAGCTGCCCACATGTCGCAACTCAATAAAGGTCTTTTGTATCCTCCACCCAATTTCCCACATCATCCATTGCCCATTCCCGGTGTAGCTTTAATGCCTTCGTTGTGCCATCCAATATTACATCAAAATCTAAGTGCTTCTCTATATCCACAAAATGGTATAAAACAAGAATATAATCCAGGCAACGACAATTCGCCTTCACCCCACAATATGGTCCAACCGCAAACATCGACCACGACAGGACCTGGTTCATCGAGCGGTGGTAACGATGAACATGAAATGCCCATGATTGAGCCGGAAATTATACTACAGACTTCTACCGAAACTATATCGGTACCACATCATTTTAACAATCATGCGCATGCGCATCATTTGCATCAACAACAGTGCAATATGTTTTCGCACATGACGCCTCAGGCTCATATGGCGGCGGCACATATGCGTGCTCATGCGTCGGCAGCAGCAGCATCGGCGAATATACCACCACCGTCGGCAAGTGCTTTGGCCGCAGTGGCAGCTGTTGCCGCACAGCATCAGCAGCAACAGCAGCTACAACAACAACAACAACAGCAGCAGCAACAACAACAACAACAGCAGCAACAGCAGCAACAACAACAACAGCAACAACAATCTCAGCAACATCCTGCATCACATGCGAATACTATGCCACAGCAGCAGCCACAGCATCAAACGCAACAATAATAAAACAACGTTTTCTAAATAAATCCCCTAGATAGAAATAGAAGGGGAGTGAAAGAGATATTTAATTGATATTTTTTTATATAAAAAATTGGAAAACTTCGAGACAAAGTTTGCAGCAGTAGGATAACAGAACTATACAAAGTATTACCAAGCGGTTCAAAGTCCGTTAAATGGTTGTTTTGAGAAATTTGGGCATAGAGCAAAGATTAAAATTAACAATTCTCCCCCCATATCATGACTGCAATTTCCCCGGGAATGAATTTCCTTTGTACCTTCAGGATTGGTAAAAAGTGAACTCATTCCACATGAAATTTATTCACGATTAGGTTTTGGTTTTTTAATATTCTCTCTAACTTCTAAGTATTTTTTCCCCAATTTTATTAACTTTAATTATTAAAAACGTTCTTTGGTATCATCTTGGATCTTTTCTATAATAGAAATTCTATAAGAGAAACGTTCGAAAGTGACTGATTTGAAACGAAGTAAGTTTATTGAAGAATGGAAAATAATTTAAACCTTTCGTAATAGCATTTTCACACTAGGCCACATCATAGAATAACACATACTATAGAAGAACTTATTCTCTCATCTGACGTTTCATTTCACACTCTCTCGGTAGGTCTGTGGAAATGTTTACATACACCAGGTGGAGTTACAAAATATGATCACTTAACTATTTCCTGTCGTTTTGGTGTAGAACTGAAAAATTTAAATGTATTTTGCACTTTTTTGTTGACTTTTAACGTTGGTATTCATTTGTATTGTATTTAACACAACTAGTTTGCCACAAAAACACGAAATTCGGGTGTAGTTCCTTTGTGGATCGCTGTATACTATTGCCACCATCTGGTATTATTGAAGCCATATTTTCCACCCTCCACTGTGTAATTTCCATCGTACCTATGACGTTTAATTTATTGAGCGAATAAAACCTTCTACGTATGTGTTATTCTATGGGCCACATCTTACATTTTCAATCAATTTGCCAAAGATGTTAACATTTCCCCATACAAATTTAACACTTTGTGAGCTCAATAGCTTTATCGATATCTCAATATCTTACGTTTCACCCCACATCATTCGATAATTTTGAGTCCATCACTAGAACAAAATTGAAATTCTAGAAAAAATGACAGAAATTCAAAAAACAAAACAAAAGATGTATTTATTATATCAGGTGGTAGCGCTGGAACGCTGATTTAAATGTTTTCAAATCTTTGCCTCAACTGACTATTAAATTCATATGTATTTCCTTTTGTACTTTTTTGTGTACTTGTATTGCAATTGTATGACACCAAACAGATATAAAACAGCTATTGTCGTTGTCGCATAACACCACCAAATATAGATACATCTTGACGAAATAAATGTAGGCAAACGACAATTGTAATAAATATGAAATGTTAAAAAATAAACGTTTGACGAATGTTATTCTATATTCTTTCGACGCCTGGGCCCCAATAGACAATACAATATATAGACAATATTTCATAAACCATTTTAGTTCCATTTGTTTTTGAACACAGAAAATTCGCTAAAGCGATGTGGCCTATGAATAGATGAATATTAGAAGATGACAGATGGAGATGTAAGATGTTGCAAGTGTGAACGCATGTTTAATTTTTTCAACATCTTCCATGCGTTCCCCCAAAATGTACGCTAGTGTGAAAAGGCTATAAGAAAGTGTAATCGGTTGAAATTAAATTATTCTAGAAACATCATGGTCGTGTTTCACAGCGCTTGACAGATTACCGGAACATCTGAAAAGTGATGATGCCGATAGCTAATTGATCCTAATTTTTATATTTGTGAATGCGAAATACAAAATACCACGAAAAATAAATGCAAATCCTAATGAAATACATGCAAATATTTTCTAATGAACGTTTACTTTTTTTTAACACAGATTCTTTGTGGCAAATTATTAATTATAAATTTCTTCGAATATTTCGATAATTTTTTTTTGGCCATTAGTTTGTATTTTATTAACAAGATCATGTTTTACATAGCCCTTATATACACACACAAAACAAAACACCTTAATTGTTTATTTTTACTTTTCAAAGGACATATTTTAAAAATGTCCAAATTTATACATATATTTTTTATTATTATTATTATTATTACATTATAGATATACTACCTATTGTTGTAAGCTTTATCATGACCATTTAAAATGTACGAACCCAACCCAAACAATTATTCACTTATATATTTTGCAACACGACACGAAGAGTAAGAGAATTTTGTTCATTTGATTTATAATATGTTTTAATTGTTTTCATTTTCGCGCATACATTTCAAAATGATTTACAAGGATATTTTGCATATTTCGTTCACGTTTTTGTATATGTAGTAATTGTAATATTCCCTCTCTGCTCTCCCGCCTTCATTTTATTAATATCATTCTGTGTTGTTTTTAGTACATGTGTTGAAATTAATGGCTTGTAATTGGTTAAAAATGCAATATTTTATTGTTTATTTAAAAACTCGTAAATATTTACGCAGTTTTTTTTTTGATATACAATTCTGTCATCGGTTCCCTACCCCTTTCCTACCTTAATATGTAAGATTAAAAATGCTTTAGTAATTAAATTCTAATTATTACTTTATTTTCTTTTTTAATAAGAAACCACTACAGCCAACAAACAGCAGTAGTATTAAAGAATTATAAAGATGTGTTGAATCTAATATTGTGTGAAAATATTTTGAATATGACACTACCATATATATGCAGGAGTAATTTGGCTACCATACGCCTGTCTGCCTGATTACCATCCATAACTAAATTGTATGATTATTTGCATAGTGTGAAAAGAAAATAACTAGTAATAATATTGTGAAAGAAATATGAAAAATATTAAATAATTATTACGAATTTATGCGAACAACAAATACATTTTTTTTGAAAAAAAAAATTAAATACTGTGTTCATTTTTAACAGTACACATCAACATTTTTGGAATTGGTTCTAAAATTTCAGATTCTAGGATAGATTCCGTTGAGGCGAGTTATGGTTTCAGAATGACTACTTGGAAGTGATTTTAAAATACATGGTAAAAAACAAACAAACATAGTTTCCCATTACATCCCATGAAGGGATTGGGGAGAGCTTCTCACAATCAGTGAGCTATGCGTTTTCTAGTTTTACACTCACTGATCGGGCCCTACAGTTTTATTTGAGAATCGTTTTCATGGCTGATAATAGAACTGTTAAAAAATATTCAAAACAGGTTTTCAAGTTGGAGTTCATTTTCTAAGAATTAGTTCCAGCCCTAAGAATCCCGTCTGAATGTTTTGATTGAAATAACGCTTATGTCGGTAGCACTCAATTCTTCAGGTAACAATTTCAAACGAAAGTCATTGATTGAAGTTAACGCATAGGAGGAATCAGTACACTTTGTTGGGAAATGGAATTTTGTATGTGACGAATAGAATGAATTTGTAAGCACATTTTCACAATGGGACAACATACCACCGAGTATAAATGAGTCATGCAACTATAGTCTGGTGGAACAAGTGCAACATTGAAAAACTGCAAAACACCCATGTGCTGTTTTAGTATCAATTGGGTGATAAGAACCAGGGCATCAAGGGTGATCACGAAATGTGTGAAATGGCTAACCAACAATAAAGGACACATCAAAAAGGCTGGGATCATAAAAGGTATTCGAGTCCAAAGAATGTATGTATATACAAGTTATCCAACTAAGCCAATAATATATCGTGCTACTGTGTGATCTTCGTAGTCTTAGAAGTAGCTCATATATACAGTAGTGGCCAAGTGGATACATTCCAGCATATGATGAAAATCGATCGAGTCAAAATCGAATACCATTTGGCTATAGGACGAATTTTATTGGCGTAATTCCTAACATTAGGGATCAAATATTTTATATATACATTATTTATGGGCAGAAAAACAGCAATAAATTAATTGAACCTATTATTTGCACAAAAACATCATAATTATGTCAAATCGTATTCGATTTAAATTGATCGTTTTCCAGCACATACCTGATTAATTCAAGACTTCGAAATTTGTTATAATTATATTATATTATAGAACCTTAAATGATTTCTTTAAAGCATAAAAGTAAGGTATTCTTCTTCAATAAAAACCTAAACATAGTACACGACATCATTAAGAATTTAATAAAAAAATATATTGCAAATTGTGACCGCTTTTATTCAGCGTTGGCCATATTTGAAATGTTCGGAAAGTTTTTTCTTTAGTACTTTGTCCAAAGTCATTTGTTCTTTAAAAAGCATTTTATGCTTTCCACGAGATTTTTAAAAGTTTGACTTTAAATCGGGACTTCGAGCTGGCCGCTTCATTGTTTGGAATTTTTGTTCAGCTAGTAATTTTTGCGCAACTTTGGCATTGTGTTTTAGATTTTCTTCCTGAAAAGTTATTTCTGTTGCAGGGTATGCACACTCTTTAATAAAAACGGGCAAATTGTTCCGCAAAATACTTAGTACTCCTTATTCATAATTCCTTTTATTTTCACCAGAGGACCAATGCCCCACCGTTACACTCCCACCACCGTTATTCACCGGTTGCTTGACATGGTGTCGCTGAACGGTAATTGTTGTTTCATCCGACCTTACAGTCATCATTCGCTTACAGTCATCAGTTGGCCAGTTTTTATGCAAAAATTAATCTGAACCTTCACATTCTTGTATCCACTTTAGACCACCACTGTATAGGAAACATTTCCTAAGCATTCTCTAATCTACTCCACTAATGTGCTCCAAACTGGGAATTCATTCTATCATTGTAGAGGTGTTGAGTCTTAATTTCGAGAAATTGGGACCTCGACAGAATATGTTTCATCTATTCGTTGGTCTCCCACACCGTTTACATTCGTATTTCGAATTTGTCCAGCTTCAGTAACCGTTACTCCCACCCGGGCCTGCCCACAGGGCATTCATATCTTTTGTTTATTGAGCATTCTTGAAGATTTGCCTTAATTACTTGGAAAATATTTTCGATGTCCAGCAAATTCGTTTACACTGAAAGAAAATCGTTTCTTCGCCGGAATGAAGCATTTGCTTATACAGGGTGATTCAGGAAGTTCCGTACAAATTTCTCCAGCGTATTCCTTGTCCGAAAATGCAAGGGTGCGAAATGGCAGCGGGTTCAAAATTTTCGGATTGGCGGTCGGAGGGTAGTAGGGTAAAGTTGCTAACTTCTGAGCCAGTGGTCGGATCTTGTTGGAAAGGTTTCAGAATCAATAAAAAAAAGTAGAAAAAAGTCAAATCGCCGAGATACAGAGCTTTCGGAAAAAAATGGACAAAAAAAATTCACATAATCTCAATTTGTTTCTGCTCAATTTGCTTCCGTCGAAAGATAGCCATACCTCTTACCTTTCCAAAATGACCTAAACCCAGAGGTCTTACCGTTCCAAAGTTATGACCATTTTACTGAAATGCAAAAATGTTTGTTTTTGGAAGCGAACTAACAGCACACATTTATTTGTTTTTGTAAATTAACACGTTTAAGATTTTATTTTCCAGTCCATTCATCAGTGCCTAAAAGAGTAAGTAGTATTTATAGGTATTCATTGATAGAATTTTGTCATTCAACAAGTGAATAACGACAAAAAAGTAAAAGTTTACGCTAATCTCTGCTGCAGCAACAGTTTCGAGTACGTTGTGTTTTGAATTAGAAAAATGGCAACTTATTCAAACGAAGAATTAGCGGACATTCATTACATGTATGGATTCTGCGATGGTAATGCAAGAGCTGCTGCGCGTGAATATACATTACGTTTTCCTAATCGACGACCACCAAACCGAACAACATTCAGTGAGACGCACCGCCGATTTCGTGAAGGTACGTTGTTTCCACAAATGGAGCGTCCCGGAAATGAACAGAACGACGTTGCAGTTGAAGGGTTAATTTTGGATGCGATAGACGAGAACCCAACGACAAGCACAAGACGAATCGCGGTCCAAGTTGGTGTGGCACAATCAAAAGTATGGCGCGTCCTTCACAAAGAAAAAACATCCATTCCATTTCACACCAGTTCAAGAACTTTTGGCGGCCGATTTGCCACTACGCGTTAAATTTTTGCCGTGAGATGTTGCAACGTGATGTACACGCATTTATGTTTTTACGTTCGATTGTGTGGACCGACGAAGCGCAATTCACGAGAGACGGCATAACTAATTTCCATAATTTGCATGAATGGGCAAATGACAATCCCCACAACAAGAATGAAACAGCATTTCAACACCGATTTGCCGTCAACGTTTGGGCTGGCATCATCGACAACACCTTGATTGGGTCAAAAGTACTTCCGCCCAGGTTAAATTCGCAAAATTATTTGGGTTTTTTGCAAGAAGTACCTCTTGGAAGTACCTTTTGCGGTACGAAATCATGTTTTCTACCAACAAGAACACCAATTTCCCTCGACGTTGGATTGGACGAGCGGGACCAATCGCCTGGCCGCCACGATCTCCAGATCTCACACCACTTGATTTCTTTTTGCGGGGCTACATGAAAGATTGTGTGTATTCTTTGCAGATCCACAATGGTGAGCAGTTACTTGCACGCATTGAGGAAGCTGCGGTGAAAGTTCGTGAAAAGATGAGTGAACTAAACGTGGCGGATGTGGTTCGCAAACGGCTGCAATTGTGTTTAGTAGAAAATGGGAACCACATTGAAAACTTCCTTTTGCATCAAATGTTTTTTTCCTTATGTGTTTGATTCTTCTGCCGAAAATTTCAGTAAAATAAAATCTTAAACGTGTTAATGTACAAAAACAAATAAATTATTTCGCTTCCAAAAACAAAAACAAACATTTTTGCATTTCAGTAAAATGGTCATAACTTTGGAACGGTAAGACCTCTGGGCTTCGTTTAGGTCATTTTGGAAAGGTAAGAGGTATAGCTAAATATAACATAAGTTACCTGCCATCTGGCTGAGCAAATTGAGGTTATGTGAAATTTTTATTCCGAAAGCTCTGTATCTCGGCGATTTGACTTTTTTCTACAACAAGCCCAAAAATAAAAAAATCTGACCACTGGCTCAGAAGTTAGCAACTTTACCCTCCGACCCCCAATCCGAAAATTTTGAACCCGCTGCCATTTCGCACACTTGCATTTTCGGACATGGTTCTAGTGGACTTTTCTTCATGAAATGAGCCATGGAATACGCTGGAGAAATTTGTCCAGAACTTCCTGAATCACCCAGTATTCATGATTTGAAGAACTTCGTACATTTGACGATTTTTTCGTTGTTGCAAGTACATTTTCGTTGCTATGACGAATAAATTTATTGTTATATAAAACAAATTTGTAAATACATAAAACAGGCATAAAACGAATTGTTTTCCGCCTCATCCCCCGAAGTAAATAGAACAATTTCATTGAAGCTGAAAATTGAGAAGAAAATGCAAAAAGTTAGTTTCGAAAACGCGGTTGATATAGCATAGACGAATTAATTCTCTCAATATTTTTAACGTCATAGTTGTGGTTACAAGTCAACATTGGATGGTGGAAAGCATGGGTTCAATAATACCAGATAGAGGCAATAGTACACAACGTCGAACAAAGTAACAACAACCGCATTTCGTGTTTTTGTGGCAAAATAACGGGTTTTCTTAATGAGATACCAATGAAAATTTTTTAGATACCAATGAAATTCTTTATTCCTGTGAAAGTACGTTCGATGCCATTATGTATGGAACTCGATTTCTTTTGCATGGCCACCACGGGCACGCTTGCAGAAATCCAGACGCTGAACCCAATTTTTGACAGTTTTCAAGCATAAATCGGCCGATACTGCTGCAATTTCACGTTCGATATTCGTACGAAGTTCATCAATCGTCGCTGGGTTGTTGGCATAGACCATAGACTTGACGTAGCCCCACAGGAAATAATCTAACGGCGTCAAATCGCACGACCGAGGCGGCCACTTCGTGAGATAACACGTTCACCAAACTTGGTTTCCAATAAATTGATTGTGGCATTCGCTGTGTGGCTTGTCGCGCCGTCCTGTTGGAACCACATGTCCTCCAAGCCCATATTATCCAATTGGGGCCAAAAATATACGGTTATCATTGAACGGTAGCGATTCGCATTCACAGTAATGTGCCGGTCTTGATCATCACGGAAGAAGTACGGCCCAATGACGCCGCCGGCCCATAAACCGCACGAAACCGTAATTTTTTCGGGATGCAACGATGACTCATGGATTATGTGTGGATTGCTGTCTGACCAATAACGCATATTTTGCTTATTGACGAAGCCATTCAGCCAGAAATGAGCCTCATCGCTGAAGATGATTTTCCGATGAAAATCCGAATCATTTTCAAGTTGTTGCTCAGCCCAATTCACGAACATACAACGCTTATGGTGGTCAGGCGGCTTCAGTTCTTGCGTCAATTTGATCTTGTAAGGATGTAGGCCAAGATCTTTTCGCAAAATTCGCCACAACGACGTCACAGAGATGCCCAACGCTTGAGAACGACGTGTGAGAGACACATTTGGGCTTTCTTGAACTGAAGCCTCAGCGGCAGCAATATTCTCGACACTACGGGCACTTCTTTGTCTCACTGGCACGGGAACATTTTGTACTGTGCCTGTGGATTCAAATTTTTCCACTAGACGCTCAATTGTTGATCTGGTAGAACGATTATGACGACCATAAATTGGACGTAGCGCTCCTAAAGTTGAGGCCACTGACTCCAAATTTCGGTAGTAAATTTTTCCATGATGAAATGGCAAACCTTACTGAAGAGAAATGTCAAAAGAGCCGGGAAAAATATGGCGTTGTTTGCTGTCCCTATCGATTTACGTTTGTAGCGTCTCTGTTGAAAAACCCTTTAGTTGCGTTAAATACAATACAAATGTATACCAACGATAAAAGTCAACAAAAAATGTCAAAATACATTTAAATTTCACAATTCTATACGAAAACAAAATGGAAAAGTTTAGTAAGTTAATTTTCGTCGAATTTCTCTTATTTGCACAAACCTACGACGAAGAGTGTGAAATGAAACGTCAGATGAGAGAATAAAATACTCTAAAATACTTGCTGAAATGTGCAGAAAAAACGTCAGATGAGGGAATTAATTTTAATTAAACTTTGCTACAAAAGTGAAAGAAAACAATATATGCAGTGGTTCTCAAATAGAAATTCTGTTTTGTTGAAGTCAATAGAGTATGGAAATTCCTATGTTTTTTTTAATCGCTTCACTTCGTATTTTTTATTAGCAAATGTACTTGCTTGTTTCCTTCTTGCACTCGAGTTCCGCTGGCGATTTCGTCGCATGCCACATTGATCGTCACTTGGTGAAAATCTTTACAGTATCATTGTTTGGCCATCTCAAATATAAAATGGTAGCAGATTATCGCTCGCTAGCTTATAACGAACACATTACGCATTATCGCTGACTTGATAGCAACGATATATAATCGTCTTGCACTAACGCATGATTTGTAGTCATTCCTGCAGTTGTTTATTTTCTTTCTGAATTTACGATAACAATAGGTCTGTCTGCGTACTGATAATTTGTAACAATTTGTACAAATTGTTACTGGATGTTGTCTGTTTCCACCAAAAAGCCAGTATCGAAAGAGCAAGAGAGATTATTTTGACAGTTCGGTGATAGAGAACTTACTAGTTTTTACAATTTGCTATAAATAACATATGTTTTGGAACATATGTATGTTTTATGTAAACAAACCAAATTTGGAAATATAAAAAAAAACATAAAATAACAAATAATCATTGGGGTTTTTTCGTTTTAGACAAAAAATTATTTGTAATGAACTGAAATTAACTTTTTAACTATTTATTTGAAAAAAAAGAAAACAGTTCTGGTGATTTGTAAAGTTTGGTTCAAACTGCGGTTGGTGGTTCTTTCAATGTTTACTTACATTGAAAATCAGCTGTTTCTACAAAAGTTCTTATTTCTTGCAAGTTTTTACTGGATGTGTACTTTTTGTAATATTTACTATGGGAGAGTAAAATCTATCTTACTCTCTTAAAATAGTTACCGGATATTTTTTAGTGGAAACTGTATGCCTGTTTAAGTCCAATATTCAGTTCTTGCGAATTTTTTGTAACAAATGTCATCTACCTCGTTTATCTCTATTACCACCTATCTCTGACTTACCTTGCAAATATATTCTATTAATAATTCCTCTTCGCACTCCCTTTTTGTTGTTATTGCATATGGTGTCACTTTCGATTGCTAAAATAACTGAAATGTCAAAATTCTGGTCCCAAACGTAAGAACTTTGGCATAACAACCCTGTAATTGATTCTGCTTATAATATTTTCGCACAGATCTGAGTACCAAGCAAGTGAAAAGTGAGCGAAGTTTTTGTTTCACGAAATTTTTTGTTTTTCGTGTATGAAAAACGTGATTCTTATGGGAACGAAAATGTCAAATAAACTGAATACAGGGCTTTCACACGGAAATTGAATCAATCAAATTGAACACGTCAAGTTCCTCGCGCTAGTTGAAGAAATTACAAATTTAAAGAAACATGTCGATCGAGGATGGGCAGATGGAAGTATTTTGCATTTCATTGTTTAAGTAGTTGCAAATTTTGGCTTAAACGCAATCGACGGACAGAGCTCAATTTTTTTTTTAAAATAAGTCGAAACTATATTGTTTACTCAATGAAATTCGTATTTACAATAAAAAACTTATGGTCAGTTCCACAGTTGAAAATTCTCCATTTAAATATACTTTAAATCAATTGTCAACTTTATGCACTAGGTTCTGTTCTGTACTACTGTCACTTTCACTAAAGTTTCCCATAATTCTCATTGACGTTTATTCACAATTGTGGAAAATTTTTCTGAAAGTAACAATGCAAAATGTGACAAAATTTATGTGATTTTACATAAAAGCATTTGTTTCTTATGTAAAAAACTATTTCAAAGCCATGAGGCCGGTGTTGGGATATCAATAGGAGAAAACTTATAAGACAGCCCAAAGATGAACATCCCGGAACGCCTATTTAATCTAAAAACTTGTCCATCCCAAAAACTGTAGCAACTTCTGTGGGCGCAGATGCCAAAACCGTTAGTGTCTGAGGACTCTCAACAAGGAATGGTATCTGAACCGGAGGAAGAACCAAATTATTATGACATAGACGGTGGTGGCATGGCTTTGCAATTCGATGGCCATCAGATATTCTACTTTAAGTAACGTGTTGTATTCTTGTAGTCTTGATATTTTTGTTGAAAATTATTTTTTCTTTTGATATGAAATTTTAGATTTTTATTGTCATATTTTTTTTTTAATTTTTTGGGGAACAAAAAGTTCCATTTATTGCTTTCAACGACATCTAGAAAATTACCCATTACACTAACATGTTCCCAACACTTGTGCTTCATCTAGTTGTTTACTTTATCTATTATTTTAACTACGCCACATGTGTTAAAAATAAAATGGAGTGCGTAGAGGAATTATAAATGAAATATTTTCAAGGTAAATCAGAGATAGGTGGCAACTCTCCGCAACGACATTTTCCGTTTAGAGTTAAATGACAACATTTCTTACGAAAATTTCACAAGAACTGAATATTTCACAAGAACTGAATATAAATTTCACAAGAACTGAATATCTTGGAGAACATTCAGGCTGTAGAGGCCAGCGTTGAGAAGTCACCTTTAACATCCAGTCGTCGTCGTTCTTTACAGTTTCGCATCTCTCGCACGTCTCTGTCGCATAATTCGTGCTGATTTAAAGTTCTTTCCGTACGAAATTCAATTGACACATCGAGTTTTACTGATAGACATGCCACGTCGCTTGGATTATGGGAACTTCGTGGCATTACGAAGGTTTAAATGGTCCACGCTGTATTTTGGACAACGATAAAGGGTCCTATTCCTGTTCTCCCTATCGTTGTTAATGACTTAAACTTTCCAAATTTCACAATTTTATAAATCGATACACCTGTTAATAACCTTAAACTGATTTTATGGTAAATGAATGTCATAGTGTTTGTTTCTATGATAAACTCATTTCCCTTTTAACACAGGGTCAATTGGTATTCTATGGATTTTCACTTCAAATCTAAACCCACATACACAGCCAGTAATACTGGACAGACATACGAATAACACAACACTCCCTCTAGTATGAACAAATATATAGGTACTCACTTATTGTCATCCAATACGGAATTGAGTGCCTCAATCCATTCCGGATCAATGCTGCCATCACAAACAATCCATGAGTGAATATGCGGTGCTTCAGCGTTTACAACGACAGCCGTGTGTGTCAACACACCATCAAGCCATTGACGGGTGTCAGGATCAAGACGACCCAAGAGTTGTACGCGACTCATAGATTTAGGACTAATAGTATGAACACGTATTTGCTGTTGTTGCTGGAGTGTTGACTTTGATGTTTGTTGTGTAATTAAAGCCTGTCGCAATACCGTTATAATGGTGGATTTACCACAGCCTGGCGGTCCCATCACCACAACACCCATACGTTTCTGGAGTTGTTCATAAAGTTGCAAACATTTAATCATTTGCATTTCATTAAAGCACAAACCCAACGTGGCAAAGGCATTTCTAATCGATTGCTGCAACGGCGATTTGAATTCACCAGCATTGGTAATCTCGGGGAATACGTTCTGCAGCAGCATATCAAAGCGCGCCACATCATGCAAAGCCAATTTGGACATGGTGGAAGTACGTAAACACTGAACCACCACGGACATTTCCACATCATGCGTAACGCCGTTGCCATTCTTAGCATCATCATCACTATAATCATCGGCATCTCCAACATTGTTTGCCATTGAGTTCCTTAAACCCTCACCACAAGCCAACAGAATTGTTTTCAATTCACGTAAGCCCCAATCATAGTGGCGTTGGTGCGTTAATATTTTCCCACACATATCGAAAAGTTCGACCACACGTTCGGCAATCTCGGTGGGCTGCTTAAATCCTTCCACAAATAGCATGACGCGTGCAATTTCTCTTGGTTCCGGCTGTTGCATGACAATTGGCCGAAACAAAGCTTGTATGTTGCCGGGCAATTTTTGTCGGCCACCATATTCAGCACCAGCCGGATTAAGCGTAACAAATATGCCACAATGATGATTGAGTTTAATCTGCAAGGAGGGCAATGGAAAGAGAAGATTACAACATGATTTCAAATAAAATGAGAAGAAAATTGATCGAGAAGAATGGGAAATCTCTATGGAAATTGGAAAACACAATGTAAGAGTTTACAAACATAAGACCGGAATTGAAAAGGATTTTTGGTTAAATAGAAATTTATAGAAAGGAAGTAGTATAAGCGATTTGTAATAGTCGGTTGAGGTAAAGGTTTTGAAAAGGCCAATACGTGGTCGTATGTTTCAACAAAGAAACTACATTCTTTCCGAATCTCATGTTGTTTAAATGAGAATTAAGAGAAAACAAAGTGAGGGAATTACAATGGAGTGCGGGTTTAACACAAGCCGATTTGCCAAAGATTGTTAATGATTCAGCGAATCTGGAGAATAGGGAAACACTTATAGAGGTTTTTAACCGAGAAAGAGTCAGTCCGCGTGTTATGAAGAATGTGCGAACAAGTTCACCTATAAAGTATACACAGAGAGACCAGAGCTTCGTTGCAGGGATGAAATATTTTAGTTAAGGCTGTCTACAGAGCTCCAGCGAATTTCGTACATCCGACGATTTTTTATTGTTGCTGAAACGAAAATAAGAAATGTTCTTTTCTCATCGAAATTGAGAAGTGGGAAGAAAACACTCCAAAAATTTCAGTTGGGTGAACCGACTTAAACATAACCTCACCTTAAGTAACCCATTGATGCCTTATTTTATTTTAAGTGGTTGTTCTTAATTTTGGGGTAAATAGGGAAAGGAAGACATAATTTCTTAATATTTAACGTCAGCCTCTTTAATTGCTTATATTTTATTACCAAACAGTTCGATTGTTTTCTCTCCTTTTGCTAAATACCAACCGTAAGTAGCTCAACCTTTAGTAAAACAAGCGAAAACAATTCAACTGCTGTGGCAGCACCATAGTGATATCTAACGCCGATAGAGTGCTCGTGTAACCCCAGCATTATTACACCACAACTGAAGTACTGATACCACCTTCTATATTTCACCATCATATTGTGAAATTCCAAAAGTAAACAACACCGCTTAATAATGCAAGAACAATCTGACTTGGGAACATCAAAATTACATACCAAGTCTAAAACGTACACACCCGAGATATTACGACATAAAATAAAAGAAACGGAGTTGAAATTCCTTTTCGTTTCGGTTGCCAAATTTTACGATTGCATCAGCCAGATGCCGTTTTGTCAGATAATCAAAGAGATAATTTCCCAGTGTTGTTTACTTTTGGAATTTAACAATATTATGGTGAAATATAGAAGGTGGTATGAGTACATCAGTTGTGGTGTAATTATGCTGGGGTTACACGAGCACTCTGTCGGTGTTAGATTGCACTTTGGCGCCGTCACACTGCCTGGTCCTAAAATATAAGCAATTATCAAGGCTAACGTTGCGTGAGAAAAAGTATATATTTCTGTGAAAATGCCCATATCAGAAGTGGCGATTGAAAAAGTAATATCTAACACCAAATTTAGGCAATACAGAAATTTCAAATGGGAGAACCGACTTAGACATACCCTCGCGCTAATGTCCTCCAATGAGTCCTAGTTTTATTTAAAATGGTTGATCCAAACTATAACCGAGAAAATACTTTTTCTCTCTAGCAACATTCAGTTTTTCAAACGGATGTGGCAAATTCACCCCTATTCAATAGTGCCTACGAGAGCAGTGTGAAAAATATTGCCTATTAGCAAATTTAATTAGGACCTGTTGACCACACAATTGTCCGCCTAATATTTGTATTGGAGGTACCAAAATGGGGGTGAAAAAATCGTTCATTTTCAATTACAGAGTAGCGTTTGACAAAACAATGTTCAGTGCCGAATTTCCTTTTACGGTTTTACGGCGTAAAACGACGAACAACCAGATGGCCCACCAACTTGTGTATGGGAGGTGCCAGAACGGGTGTGGCCAAGTCAAACGTTTTCAATAGCAGAGTTTCGTTGTACGAAATATTGCCTTATACCGAACATCATAATGATCGGTTGGATTTACTGAAGTTATCGGGTCTAGTAATTTTTTGTTCCTTTGTTGTCAGCAGTTTTGAACAAACAAAGCCATATCTGGATCACAAAACCGAATATTATAAGATATTGATCATTGTGTCTCAAACATGTAATATTGAATAGCAAACTTCGATGTGTTTGGATACAAGTATACTATATTTGCGACAAGCTACAAACACGTTATATTTGCATCCAATCAACAACAAAAAATACAGATTTTTCAGCGTATAGCGTTACAATTTTCCCCGCATCAAAGGATATACCCCTATGGGTGAGGTTATAATTAAGATCGGCGATATGGTATATACCAGCCAGATGTCGGTCCAACATTTGTATAGGAGATATCAAACTGACAGCGACAAAATAATCCATTTTCAATTCAAGAGTTGCGTTTGACGAAATATTGTTTAATATGTAATTTCATTAAGATCTGTTGTGTTATACAGAAATTAGTGGGTCGATCAAAATAACATTCTAGAGGGCACCAGAATGGGCGTTGCAAAATCGCCCATTATCTATCGCTGGTCGGTGTTTGATGAATTACTGCAGAGCAACACGCTAAAAAGAAACGGTCCCTGTAACATAATGCAGGAACCAAGAATATGTTTTAAACATCCATATGCTTACGTGCAAGTATTGTTTTGATGAATTGAATATCTGCTGCCTCTTTGTTTCTTTGTTGTCCGTCGCATTTTTGGTTTCAGCGGATTTCAACAAACATATCCGTATTTGTGTCACAAAAACATATACTATCATAACATATTAATAATTGTGTCTCCAAAATGTAATATTGAATAGCAAACACAATGTCGACACGTTCCCGGCAGAATGTATTAAGCGACATATGTATATGGCGACAATGACTTTTTTCCATATATAGTCTTTTTCGTTTCCTGAACAATTTCCATTTTTCTGCCGGGAACGTGTCGATGTGTTTTTCAACACAAGTTTACTATATTTGGGACAAGCTACAAACACGATATAAAGGGTGTGTTTTAAGCGCGAAATTGAAAAAAATAACTCAAAAAAATTAATTGAAAAAGTTATGATTTATCCGACCTTTCGTATTATATTCGAAAATTAAAAAGTTCGAGCGTTTATTAAAAAAACAACCGACCGAACGCTCGAACATTTTAATTTTTGAACAAAAAAATAAATTTTAATCAAAAAATTTGTTTATTCGAACGATCAATACTTGGCATTAACATTTGAAAATAATATCGGGCATATGGTCACCGCGGCTGTTCATGACGAAGCGCATTCTAGACTCCAAATTTTGGTTACTTTTTTGAGCATTGGTGAGCGTATGTCCCAAATAACGCGAACAATTGACCCTTGCCAATTGCTTCAATTGTTGCTGGTTTATCAGCATATACCAGTAACTTCACGTAGCCCTACAGGAAATAATCGAGTGCTGTCAAATCGCACGACCTTGGAGGCCAATTGACAGGTCCATTTCTCGAAATCAATTTATCGCCATATTTTGATTTCAATAAATCGATGGTTGCGGTCACCGTATGGCATGTAGCGCCATCCTGTTAAAAACACATCTCGCCCGGATCAATGTCATCTATTTTTTGAAACAAAAATCACTGATCATGGTGCGGTACCGATCTTCAGTGACCGTAACGCGAGCTCCGGCTTCATTTTTGAAGATATAGGGTGCGATGATGCCATCAGCGCGTAAATGGTACCAAACGGTGAATTTTTCTGGATGTAATGGTCTCTGTAGGATCTCACTCCATATGCGGCAATTTTGTTTATTAACAAACGCGTTAAGCCTAAAATGTGCCTCATCGCTGAACATAATTTTGCGATAAAACATCGGGTTAGGTTCCAACTACTATATAACCCAATCGGCGAAAGAACGACGCATATAATGGTCTTGTGGCTTTCATTCCTGCACCAGCTGGATCTTATATGGAGGTAGGCCAAGATGTTAGCGGAAAATTTTTCACAGGTTTGACCGACATAGCCCCAATTCCAGCGACCGACGACGAATCGAATAATTTGGATCTTCTTCCACACTTTCGTCTACATTCTCTTCAGTACGCACATTCATTCGACGTTTTGGTGTTATTGCATCATATAGAGAGTATGTGGTATGAAATCTATCCACAGTTCGTCGGATGGCTTGCTGGGATGGACGATTATGTGCGGCATAAAAATCACGAAGACGTCTATAAGTTGCGTGAATAGATGACTGATTTTCAAATTAAATTTGGTTAGTTTGGTATCATCTATTCATGACGATTTGATTGAGTATACTGATCATAAAGGTCAAAGAGTGAGCGCAGTATGATAGTTCGTTTGACAGCTAACCCTTTCGTAAGTTCTATACATAGAGTAATGTCATATAGAGCTGCCATTCTTCTCATCTGACATTTTCTTTCAAACTATTCGTGATGCAGTCGGTGCGATAGATAGATTTGACTTAAATTGTAAATTAAAAAAGTTGTTGACTTAAAATTTTCATGTCGTTCTGATGAAAAACTTGAATTTTAAACGTATTTCCGACATTTTTGTTATATTTCATTCTTAGTATATAATTATTTGTGGTGTATTTACACAAAAATTTTAACGCACAAAACGAAATAACGTTGCTGATTTACTGTTGGTTAGTTTGAGCCATTGCCTCTATCTGGTATTATTAAAGCAATACTTTTCAACATACAACCGAATATTTGCAACACACCAAATGTCATAAATTTACTGAGAGAGTAAGCTACTCTACTTTATACGTCATTACTCTATGGTTCTATCTAAACAACACAAAACACCCTTTATTTGCATCCAAACAACAAAAAAATACAGATTCTTCACCGTGAATGAATCTAATTAATAGGAAATGTTTTACGGGAGTTATTGTGTCATCCAACAGATTATTCACCGTGAACGAATATAATTAATGGGAAATGTTTTACTGGAGTTAATGTGTCATCCAACCCGGCCGCCAGACTTTGGTAAGAGAGGTACCAAAATGGGCGTGGCTAAACCGCATATTATCAGTTTGTAATTATATCGTGTCGTGTCGACCAGCCTATCGTCCTCAGAAAAATATGCAGAAAAAGAATTTGATATTGAAATAAACCACCACCAGAAAAATCTTGAAACAGAAATGATAGTGGATTTTACACCACCTTTGGTTTTAGCAGGATGACACGGCATCGTACGCAGTCCATCCAAGAATGGTTATTTTGCGTTAAACGTATAATTAGTAGTTTTGGTGTTGTCAATTTGACTCTGCGGGGTTGGGATTTGGCGCCGTAATATGTTTTTTTTGGGTGCCTTAGAAGATTGAAGTTAAGCGATAATTCTCAAATAAGATACATACGAAGATATAAGATACATACATTGAGATATTTGCCTGATAGACCCCGAAGCCATCGAAAATATACCAAATAATTGGTATAAATGAAACACTATGTCGTCTTTAGTAGAATGGATTGCTCTTGTTAATAAAGTAATAACATTTCAAAAGATATCGAACTGTGTTTATTTTATAGTAAAGTGTTGACCATGTAATATTTTGAAAACCCTTTATTTCGAAGCAGATGGGCAATTTGACATTTATAAAGTGACAGATTATTACTAAAAGATTTTATAGTAAAGTGTTGACCATGTAATATTTTGAAAACCCTTTATTTCGAAGCAGATGGGCAATTTGACATTTATAAAGTGACAGATTATTACTAAAAGATTAGAAATATACGAAATGGATCGCTTTACGAGAGAAGAAAATGGGAAATATTAAAAACTTTCATCGAACGTTCTGAATCTTCAACTCAAACTTTATGAAATCTACAAAATACTTTCGATAGAAATATAGTCAACGGAGTTTGTGGATCGATTTGTGAAGTGGGTTCGTCAATCCGGGTCCTTATTGGGCAAAATAACTCGTGTACGTGCCCGCTGTATCTGGAAGTGTTCTCGAATAGCCATCAATATCAACTCGCCACCGTTTGCAGCTATTTAACATTTCTCGAACTGCTTTGCGCATAATTTTGCATAAATACCGCGGTATGCAGGCGTATAAAGTCCAATTAGTTCAAGATCTGGAGCCTCGTGACCAACCGATTTGTTTTCGATTCGCTGGCTGAAGATGAACAGTTCTACCGAAAAATCATATTTCTAATGAAGCTCATTTTACGTTAACAAACAAAATTGTCGCATTTTGATCTTAGAAAATGCACACACGTTGTCGAGGAGAAGCCGATGCATCCACAACGAGTGACTGTTAGATGCAGTTTTTGGCATAGCGGCATCAAATGCACATTTGTCTTCGTTAACCCTGTAAGTAGGTGAAAATGACACACCAAAATGCCGAGACACGTCAACCTAATTTGGATCGTAGAATTCAGTGGCGTACCCCGTTTTGAAAAGTTAACTCGAAATCACGAGATATTTCGATTTTAAATTTGTAGTAGATTTAAGGCGATTTTTGATTTTATTTGAATGAAAAAACTTTAAAATCTTGTTTAAAATCATTTTGTTTATTATTTATTTGTCAAATTTTAAATCTAGAAATAATGGACGTTCATTTTCAAGCGGATATGGAACTATACGAGTATTTGCTCTTATTTTGATGATTTTATAATTTTTTTGGAATTATTCAATTTTTACTCTTTGTTTGCAATCGAAATCAGCAAGCATTGAGTCTTTTATTTTTCCAGCGAAACGGTCTTCGAATGCCATAATAGTTTGATGAAATCTTTCGCCAGTTTCGTCTGTTTCTGTGGACAATTGTCGTTCGTAAAAATCGAAATGTGCATGTAACATGTGGATTTTCAACGACATATTAACGCCAAGTTTGTCGAAAGACTTCATCATGTTGTCAATACAATCACGGTACTCTGGTTCTTTTGCAAAGAACGTGTTCAATTACCGCACGAATTGAGTTCCATGCGTTGAGTTCAGTTTCATCTAACATTTCAGAAAAACTCGTATCCCTTAAAAGTTTCCGTATATGTGGACCGTTAACTACACCTGTTAAAAAAAATTGATATATAAAATATATTGCAGTCACACACTTTTCCTTACACAAAATTACCCTCTTTTAATTTTTCAATTGATAATTTTGGAAAAGCGTTGTTTTGCAAGTATGGTAATTCATTTTCGTTAACACGAACCAAACGCTTTAAAAAATTCTTTACAACTCCCAGCTTGATATGAAGATCCGGAAGCACTATTTTCTGAAGGGGGATCAATGGTGGACGAAATACATTAAATTCGCCAACAACTTGCGAATCGCGTTTTTTCCAATCTCGCTTTTCGTACTGGTTGCATTTTGCACGGCTGTCCCATTTAAAAAAAAAACCAATGTACTTTGTATAACCAGTTTGCATTCCAGCTAATAGTGAAAGAACCTTAAAGTCGTCATAACTGATGCGTTCCAGAATTAATTTCATGGTATCATACGACTCATGCATTCCAAGAGCATACATCAATGGCACTGGTTTAACGCTGCTGTTTACAAATAGCCAGTATTTGTAATAGCCGGTATTTGTAAGATGTAATTTTTTCATCTGGTGCCAGCACGTTGACGCTTCTTAGTTCCGAAACCAAAGTCATTGCATTATTTTGAGATACCTTCAGATTTCGAACGATTCTATCTAAATGTTCCTGCGAAATTAATGATGTATATTTTATAACTGACTGAAGATAATCACAATCAGAATCAGCATGATGTAATGATGTTGCTGAAGTTTGTGATTGTACTTCATAGGACGCAATATCATATTGGTATGTCGATGGATCTACTGGGACAGGCAATTCATCACTGTGTGGAACTGGTGCGTGAGCACTTGGCACACATTTGTATATAAAACCGGATCGCTCTATAAGAATAAATTATTGTGTATTCCATATATAGTCTATCTAAGTGAACTTACTGTTTCGATTGAGACCATTTACATCGTTCTTGCACGCGTAGCAATTTTCTGTATCATGTTCCCCTGGGTCGGTCCATATCATTGGAAGTTCAAATGGCATCGAATATCGCCGTAATTCCCACCATTTGTTTAATGCACTAAAACATGCGATGCACGTAAATTCAGGTGCATGATCAACATTTCGCATTTCTTCAGCGGGGGTAACCAAAAAATACTGTTTGTAAGCTTTGAGGGCATCTTCAACCAAATGTCGTCGATGAATTTTCGGTGTAAATGGTCAATAAAATGCATATATTTTTGATGTGTTAACATCTATAGCGGCTGGTACGGACTAATCTATCAAAGTGAACACTTTGATATCAAAGTGAACACTTTGATATATATGTTGTGGCATCTGTTTGTAATACGGATGCCAATCCCAAAATCCCGAATCCCGAAATCGCGAATCCCAAAATTATTATAATTATTATGGCCCCAAATTGTAAGAGGTAAACTAATTCTGCTTCCAAATAGATGACTATTATTTCAACGGATACATTTTATCGAAAGAAAGATATAAATTGATTTACCAAGAGCTTTTGCAGGTTTTTCCCTGAAATAAAATCAAAAATCACCTTAAATCTGCTACAAATTTAAAATCGAAATATCTCGTTATTTTGAGCTAACTTTTTAAAACGGAGTATACCACTGGATTGTATGACCCAAAAATTAGTTGGGGACTCTCGGTGTTTTTGTGTGTCATTTCAAAACTTCAAATTTTACTTACAGTGTAATAAGCAAAGAGCCGCCGTTACTGTCAATGACGAGCGTGACCGTGCCATGCTCAGCGATTTTTTTGTTTCCAAATGTTAAAGAGGATGACATGGACGACGTATGGTTTCAACGAAGCGGCGCTACGAGCCGTACAATCGATATTTTGCGCACTGTGTTCAAAAACCGCATAATCAGCCGAAGCTCGAAAGTCCATTGACCGCCTCGCAGCCGCGATTTGACCCCGTGGGGCTATTATCTCTGGGGCGCTGTAAAAGATTAGTGTTACGCAAAAAATATCGAGTCCATTGCGGTCTTACAACATGAAATCGACGTTGTCCTTCATGAGTTAGAGGCCCAAACAGTTGAAAATGTATTGAAAAAATTGGGTAGATCGTATGAGGTACTGTAAATCAAGTCGTTTAAGCCATATGAACGGTGTTGTGTTTCCTTCATAAATGTCAATGATGGGCCTTACAAATAAAATCATAATTTCGTAAAAACGCCTGTTCAAATTTTTTTTAAAGCGAAATTAAATACCAAATTTTATATACTATGAATCCCAAATTTTACATACTCTTTACTTTTAAAAAGAAACTCAGGACGAGGAACGTCCTTTACATATTATAAATAACATTATTGCACTTCGACCGGTAATAACATCATTCAAACATTAAGTGCATTATGAAACATTAAGTGCATCAAAGGAACAAGTTCAATCCACCAACGAAATATGTATATTGACAGCAGCAGTGAAACATACTCTTCACAGTATGGAATGGAATATAGTCATTGTGGCTGTAAATGGTATTCATGGCAGTAATGACACATATTTATCGCAATAACGACACATATGCGTCGCAGTAATGGATCAAATTCATTGCAATGACGAAACTATTTCAGACTCATAATTAACCCATTTTCAATTAACCCGTACACGTTGTCCTACCTAAGATGAATATATCGTCACCTAAAATGCAAAGGGACGTAACTACAGAAAAATTCGAAATCGAGTTTTTGATTGATTATTGTTCGTTTTATCAAACTACATGTTCACACAAAATTTTAGACGCCTACCATCAAAAACGTCGAGTTTATTAAAGAAATTCAAACGGACGTAACTACAACTGCATGTATTTCTTAACCCTGCGATTCATAACCGGGTACCCGTGTACCTTTTTTGACTTTAAAGTGCTGCTGTGCCTATAATTTTTGAGATATGGACATAAAACTCCGAATCATCAGAGATTTTGGCTAAACTAAGATTTAAATACCAAAAAATTCAAAATATTTTCAATATTTTCTTTAAAAAATGATTTTAAATGTTTTACCCCCATAAACACACAACCGGGTCCCCGGGTACCCTAATGCAATTCCTATGTAAATGCCTGACATGTAAATGAAAAAACGTTTTTTTGTGTTGTTTTTATTGGAAATAAATGTCTTATATATATTATATTATAATTCATCCGAATCACTATCGTTGTTATGTGGCAATTGTAGCATTTAGTAATTGTTATGGCGTGCTCATCGCATATCGGCGTGCTACATATGCTGCAATTTTTTCTAGTTTTTCTTCTGCGCTTATTTGGAAGAAGGTTGCAAATGTAGCACACGCCCGTATGTGCTTTTCTGCCCCTTTGTCGTGCTGACGGAGATGTTGACGGACCTGCAGCACAAAGCACACTCTAAAACGGCCTTCCGATGATGCTGTCAATTGCATTTTTTGTTGAAAATTGGCGCACGCTTTGCACATTTGAAATTCTATTTTCTATAACAGGAATGCACAGGTTTTCTGCCAGTTGACGCAGGAAATTCTTCCTGCGCGTCGTGGTGTATCGTGCAGTTGGATTATTTCCATAATATATGATGTGTGATGCAAATGCGCTCACATCAATGATGTTATAGAAAAATGCCATCGGCCATCTTCTTGTTTGTCGCTGGGTCGTGTATTCTTGGAGCGTTTGGTCCATAACGTCCACCCCACCTTTTGTTTGGTTGTAAAAATTGATAATTTCTGGTTTCCCATTGTCGTCAATTTGTGCATCATCATGCATACTAGAAAGAAGGATGACCGAGTTGGACTTCCGCTGCTTATATGAGAGCAGTGTTACGTTGTCGTGGAAGACAAATAAACTTGAACCAACGTCTTTTTTTTATCTTCTTTCATCTCCGCAGGGATGTAAGCTTTGCTACGGCGGAGTGTACCCACAATGCTGAGCTTTTTTACTTTTAGTTGCCTAGCCAACGGCAGCGTCGTAAAAAAATTATCCATGGTGATATTTCGTCCGCTACCGTAGTATGGCCCAACTAAATCTCTCACCACTCTTTCGCCAACACCAACTTCACGACCAGTTTCTTGTTTGCCAGTATATATTTGGCCATGAAGTGGATATGAGTTTTTGGCATCGCAAATCCACCATACTTTTATACCATATTTTGCTGGCTTCGAGGGTATATATTGTGTGAATTTGGTTCTACCACGGTATGGATATAATTGTTCATCAATGGTCAAATATTCTGATGGCACATAATATCTGGCAAGATTTGCATTGAGCATTATCCAAATATCGCGAATTGGCGCCGCTTTGTCTTGACGCTGCCGCTCTACCCGTGTTCTGGGGTCGTCAAACCGCATAAAACGCAGCAAATCGAAAAACCTGTTTATTCCCATGGTGGCGCGGAATATTGGGTGAGCCTGTGACGTCCACAAATCTCTTGCGTTTTCGTCATTAGAACGATTTGTGCCAGCCATCAAAATCATTCCAATGAACGCATAAATTTCGTTGATTATCGTGTCTTTCCACTTCAACTGACGTCTATTGGGATTCGCTTCATTGTACCCATTATATGTGGCATGCGCTTTTCTATTTGTGTGGCGCACTATTATATCCACCATTTCCACTGTGAGGTATGATTTGAAACACTGCAAAGGCGTCATATTTTCAGTAATCCGCGCTGGACCACAGCGGTCTCTGAATATATTGTGGCTTCTCACTTGTTGGCAACTACGTGGTGTTCGCTGCCATTGTGTGCCGTCACGTGCAGTCATGTAGTCTGCTGGGTTTGTTGTTGGTGCATCTTCTGCTGGGTTTGTTGTTGGTGCATCTTCTTGCATATCATCATCTTCACTTTCGTCATCAAAGAAAATTTCCTCTGGTGCGTCAATAGCAGCTGCAATTTCGTTTGCGTTGTCAACATTCAAATCTTCATTCTCTGGTTCCGAAACGTCGCCAGTATAGGACACATTTCCTTCATTTTGGTCTTCCACAGGGTCCACTTCAAGGTACTCATCTTGAGTCGCTTCCTCAAATAATCTTTGAATATATGTGCTTCTTGCTTCATCACTCAAATTCCAGTATGCCCTTGTAGACAAATATCGGTCGTTGCGGCTCATTTTTCACCAACTTCACTGTTCAAATATTCAACACAGAATGACGAAGCAAATGAAATATTTAAATTTTACGACACAAATTAACATCTGCTATCTAATTCAAAAGCAATTAAGCAAGTAGGTACCGAAAATAAGCAAATAAACAACCCTTACATAAAACCAGTTTCTGCCTACTTGAGTCGCTTTAGGTACTTATATACGAACAGAAACCAGTTTTTTTCCAAATATCAAATTTGTACAGTTGAGAACGCAAAATATAATCAACAACAAAAATATTTACAGGAAAATATTATTTTATTTCAATAAACGCAATACAACCTACTTCGGGTACCCGGGTACCTGGTTATGAAATTAAAGGAGTTTTGCTGGTTATGAATCGTACAGTTAATGCAAAAAGACGTAACTACACTCTTGTATGAAAACCATTCAAACACATGTATTGATTGTGTGAGTTTGCTATTTGTAGTTTGTATTTTGTTTTTGTACAATGTTGTTTACTCTTTTTGTTGGTAGACTTTTGTGCTGCGTTTGACATAACTACGGCAAAAACGTAGACAAAATGCCAGTTGTTGTTGCCTAGTTGTAGTATTTTTTCTACTGCTATCACCTTATACTTACATATAAAACTCTTGGGGTAACGGTGCTTTGAAGTTGGTGAACATCATGTGTTTTATTTTATCATTTACAAAACTCTAAGAAGTTTAACGCTTAATAAAGAAGTGAAAATAAGTGAAATGAATTCCGATTGCGAAAATATTCAGGAAGATAATTTAAAAAGTGATAATTCAAAGAAAAGTACACAAAATAAGAGAGAGACATGATGATAACAAAACAAAAAGAATGAATGGAATGAAATACGAAAGTTTGTCCAAAGGAAATATTCTCTGTGATAGGATGCCGAGACAAATGAGATAAACTTGTACATCAATTGCGCAATTTTTTCGGAAAATATACGTTAGGAAATATTTACTCTTTTCTGGAAGATGACGTGGGAACAGAAAAAGCTCTACGTAATAAACCTCGTTGAATGCTCAAATAGAAAATGTATTTGTGCAGAAAATTCTAGACATTTGAATACAAAGTGCTATTATTTAAATCACACTACACATCGTGGACAAGTTTGCAGTCAAATGTTTTTCTCAACATTAGGCCTATCTGAAAAAATGGTGAGAAACTGGTTAAATTCTAGTGGCTTACATTGTACCCAAATTAGTCCTGAAAATCAAAAGTCAATAAGATCTGAGCGAAAAAAAGGAAAACAACATTCCCAATATGAAAAACGGCTAAGCTTTTTTGAAAAGTGGTTGGAAGGAACTCCAAAGTTGGAGTCACAGTACATTAATAAATTATATTTCGAGGCAAACTTTAAGTCTTACTCTCAAATGTATGAGCTATATTCATTACCCAGCAAAAATAAACTGAAGTAGTTCTATTAGAAGTTATTATTTTTGTACATCTTCTGCAACATTATGTGCATTTTTAATGCAATTTTGATTCTGATCAAAAACAACTCCGAAAAATCTACATTTCTATCACATCCATTATGATGCAAATTTATTAAAGAGCTAAAGGGATAGTGGACAAGTGCAAAGATGCCTAAATATATTACTTGTTTTTAATTTGTATTTACTTTCTTTCAAACCGCTTTTCATTTCCTTTCTTTTTCACCTGTTTACAGAAGCATTTGGAGTACTAATAAAAGGTCAATTAATAAAATAATTAGTTATATAAAAGGTTCACCTCGCATAGTGACGGCGACACTATCGAGTATTTAGCCATGAAAAAGCTTCTCAAAATACCGTTCGGAATCGGTGTAAAAACTGTAGGTCCCAATCAGTAAGTGAAAAATTACAAAGCGCACAGCTCACTGGTTGTGAGAAGCTCTCCCCAATCCCTTCATGGGATGTAATGGGAAACGGCTTTTTTTTTTTTTCATATAAAAGGTTAAAAAGTTAAGACCTTAAGTTGTAGCTTAAAGTCATAACTTATTGCCAAGTTTCAAATGACAAGAAATTTAAAAATTGTTGAAATAATAGTTTTGGTTGCTCGTTTGCGGACGAAATGTAGCATAAAAATGTTAGCATAAACTGCTCTTCCAAACAGTCAAATACGAAGTAGTGCTGCGTTGGACAACGCCATATTAAAAGAATTACTTCTGCACCTAAATTAGCACTACATCTTGCCAAGTAGTTGTGGTGCAAATTATACTTCTTGGTATACTCTTTTTTTGCTGGGTAGTTTCCCAATTTTATGGAAAAGTTGAAAGAACGCAATTATTCAATTTTCAAACCAAGAAATGATCAGTGTGACTTGTGTGTATCATACAAAGCGAATAACATATCAAAGGATCAATGTGATAGTCATAGAAAAGAAGTAGAAATAATGAGAAATGAGAAGGCAAATTACATTGAAAACGCGAAGTCAGGATTATGTCTACTATTATGTATAGATATGCAAGCTGTGAAACTAGTTCCTCAAACAAAAGCAAGTTCTTCGTATTACAAGATGAAATTGCAAGTTCATAATTTTACAATATATAACGTTATCCATCCATGAATCAAACAATTATGTGTGGGATAAAACAGAGGGTAGTCTCGTCGCATCTACATTTGCAACATGTATTTTAAAACATTTAAGACATGAAATTAACATATCTCCTGAGACTAATCATATTATTATCTATTCTGATGGGTGCTTTTACCAGAATCGATATGTTATCTAATCGAATGATTTTTTATCATTATGCGTGGAAAAAAAATTACAATTGAACACAAATACTTAATAGTTGGTCACACTTAAATGGAGTGTGACTCAACCCACTCGCTAATTCAATAAAAAATCAATAATAAGCAAATAAATGTGCCATTGCAACTGGTAGACTTAATCAAAGATGCTGGCAAAAATCCTTTTCCTCTACAAGTGCATCATTTAAGCCATGAATATTTTCTTGACTTTGAGTCCGTTCCAAAATGTCATTCATCAATAAGACCAGGTAAAGTATCGATTGTAATTTTAATATATTTATTTAGAATTTTAATTTGAAACTTCTGTAAACAAGTAGAAAATCTGGTGGTCCGACGGTCAATATGATTCGTACTTTGGGATATGATGGCACTGGTGTTATTTATTTCAAAACAAATATAAACGATGATTATGAGCTACTTCCGCAAAGAACTGAACGACAATTCGTAGATCGTGAACCCAATCAATTACGTACTCGAGAATTAAAATATTGAAAAAAAAGTGGCAACATCTCCAAGACTTAAAACCATTGATACAAGCAGATTGTCATAATTTTTATGATAGTATTCCTTTCGAAAATTAGTTAGTTGGTAATGTCTTATCATTTGCTTTTGAATTCTTACTTATAAAATTTATTAATTTTATTTTCATATAAAATTCCTCAAATATCTGTTTTAAAATGAAGTGTTTTTTTTAGTTTAAATATAATTAGCATAAATCCTTGTTCTTTTTTTAATCAAATATAAACATTTAAATAAAAAAAAATAAAATTAAAATATAAATAGGTATTTTTATTAAAAAGTGTTGAAAAAATTACTAACATAACATGGATGTTTTAATTTTTGTTTGATTATTGGTTGTACATCTAAAAATGACTTCAGTGTAGTTACGTCTTTTTGTTTCAGACAAAAGCAAGTCAAAAAGACGTAACTAACATAAGCTTTAGCATACAAACGAAATGAAAAGTTTTTCAAAAAATAAATACGTCTCCATACTGTAATTAAACTTTGAAAAAATTGCAAGAAATACTTTATTTTTACAGATTTTATAACGTTTTTTGCTTCTCCTGTAAAATAAATAAAAGTGTAGTTACGTCCGTTTGCATTTTAGGTGACGATATGAAATATTCGTCGAGGCGACCTACAATATCACTCATGTGACAAAGTGTAAATTATAAAACATAAATTTTTGCCAGTTCTTTTTAACTTCAGGTTGATATTGGCGACAGTGATTTAAAGTTAATTGAAAATTGTTACTTCAAATCTCACCACAGCCATTGGGATGCCAACTCAGTGCAACATTTGAGTAATTGTTATGGTTGCATTCAGACAGACATACGCCCATGTACACACATTCCTACATACATACCTTCATACATTCATTACTTACATTCTTTTCAGCAATTTGCACTGCATCCGATTTATCCTTTAATGCATATTGTATGGGTTGAATTAGCATTGATATCGCTGAGAGTGTTGCCTCCTGCAAACGATTGAACTCATCAAAACAGCCCCAGGCACCGCAACGTGCCAAACCGGTTAAAATCAAACCCATCGATTCCGTGTCGACATTCTGTAATATAATGGACAATGGATGAGAGCAACAACAAAAATGCAAATGAAATAATGTCATTTTAGAATAAAACCGTAAAATTCGTTACTGTAAATGTGATAAAACTAGAATCAAAACAAAATCATCCGGATGCGTCTACGGTATGTGGGAGTATAGTACCTAAGTATGTTGTAGTTTGCACAAACCAGTGCCAACTTAATATGATGGCTCAAATTGAAATCACATTTTAGCCGGAAGAGTCCATGGCCGTTGATGGTTTATAAAGCCGTTATATTGCAAAGAATTCATTATAATGAATAATTATTCAAAATTAAAATGTTCGAGCGTTTGGTCTTCTTTCAATTATTTTATTCTCCAGTATTTCGCGGCCCTTTGGGTAGCATTGTCAGGAAGACCAACACACTTATTAATTAAAATTCCAAAATCCGAAAACTTTGACTAAAATGCGGCACGGCTTAGAGTTGTCCGATTCGGCTCAAATTTTCACCAAGTCAGTTTTAGACCATAAGGAACAATAATCCGCGTGGGGTTTATACAAATTGGAAAATATTTCTTCCTCCATACATTTCATTGCTACCCTAATGTACATGTTAACAAATACTGTTTTCGTGAATTCAAGATCTGCTGCTTTTTTGTTTCTTTGTTGTATGTCTTGTATTTGATTTTAACGGTTTTCAACAAGAAACCCACATTTTGGTCTCAAAAACATATATTATAACCTATAAATCATTGTGTCTCAAACATGTTATATTGAAAGGTAAACACAATGTGTTTGGGCACAAGTATAGTATATTTGCGACAAGCTACAAACACGTTATATTTCCACCCAAACAACAACAAAATTCGGATTTTTCAGCGTGTGCAGTTTTCATGAAAATTTCGATGATATTTTGGCAAAGATGTGACTCTATCTCACCGATAACACATTGGATCTCGGACTTGAACTCAGGAATTGTTTTGGTTTATTCGCAGAGACCAGAGATTTCATAAAACACCGAAGAAAGAGATCGCACGGCGTTAAATCGCACGAGTGGCCAGTTGACATTGGGATTTCGGGAGATAATTCGGTCTGGAAATCGTTACTCCATTAAATAGACTGTTGCATGTGCGATGTGGCAGGTGTCGCCGTCCTGCTAAAATCACATGTCATTCAGATCCATACCGTTCATTTGAGGCAACATTAGTCGTGTTTTGGTTACACGCAAGCGATTATCTTTTAATCTTAGCGAAAATGGTTCGTGTCGCTAAGTTCTCGCTAAGTCTTCGCTAAGTACTTCATACTCGTACAAAACAAGTGAGTATATAAGCAAGCGGTGTAACCAAAACACAAAAATGTTTATCTGAATCTTTGCTATAAAACTTCTGAACATATTTTGTACCTCAGAAGTAAGGAACACACGATTTTGCATGCCGATATGTTGCAGGAAAGTTCCGAGGGGCGGAAACTTTGACCCGCAAAAAAAAAAAATTCTGATCAGATCTGGCAAAACGCCGATACACGTATATTTTTTTTGACCTTTCCACCAGAATCCGTTGACAGAACCCCATCATTTTGAAAAAATCTAATTTTATCTCACAGTGTTATTCGATTAAAATAAATATTACATGGTCAGAGTGGGAATTGAACCAATGTTCTCGTGTCTCTAACCACTGAGTCTAAAAATTTGAAACTCAGATCACACTGTCTGACTTTTTAGCAGTGGACAATTATTAAAGTATCATTTTTACCTTCTCGAAATGCCTTATGTTCAAATAGTTAAATATCAAAGTGATATCGCTCACACACGTTTCAATTACACATATTCCAAACGCCATGTTGAACACATCACCTTTGAACTCTAAACTCCGAAATACAATACATTTATACTGTACACATACATGCATATATAGTTCAATGTTATCATTCAATTTTCACTTACCTCGTCACAATTGAACACAAGCACCAACCGCCCCAACATAGCGCCTAGTGCCTTCACACACTCGGTTTTACCTGTGCCCGCCGGACCAAATGGATTACCCCCCAAGCCCATATGCATGGCTTGTGTCAAAATGAGATAACATTTGTGCGTTAAACGTGTACTGACCAACTTATTTGGATTCCCGAGAAATTCATAGGAATATTCAAATTCTGCATAAACCATACGAACAGTAACCGTACGACCACCACCCGCAACGTTGCCCCTTCCACTGTTACCGGACCCTTCTAAATAGAATTTAAGCTGCGACAGCCAATGCCAATCATTCAGGTGCATGGTGCTGTTTTGGATTAGCTCCTCGACAATTGTCACATAATGCACCAAATCAAAGAGGAGTGCACGTAATTTTATTTGCAACAACGTGTCGTGACACTGGTGTTTCCATGTGGAATATTTGACGATTTCCGAGTTGAGTGTCTGTAGCAATTTTTGGAGTGCCATTGTTTGGATGGCCTTTTCGGCGTGTTTGGTAAATTGAATGGCGCGTGTGGTGGACAACACTTGAGCGACATAATTTTGCAACATATTCTCATTGAAGCCATCGGGGGGATATGACCCACAGCACTGGATTATTTGATCTTTAAGAGTAACTTGTATGCAGGTGACCAACGAATTCAACCAATTCTGTTAAAAACAAATGAATTAAATCACATTGAATTATTTTGTATGTTGTTGCAACTTACCTCTATGGGCCCATTCATTTCGATGGGAGTTTTAAGGGTTAATACGTCTCCTTCAGAACTTTTCAGAGATTGTATGGAGTAGTGTGAACGTTCTCCACTAGCTACCTGTATAATTCCCAAGCAATTACAGCCTGGAAACAGTTTTCTGATGTGCTTTTGTATAACTTCGGGATCCTTAGAAGCTTGTCCTAGGATTTCCAACAGATCATCGTCTCCCAGAAAATAAAAGCGGGGAAATGAATTGCGTTTATCCTGGAAAAATTAAAATGAAAGTTATTTCTTGCGATTTTCTTTCAGTGCAACTGGAAAGGATGCCGTGCTATAAGGCCATAGGCAATAAAGCCATATGGCCTTATTTCTCATCACTTTGAGAAATAAGACCATATGGCTTTATTACCACAGAGCAAGTGCAATAAAGCCATTATGGTATTATTTCACCTTTGATAATTTTCTATGTGCTACTTATGTAGTGTATTTGATTTCTTTTATTGGCAAAAAATATTTAATTCAGTTAACAGAAAATTTAAATATTTACATACATATGTATTTTCTTTTCTACAATAATTAACAATATATAAATGTGGCATCCGTAATGATGGCACGACAAATAGGACTCAATGTATGCGTTCCGTTTTTCTCAGCTCTTCCTTTTATTTGTTGGTAGCATGGCTGACAAACTTTCAAATGTTTGCATGGATCAAACAGTATTTGTCTGTCGTTTTCGCAACAAACAATATATGACAGATAATGTTGCTGTTGCATTTCTACGTCAGTGCCTTCTTCTTCGCTGCTATTTGCATCTGATTCAATGTCGTCAGCGCTGTCAATTGTATTTATAAAATCTTCCTCAAGCATACAGTTCTTCATTTTGGAGAACTGTGCGAGTACAGTACTCAGGGTTATTTTCTTCTCCCTTAAAAGTCGATATCGATTTTGTATGAAAATACTTCGCTTTTTTTCCGTAAGAATTTCTGGCAGTGTATACAGATGTGCATCCGGAAATTGATTTAAGGAAATCACTTGATTTGGTCGCTTCTAAATCGCATAAGAAATGCAGAAGAATTTCAGAAATCCGTAAAAATTACCATGCTTTGGAAGCTTCCTACGGGGCGCAAGAGTAGCGCGCCACGCGCGGGCGCGGAAAGACGCGGGCGGGCGCCCCCCCTCTCTTGATCCATATCTTTTCAACGGTTGACTCTGACAACTCATTCTTTACGTGGATAATATGCAATTTTAACAATGGATTGCACGGGTATGGCGTTATTTCCACTTCGATTGTTAAACTCATATGGTGTTATTACAGTCTCGTGTTGGTAATAAAGTCATATGATCTCATTTCTCAAAGTGATGAGAAATAAGGCCATATGGCTTTATTGCCTATGGCCTTATAGCACTGCATCACTGGAAAGACACTAGATATTAGATTCCTCCATCGGATACAATGTAGAAAAAATATAGAAATTCCTTCAGAGGACGAATACAATATAGAAATTCCTTCACAGGATGAATACAAGGCTACGTTAATTTTTATCTGTTAAACATGATTCACAGGAATTGAAAAACGTTGACTTGCCTCTAATGACTTGTTAGGTTATCCTATGCAATCATTCTTGAGGTCATTGGATAGACAAACATTTATAAATCTTAGGGCTCTACCTGACAGGACACTGATACAATTATTGAAACCAAAGACAACCGATAAGACTTCTGAGCTAATGACTTGTGTAAAAATTGTACTGCTCGGCAAGAAATTATCTATTAATATCTATTAATTAAGAATTCTCCGGTGGGCACGTAGAATGAACTTGAAATGGGAAACTTCCTCCCTTGAATGGATAACAAAGAGCTTCTAATAATCGGTGACCTGGGAGATTTCTAATTTCGTGTAATTACTAATCACGCTATGCAGACTAACACCAACTCCGAACTGTAATGCACTAAGAGACGGCTGTTTCATGGCCAGTTACTCCAACAAGGGTTTACAGGTCTAAATGAGTAGTACGACTCCAACTGGAGTCTAATCTTCCCTCAAATGCAAGGTAAATGAACGAACGGATTACAAGAAGTGTGAACCAATGTTGTTTGGAAATGTTTGTATTCTGTTGTTCGACCTTTTGTTTATCAATAAATAATCAATATTCTCCGAAATTGAGGAGAATATTGATTATTGAGCTCGAAGATTATTGATTTTTGTTGTTTGGAAATTGTATCGACTTTCCTCAGTTTCTTTTACCTGTAGCAGAAATTAGTTCTGCCGAGTTTCTTGAAAAACTTTGACTTGTAAATTGCTTGGAAGATTAAAGCTAGTAAACTAGTTTCAAGGCAAATTATTAAAAAAGCCAACCATCATAAAATTAAAAGACTGCTTCCTGGCGATTTTAATCCTTGCATGAAATCGTAATGAAGGTAAATTAATAAAACAAACTAGTGTCAGTCAGTGGTACAGAGGTTAGCGAGACAATCTTGTAGCCGAAAACGCAGGTTCCGTTACATCACTGATTAAATTTCTTGACTTTCAGGAATGGTCAACCTGATCTTACTTACTTACTCTTATTTACAACCCCATGAGATCAGATGCCTTCCACATATTAACTAAACAAACAAATAAATAAATTAAACCAATTTTAACATATTTATCCAACTGGTTCTATCCTTCGCCTTCTCTCGTAAGTTGGTAATACCAAGGATACGGAGGGTCTTTCCAGCGGAGTCTTGGTCATCCTACTTTCCTGCTTCCATCGGGTACATTATCAAAAACCTTTCGCGCCGGCTCATCTTCATCCATTCTGATAACATGGCCAAGCCAATACAGTTGGCTTAATTTGATTCGCCTAGCTGTGTCCAGGTCGGAATACAAATTATATATCTCCTGGTTGCAACGACGTCGATTTCTTTAACAGGACCATATATTTTACGGAGAATTTTTTTCTCGAATAATCCCAGGTGTTTTTCATCCGCTTGAGATATGACCCAAGTTTCGGAGCCATATGCCAGGACGGGTAAAATGAGAGTCTTCAAAATTAAATCGGTTGTAGACGTTCAACTACGGAAAAAGTTGAGAGGTTTGTCTAGTAGTTGACACCATCAATTATGTTTTGCCATCAGTAACAGCAAGACCCACCTTCACTGAATCTTTGTCGATCCTTGAAAATACTGTAGTGACCTCTTGCAAATTTCGCCCGTCAGCATATGCCAGAAACATATGGCTTTTGGTGTTGATGGTCTTGTTCATATTTATTGCTGCTTTTCTCATTATTATCTCCATTAAAATGTTGAAGAGATTGCATGAAAGTGTGTCGCCTTGTCTCTGTCTTGGCTTCATACAGAATGACAATTTTTCAGCGGTGTCGCAAGACACTAATTGATACTAAATAGTATTTTAAGCTACCACGTGGACCAACAGAATGGTTCCGCGAGGTCTTTCCCCACATTCATTGCTAATTTGGTGTGGCCAACGCCATTCTATAGAGGCGGATCAGTTTTGCCGGAGTCCCAAGTTCAGACGTAGCTTCGTACAATTTTCCCGTATGGGTCTGTCGAAGGTAGCTTTGTAATCAACAAAAAGATGGTATGTATCGATTTGCTTTCCGTGGGTATTTTCCTGGATTTGGCGTAGCGTGAATATTTGGTCAGTCGTCAACTTCCCTGGTATAAAACCACAAGGATAAGGTTTAATCCGGTTTTCAACAATTGGATGTTGTCTTTCACATAATCTACACTGTCTCCACAACAATCTACACTGTCTCCACAATCATTACCTCCTGATCATCAGTGGAAGAAACTGAGTGGTCTCTCCAAAGTTTAAGCACATACTGTTTATCTGCCACCAGATTCCCATTCTGGTTCTTACGGTACCGTTGTTTGACCTTCTTACCCTATGGGAAAATTTTCGGGATTCATTATTCATCTTGCACATTGCGGTATTTTCAGTCTATCTCTGCTCCCACTGCCATGTGGTTATAATATTTGGTTTACCTCCCTTAGTAGTTCGCTTTGTAACTGACTGTTTCGTAGCCATACGTGCAGCGTCTTTTTCATCAGTTGCAATGCGACATTCTTCATAGTATCATGGCTTATCCTTCTCCAGTTTTTGATAGCCAAGTTCAGTCCATGCAGCGGCTTCCAAAGAATGGGAGATGTGCTTCCACTGAACATCTTGTTCCTAAAGAGGGGGCATTCTGCCCTAGCAGGAGAGTGAGCTTTCGTTGATAGGACTTTGATATCTCCGGTATTTGTAGCTTGTCAATATCTATCTTTTTCCGTGTCAGTCTTGTGCGATCTTTCGCGACCACCAGGTAATGATCCGATTCGATATTGGATTATCGAATCGACTAGAAGAGTGCCTGTCATCTATTACCAAGTGATCAGTCTGTTTCTTCGTTGTCTGATCAGGAGATAACCAAGTCAGCTTATGTATGTCCTTATGTTGGTATCGTGTCCTATTCCTATTCCATTGTCGGAAGTGGTATCATGTAGACTGTGATTATCGATGGTTGGTCAAAAGACACTTTCTCAATTTGACATTAAAATCGCGTATAATAAGTTTAACATCGTGGTCAGGGCAACGTTCGTATACTTCCTCCAGGCGCTCATAATTCATTGACCTTGTCTTTATCCTCTATCCACACAAATTAACGAGGTGTTGAAATATTCGGCTTTGATGCGATTTGTGGCTATGCGTTCACTCACTGGGTTAAGCCTTGAAACCGGGTCTCTTGCCAACTATAAATTCTCACCCGAATTCGTGCTTTCGCTCATGACAGCTGTAGTAAATATCACAGTTTTTCTTTCTGGTGCAACCATAACCTGTCAATCGCATTTCCTGGATAGCTGTGATGTCAGCTTTATATTTTTTGGGGGACATCCTCCAGTTGGAAAGTGGCACCCGTCCTGTATAGTGTTCTTACGTACCAGATACATATCCTTATATATGTATGTCTGCATGTGCTTATAACGTTTGCGAGGGTCGTCAACAGTTAGCGAGTTTGTTTATTATAATTCTTGTGCATTTTCATTGCGTATATAACGGTGGCTAGAAGCAAACCCAGCCCCCCGTGGTTTGCATTTTACCTACTGCTAGGATGATTATGTTTCAGCCGCCCATTATGGATCAGAAGTTGACCAGAATGTAGTGTGTCGAAACTGGATTTTGGTTTCTTCAGTTTTGATCCGCCGTTGGCCAGTGGTGTTGGTTCATCCGCCTCCAAAGAAAAGAAGAATATGTACACTAGTTCAAAGAGCTTCGGTGGCAGGGTCTCCTAATAAGCCTGAGACGTATCAGTGACCAATCAAGCTGCTCATTTATTTCGCCTTCTGATTCTGGCTAGCTAACGGAGGTTTTCGATAGAGCCATTGCCCGCGACATACTGTATGGAAGTAGTGAGCTGCTTGGACGGCCTAATGAATGAATCATTTCTGGTCACTCTCGAGTGAATGGCTATTAGAAAGTGTCCACCTCCACGGACAGTCCCATGTCCCTGATCAGTGAGTCTTAAAATAGGATGCGCACGTTTCATTGTGGAAAACGCCACCTTATCTGTCTTACTAAAAGTCTGCTCTGGAAAGTTGCTGTTAATCAAATCAAGGAACTTAATCGTACCTATGTCAACGATTTAGAATGGGATCATTATAAAGTGAAATACACATGTTTTTGTTATTTGTATCGTTCTGAAACTATCCAATAATAGTACAAACTGGAATACCATGAGGACGATTTGTCTTACAATCTTCATAAAATGGCCCAAAGCTTATTTCTTCATTAGACGACGTTCAGGGCCATATATGGAATACCTAGCTGGCCCGGCGGAATTCGTCCTGCCTACAAAGGTATTGATTTAGATATTATCTTATTCGATCAGATCAAAGTGCTTATTTTTTGATGCACTTGAATAGATTAGAAAAGGGAAATAATTATTACCCATAAATTTCACATTTATTGTTTTAATATTTTTTCAAGTAATTGAAAAATCCTTCCGAAGAGGATGGCCAGGTTTTTAATAGAATTTTTTGAGTTGTAACAAAAGCCATAAATAACAATATGACAAATAGTTTCCTTAAGGGTAAATGGCGAAATAAAGCAGAAAATCGACTGCTATTTCATATAAAAAGTCAATTTTGTTCCTATACTTTAGAACATAAAAAGTTTTTTCCCATTACATTCCATAAAGGAATTGCGGAGAGATTTTCGCAATCCGTAAGCTGTGCGCTTTTTATATTGAGACTCACTAATTGAAACCTTCTGCTTCACACCGGCTCCGAACGGATTATTTATTTATGAGAAGCTTTTTCAGACAGTGTTGCGAGGTGACCGTTGTCGAAAGAACTGTAAGGTGGCCATTGCACCACCGACGACTAAACATTTTACAATTTTACAATTGCATGAAAACTATAATAGTTATTCGACTTTACTTGATAAGTTTTCAATTGAATTTGCCTAAAAATAGAAGTGAAAATATGACTTTTTTATATTTACAATGATCATTAATTAAGAATAATAACTTTTATACTTTTTATCCTATTTTCATAAGCTTTTTTGATTCAAAATAAAATTATTTTTAACAACATGTACAATAGGGATCAAGTTGATGAAAAACCCTTCACCCCAAATCGTTTTTTTTTATTGCAACAATTTTCAATTTCAATTGTTTATAAATTAAAAGATATATTGTTTTTTAAAAACACAAAAAATTTTTCTAACGGACGAATATGGTTGACTAATGTCAAAAAAATGTGAGTGGACACTGAATTTTTGTCTGAAAAACGTTCGGTTTGGTAAGGAATACACGATATGAATCGTTATCCAGAAAAATAAAACTCATCCTGAATTTTTTATAAGCTAATATATTTTCTTTTTCAATCTGTATTTTTGCTCCTTTGTACAACAATGAACTTTTAAATATTTTATATTATTTAAAATATACTTTTTCTAAATATTATTTGTTTTAAAAATTATTATAAAAAAATCTCTTTGTAAGAGAGATTTTTTCAAACTATTTTCACTTTTATTATTTCACTTGTAGAGTATAGCGTTTTAAATAAAATGTTATTTTTTATACTATGTAATTTAAATATTTTTGAATTAAGCCCTATAAAATATTTTAAATTTACTTCACTTCACTTTAGAGTCCAACTTAGCACTTTGATGGCTCACAAAGGAAAAGGATGATAGTATAATCGACGCACTTTAAGTATAGATTAAAGATCAGCTGATAACAAGGTACCTAAAATATGATTGAAAGATATCGCGCGATTGAATATTTAAATTCGAAACCAGATGGCGACACTCAACAACTACCCATTGTAATAGATTAATCTACAAACACAGTTTGTGAAATCAAACACAAATAAGAGCATTTGTACACATGGGAAATTGTTTTCTTAAAAAAACTAAAAAAAGTTATAAATTCAAAAAATTGCTTAAAATTCGGAAACATCTCAAAAATATAATAATAACTTTTTTAACTTCGTTATTTTACCAACATTAAACATACTTTAAAAAATTTGAAATGAAATTTAACGAAAGATATCCACTTTTGTATGTAATGAAGACAGTGAAAATTACCATAATGAGATGTTGGGTCAAAATCTAGAGTTTTTTAGATGAAGGTTGTCAAATCTGATCTGATGTCTTATTATTGCAAGTGATTGTTTGGTTGTCTATCCTAGAGAAATCGCAAATAAGTTTGCAAAAGCTACTAAAAATGGTACCAAGAAAGTAACCAAAAATATGCAAACACAGTACCAACAAAGTATACCAACAAAGTGACAGCAACTGACAAATTGTATCAGAAAGTGATGAAACCAACAAAAAAGAGTACCCAAAAAGGTACTAAAATGGAAAAAAGTACAAAAATAGGTATTAACACCATAAATGAACGGAGAAAGATATCCAGAAAAGCCAAGTATGATCACATAGATGTTGAAAAACGGAACAAAAAAGTACTAAAAAAAGTACCAACAAGTACATAAAACGTACCAAAAAGTACAAACAAAATTTACAGAGAACTACAGAGTATAAGAAAAATAGCACAGAAGGAATCAAAAGATACTACAAATGGTACCGAAGAAGTCCCAAAAATAGTACCATAAAGTATGTAAAAAGTACAATTTATTTTGAAATATAGTCCCCAAAATTCATAATTCCATCTCAAACCGTTTGATTTTGACGACAGTACTACATTTTTCCCCCTTTTTGCTCTATGTGTATATCTAAAAGTGTATAACTTAAAAATCACATTTCTTTCTATGTCTGCATTATAAGAGGAATGTGCAACCCAAATTTCATGATTCAGTCTTCAGCCGTTTGGTATTTACAGTGGTACCACTTTCGTCCCGGTTTGCCCTATTTTTCTCCCTTAAAGTACAAATTTTTAAAAGTCACTTTCTCCCCATGTTTAGAGGAATGTACACACCAGGTTTCGTGATTCTGTCTTTAGCCGTTTGGATTTTAATGTAGTACCATTTTTACCCCTTTTTGTCCCTTAGAGTACGAATTTCAAAAAATCCCTTCTTATCTCGCATATTTACCCCAAAAGCAGTATACAGTCCAAATTTCATTATCCTACCGTTAGCCGTTTGGCCAGGGCGCTGATGAATCAGTCAGTCAGTCAGTCAGTGAGTCAGTAACGCAACAATTTTACATATATAGAAGATTGCAGAATATTAAATAAGATGAGAAAATATCCTTGTTGTTGTGCCCTCATAAATTAAAGTTTGCAACATCTTCGAAGTGTTCATGGAATGTATTAAAGACTTGCTTTGGTTTAGTCTAAGTTATCCACTTACCATTATATATGACATCAGATTATTTTGACACCTGGCCAACTGCGTCTCTAACGATTTAACAATTGTTGAAATATTGTTGATCTTCATCAAGGATATCACTCTTGGATCCATTTGTATCTCTCGCATAATATAACGAAAATCTTTATCAATACGCTTGAACAATGCTTCCTCATTCTTCAAGGTGCCAGCTTCAAATACAGGTTCCAAATAAATCCATCTAGAATAAACACAAAAACAACCTGATGCAGTTCCTTTGTAATTTTTATAGAAAAGAAACTTTGGACATACCTTCTTTGAGATTGATTTAGACTTGTCAATATCGAATCCAAAGAATTCAAACGGCTTTCCCACAACTCTGCCTGATCCGAAAAAGCTTCAAAAGCGGCAGAATTTTTAGCCGACTGCAGCAGAGACTGATTATCACCGATTTTGTTTAATACTTCCTGATAATCTTTAATAAGAGAAATGTGCTGACCCGAGGAATCATTGTGGGTTATTAATTTCAAATTGGCTGTCACCGACCATTGGTCGAGCTCGGTTAAAGCTTGTCGGACAACTTGCTCCGACGAGGCTTGCCGCACGATCTGAGCTATTTCTTGAGAGTTCTGCAAAAGCAACGATTGATCTTCCAGCAAATTTTTTAAAGTGAAATTGTGCAAATTTTTCACATTGTCCTTTTTCAGTAACACAAATATCCTTGCCCAATGACGTTCCGTCAACGAATCTGATTGCAGTTGCTGCAAGAGAGGTAAGCTTGTTTGAAGCTTCTCCACACTGTTGCGTATTCTTTTGGAGGGCAAGTCGATGGAGGCGTGGATTGAACCCTCCCATTTGGAAATAAATTCATTGAGAATATAGGGCCTTCGTCGATATATTGCCCATTCTTCTTTGATTATGCCATTTAACTCCTTTAGATAATCATCGTAGATGATCCACTCTTTTGATTGCTCCTTCATTTTGTTATCAATTTCTTCGAAGGGCTTTAGCAAATCCTCTGGGAATATCATATTGAACTTGGCACACTCTTCCAACAGCTGTTCTTTCTTTTTCAATATTTCCTGCCAGTGATCTTGACGTTCTTTGAACAACTCCAATGTAGCCTCTTCATTGGCTTCCAGCTCGGCGATGGTAGATTCCCACCTTAGCAAAAACTTTTCCGCCTCGTTGCGCAAATTGTGTATCTGGGTTTGAGCTTGATCTTTGATCATATCCACTTGCCGCTGAAGTATGACAGCATGATTCTCTAACAAAGGTTGAAGTTTTTCCCATTGCGTTAGAATGCCCGCCAGCGAAGTCACTCTTTCTTTACACCATCCAGCGAGGCATGTATCCTTGGACTTAACCAAATCCAAGGTTTCCGTTACCTTTGGCAGTTCGGTCATAATCTTTTCATATTTCATACCCGATTCGGTGATAGATGATTCGTCCATGGGTACATTTTCCAGAAATTGTAAGGCATTTTGCAAGAAATCTTGTATTACAGAAATATCATTTAGTATGGATGACCTTAGGCTGTTGGATAAAGCCTCCCAGTAACGGCGGCTGATTTGTTCTATATCCGAACGAAGTGGCAAAATATCGATGACAATGCAATCAATTGATTCTTCATTGCTACAAAATATTAGGAGATTGAATTCACAGATCACCTTTTTCAAACATTTTTGCTTCCTCATGGCTACTTACTTTTGTATTTTGGCTATTTTCTGACTGAAATGTTTACACTTTCGAAAGTTTCGATCCCAATCATCCGCGATCTGCAAATGTATACCACACAACTCTTCGATATCAACACAGCCCAAGGCAATCCAAGGCAGCCAAATTTTCTTGAATTGTGTTAGCTTTTGAAATAATTCCTCTGCCTTTTCATATAATGGTCCAAAGTAGTGACGATTTATCTCCACCATAGTTTTGAAAAGTTCCGAGCCATTCTCGGAGAGACCTCGGAAACCACAGGGACGTTCAATAAAGCGACGCAGCTGCGTAAAGTATCGTTCACGTATTTCCTCTTCAGGTGGCATAAAACAAAGCTGGCGTTGTCTGGAATGAAATATGTAATCAATTCAAAATCGAAAATAAAACAGAGATATAGGGAAGAAGAAGATGCTTCCTAAGCATAAATCGGCGTAAGATTTTGAGAAAAGTGTCCCCAAAGATGTTTCATAGATTCGAGGAATGCCGCGTAGGATATCAGTATTTTGGGGTTCAATAATTTTGGAACGAAGTTCCTTATCGCACGTTGCGGGATGGGGGCTAAATGAAAAAATTTTAAACAACTTTATTTTAACCGTATTATGCTATAACCCAGTATACAAACTAGTATTATTCTGCATACTTTTAGGTTGTATCAATTATTATTTTATTTTATTGCATACCTTTAGACATAATTGGTAATTATTACTAGATTTGTACAGTCAGGGACGTATATGAGGTTGATTTCTTTCATGTTGGCTTTGTGATAGTCATGCCCATGTGAAGTGTGCTGGCTTCAATGGAAGGCATTGTGATATAATTACGGCTAAGGCAAGTGGGCTTCGCTGGACGTGTTGGAAATTCGAAGTTGACTTTTATAAGCTATTTTAGGAGACAAAGAAAGGATTTCAAACTTTAAATTCTGATTTTGTCTCTTATTGGTTTGAAACTTAAATCGTTGGAGGATATGTTTGATTGTTTTAAATTGCCTGAAGACATCTCGTCCTCTCCAAGACGGAGAAAAGGCTTCTAGTGACGTAATTTAATTGTGCCAGTAACTCCTAACTTGGATAATTTGGACAGTTTTTTCTTATCTCCGAAGCCGTTGTCGTCTGTTATTCCTTTATCCATTGAAGTCGGGGACCGTAATGATTAATTTTGAGTAATATTACAAAAATCAGAGTTTGTGTTTGTTTTGTATTGTTTGCATTCTTTAGTACCGTATGGCCTCAAAAACGGTTGGAGTGATCTTTTCACAGAATGTAGCTGTGTGGTCGGTGGTGAAAATAGGGTACTTGAATTTTTGATATATCAAGTGTGCGTGGCCCCGCCCATTGGACATTGAAAACGCAATATCTGGAGGACTGTTTCACCAATTGCCTTTAAAATTTGTGTGAATGCATTTGGCAAAAATGGGCGGGATCGCAATAGTGGACGTGGCATACTACTTGAATCTTTGTACGGCTGTATCTCATGAACTGTCAGAGGTATGAATATGATAGTTGGTATATAAGTTGTTTGTACAGTTCGAATTACAGTCAGGGTGTAAGTGGACGGTGCAACGCCCCCTTTTAAAAGATCGCTATGATGGCTTTTCTAATGGTCCTTGGCTATACTTGGAAAATATTGAATAAAGGGGCGTGGCATCGGCCATATAACTTGAAATTTAAAATGGCTGTATCTCATGAACTATCGAGGAATATGAGATTTTGTATATACATATATTGTTTGTACAGTATGAATTATAGCCAGGATGGAAGTGGGCGGTTCCACGCCCCCTTTTCAAAAATCACTCTGACAGCTTTTCTAATTTACAGATTGTTATGAAAATTTCACAATGTTGTACAGATGACCTGCTGATAGTCCCTGGATATACTTGGTAGTGATTGGATAAAGGGTCGTGGCACCACCCATACAATTTGAAATTTAAATTCGCTATATCTCATGAACTATCAGAGGTATGAATATGAAATTTGGTATATACATATGATGTTGGTACAGTATGAATTGCAGCCAGGATGAAAGTGGGCAGTGTCACGTCTTCTTTTCAAAAATCGCTCTGACGGCTTTTCTAATAGACCGACTGTTATGGAAATTTTACAATGTGGTACTGATGACCTGCTGATAGTCCCTGGATACACTTGGTAGTGATTGGATAAAGGGGGTGGCACCGCCCATACAACTTGAAATTTAAAATGCCTATATCTCATGAACTATCAGAGGTATGAAGATAACATTTGGTATATATGTTGTTGTACAGTATGAATTACAGCCAGGGTGGTAGTGGGCTGTGCCACGCCCTTTTAGAAGAAACCGTTATATCAGGCATAATAATATTTTGATCGTCCCGAAAATTTCCCAGTATGTTACAGTTGGCCTACAGATACGAACAGGTTATTTGGAAAAACGTTGCCTAAAAGGGCCGAGGCGCTGCCCACACACGTCAATATTTGACTATTACATATACTACATCAAACAATTGTCCGTACACCAGGCACTTGAGGACATATTTCAATGTATGTCAGAAAATATAGGCCGATTCGTTTTAAATAGTTTTTTTTTTTAAATTTCAATGCTTCTATCTTAAAAATAAAAATATTTGAATCAAATCGGCCATATATCTTTTGAGATACATTGAAATATGTTCACAACTTCCAGGTGTACGGACAATTGTTTGATACAGTGTAGGAATTCGAGGTTCGGTACATATTAATACTACTTATATGATGCAAATTAATTTTTGGGGAAAACCAATGTAAATACGGCTATTAAAAAAGTCAGACTATGAGGCTAAAAAAGTTACCACAGGTACGAATGAATATGAATGTCATTGAGATCAGTTTCGAGAGCATCCTAAATATCGTTATCCCAATAATGAATTTATTTTTGAACCCAATAAAAAGTAAATTTAGAAAAGCCAAAGTGAAAAAAAGTTTAAAAAAAGAAAATTGTTCCTTAAATAAGTGCCTTTTCTTAAAAAAAGTAAATTTTCTTAAAAATATATATAGTACCTTTTCTTAAAAAAGATATCTCATCTCCAAGAAGTACCTTTGCGTAAAAAGTAAATTTTCTAACAAAAAGTACCTTTCCTCAACAAAATTATTTTGTTTTAAATAAGTGCCTTTTCTTAAAAAAGTTTATTATTTTACAAATGGTATATTTTCTTAAAGATCCATTTAAATGATCGCATTTTTCAACGGGCGCCTTAGGTGTGTTGGAACTAACTAGCACATAATATACATAATATATTGCGAAAGGAACTTCGTTCCAACCGGGTGTCTCCAGACACCTCATGTACTTTTTTGTTGTCAAAGGATTTTTCCAGTTCTGAATTTAGTCCCTCGTATTTCAAATAACCCAAATATCTTTACTTGTAACCCAGCACTTACCTAAAAACAATTTTAATATGAATATCTGGCAATTTATTATTCATCTCAACCAAACCGATGATATATTGATATTCTAGAACTTTATACAACTGATGATCCCAATGCAACTTGAATGCATCAAGATTCGTAAAGCATTGACGTTCCAAATGGGCGACCAATTCGCGTAAATGACGCATTTCATCTTTCCAAATTTGACTTTGAGTAAAGAGGTCAGTGTTCATTAGTTTTACCACCTAAGTGCGAGACAAACACAACAACATGAATTCAATTACATGAAATTCTAAATATTCCTCCTCTAGTCCTTTCCTACCGTTCTCTTTGCCTGCTCATGATAGCCCACCAATAGCGTGTTATCTGTGGATAATTTAGAAACCGCTGCCTGCAGCACATTCACATATCTCAATACGGATTCTTCGTCATTCCAGGCAACAGTTTCGCTATGCACCAGTTTTGATAGTTCCATGGCATTCTTAAGCATTATAGGTCGCTGGCATGGAATCATACGATCTCCAATTGTATTGTGGAATGTGGCAATTTGTTGTAACCTCCGTGCATAACACATGTACTTCGACGCATGAGTGGCAGCGGTGCGCAATTCTGAAGGAACGTTATAACCCATATTATCAAATTCCCTGACATCCTGACAGAAAGTGACCAATTTGGGATTGAACGTGACACGCATGAGTTGACGTCCTTCTTTTTCGAATTTCACCACCGGTTGATCATCGCGTAGTCTTTGGGAGGATAACAAAATAAGAATATTGTTTTAAACATCAATTGCGTGGATTCTTACCTGAGATCGCCGGATTTCACAGCAGTTGTATGCTGACCACACCATATTTCAAAATTAGTTCTTAGCAGAGATTCAGTTTCTTCTTTGATCTCTTGAACAGCTTTATTGATTTTCTCGAAGCCCTCGCGTCCTGATATCAGATGGCTAACCTTTTCAATTTCATGGATCTGCATGAAAGAATGATAGTAAATCCATAATTATAGTAAAGTTTTACTGGCGATATATCACGAAACTGCCAGTGAGTCATTTATTTCACCTCACCTGATATTGTACAACCTTCAACCACCTACATTCATTGCATATAACCGACAAATGACCCGTATCTGGTTCCATATTTGTATCGCTCATAGCCTTCCTTAGATCCTGCAATAATATCTGTAATGACTGCAAAAACTGTTCCCTCTCAATGGTCAGCAGTTCCAATACAGTGGGTCTCTGAATTAAAGTCTCATATTTCGAGAAGATGAAAATCACTTGACGCGGATTACTCAAATGATGATGCAATTGGGCCTTCAAAGCTGCTGCAATACGTTCATCAATTGGTTGCAATAACTGCTCAAAATATTGCAAAGCCTTATTCCATTTACTTTGGCCCATGGTCGAAGTGTCAAAAATATTGAAATCCCTAAATGGAGACTCATTCTGTATCATTTCTCTCATCTCATTATCATTGAGTAGAGTGGCAATTTGTTTGTATAGATTTTTGATATTACGAATCTCTACAATACGTTCCTTAAATTGTTCCGCTCTTTTGGGTACATGTGCCTCTCCCACCCAGGGATGTTTTACATAATTGGGCCAAAAGAGGCGAGTCAACGAGTCACACAATTGTAACCACGATTCGGCCGTATCAATACATTGACTCATTAAGCTATTAACTTGGGAATTGTGCAAGGACCAAATATCCTCCGTTAGAAGTTGATCTAAACACGTTTCGATCAGGTTGTTTCCTATTACATCCATTAGATCGGCCATACGAGTTTGTGGAAATTGATAGGGTAAACGCCAAAGTTCGTCGAAATTGTTGTGGGATGAATCAAGAAATTCCTCAACACTACTGCCACCATTGGAGCTGATGGAACTGCGCAGTTAAAGGGAGAGAGTTCGAGAAGTTTGCATTAAAGTTGATAGTTAGTGTTGATTACTTTACCTTATTTGTTGTTCTATGTTCTCTAAGACTGCTATGAATGTCTGAGCTGCTTCCCGCTCTATACGAGAACTGGACTTATGGTTTAGTTTTTGCTTCCAATACTTTACTTCGTCCCTAACTGAAGTTATTCCTGGAAATTGGTAAATGTGTAGTAAAATATTTTAATATTACGTTTGGTTAATGTGGACCAGTTTCAAGTTGTGATGACACTATTGGGCAATTGCGCATAATCATAACCTTTCAGAATCGGCGTAAAACTGTAGGACCCGATCAGTATGTCAGAATAGAGAAAGTAACGAAGACTAAATGGTTCTGAAAAGTCCCAGTAGATCATGATTGGCCAAATGTCATTGAAATTAGATATTTTAGAACAGATCAGCATAACTTTAGGTTCTGATCGAAGACAATAAGACGGCCTTTCACACATGTTCTCCCCACAGTCGCAGTTTGTCTCTGCCCAAAGCAGATACCATGAGTTCATATTTCACAATTACCACCACGAAAAGATTTTAGAGTGGGCTTGAGAAAAATACAATAAGTTTTGCTCTGTGTTCTTGTAGATCTGGGGCTTTGCTCTTATGACTGTAATTTAGTGATTTACCCCTTACAACCAATCACGTGATACGGGGGGATATTGTCGTAATCAGTCAGCTGTGTCTTTTTCATTTCCAGACTCTCGAATAATACTAAACGAGGTTGAATTTTATGTTTCGGGATTTGGCAACCCTAGTATTGCAATCTGGCAACCGACAGCTCTATCGTAAAGTTTAACATTTTTGAGGTTATGCGTACTCAGAACGTTTTGACATACGAGCGCTATTTGTGTTGTTTACAGTAAAATGGAATTAAAAAATTAATTCCAAAATGGAATTAAATCGTGAACATTGTCGTGCGACGTGGATTAACTCAGCAACGGTGCATGGATGAACTTAATTCAATTTTTGACGAAGAAGCTCCATCAAGGACCACCAGTGTTTACCGATGGTATGGTGAATTCAATCGTAGTCGTAGTTCACTCTAAGACGAATTTCGTGAAGGTCGTCCAAAATCAGCTGTTGTTCCGAAAACCATTGATGCTGTGCGCGAACTGATTTTGCAAGATCGTCATGTGACCTATCGTGAGATTGAGACAACCTTAGACATTAGTGGGACCAGCATACATTCAATATTGCATAAACATTTGACTGTCAAAAAAAATTTTTCGCGTTGGATCCCACACAATTTGTCAATTGCTCAAAAAAACGCTCGTGCCGATTGGTCGAAAGAAATGCTCCAAAAATACGATCGCGGTGCTTCGAAACACGTCTATGACATCGTGACAGGTGATGAATCCTGGATTTACGCGTATGAGCCCGAAAGTAAACAGCAGTCAACTGTATGGGTGTTTCACGATGAGCCAAATCCAACAAAAGTTGTTCGCGCCCGAAGCACTTCTAAGGAAATGATCGCCTGTTTTTGCGGAAAAACCGGACATGTCGCAACCGTACCAGTAGAACAACGCAGAACAGTGAATTCGGAGTGGTACACAACCATTTGTTTGCCAGTTATCGTCCAAGAAATCAGGAAAACCAACCGCCGAAGACGAATCACTCTTCACCACGACAATGCGAGCTCTCACACATCGGCTGAAACAACTGAATTTTTGAGCACCCAAAACATCGATTTGATGGGTCATCCGCCGTATAGTCCTGACTTGGCACCGAATGGCTTCTTTTTATTCCAGTACGTAAAAAAACCAACTGAGAGGTCAACGTTTTTCGACACCTGAAGAAGCGGTTGCTGCATTCAGAATGCATGTTTTGGAGATACCTCAATGAGAGTGGCAAAAGTGTTTCGACAATTGGTTCAAATGGATGCAAAAGTGTACAAATCTTCATGGGGAATATTTTGAAAAGCAATAAACTGATTTTCGATGATTAATATTTGTCTTTGTTCTCTAATCCCGAAACATAAAATTCAACCTCGTATAATAATACAGTAGTACATTCGTATGCCATTTTTTCTCCCTGCCCCACAGACAGTACATTCGCACATCTGCTGTCATCCCTGCTCAATGTTACACGCTAACATGTCGAGTACACAGAAAAAAATATTCCCGAATTAATTTCAATTACTGATTTGCTTGAAAACAGAGATAAAATTCAATTATTTCATTATTTGCCTCAATCATTTGAATACTTGGTTCAACAATTTTACATTTTATAAAGCGAAGAAGATCAATTAAAATTTCACTGGAATCAAGTACTTGTGTACTTGAAATTACAGCATTCTTTATACATATGTTATTTGACGTTTTTTTGATCGATTTTTAAGGCGAATTTTTGTTGTTGTCAGGGAGAACAAGTGGAAGATGCGCATCACCAAAAATCCGTTACAAACGGTGTTTTGTTATTGCAATCGGCACTCGTCAACACAATGACAGCAACAACACATGTGCTACAAAATTATTGCGAAATCAACACACATCTTTGAGAATTTACAAATAAATGTTCAGAACGGAAATTAATTATAAAAATAAAACATACTTCATAAGTAAAAAGTATAATTGAATTTTTTTAATTTATATTTTTGAATCCCTGTAAATGATTTTCTTAATTATTAGTTAATCAAACTGAAATTAATTATAAAAATAAAATGTTCAAAAAATATGAGATGTTGGTTTTTGTTATTTTGGGTGTTAATGTTAATCATTAAAAATTACCGATTTCGATTGAAAGCGAACACCGACTTTTGATTACCAGAATACTCAAGTTGAGTACGCTAGTAATCAAAACATTATATAATTTCGATTAAACGCTCACTCAACTTGATTACGCGCGTAATCAAAACATTATGTAAATTTGATTAAGCACTCACTCAACTTGATTACACGCGTAATTGAAATTTTCCATAAAAAATTGATTAAAGTCATGCTTAACTCAATTACTAATTTAATCAACAATATTAAGAAATTTTGATTAAATCTGTGCCCAAATAAATATTTGCTTTAATTGAAAACTTTTCAATTACGATCTTACAATTCGAGTAATTGAATTTACAAAAATCGTCATTGGCGGAAATCCAAGTATAAAAATAATTGAATTGACAAATATCGTAATTGATTTGAGCATTCGCTTTTTTCTGTGTACTAAGATCGGTCGATTGAATAATATAGAGCAACATCATTTCAATTTCGGTGCGAAATGATCTAGCAACATATCAGTGCTTCCGACTATATTTTTCTCTATTTTTAAATCTTTTTTGCACTCTCTCTTTTATTTGAGAAATTGAATGAGAGTTGACAACATTGATTTTCTTAGAAACACAGGCGGAATTTTTCCGTCGATATTTCGCGGGCATGTTTTTTCTGTATGGAGTTTTGTAAAATTTCACGTGAAATATTGATCTTAGTACCGGCCCTTACAGGAAAATTCGTGTTCGTTGTAAACAATTGTATATGCAACCTTTGCAATTCTCGATTAGTTTATAGAAACAATTGCTATGAATGGTTAGCACTTGCTCGAAGGTTTCGCTCACTTGTATAGTCAGTTGTAAGTTAGTTTTTAAGTTATTTGTGATGGAATAGTGCCTTTTTTCTAATTCCTTTTTCTGGCATCCTGGTTTAATATAAATGGAACAGATTTTGGGAGTACCGGCTCGCCGGGCTTATGGCTAAATGCCAAGATCGATTAATATAGTCTTCAAAAAATTGTTTAATGTCGAAGAAATTAGTTCTTAAGTAATTATATCTTATATTGGATATTATTTTGTTTTAAAAATAGGGAATAATAAATTGAAATTGAAGATGAAAAAAAATTGAAGGTTTCGCTCGTCACACCTCTAACACGAAGTTTATTGCTCTGTTAAAGACTATCACTACACCATTTCCAATTGAAGTTAAAAAAATATCGATTTAGTTTTGAAAAATATCAATTAAAATTTGGAAATTCTATTTGAAATATGAAATAAATCAATTGAAATTTAAAGACATCAATTGAAATTTTAAAGATATCAATTGAAATTTAAAATTCAGTTGAACCAGAAGATCGCCTCAAGGCGCCTCTGCTGTGAAATCTCTCCATGAATATTAATGTAATTTCTTTGAAAAAGATTGGTGTTAAGGCAGATTCCGTGGCAATGGCGAATAAAGAGAAGTTGACAAGTACTCTTAGGGACATCCTGCAACACGACCTTCATACCACCGCAATATGGGCTTCGGATAATGGTCTGGTGGTAAACCCAACTAAGACGGAACTGGCTCTATTCAGCAGGAGGTAAAAGGTACCAACTGTCGTATCTGTATCCTTAGAGTTTATTGAAATCCCCTTCTCTGTTCCGGAACTCTGTAACTGTTTAATGACAAAAATATTGTAGTTAAATTGACAGAATTCAGAAATTTTGTATTGAAATTTCATGAATTTTAACGATTCAACTACCGATTTTTGTCGTTCAAAAATTTATAGAATTCTGGTGCTGAAAGCGCAATATACTTCGGTATTTTACTCGACAGGCAGTTAGACTTCAAAAACCTACATTCTGGAAAGACACAAAGAGGATGCGATGTCTTTATTTGATATATAAATATATTTTGTGGCTTGCCCGAAGTATAGTATAATTGTGTCCAAACACATTGTGTTTGCTATTCAATATAACATGTTTGGGACACAATGATTAAGAGGTTTTAATACGTGTATTTGTGACCTAAATGTGGCGATTTTTGTTGAAAATTGATGAAAACAAAAATGTGACAGACAATGAAGGAACAAAAAGTAGCAGATCTTCAATTCACGAAAACAATGCTTGCAAACATGTACATGGTTCCTGCAATATGTTGCTTGGGCCGTTATTTTTCAGCGTGTATATACCTGTATGAGGCCAATAGGTAAACGCTGTGGTCTGAATCCGCATATAGTTCATTGGATGTATACGGCAGTAGTTAGACCAATAATACTGTATGGCGTTATCGTCTAAATGACGGCTCTACGGAAATTAGCTTTTAAGAAATTATTGGAATGGCTGAGGAGCAATGTTCTGTATATGGTCTAAATCAATATTTTCTCTGATATTTCAGCTGGAAACAGTCCTTGGAAATTGTCTTTCTGAATTCGAGAACTGCCCTCCGCTGTCGCAGATCTCTTAATGAGATGGCTGAATAGTTGAATATTTACTTTATTTGTCTGCCGGGCGACAGGGACATACCAGGGTACTACAGAGCAGATGAACTTACCAGATTGGGACTTTCTTACATGCTCCAGGGGAACTGGAACATATGGACATGCCTTCAGCAACTTGCAAGATATTTTTGAGGAATTGTGGGCAATTAACTGTAGGTGACCACTAGTAGGCAATTGGGATGTGGCCCGCCTACACTTGTAACGCACTAACGCCTCGCTGTTGTTATCGACACCGGATGCCTGAATTATCGTGTCTGTCATGATGGGTCACTGTCACATTGGACGACACGCAGAGAGACTGAGAAATTACTTTTGCAGAAGCTGCGGTGACGAAGAGAAGGTGGAGTCAATAGAACACCTTCGGTCTCTATGCCCCGCTCTTTCCAGAAGGCAGCAGACTACACTTGGTTCACATTTCATTGGGAAGTTGGCTTAAGTTAGCATCCGGCAACTTTTGAGATTTTTGCAGCAATCAAACTGGTTCAACGGGAGGAACTAGGGAAATCTCATATTTTTCCTTTTGTCACAGAGGTATCACAAGGAACCACAAAGTCTAAGTGAGCCTGGCATGACAGGCTACCACTACAATCTAAAAAAAGGTTTCCCATTATATCCCATGAAGAGACTGGGGATTGCTTCTCACAATTAGTGAGCCGTGCGTTTTCTAGTTTTACGCTCACCGGTTGGGACCTACAGTTTTACGCCGATTCCGAACGGTATTTTGAGAAGCCTTGTTTATGACTAAGTTGTCGATAGCGTCGCCGTCACTGTGCGAGGTGGTGACCATCGTCGAAAGAAATGTAAGATCATCAGAGCAGGGATCGAACCCATGTTCTCATGTACTAGAGCCGCGCACACTAGCCATTGCACCACCGACGGCCACAACAACCTAACCTTAATCTTCTCATCATGACACGACGTTTAGGTCATATAAAAATAAATGGATTTCCATTACATCCCATGAAGGAATTGGGGAGATCTTCTCACAATCAGTGAGCTGTGCGCTTTATAGTTTTACACTCACCGGTTGGGACCTACGGTCGTACATCGGCTCCGAACGGTATTTTGAGAAGTTTTTCATGGCTAAATACTCGATAGTGTCGCCGTCACTAAGCGAGGTGACCGCCGCCGAAAGAAATTTAAGGTGGTCAGAGCTGGGATCGAACCCATGATCTCATGTACAAGAGTTGCGCACACACTAACCATTGCACCACAGACGGCCAAATATTGACCAAAAAATATTTTTTTTTGCCAAAATACACTAGGAATCAAAGTTTCAACTACCGTTAGGTGAGTAAGTACACGGTGAAAAATCTGCATTTTTGTTGTTTGGATGCAAATATAACGTGTTTGTAGCTGTCGCAAATATAGTATACCTGTGTCCAAACATATTGTGTTTGCTATTCAATAATACATCTTGGAGACACAATGATAAATATGTCATAGTATATATGTTTTTGTGCCCCAAATGTGGCGTTGTTTGTTGAAAACTGCTGAAGACAGCATTGTTGACCTATGACAAAGAAGCAAAAAAGCAGCTGATCTTTAATTCATGAAAACAATGCTTGCAAACATATACATAGTTCTTGCAATATGTTTAGGGGCCGTTTTTACAGCGATTACACTCGTTCAAAAAAAAAGTTTGGCGTTCCCGTAATCACCTCTTTAAAACGCATCTTTTGAGAATAAAAAAATCTCAATCAAAAAGATATAAATAAAACTCCAAACTGGTGAATACCTCCCCTACTTTATGTCATATGGTTTTATGGACCGACTGAGACTCACTCAGCCAAGCAAAAATGCACATTATAACACACTGATTTGCACTTATACATTTACACCGATTCCGAAAGGGTTTAGTCAAGTTGATTACTTCAATCCTTTAATACAGACTAGTGTATTGTTCTACATGTACACATAGTGAGAGAAGCTTCTGCGAAAACAATGTGTTTCTTTCTCTTTTTATAGCTTCCATGTACAAAAATAAATTGTGCTGAATCAGAATCACTATCTTAATCCGGAGTTTTTTTTCTCCACTTCATCTCTTTGATAACCAATTTTAATCCGTTTATCTGTTAACATCTCATTGTAACAAAATATTTATGTAGTACATATATCATCCATGATGTACGAGTAGCAGCAGCATCCACTTCATCTACATATGAATTGGAATTGGAATTGGACTAGTTTCTATATCAGAGAAGACAGACATGATACACTAGTACGTACGTATAATACGTAGTATATGTAACTAAAAATACTCGTACATTCTGACATACATATTCTAGTATGTAGCTGCATCTAAACGTTAGTTGGTAAAGTAAAAAAAAATAACAAATTTGCATATCATTACATAACTTACCACTTTGAGGTAAACCCAATGTAGAGCCAAGTGAAACATGTAAATTTTCCAGTAAACCACTTAACTCCGGACTATACTCGGGTTTCTGTAAAAATCGAAAAAAAAGGAAAGAAGGACTAACAAGACATAAAGTAAACGAGAGTAACAACATCATAGAAATTATAAATGGACACAAACAGCAATACCAACAAGGAAAGACGAATATCAGGAAAAGCTATAAAATCACAGTACGCAAACAGGACGAGGCGAAGGGAGGGAGTCCTTGAGTAAAAAGGACAACTATAATTTGTAAAATATAGAAAACTAATTTATAACTGAGAGACTTTTAGATTGCATATGGATGTACAAAAGTTAGGTGAACAGATTTTTGGGGATATTTATTATGGAATACATTTTCGAAAATGAATCAAGGAAACAAGTAAGTACGAGTTTTTAAAGAAGAATATGTCAAAAAAAATTTTAAACCGTCAGAAAAATCAATTGCAGCTTAGTGACTGTATGTTTCTGAACTTCGTTTTATTCTCGATTACTGTCAAAATTTCGTTTGCTAAACTCTTCTCGATGCTTGCGAATTTATCGCAGCCTTAATATTATTAATATAATATATAATTATATTATAATAATAAAACAATATTAATATCCGAGGACGGATCAATAAGTACGTTACTTTTTGAATGAAACATAGTTTGTTTTGCAAAAAAAAAAATATTTTTCAACATAATCTCCTTTTAGCTCAATACACTTAGTCCAACGTTTCTCCAATTTTTGTATCCCTTCCAAAAAATAGGATTTTTCGAGATCCATAAATTAGGCATTTGTTTGATCAATAATTTCATTGTTGGAGCTAAATCTCTTTCCACCGAGCTATTTCTTTAGGGTGGGAAATATGAAATAGTCACTGGGGGCTAAATCCGAAGAATATGGCGGATGAGGTACCAATTCGTAGTCCAATTCATGGAATTTTGCCATTAAGACTACACCCGTGCATTATCTTGATGAAAAAGAACTTTTTTCTTGGCCATATGGGGTCGTGTTTTTTTATATCCTCGTTAAATCAGTCCAATAAGTTGGAATAATATTCGCCGTTGGAATAATATTGCCATCACCTTATTGGCCGACAAACATACCTTGGCCTTCATCGGAGACGGTTCACCCGAAGAAACCCATTGTTTAGACTGCTGCTTGGTCTCCGGAGTGTTGTAATGGACCCATGTTTCATCCACAGTTACAAAACGCCGCAAAACCTCCTCCGAATTGCGGTTAAACAACTCCAAACAATCCTTTGAAGTTGTCATACCATTACGTTTATGGTCAATTGAGAGCAAACGCGGCATCCATCTTGCAGACAGCTTTCTTATTCCCAACTGATAATTTAAAATCGAAACCACACTGCCATATGAAATGCCTATGGCATCAACAATCTCACGTACTTTTACTCTTCGATCGGCCAACACCATATCGTGGATTTTTTCGACATTTTCGGGTGAAATTGGCCGTTCAAAACGCATTCGAAATTCACTTTTTTCCATTTTTAAACAAATGCACGAGGTTGTATGTTTTGAACAGCTGTTGAACGCAAACTAAATGACGGAATTTGCTCAAAATTTGACAGTAGTCTATTAACAGGTGGTACTTGGTGGTACGTGTTGCATTTCATATAACTACGTGGGAAGTTCGAAAAGTCACGGACTTATTGATCCGCCCTCGTAATTGCAGTGGTACCTCCAATATTATCTCCACAAAGATTTTATAGAGGTGGCATCATAGGCTCACCTACGTATGACATTTTTTTCGGTGCTGCATTTCAATAGGGTTGCAGCCTAAAACATCTAAATAAATGAACGATTTACAGCCTGTTTCTCTATTTCGAATGAAAAGCTAAGAGCATGAAAATCAGTCACTCACTTTCGACTCAAATGGGGTTCCTCTACGTCGACACTTTCGTTTGTCTGCCTCTATGTTTGTTCCCAACTGACAGCACAATCAAAATAAAAATGTTATGTTTTCATTCGACTTGAAACGAAATAAAATTTCTTTCGTCTAGAACACGAACGAAAGCTTTCGTTTAAGGTAGACACACAGGCTGTTAGATTCGATTAAAATCGGTGATATGTTACTGTTTATTTAATTTTATTGTTTTATTTTTTTCCAGATCATTGATATTAGTTGAACAACGCTATAAAGGGATCCAAATTAGTTGAACAACGCTATAAAGGGATCCAAACGATTTATGAATAATGTTATTCTGAGAGAAGTGTAATTCGCACATTGCCTGATTTTTTCGCTGAACTATCGGTGCAAAACGTGTCAACACCCATGAGTCTTCGGACAGGTCGTTAGGCCGAAAATATTGTTACCGTGGAACAAAATGTGGATCAAGCCACGACAACCTCAAATCATCGTTTTAACAAGACCTATTTTTACACGTCTACAAAAGTCAATTGTCAGAAAAACTGAAACCTACATATCATTCACAGCGTCTTATATTTAGCAATTAGGTGATTGAACAACAAGCAGTCGATGCCGATTTTTCAAAAAAAAAAAATCGACATAAAAATTTTCACCCAAATGGATACGTTAACAAGCAAACCTTCGCCATTGTCACTGTTTAGTGTGGTTGTTGGGCTGGTGGAGTTATCGGATCGTAGTTATTCGAAAATTATGATGTCACGATCGTGATGACAAACCTTTTATTTTCTGAATTAGATGGTATGGAATTGGACAATATGTGGTTTCAACAGGACAGTGTCACTTGCCACACTGCGCAGGAAACAATGACCCTCTTTCCTCTTTCGTACGAAGTTCAGAGGATGCATTATCTCACGAAACAACGACGTCAAATGGCCGCCGAGATCTTGCGATTTGACACCTTTGGCCTTCTTTCTCTGAGGCAACTTCAAAAGTATAGTCTATGCCAATAAATCGGAGGTGATTCCAGGGATGAAGAACGAAACCTTACGAACTATACCAAAAAGTCATAAAAAATGTTGATTCGTGCATGCTGTGTTGCCAGATGTGGTGGACATTTAACGGGTATCGTGATTCATACTTTCATAAAAGCCATAGATAAAGAAACATGATGAAATAGAACTAAAATTATTTCGACAAAATGTTGGTGTGTTTAATTTATAAAAGAAAATCTTTAATTTATAAAAGAAATTACCGTATACAAGAAAAATGATATGATAGGAAAATGAGATACAATAAATGCGAGGCGAATATTGACGAAAGATATTAAATGCTCGTACTTTTGGACAAGAGTCGCTAAATGTTGAACTAATTGAGAATAGGTGTGCCATTTATTGGTCCCAATCCGTGAGTATAAAATTGAAAAACAATGCTCCGCTGATTATTTTGTGAGAAGCTGTCTCCTTGTAATCTAATGGGAATTTCAGTTATATATTTTACTTCAGCTAGGGGGGACAGAACAATGAGTCGTATCAAATGCTGACCACCTCCTAAGGGAAATACCCTTCTACATGAAGAGATGTGCTCCAGCGTCCGATGCGTCATGGAAACATACAGCGGTTGTTTCCATGGTATTGGCCTACGATATCGTCTTTCGGATATTTGTACTGGAAAAAGTTACTTGCTTAAGCCTGCTAATAAAGGTCCACTGACTGAATATGGCGTATATAACTGAAGCCCTACGCACAACCACTACTGGGGGTTTAGGGTTTATTACTCTACGGCATTGTCGTTATTGCTCTACGGCAATATCGTTTCGTGGCTGATACGGGAAAAAGCCACTTACCTAAGGTTTGGACAAACGTCCCGAGAATTACAATATTGTGTATCACGGGTGCCCTTTGTACAACCCGTGGTGAGGGCTTGGGGATTATCCACCACATATTACCTCTTGATTTGCTGGGAAGGCTAATGAGTGCAATGTCGGTAATTCGCTTTCGACACACCTCGCGATGGTTTACCAGCCCATATAGTCATGGGATGATTTTAAGGGATCTGCGACAATCCAAAATAGACGTCGATTACATGATATCCCAGCAACTTCTCCATCCATATCCCCGAGACTTAGGACTGGAAGGGGCGCATACCAGGTTATAGTAGGTATTTAGTCTTCTACACTGAGTGGTCCAAACTAGAAGGCAAGTAGGGTTTGGAATATAATCTAAACCTAATCCTTGCATAAAGACTACCCGACCAATATAGTTTATTTCAGTCAGGAGTCATGGCAATCGGCGAAGTTACCCTTTGGAAAAACGTCATCACCGCCTGTGGTGTCGCAAATATGGTATACTCGTGTACAAACACATTGTGTTTGCTATTGGATACATTATGATTAATATCTTATAACATATGTAGTTGTGACCCAAATATGGCTTTGTTTGCTGAAAACTGTTGAAAACAAAAACGACAGACAACAAAAGAGCAGCATATCTTCTTTGCTTGCACGTAAGTATATGGATGCCCAAAAATATACATGGTTCCTGCTTAATGTTACAGGGACCGTTTTTTTTGCAGCGTGTATGGGTGCAGCGGAACGCTAACTTTCCAGAGAACAATTAACCAAATGAACTAGCAAGATTGGGGACTATCATACCTGTTGCAGTGAATATGGAGCATGTGGGTATCCATCCTCCTTTCAGCATGGAGGGTCATACATAAAACCGAAGAAATGCGAATGGAGGCACAAAATGTAGGATCGCCAGGCAAGTATGGCCAAGTTATGACCTGAATCGTACGCCAAACTTGATATCCATTCCTAGACATGATATCTCTATGTTAAGAGTTGAAGTTTGAAAGAAATTTTGGAGCTCAAAATTATCTTTTTAGGGGAATTTCATTCGCAGAAACTACGAAAATATTTCTTGTAAAATCAAACCTGTATATAGGGGAAATTTGCTAAGAGGTAGAGAGCCAAGGGCAATAAGAGAAAACAAGAGGTGGAAGCGGAAACATGAACACAACGTGCGAACGCGACTCGTAATTTTTTACAGCTGTTTTCTCGAAAAGTTGTTTTCTGACCATAGGTACCTTTCTGTAGATCACGTCACATATACTTTTATATTTCCGCTAGCTCATGAGCAAACGAATGATAATATCAAGAATCGAATAAATTATTGCTCAACACTTTCGAAAATCGAGTAAAAGTACGATTTACGGAAATCGTTCTTTCGAATTCAAAATCCACAGTACCAATATTCCGGTTCCGATAGGTATTTCTTTCGAATGGAGATACATACAGGATGTTTCAAAAGACAGATGTAGAATACAAGTAAACAAGCCATGGAGCTATACACTCCCAAAGAACGCGGAATAATCGTGTCTATTTTTTTGCGTAACAATTCGCCTTTGGTGTTGGCACCGATTGCGCAAACAGTGCGCCGTTTGGCCACTAACCTTGAAGAGTATGGGACCACACGAGACGTTGCCAGGAGTGGCCGGCCCCGGAGCGCCCGTTCTGCCGAGTATCGCAGCTGTTGCCGAGGATGTCGAGCTTTCGCCGGAAACATCGACCAGATGCCGTGCCTCGCAATTAGCCATCAGCCGGTAGTCTCTATGCCGAATTTTGGTCAAAGACCTGCGCATGTTCCCATACAAAGTCCAGTCCGTGCATCAGCTGCTGTCTGTCGACCGGCAAACGCATGTAACCTACGCCCAAGCCATCCTAAATCTCGTGGACGAAGTGGACGATTTTTCCACCAAAATCATAATGAGCGATGGAGGCTCATTTCCACCTCAGCGGGTACGTGAACAAGCAAAACTATCTCTTCTGGGGCACCGAAAATCCACGAGTGATGTACCAGGAGCCATTACACCCGCTCAAAGTGACTGCATGGTGAGCTGTTCACGCTGGAGGAGTCATCGGGCCATTTTTTTTCGAGAACGCCGCTGGTCAAATGACATCAGTGGACAGTGCGCGCTATAGGGCCATGTTAACCGAGTTTTTTCTGCCGCAATTCGACGAGTTAGGACTGGAGGACACGTGGTTCCAACAGGACGGAGCAACGGCACACACTGCGCAGCCACAAACGATATTCTGAAGGCGGCGCTCCCGGGTCGCTTCATCTCTCGTTTTGGCGATTTGCACTGGCCCGCAAGATCGCCTGATTTAAACGTTCCAGACTTTTTTTGTGGGGTTTTTTGAAGCCCCGTGTTTACATGAACAAGAATGAGACCCTGGAAGCCCTCAAGGTCAACATTCGACACGAGTGCAAGAATCTGTCGCCCGAAGTTCTCGCCGAAGTGATGAACAATGCCATAAAACGAGCCCGTATGGTAATCAATTGTGATGGCGCCCATTTAACCGATATCATCTTCTCAACATAACCAATAAAATTCTAAAGGTTCAAATAAACATAATCAAAAAACAGAATCGAAGTTTTTCATTTAGAAAAAAAATGACAGCCAAACAACATCGGATGACTTATTTTGAAACACCTTGTAGTAAGAACATAGATAAATTTACAGGTTCAACGATGGGGACGGGATATCACAATGGTCCTCATTGGACAAAGTATGCCAACAGTGACAGCCGCTTCTACCTAACCTAAAATAACTTAATTTCAAATTTCAAACCTAAACCTTTGACGACCACACATTTTCCGCCGAAGCAATTTAATTTATTTGATCATTTTCGTCACCTATGACCTACCAATAGATACACCTCAAAATATGAGACTTACAATATTTTTTTGGTACATTTTTTTGTGATTCTAGCTTTAAGGCGAACATAGTTGGCAAATATTTGCTCGGTCCATATTCCGAACTTCCATTTTTTTTAAAAGGTAGAGTATGGAGTCTAAACGGCGCCCATTTTCGACCCGTTGCATCTGAACTAAGGCCACTTTTTGATCCATTGTGATGGCTCATAGAGGTCAAATCAGATCACGTAGAGAATTGACGCCACTGTTGCCACTACCCTCAATGATTCGACTTTTGTTTGAAAAATCATAGAAAACTCTATGTAGCGAATTTTTGGGTAGTGTAAAAGGCAAAAATGTTAAAAATATTTAGTACTATTCAGGAAAAATATCAACTAGTTCATTTGCGCCAGTATGTGGTAACTCGTGCTCTTGAAAATCAGAATTTCAGCATATTTTATTTATTTTTTGACTTTGAGGTCAATTTACTCGATTTCTGTTAAGCCCTTGTTAAAGCCATACTTAAGGATTATTTCAACGTAAATTTTGAGTAAAAGTTTTTTTACGGAATTGAAAAATATTGAGCCTCTTAAAAGTCATGATTTTTAAAGTGAAAGTCTAAATTCAAAACTCCACGAAACAGACATGAAATCGAAACGGCGACAGTTTTTTTTAAATCCAAAAAATTGGAAAAAATTGGTTCTAAGCTCAGAACAGTCCCAAAAATCGAAATCCGAGTGTGTTTTTTGACGTTTGCAAAATTTGCAAAATTTTGGAACAGCCTAACCCGCATCCATAAATCACCAATTTCTTCTATCGCCTACATAACAAATTATAGGTGTTAAAACCCTAGCGCAAACATATCTACTTGCCTGTGGTCATCAAATGGCTAATCTACGTCTGATCGGTCGACCTGATAGCTCCGATCTTAATGAAATTCGTTACTGGGCAATATTTCTTCAAACGCTCCTCTATAATTAAAAATTAATGACTTAGCACTCCCATTTTAGTACCTCCCATATAAATATTAGCTGGTAGCCACGATAAACCGCTAAATGCACAATACATCCTTATTCAATTTTTTATTAGACAATATTTATCCCAATGCTACTCCGCTATGAAATGTGGGATAATTTGACACAGAAAGTTGGTTTTTTCTTTAAAAAATTTATTGATTTTTAAAATTTTTCTAAAATTAGTATTAATCATTTTAAATGAAAATCGGATCCAGTGCATTCATTAGGATGAGGGTATGAATAAGTTCGTAGTCGGCTGAGTTTTGCGTTCTTGCATTTTCATATAATATTAATTATATCAAGTTTTTCCTTGAGGCAGGATTACAAAATGATAACAAAAAGGATAAGAAAGGTATTTTCTGGTTAAAAATATAATTCGTACAAAATAATTAAGTGATTCTTAAAAAAGTGTCTTCTCAAAAAATCTCATCCCTAATACGATGACTTTTTGCTTTTTAAAAAATCTTTAATTTGCTAAAATCCAAACAAGCTTATGAGAAATTCGTAAAATGTTTGCATACTATTTTCCTATATATCCAAGACAAATCTAAACTTTGCTTTTGAAACCGTCATATACTACCACAATTAGATAGCCACTAAGACCTAAACTTTCCAACGCCAACCGCTCCCACCCTTCACTGTGTTTGCGGTTCCTCCTTGCCACCTGTACATTTGTAGGAATTTTCATTAGTAAAACTTTTGCTAATCTCTTTTACAAATGAAAATTTGTTTACCATGAAAAATACAAATGAAAAGTTGTGAAAACAGCAGCCAAACTTACCCGAACATTTGCATGCGGTGAAAATACACGTGAAACAGAATTATAAATGGATTTAACCAAACCTCCTTCGAGCGTCAAAATGCCAAGTGGTTGGTTATCCCCACCAATGCCACCTTTAGTAGTGGACGATGGCGATGCAGATGTTGTTGATGCTGATGATGATGTTGCAGTTGTAGTGGTGTTTCCTCTCACTCCGCCACCACTATTGCCTCGTCCTGTGCCCACTTGTGGTATTTTATAAAAGAGCAAACTGACTTCATCATTGGGTATGCGATGATGAAATTTAATTGTATTCTCCTCCTTATTATGAACGGCCGAGATCACTGTATGCTCGTCGTTTTCCAAAAATTCTAATACAGTGGCGGTTTGTTCATCCAAAGCCAAGCCGGTGAGAGAACTGGCCGAGAAATACTCAACTAAATAGGAAAATTGTGAAAGAAATTTCCAATTCTTGAGAATTTAGGTCATTTTAATTAGAAACCACAAAACTATTTTTGTGGGTTTAAAGTGACCATTGATTTTGTGGTTGCTTACCTGATGTGTGGATAATAAACTTGGTTTTGTTGGACATAATTTCCCTTAAATTCTTCGAAAAAAAATCCGTATTCCTTTAAATTGACAAATTTGTTCGCAAACTATTTTGTAGTTGTACTAAATTTGTAGCTGTTTAATTTCACTTTAAAGGAGGGATACCATATGGTTTCTAACTATTTTTCGCTCGTCCTGTTATTGTGACTTGTCTACCCGTGGCCTGGTTTCCCTAGGCAACCATTTGTTGCCATGGTTAACATGGTTGTCCAGGTTTCATTCACCTGTTTGCAATCGATGGCGATGGCCATGTTGTTGTTGTTGTTGCTGTTGTGCTTGTTGTTGACGATGTCATTGTTTATATTTACTCGGTTTATTCATTGCATGTTTGTTGGTAAACAACATTAGGAGAGTCACGTGTTAGAATGCCTTTGGTGGTAGTTTTAATTTAATTGTTGTCCTGGGTTTTGTTTTGCCGGTGCGAAAGTTTTGTTAGCCAAACTGTTAGACACGTGATAAAAGGACAAGAGAAACATGAAAATGCCGTAGAATATTTTACCAATGTTCATTACTCTGTGGAACACAAAAAAAAATTACAAGGTTATGCCAACAGATTCTGGTAGAGTGAGTAAACAAAAATATGCGTATATCGGGGTTTTGAAAGTTTAGGTCTGACATTTTTTAAGGGGGAGAGGGATGAAATTCCCACTTTTGCATGATGAATAGGCATAGGAAACCATGTTATCCTTATATTTTAGGTATAGGATGTGTTCAGCAATTTTATGTAAAAATTTATGAGAAACATTTTTGTGGAATATTTTAACCCTCTACCGCCTTAATATATGGGTCTTTTTTAGTCTTTTGTGGAAAAGGGTAAAAACACCCCTAAACCAAGGGTGTAACGGAGTAAAATGTACTACAAAAATATTCCTCACAAAATTCTACTGTAAGTTTCTTAACACACCAAAGCTCAAAACTCTATTTGAACGCCAAATATAAGTCAAAACTGAAAATCCATTTAAGGGTTAATTTTGTACTTATTCCGACTTGTCGCTAAAATGTAAAATGTTTGGAGTGTATTGGGAAAATATTCTATTTTCAATTTCAAATTTCGCTATAAGTCACCGAACAAAAGAAAGCTTAATAGATTAATATCTCTAAATAAAAGATCAGTATAAATTTGGGTATCTAAGAAAGAATTTATTTATAATATTTTCCATTTAGCTCTTGTTAATTCTATACCGTTATCAAACAATGCCCAGCATATATAGCGTTCTTCAATTGGTACACATTAGGGTGGGCCAATTTGTACGGGACCAAAAAACTTGACAAAGAGTATAGCAGAAACGTAATTTTTGTGTAATGTTAGAATAACTTTTGAATGCGATATCAGATTGTAACGGTCAAGGTACAAGCGGCAAATTTGATATCGCATTCAAAAGTTATTCTAACATTAACACAGGTATCTCTTCACAAAAATGATGCAGATGACCAAATTTACACAGCTATAAAACATGAACCGTGGGGAGTTTCGACCTAAAATAAACGTTTTTGGAAAGACAGCAATGACTAGAATATATGTGTGTTAAATTTCATCGAAATCGAATAGTATCAAGTTTCAAAAGAATGGCTTTTGTGTCGATTTTTTACGCTAAGATGTACAGAAATTTTCAAGTGAAAAATCGCGGGCTCGATTTTGATTTTAGAACCATGGTTTCTTGGGAACATTTTCATAAAATTTGCAGTAGATTACGTTTCTGATATACTCTTGGTCGGCAAAAATATTTACCCACCCAAGTGCACATGTTTGATGAAATGGTTCAACATGTTCATCGGACTCTGTTGCCAACTGATGCTCAAAACAATCCATATGAGACTTCAAAAACTGAATGAACTGAACTGTCGACGTACATTCGTGCAGTAAGTTAAGAATTGTACCCCCTCTATCAGAATCCGTTGTCAGAACCTAGCTATTTTCGAAAATGTTTCAATTTGTTCCACAGTGTTATTAATGACATCAAAATTATCAACAAGAAAACTTGGGGTTATCCATACTTCTATACTAATATTATAAGGAGGAAATTTTTGTGAGTTTGTATTTAGGGCGTAATCTTCGAAACTACTAATCTATTTTTAAAATTCTTTCACCAGTCGAAGGAAATGTAAGGAGGTCAGACTAGGAATCGAACCCACGTTATCACATGCAAAGAAAAATATGTTTATTGCTCTGTTGCCACAACAATACTTTGATTGTATTAATTTACTAATCGCAATCGTTCATGTAGTGCTCCCAAATAAACTCATATATCGCAAACGCGCACAAAATTATATTTGCCGCAAATTTAAAAAACGTTTGCGATAACTGATATTAGCCATTTTTCTAATGAGAGCACAGATTACGAAGAATGTAAATTTCTCCCATTTTCTCTTTCTGTCGACTGTATACACAGTCTTATCCACTCGGTTGGCATACAGACTCACGCATTCACATAAAAGTGATAACACACACTAATGCTTCTACCTTGTCAACATATCTTGGATGGGCACAAGGCTGATCTAGTAGAGGTTAACGCAGTAGGATTTGTTGTTCTTGTGGGCACCAACAACAGGGATTTTGTTTTTGTTCTATGACTAAATGTCAAATTCAACACAAATACATATGACCAGACAAAGTAAACAAAAAAGTACAATAACAAAATACACTGAATTTGACAGATAGAGTCATTAGAAAGCAAAATGACCTGTTCTAATGCGTTAACCTCTGCTAGATCAGCATTGGGTGGACAATTGACGCATTGTAGATGGCTGCGCTTTTTGTTGTTATTTGAAGGCGAGGCCGGACAGACGTATAAGTAGACAGTGAAAAAATAGACAAACATTTCAACTTTTTTTAAAACAAACTTTATGGGTAAAACCAATATCACAAAAGTTGGAAATTTACACAAAAAGAGCTTATGGAAGCCACAAATAAAAGTTTTAATTACAACTCGGTTGCTGTAACCGAAAGAACAGATGGTGGAACCGTTTTTCGTTTCTCGCAAACATCTTTTCAGCTCTAATTCTTCATAACTCGTTTACTGCAAACGTTTTTCATTTCTCGTAAACGTTTTCTAAGTTTGGAGCAACTACAACTCGGTTGCTGTAACTGAAGGAACAGTTAGCGAACAGTTTTCAGCATATATTTTTCATAACTCGTTTGCTGCAAATATGTTGCGGTTCTCCCAAACGAAATGATATGAATGGATTAACAGAAGTTCGTTTCTCCCAACTACAGTCCCCAAACGAACTTCAGTTATCTGAGATTTCGTTTGGGAGGAACGAGTTTTTTCTTTGAGTGCATGTATTAGAGTCACGCACACTAAATCTAAATTTATTTTGTTACGTTAGTGGCAAAGAATATCTTTCAACAAATACTGGATCATTCACTGAGCAAGTGGAGCGTGATTTTAAACTTTATTTTGATTCCGAAATAATTCGCGGTGTTTCGTAGGCCCTACAATGCTCTTACCATGCGGATCCACGGGAATCGCAGTTCACTTTCTTTTGGCGTACCAATGATTTGGACTGATCCAGAAGAGCACAATTCCGACAACTGTTGTGTTGTACAAACCAAAAAAATCCTAAAGGCCTCAAACAAAAAGTTTACATCTCTGTTAAAAGTGCACAAACATCTCTTCCGCAGTCGGATCAAATACCAATTCCACCGCTTCCAAGTCCTGGCAAATAAACTTATTTTTCTATTGCAACAATGGATCAATCGGATTTCACCTATGAAACAATACCAGAAGCAGGTCCATCGAACAAAATAATTTTATTATCATAAGTAAGAATGGACAAGATTGTTGGAGAATTAAACTTTCTCAACGTGAAGCAGAAAAACTTGCAAAGCTTTTGAAAGAAGGCAGCAATTTGCAGCCTAATGGATATCGAGGACGACAATTGCTATTCAAACGTTACTTCACATTCAACGAAGGGAACACATTTGTTTATTTCTACGATATAAAGGGACTGATGGAGGCGATGGGTATTAATTACGTCGCAGATGATTGGTCAATGTTCATCGATTCTTCGATATCAAGCTTGAATGTCATAATAAAAAACCAAGCATTCCTATTTGTTACAGCACAGGTATGAGTGAAACATGCGATTCCATGAAAATAATTTTGGATAAAGTGTACTACACTGATCACATGTGGCGGATCAATTGTGAACTGCAAGTCGTTGCGATGCTTAGAGGTCTCCAAGGAGATTATACGAAACACATATGTGACATCCGATTTATAGGAAACCAATATCAAACGCATGACTAGCTTGCTCGAGGTTCAACGGAGAATGGACTCGCGCCGATGGAAAACGTCCTCCTGCCCCCTATCCATGTCAAACTGGGAATCGTCAAAAATTTCATCAAGGCCATTGGGAATCAATCGAAAATTCTCGATTGTTTGAAAAATATTTTCCCACGAATCAGCGAAGCAAAATTAAAGGAAGTTGTTCTGAATGGGCCCGATATACGGAAGCTCATGAAATCAAAAGAATTTAAAGAGGCTTTAGTCGGTAATGATTACGTTTCGTAGAGGGTAGTGAAGAAAGTTGTACGATATTTTTTGGGAAGTAAGCGAGCACACAATTACCCCGATTTTGTGACCAAAATGTTGCAATACTTCCAGAAAATTGAAGTGAACATGTCTATCAAAATTCATTTGCTGCATCACCATCTCGAATATTTCAGCAAGCAACTAGCCTCAGAGTCGTATACACATGGCGAGCCCTTCCATCAAGTGGTCATGCCCATGGAAACGCGGTATGATGGTAAAAGGCTGGACTCGCTGGTGGCTGAAATTTATTGGTGGTCGCCAAAGACGTACGACCCCGACAATGAAGATAAAGAAGAAGAATATACAATGGGAGTTTCCTCTGCGGTTAGGTCACATAATTGAAGTTAACTGACTGTTTAAAAGCAATTGACTCCGAACAAGAAGGCGAACCCCCACGCAAGAAAGTAAAGGGAGCAAACAAACGAAAATAAATTTATGCGTTCATCGATTTTTATGACCTATATCTCATTTTGTTCATAGGTTATTCGACTTTACGTGAAAGTAAGAAGACTTGATTGACACTTTTTCCCATTTTGGATTTTCATGATTTTAAAAATAAAAAATTAAAATTTTTAAGGCAAAAAATAATTTCTTTTCTTCATAAATTTATTTATAACTGCAAAACTATTGATTATATAGAGAAACAGTATATCAAAAGGAATTGTAATTCTTAATTTTTCTAAGTTTGTTGCAGCAAAATCGGACTAGTCGTTCTTGAGTTATGTCAAACAAACGTGACGAATTCCATTATATGATACTTACTAACTTCAAATCGATATATCTCGATTCCAAGACGATATAACTTTTCCCGGTCGTTAGAACACCCGCCGACCCCTGACCACTACCATTTGTCGCACAGTGTTATTACAAAATATTCGGAAAATTTGACTCGAGCCATTCTGGAAGAATAAGAATGTACAATGGGAGTCTCCTCCGCGGGTAGGGCACATAATTGCCGTTAACTGACTGATAAAAACATTTGATTTTTCCCAGACGAAGACAGATCCTCATCCGATACAGACTCCGAACAAGAAGACAAGAACCACCACGCAAGAAAGTAAAGGTAGCAAACAAACGAAAATACATTTATGCGTTCATCGATTTTTATGATCTATATCTCACATTGTTCATAGGTTATGTGACTTTACGTAAAAGTAATAAGACTTGACACTTTTTCCCGTTTTGAATTTTTCATGATTTTTAGAAATAAAAAATTTAAAAAACAATTTTTTTCTTCATAAATTTATTTATAACAGCTAAACTGTTGATTATGTTGAGAAACGGTATATGAATAGATTAAAGGAATTGTAATTTTTAATTTTTCTAAGTTTGTTGCAGCAAAATCGGACTAGTCGTTGTCGAGTTATGTCAAATAAAAGAGCCCCAAACGTGGCAAATTGCCTTATATGATACCTACTAACTTCAAATCGATATATCTCGATCCCTAGACGTGACCCAGCGAAACGCCGGGAGACGTATAACTTGTTTTTGACCGATATAATAAACAAATGGAAATAAATTTATGCGTTCATCGATTTTTATGATCTATATCTCGTTTTGTTCATAGGTTATGTGACTTTATGTGAAAGTCATAAGACTTGACACTTTTCCCGTTTTGAATTTTTCATGATTTTTAGAAATAAAAAATTTAAATTTTATAGGCAAAAACAACTTGTTTTTCGTCATAAATTTATTTATAACATCAAAACTGTTGATTGTGTAGGAAAATAGTGTATCAGTAGATTAAAGAAATTGTAATTGTTAATTTTTCTAAGTTTGTTGCAGCAAAATCGGACTAGTCGTTCTCGAGTTATGTCAAATAAAAGAGCCTCAAACGTGACGAGATGCCTTATATGACACTTACTAACTTCAAATCGATATATCTTCGATTCCAATGGGAGTCTGCTCCGCGGGCAAGTCACATAATTGAAGCTAAATGACTGATTAAAAACAATTGATTTTATCCAGATCCTCTTCTGATAAAGACTCCGAACAAGAAGGCGAACTGCCACACAAGAAAGTAAAGGTAGAAAACAAACGAAAATAAATTTATGCGTTCATCGATTTTTATGATCTATATCTCATTTTATTCCTAGGTTATGTGACTTTACGTGAAAGTAATAAGACTTGACACTTTTTCCCGATTTGGATTTTTCATGAGTTTTAAAATTAAAAAATCTACATTTTTTTATCATTCATATTTATTCTTCATATATTGATTTATAACAGCAAAACTGTTGATTATGTAGAGAAACAGTATATGAATAGATTAATGGAATTATAATTCTTAATTTTTCTAAGTTTGTTGCAGCAAAATCAGACTAGTCGTTCTCGAATTATGCCAAACAAAAAAGCCTCAAACGTGGCAAATTGCCTTATATGATACTTACTAATTTCAAATCGATATATCTCGATTCCTAGGCGTGACCCAGCGAAACGCCGCGAGACGTATAACTTGTTTTTGACCGATATAACTTTTCCCAGTAGTTAGAACCGTCGCCGTTCACTGACTCCTACCATTTGTCGCACAGTGTGCTTAAAAAATATTCTGAATATTTGACTCTCGAGCCATTCTTTTTGTATTAAATCGGGAGCGAGCAATATTCTCAAATCTTTGAAAGTAAAAATTCGGTTCCCGAGCTAAAAAGAAAACTCAAGAGTTGAAAAAATTTAAATCTTCACAGAATTAAAAATTAAACTCCCTTGGGGATTTAAATTTTTCGACCGAATCGAAAATGAATGGCACTCCCTTACTCTGTTGAAAGACATGACGATTTTTCCTATTTTTTGTAGTCAAACTTAATTTTTTTGGCTTATAACTACTTTTATATGTCAAAATTCGAAATTTGTATTTCTCTATTCTCTACATCGTTGTGACGCAGCTTGAGTTGCATCTGATTGAAGCGTTAAAATACTCGAAGGTAAATAAATATTTTTCCGTTACAGTTCATGAAGGAACAGGGGAGGGCTACTCACAATTAATGACGTGTACACTCTACTTTTACACTGACTGAACGGAATCTACAATTTTACACTGGTTCCAATCGGAGATTTGAGAAAAATTTACATGCTGTTGAAATGCGATATATTTGTTTTTTACAATTTTTTGTCTGATTTAAAAGTTTAAATGAATTTTGCCATATGTAGGTAAGAGGCGGTTCCAAAACTAGCCGACCTGACATATAGATGGTGCCAGTAGTTTGAAAAAAAAATTTTGGTGCAAGGTGGCAACCTTATTATAAATCATATGTTTTAAGTTTCAAGGCGCCACACAGTGGTTCAAAGTTCACATTTAACGCGAATTTATTAAAATTTCTTACTTCTAAGAATTTTGTTAAATATCGTTTGAATCCAATATTTAGTAAACAAACTATACTACACCGTGTAAAATTTGTCATTTAAATAAATATTTTAGTGGTCTGGTAACACCAAATTCAACAATGTACACAAGTGTATTTTATAACCAAAATAAACAGTTACATTACTTGACAGTTTTCTTTGACTTATTGAAATGTAATTTATTTTTTCCATTGTTCATTGAATTCTGTGTACTTTATTTATTATGTCCGCCGAAGAAAACGGTAAGTAGATGTTGTATATTACTAGATACGACCTCACTTAAAATTCATAGTGTTTTGTTGAGAAACGTAAAAATAACGGGGCCTACAAAAAATTGCAGATGATTGCAAGCTTAAAAGACTATTGTGTTAATTAGTTCATATACTGGTATTTTATAATAAAAAGAAAACCGAATCCCCGCGTTACCCCAACATTTGATATATTATTTTTTTCAGAAAATGTTGCTGCAATAACGTACTTGGAGCTATTTCAAGAATGGTTTAAGTTCAAAAATTTAACTAGGGTTGAATGTGTCAAATCGCTGGGAATGCATATATATAACATTATTCATATAGAAAACCAGGATATACAAGGCCAATTAGAAAATTTTGTGAAAAATGTTGAATGTCGCTGGAAGAGACCAAATAATTACAGGGCAAGATTTTTGGAAGTGAATAAAACATGGCTTGAATCAATTATGACTTTTTCAATCAATGAGACTGAGGATACAACAACTCGTATATCGAAACCTGGTAGGCCCTCAAAACATTTCAGCGAATCTGGTACCAGGAGTCAGCAAAAAAAAGTGTTGAATATGGTTAAAGGTAATTCATTAGATCAACTTTCTCGTGCAACTCAATGTGCTTTGTGGAAGAATGGTAAGAGAGATGCCGCACATATGGTTAAAGATGCAACAGAGGGACGATCAGCTTCTGTCAAAAGACGTATGACCAGCAAAATCTCAGAAAAAAATATGGCTGTACCAATGTCTCCAGACGAAGCATTGGCACTTATAATAAACACCAAATCAAGTAAATCAATTTACCTATCATATAGACTTGCTGCAAAGAACTGCAATGCTAATATTTATCCATCGTGGCATAAGATATTATCTGCTAAAAAAAGTTGCTATCCTGATGAAAATAGCATTATAGTGACTAACATAAGCGTGGAGATAAATCTACAAGCTTTACTCAATTTAACAATAAGCCGAATATGTAAACTTCAAGAAGAAGTATTTCTGACCTGTACAAGCAAAACATTTACATTGATTTGCAAATGGGGTATAGACGGTAGCTCCGGTCAAAGTAACTATAAACAACATACCACCTGAAAAGAAAAAGACTCATCTGTCTTAATTATATCACTAGTACCTTTACAGCTACGAGATAGCCAAGATGACACCAATATCATATGGCAAAATCGGGTTCCATCATCCACACGGTTTTGCAGAGCAATTAAATTTATTTTTGCTAAGGAAACGCCGGAACTTACCCGAGCTGAGGTCGATAATATTACACAACAAATTACGAGTTTGCAGAGTTTTAAATATCAGGATAAGAATATCGATTTCAATCTTGTGCTAACAATGGTTGATGGCAAAGTTTGTAATACATTGACTGAAACAAGATCTACACAAAGTTGTTACATATGTTCCGCTAAGCCTTCAGAAATGAACGATTTGCAAAATGTAACTAAAAAATTGCCTAAGATTGAAAATCAAAACTTTGGACTGTCCTCGTTACATTCGTGGATCAGGTTCTTTGAATGTTGCCTGCACATATCATATAGATTAGAAGTCAAAACATGGCAGGTCAGAGGAGAGAATAAAAACTTAGTGGAGTCAAGGAAAACTGAAATCGTTCATAAATTGAGACAAGAACTAGGTATATTAGTTGATCAGCCAAAACCTGGATATGGATCTACAAATACGGGTAATACCGCAAGAATTTTTTTTTTAAATCATAAAAAATCGGCTGAAGTGACGGGTTTAGATGAGAATCTCATACACCGATTCTATATAATTTTGCAAACCATTTCATCTGGATACGAAATAGATGTCAATAAATTTCATGAGTATACTATGGAAACTGCAAGAAAGTATGTGTCTTTATATCTTTGGTACAATATGCCAACAAGTGTTCATAAAGTGCTAATTCACGGATCAGCAGTTATTAACCAAGCAATTTTGCCTATTGGACAGTTGGGAGAGGAGGCACAAGAGGCAAAAAATAAAGATTTTAAATTCATACGAGAACACAGAAGCAGAAAAGACAAAGCAGAACACACTAATATCGATCTTTTTAATTATTTTTTGTTATCATCCGATCCGATCATATCTGAATTAAGCATGCAGGGTAAATGTCGTAGAAATAAAAAATTAGAGTCGGCGGCTATGAGTCTCCTTAAAGCGCCGCATGTAGAATTAAATATAAGTATGTAACATAAATATAATTTTCCTTATTTTTTAATATTAACTTTACTCTTTACTTTTTATTGAAATATTATTTGTTAATTTAACTAACAGCTTATTGTAAAGGACAAATATGGTTTCATTTTAGCAAAAACTACTTTAAGCAATAAGGTTTGTATAATTTTGTGAAGTTTCAACACAATTAGGAATTAATTCGCGTTAAAAATGTATTCTGAACCACTGTGCGCCACGTTGTTTAGTATTTTTATTTGAGCTATCAAAAATAAATGATCTCAGTGAATTTGTAAACATGAAAGAAATTGGTCACCGTTATGTAATTCAATATTTTCATTTGAAAGGTCTCAGTCCAAACAATATTAAAGCCGAGCTAGATTCTACTCTGCGGGAGTCTGATCCTTCATTTAAGACTGTAAAATTTTGGGTAGCAGATCTTAAACGAGGCCGTTCGAGCTGCCAAGACGAACACCGTAGTGGTCGAGCAATTAAGGTGTCCACGCCAGCCTCGGTTAAGAAAATCCATAAAATAGTATTCGTTGATCGTTGTCTGAAGGTGCCTGATCTAGTAGTGCTATACATCGTATATTGACCGAAGATTTGAAGATGAGAAAGCTGCGAGCAAGATGGGTGCCGCGCTTGCATTCAATGGAGCAAAAACAGCGTCATGAAGATGTATCAGTAGAGTGTTGGGCAATGTTTCAACGCAATAAAGCCGAATTTCTGCATCGATATATAACCATGGATGAGACATGGGTCCACTACTTCACACCTGAGACGAAGGAACAGTCAAAGCAGTGGCCTGAAATAGGAGAATCGTGTCCAATGAAGGCGCAGACGGTTCCATCTGCACGCAAGGTCATGGCGTCTGTTTGTTGGGATGCGCATGGGATAAATTTTATTGAAAGGACAAACCACCAACGATGAATATTATGCTAATATATTGCAGCGTTTAAGTGATGAAATTGTGGAGAAAAGGCTGCATTTGGCGAAAAAGACAGTGTTGTTTCATCAAGAAAATGCTGCAGTTCATATATCCACTATCGCGATGGCCAAAATTGACGAATTACAGTTCGAATTACTTCGTTACGCACCTTATTTGCCAGATTTAGCTCCCTAGGACTATTATTGCCCCTTTCCAAACTTGAAAAGAAGACTGGGTGGTGAAAGATTTACCAACAATGAAGAGGTGGAGTCTTAAAAATTACATAAAAATCGAGTTAAAAAATTACAAATTCAGTTTCCCATAAAACCACAAACATAGTCGCATTCACTTTTACAACAGAACTACTAAACATTATTATAGTTTTTCCTGTCTTTAATCTCCTTACGTTCTTTACTATTCTCTAGCCAGCATAAACATTTTCAAATCCGTTTTCATTTCTATCAAACCCTGTTAACATTTTCCCGTTAACTGGGTTTCCGTTGATCCTTTTCCAGCCAGGAATCACCACATATCGTAAAAAATCATCTTAAATTTCCATTTGACTTGAAATATCTCAACTGCGAATGAAGGAAAACTAAAAGTCATGAAGAAAGAAGAAAAAAAAAAAAAGAAAAAATCCAAACCCAAAAACCATTTAAACGTCATTAATTGAATTGTACAGGTGAAAAGTGATAAAAGCGATAAATGTCATTATTTTCCAAACACAACACACATGTCCTTTCCTTCCTTGCGGGGATTTTTATACCAAAGTCACTCGTTAGTTTTTGCTTCCTTTTCATTCACATGAAAAGAAGGACGACATCATGACATGTTAGATTTAAGTCAAGTGTGTAAATTCCTTCCTGTAAATGGTCAACAGTAGTGGCGTTTTCATTAGTTCCACTTCTCGTTCACATTTCTTCTCCCATTCTCCCTTTCCCGCTTCCGTTTTCGTGACACATACAACATAGGTATTTTGTTTTTCTTATCCTGTGTCCCACTTAATAAAGTTGAACATAGTACATGGGACATAACTAAGAGCACAATCAAAAAGTCAACCAAAGCACATAATTCCCTTTCCTATTTCCTATATTTCAAATAAAAGTGTGGCTGTATTCAATACAGGTGTCGCCAAAACAAAAAGGTACGAATGAATCGTAAAAAAGAATCAACTTAAAAATGGTAACACCATTTAATGGTCATGGTATCAATTTTTGGTCAGTGTGAAACGTGACATTTTGTACGTATTTTTGTGGGCAAATATTCGCACATTTTATAGTGTGGCATAATACTCGTAGTGTTTAAGCAGGACTTTGTGGCATAAGGATATCAGGGATACATACGTAAAGTACGTGGGGGGTTTTGTGTGTTTGGTGTTGTTGATGAATAGTAATAAATCATAAATACCGCACACAATACGCACGCACGTCAGTCACATCATCACAAATTGATTTGAATTAAATATTTATTGTGTTGAAATTGATTGAAATTGTAAAGTTTATGACATTTTTATGGGGAAGAGAAAATATTGTTGTGTTTTTGAAATTTTTTATTTAATAATGATTTCTATGAAGTTGGTATTTTTAGGGAGGTAGACATATCCAGTTTCTTCTACACCATTTCTTATTGAAATTAACAAAATATTATGTAATTTAGTTTTAAAACAAATATCAATTGTATTTTAAAATTTTATCAAGTCAAATTTAGTGTCATATTTTTTTCAAATTTTAGCCTCAGATCAAAATTCACATTCTAACCTGGCGTTTACACAGGACAGTTTTGCTCCGACATTAGAAATACATTCACACATTTTTACTACCACACTTACAATTTTCTCACTTGCCTCGCCACTGTCTCTGATTTTTCAACGACAGTAACTTCGGCAAGAGATTTGACATAAGCGGCCAGATCATGGCTGAACTAGTAAAGGTTGGCGCAATAGAACAACTGATTTTTCTTTCTTATGACTCCATCTGTTAAATTCAGTGTATTTTGTTATTGTACTTTTTTGTTTACTGTGTTTGTTCATATGGACCTGTGTTGAATTTGACGGTTAGAGTCATAAAACAAAAACTAAATGCCTCTTGTTGGTTCACACAATTACAACAAATCCTACTGCGTCAACCTCTACTAGTTCACCCATCGTAATAATTTGAGAAAAAGGCAAAACATCGCAAACGACCTTACAAATTGGGAAATATATTTGTATTTGAAAATTGTGGTAATTTTTATTGAAATATTGTTTGACAATACAAACATATAAACATGAAAACATGTCTAATTTTGCAGAGTACATCAGTTCCATTGTAATTTGGAGAAGTAAGACAAAACACAATGGCAAAAGAGGAAGAAACAAAAAATCAGAGCACGAAATTTAACGAAACGACGCTGTCGGCGGTTGCTTAAAACTGTACTGTCTTTATAACTGGCTGGACGCGTACGTCATACAAACAATTTTTCTCTTTGTGACAACTAATACACATTCTCAACTATCTTGTCTCAAACTGTCCCGTGTAAACGCACCGTAAAGTAAAGCAACCAAACATTTTTAGAGCCAAGTCAAAATTTTTCAGTTAAAAGATCTGCTCGGTATATATACACTGACAGAATTATCTTCATGATACCTATGAATTTCTTCATAGATTCTATGAAATGTTTCATTATTTTCCAGCCAAAGAAACATTTCATAAGATCTATGAAAGATTTTCATTAATTTTATGAAACTTTTTACGAAAACTTCGTAAAATGTTTGAAATTTGTACATAAATTCGATGAAATTATTTCATAGATTCTATGAAAATATTTCATACGCAAGCTTCCTAAAATCTATGAAAATCTTTCATAAAAACTATGAATGAATTGTATAGGACCTTTGCAATTTTTTCATGGAATTTATGAATATGTTTCATAGATTCTATGAACCATTTTCATAGAGATAGGGGGTGAGGATCATGGGGAATAACAACGATTGTATATCATGTTTATAACGATTTTTAGTTTTTACCGCGCAAAGAGAAATACAAAAATATGTTTTGCTGCCGTTTATGTCACGCAAAAACCACGCTAGATATATAATAATTTCTATGTTGCCGGCTCCCACTCTGTTGTAACACTAAAATAATAATCTTGCCTATTCTTTCCGTTGGTGGTGCAATGGTAGTGTGCGCGCCTCTTATACATGATATCCTGGGTTCGATCCTTGCTCCGACCACCTTAATATTTCTTTCGGCGGCGGTCACCTCGTATAGTGACGGCGACACTGTCGAGTATATAGCCATGAAAAAGCTTCTCAAAAATACCGTTCGGAATCGGTGTAAAACTATAGGTCGCAATCAGTGAGTGAAAACTGGAAAGCGCACAGCTAAGTTATTGTGAGATGCTCTCCCCTTTCCCTTCATGGGATGTAATGGGAAACCATTTATTTATTTATTTTATACTTTTCTTAACCCTCCAACAACAATTTTAATGCTTCTGCGCATGATACAAATACAAGGTAGTAGCCTCAGCCCAGATGATTTCCTTTGTTTACGTTTTATGGTACCCAGTGAATGTCAAAGTTGTTTGTGTGATTTGATTTCATCTATCTATTACTACGTTTATACGGTGGCCTATATCGCGATATCATATCACGATACGTCAAAAAATACACGTATAAACGCTTTAGCGCGATATAAAGTTTGTCAGGAAAGGTTACTATGATTTCGCTCCATATCACGATATTGTATTTGTGAGTTGCCACCTATATGGCATCACATGGCTGTTTATATCATGATGTGTTAAATATCGTATAAACAGGAACATGGGGATATCACGATATGGTTGATATTGCGAGGTATATGTTCACAATTGTACATGTATGTGTAACATTTTTGTCAGCTGATTTTGACACTAACCCGGTACAATACAATAATGTTAATGCTACTACCTTGTATTTGTATCATGATTCTGCTTGTGCATGTTTGTGCCAAGTCCATGACTGAACCAGTAGAGGTTGATGCATTAGAACAGCTGATTTTGGTTTCTTATGACCCCAACTCTCAAATGCAGTGTATTTTGTTATTGTATTTTGTTGTTTACTTTGTTTGTTCGTATTGAATCGTGTTGTGTGTCGTTAAATCTTTTCTCCTCTAATTTTATAGGTACATATTTCGATTTCACAACCCAGCAGAAATAAATGTGGTCATCTAAAATTTGCGTACGTTAACAAAGAATGAAGTTCTTAAATTATTTTTAAAATCTTTTCTCATGAAATGTATACAAATTTCTAACAAATTTCTTAAACTATTGTTGTAAAATTTTTGGTGAAGAATTTTCATAAGGATAATGAAATGTTTTCATACAATTAATGAAGAATTTGTAATGTAACTTTTCTATGAACTCGTTTCGTAAATTTCGTAAAATTTATAACATTTTCTTATATTGAATAATGAAGAATTTTTAATGAAGAATGTTTCATTAATATTGTGAAGAAAATTTTTTCAGTGGAAAGACCTATTTTTACTGTTTCGACAACAGATCAGAGCGATATCAGACTTGTTGGAACGTTTTTTGAAATACTTTTAAAGTGCTACATATGAATATATATCCTAAATCCGTTAATCAATTGAGAGCCGCACCGATTTCTTGATGTTAAATCTAAGATTTTAAGAAAAACAGCTTAGTACACAGTAAATTTACTAAGGTAAACGCAGTAGGAATAGTTGTAATTTTATTCAACAAAAAACACGCATTTTGTTTTTGTTTGGTGTTCCTTATCTATCAAATTTTCTACATGTGTATATCTACAGTAAAGGTAAACAAAAAAGTACAACAATAAAATACATGTGAATTTGACATAAGAGAAACACATAAGCAACAAAAATTTTCAAATCAGCTGTTCTAACCAGTTTGCCTTACTTACTTATCTGAAAAAGTGCTCGTTGTTAAGGTAAGTATTGGTGAATACACGCCACTAGCCAAGACCTCAGGCGTTCATTTGATATATTGCTTGGCCCAACAAACCTTAAAGTTTCCAGATTGCGGAGAAAATCTTTGTAATACAAAAAAACTATCGAGGCCGCGAAGTCACTGTTGGGTCCACTCCAGAGGAGAAAATCTCTAAATCTTGTTGGAGACCAATCCCGTCGAAAACTTTATTACACAAAAAACTATGTCGAAGCAGAGACAAAGGTGTTTAACCCTTTTCAGAGGACAAAATTCATAAAGCAGTAAAATTATAACATTTCAATTAAATAAAGCTTTAATAAAAAACCACCGCTTTTAACAAAAAATCTCAATACGAACTATTGACTTGGTTTTTATTTTTTACTTACAAATTACATTTCATTTAATTCTAACTGAAAATAAAAAATTTTATTTACAAATTATTTATATTTATGTTTTTTTTTCCATAAAATTCTTAATGTGATAAGGCATCAACAAATGGTTGTGACAGCCATTAAATCCAAGTAATTGGTTGATCATGCGAATATATTTTTGGGAACAACCAGTGTTGCCGTTTTGGGCGGATCCGACCAAATTTGGTCGGAAAAAATTTAAAATTTTTAATTTGGTCGGATGGTCGGTGGGACCAATTCAATTTTGGGCGGTTTTTGTCTCTAATCACAAATTATTTTTTTCTTTGCATACTTTATTTAAAATCTCATATATTTTATCTTAAAAATACTTTTTCCACACTGTTTACCATTTACCAATAAATTATGCACTTCGATGACGGGTAAGTAGTTATTAACGACGTTTATATTAGATCAGTGACAGTGAACTGTGCGATACGTTAACCGAATTCCGCTGTTGGCCATTAAATTATAAACGACGTTTAGCTTAATTTAGTGCCAACGATTTGTATTATGCTTCTTCGCCCTATTTCTTATGAATGTCAGCATTTTGGAAAAAACTGAATAGGAAAACAATAAAACATTCTGCATGTGCATTAGAGGATTGAACTATGGATAAGTAAGTATAAATATTAATCAACAAAATCTTTTTTTTTATTAATAAACATCTATTTTAGATACATAACAAAAAAGAAAAAAATGGAAGCATTGACCTGAAAACAACAATGAGGCAGCTTCTAGATAAAGTTGTTTAAATTAACAAATTTTGATAAAATAATGAATCTTTTTGTTTTCAGTGATGCAAATGTTTTTCCTGATAATCTGCAATGTTCTTAAAGGAAATTTAGAACAGAATGGCTTACTACTTTCGAATGGCTGCAGGAAAGGGATGGTACTCCATTTTGTACTGCATGCTCCAAGCCACTTGCTGCACATTTGACACATCTGAAAAATCATGAAAAAACAACAACGCATGTACAAAACTATGACGCCAAAAACAAACATTTGCATATCGACAAATTTTTTAACAACGAAAAATAAAGAAAGTCGCAACAGGTAAAACATGTAGTATTCACGTTGGTCACGTTTTGCATTACGCACAATTTGCCTTTCATAAGGATGGTCTATCTTCCTGCATTATTGGTTGAGTGCAGCCCGGACTCTGCAATTGCAAAACTAGTGCATTGCGGAAGGACAAAGGCCACAGAAATAGCAGACAAAATTGGAAAGCAGGCAAGGAATGATTTAATATCCACATTACAAAAAACTAAATTATCTTTAATTGTGGACGGAACTACCGCCCTTTCTACGAAGAAATGGTTTGTTTTAATCGCGCGTTATGTAAATTTAGCGTTTGAAATCCAAGATAAGCTTCTGACAGTGTTGGAATTAACTAAGTCAGACGCGCAGTCAACATTTGATAAAATTAAAGAATTTTTGATGTGTTAACATCTATAGCGGCGTATAGGGACTAAATCTATCAAAGTCAGATTTTATGCTACTGCTAAAACCAGACTTTATGCTGCTGCTTAAACCAGATTTTCTGCGACTGCGAAAGAGAATAATGACGTGTTAAACAAAAATGAGCGAGCAAGAGAGCAATGAAAGAGTGGTGTGGCAGGGGTGAGGCAAACGAAATTGTGTCTATAGCGTATGTATTAACGTAATAATGTATGTATGTACATGTGTCTGTTGCTGTTGTTGAACGGAGATATAAAGCATAGCCACGCAAAATTTCATTTGCAAGCCCATGGGCTTGCGCAGTCGACGTTATGGTGACACACTAATACGTCAGCTACTTCGTACAAAGTATGTGTGATGTTGTGTGTTTGGCTGTTTCGTTGCTGTTGATATGGCAAACATGTGGTTGTGTGACACACGTATACGTCAGCTACTTCGGACAAAGTAGTATGTGTGATGTTGTGTGTTTGGTTGTTTCGTTGTTGTTGCTATGGCCAAACAAAGCGGGTCATTTGATGTTCAGCATTGCCCGCTGTATACAAAAAAACTATTATTTTTTATTTTACAATGTAACATTTACTAATGTGTTCATAGAAATCGAACAGTTACCGTGTAGCAAAAAGGTGTTAACACATCATCCGTGAGTTCGAACACTCATTGATTTTTTTGTGTTATGTGAATTCCTTTCAAGAACCTAATAGGATTGTCAACAGACGGAGAAAATGCTATGTCTGGTAATGTTAGAGGCCTTAGTTGAAAAAGAAGTAGAATTATTTTACATTAAATGTTCCTGTCACGCTTTACATCACTGTCACGCTTTACATCAGTTACGTCATCAAAAAATTGCCATCGTCTATCGAAAAATTGTGTCGGAACATATACACATTTTTTCTCGTAGTTCCAAACGCGTCAGCGAACTCAAAGAATTCCAAGAGTATTGTGCAGTTGCACCGCAGAAAATTTTAGGTATATGCAGCACCCGTTGGCTTTCGCTAGAAGGCGTTGTATTAAGAATCGTTGAGCAATGGGATAGCCTAAAATTGTATTTCATTTCCTGTGTATATGAAGTTCAAGCAATTTCTGCTGGTGTTATTGCGGAGGATATGACAAGCCAAATGAAATATTATTTTTTATTTTGACATATTCTCTACCCATTGCCAATAATCCTAACAAAGAATTTCAAGCGGAAAGTTCACGTTTACCGTATTTACATATACACTAGCATAAAATCGAATTTTCTTTTAATATTAAGCAATTTTATTAAAAAATAACTAATAAATAATATAGAAATTGATTACAAAAATAAGCAGTATCAGCTTGATGCTTGTAAAAAATTTATTAGCACTAACGCAGAAACATATGCGGAAACTTATTTAAATAAGACTGGAAAATATGAAAAAAAATCTGCTGTTTTAGAATTTTATATAGAATTTCTTGATCAGATCAACAAGCGATTATATTTCAAAAACGATAGTATACAACTTTTAAATATGATAACTACTGATAAGGTACTTTCAAACGACGACTTAGCAATTCTGGATCTTGTTTTAAAATTCCCTAAGTTTAGTTGAATGTGATCCCGATTTAATAGTTACTAAGTGGAATTTGCTGCGGCTCAGCGATATAAAAACTTTGGCCAATTTAAACATTAATGCTATTTGGCAAAAAATAGCTTCTACAAAAAACGGATTAAATGAGAAAAGTTTCTCAAATATTTCTTATTTTATTTTTAATTTGTTATCTCTGCCACATAGTTCCGGCGCCGCTGAACGCAAATTTTCCACACTAGCGTTAATAAAACCTAAACTAAGGAATAAACTAGACGTAAATACTGTCATACTGTGTGTAAAAGCGACCTACATAACTAAATGTAAAATCAAGAACTTTAGCTTTTTAATTTTAATGTGATGTATTTAATCATTGCCTGAATTATAACATAAGTAAATGAAAACAACATATGTGACCTGCTCCACGAAAAGGGACCTCTGCGCCGAAAAATTTTTTGAAGCTATGCTTCTTACAGCGGGCTTTGAGAGACGGAGTTAACTGGGAAAAAATGGCATAACGAAAATGCGTGAGGTGATAGTACCGTTATTTTTAACATAACAGAATAAGCTTTACCATATACCAGCGCCACCTCTACACGACTAGTAGAAATAAAAGTAGCTAACCTGTTATCAATAACATGGATTAATCTAGCACAGATTACAACCATATTAATATATCAGAAAGCTTTAATAAACATGACTTTAAATACAATGTGCCGGATTTCACTTTTGCAAGCTTTTATATCACCATGTAGTTATTGCAATTTGTCAAACTTCACGGAAAATAAAGCTCATCTTTCAACTCTTTCAAAATAACATTAACACTCTCACAACAGGTTTGTAGGCTAGTTGGTTGGAAGCTAGTGCAAACAAATTAACATAACAGAATAAGCTTTATCATATACCAGCGCCACCTCTACAGAACTATTAGAAATAAAAGTAGCTAACCTGTTATCAATAACATGGATCAATCCAGCACAGATTACAACCATATTAATATTTCAGAAAGCTTTAATAAACATGACTTTAAATACAATGTGCCGGATTTCGCTTTTGCAAGCTTTTATATCATTGTTAACCCAATTAAAATGTTTTCTTAACATACAATACGTTATACGGCAGTATAGGGGGGTAAATTCGTGCTAGTGGAAAAATAATAATAAATAATATCTGATGTGTTAATAATAATAGTAATAATAAATAACTATATATATTGTCAATCATTGTGTTTCAAAAATATTAAAAAACAATCGAAAGTAAGTTGGAGCATAGCTTCTGTCGGCAGTCCCCCAACTGCCACGTGTGTTTTTTTTTTTACTTTTTGAGTGATTCTTATAGGAAGAAAAACGCTCTTTCAATGGCCGCAAACCGCAAGTTTCTATGTCTTTTAGTTTTTTTTACAAATCACCTGTAAAGATGAACATAATTAATGAAAAAATTGAAAAATGTGATATAAATAAATATAAATATAAATATATTATAATATTTGAAATTTAAAAAAAGTTCAATATCAAAGGTACAAAATTACAAAAATATCAAAATTTTACTCTTTTTTACTCCTAACACGCTTTTTTGGTGGTTCTTCTGTAGCGGAAAAATGAAGCGCTTTTGATGTGTTAACATCTATACGCGCGCCTCTAGGGCAGTAAACTATAAAACTAATACATACGCAAGTGTTAGGTTTGTAAGAGTAAATCATCGTTTGTTTGTTCGTTGCTTGGCAGTCGGTATCGAAAGTGATTATTGGGCGATTTTAATATAATTTTCGCACGCGATTTTCTCCGGAAATTCATAGCCGATTTTATTAATTTTTAAATTAAAAAGCTAGTGCGGGTTTCGACGAAGAGTTTAGGCCAAAAATTAAGGCGATCCGATATCGGCGAGCCGAGATTTAAGTGTTTTAATTTGGAGTAATATTAAAAAAGTATTTTATGTTGATCTTCGGTTATATCGTACGAATATAACAATGTATGTATGTATGTACAAGTGTCTGTTGCTTTGCATTCTTTGACTTTTGTGGGAATAAAACAAAAAGTATTAAGCAAGAAAATAATGACACATGTGCTTGCACTGGGTCTTTAAATAATTTTAAGTATTAATATTATTTAACTGTAACGTCATCATATGATTGAACGCTGTTTTATATTTTCCAATGTAACATTTACGAATGTGTTCATAGAAAACGAACAGGTACCGTGTAGCAAAAAGGTGTTAACACATCGCCCGTGAGTTCGAACACTCATTGGATTTTTTTTAAATGCGTTTTTCTCAATAACTTCTTTTCGGCGCAGAGGTCCCTTTTCGTGGAGCAAGTCACATATGTTAAAAAGACTGAATAAAAATGTTTTACTTACAATTTTAATGTATTTAATTATTAATTACATTACATAAATATTAATTTACATGCCTGAATTCTTTAATGCAAATATGTCATATCTGAAATCTTTATTTTACTTAAATATTAAATAATATGTACATCACAAAACACAAATATTAATTAAATTTTCAAATTTGGTCGGAAGCAGGCGATTTTGGTCGCATTTTGGGAAAATTTTGGTCGGAAAAAAAATTTTCAAACGGCAACACTGGGTACAACCGAATTAGGTTTTACATTTTTCATTGATCCAACACGTAGAATAATCACCACTACAGGATAATTTGATTGCTATAAGTAAAACTCGACTGACAGATCACAAACTAATCCTATTAATTATCTAACAACATTAACCCTTGGACAAACATATGGTTCTGGCCAGGCATATTTAATTTTTGAGCGTTAATTAAACATATTTCTAGTTTAGGCTGTCGGTGGTGCCATGGTTAGTGTGCGCGGCTCTTGTGCATGAGATCATGAGTTCGATCCCTGCTCTGACCACCTTACATTTCTTTCGACGACGGTCACCTCGCATAGTGATGGCGACACTATCGAGTACTTAGCCATGAAAGAGCTGCTCAAAAATTATGGCAGAGGATTTAGAATTTTTGTACAATACGCGCTGGCGTACAGGCAGCCTTAAGCATGAAACACATAGACGACGACAGGCTACATGAACACACGACTACAAATGCCGCTGACTGCAAATGATGACGTGTGGCAGCTACTGAATTATTTTCAAGACGGCAACTGCAAAATAAACAGCTGATCTGTAATGTTGACGTTTGTGTTATTGTGTTATTTGTGTTAGAAGAAAATAAAATGTCTGGAGAATATTTAATAAATATTATTACAAACATAACAAAAATTGTGAAAACAGTTGATTATTCTGTCAGTGGTGCCACTTCAGGCATTGACAGCTCTAACCTGTTGATTTTCGCCCACACAAATAGAAATTAGTTTAATTCAACTACAGCTACATAAGTAGCATAGACAACAACCTGCAGTCGTGTCGCCTTGCCGTCGTTAAAATATTCACTTGCATATAAACGCATGTATTTTATTTTTGACAGGTTGTGGTCGGTAGCCTGTCGTCGTCTATGTGTTTCATGCTTTACTGATAATTTCCAACAACAACTATCATCAGCGTTACAGCGTGATTTGGCACTTCACACAGAAGCAGACGAAGAACTAGATTTATTTGAAGACCAAAGCGGTGAAAATACAGATTTTGTGCCCGACGATGACGCCTCTGACATTGAATATTAATTGGAAATTGAAGCAAATTAAATATTCGACAGCGATGAAGAATCCGAAGAAGAAAGTGAGAATGCACCAACTCAAGCTGCTGACGGTTTTTTTGCTTGGAAAAGATTGTACCAAGTGGAGTACAGCTGAACCCGCTACAGTGAGATTCCGCCAGCACAACATCATGCGTTCTAGAGAGGTGGACCAAAAATAAACCTGACCACTCCGCTTGAGGTGTTCAAGCTTTTCTTTTCACCGAATATTACGTTCATCATCGTAACACAAACTAATCAATATGGACAAAAAGTTACACGCAAATGGGACGCAGAACATGCAAACTGCACACCACGAGTATGGGTTGATATGACAAGTGTTGAGCTTAACGCTATTATTGGGATACTATTGGCTTTTGGTATCAGTCATAATACTATGCAGCTCTCAAGATTGATGTGGCAAACTGATGCACTTCCAATATTCCGTGCAGCCATGTCATATACACGATTTGTTACTTTGATGCGCTGTATTCGATTTGACGATAGTCGTACGCGCGCATTTCGTCAACAAACCGACAAAGCTGCTCCCATTCGCGACATATGGAACTTCTTGAATAACAATCTTGCCAGTAATTTTGAACCATACGAAAGTGTAACCATCGATGAGCAGCTATTTCCATACCGTGGGCGCACAAAGTTCACGCAATACATCTCATCAAAGCCCGCAAAGTATGGCATAAAAGTATGGTGGGCATGCGATGCGAAAACCAAATATCCGTTGCAAGGAAAACTGTACACTGGTAAAGAGGGAGAACAGGAGAGACAAACAAAGGCGAAAATGTGCTCATGAGTTTGGCTAATCGACACACCAACAGCGGCAGAACTATTATTGCTGATAACTTCTTTACAACATTAGATGCAGCTAAACGTCTTTCGTCGATTGGACTAGCATACGTTGGCAACATTTAGATCCAACAAAAGGTGTCTTCCCAAAGAAGTGAAAAAAGACAGCAAACGGCCAGTGCTTTCATCTGTGTTCGGTTTCTATGATAACCTTGTATCACTGTGCAGCTACGTTTCAAAGAAGAACAAAGCAGTAAATCTACTATCCACTGTACACTACACCGAGAAAGTTGAAGGCGTAGCAAAAAAAAACCGGAAGCTATATTATTTTACAATTCAACAAAGGCCGGCGTTGATACAATGGACCAAATGGTAATGCATTACTCCACAAAACGGTCAACCAGACGTTGGCGATTACCATTTTTTTTGGAACATGATAGACGTCATGGGATTAGACGCTTACATCATATGCAATGAAAATACAGAAGGAACCAGAAAAGAGAAGCGACGAATGTTCTTGAACACGCTGAGTAAACAATTGGTGCTTGCTAATACTGAAAATCGCATGAACAACAACCATATTTTGGGACAACATTCAACCCGTTTGTACACTGTACACTGAATTCCAGAATTTGTGCCACGCAAGACGAAAAGCTGCGTAGGAAGACACGTTTTTACTGCACCAAATGCACTAATCCTGTGTGCCAACAACATTCTAAAGTTGATTATACTTGTTTTTCATGCATTCCACAAAATGAATAAAATTTCTTTTACATTTACGTAGCTACATATATCAACAAACCAAAAACAAAAAAGTCTAAAGACAAAAATAATAAAAGAGCATACTTAGCAATTCAAAGTTACGGTACCCTTTTTGCCATACAAATGCATAAAAACGTATAGGGGTCTGGCCAGGCATATGTGTTTGTTCGAAGGTTTCAGAATTTGTGTTTGATGGGTGGTAAAAGTGCATCATTAGTGTTTTAAATTTTCATAGAAATTTAAAGCAAATCCGATGCAAAATTGTCAAACAGTTTATAATATTTTTAGGTGCATACAATGGGTAAAAAGCTTTAAAATGGTATAACTCTGGAACAGTAACAGCAAATTAAAATTTTTTTTCTATAAAATTGCTTGAAATGTATCCGTCTTTTAGACAACCTCATTAGTTTTTTAAACGTGCATAGAAATTTTAAAAGTTATAAAGCGTTACTAACAAAATTTATCCAAAATTTACGAAAATATTTAATACGTGGTACCCTATTGAGCAAAATTATTGCCAAAACTGTTGGTTTATGCATGTACAATAAAAGTTTGATCGTTTTGTTTTAAAAATATTGAGTTGCAAACTAAGAAAATCGTGACTATTGACTGATTTTTAAGTAAAATTCAAAAAACGTCCGGAACAACCGATTTTTGGGGGAAATTCGACTTGTGCGACCTCTAAACCTCTTCCGAAAAATTTGGAAAAAATCTCAAAAATACTTTACCCTATAAGCTTTCCAATCAAGGTTGAGCAACCATGAAAATTGAAAAAGAAACATTTTTTGGGACACCCTAATGTACATACATTAGAGCGGGTTAATATTTTTTTGATGAAGCGTATAGCAAAAACGTAATGTATAGGTGATTTTGAGAAATTTCTCCTCAAGAGACCATAGCTCTAAGTCGTATAAATTTCAAAATAGATATTTTTCCATATATCACAGCGGTCCTCAACTGGTTTGAGGTTTACCTAAAATGACGACAAAAACGGGTTTTAGTCCTTATAACCTCCCCAATAAGAATCCGTGATTATTAAAATCGAATCAGATTTTTTTTGAAGTAATGACAAAGAACATATATCAAATCGGTAGTACTGGATTTTTTTTAATCTCACCTGACTTCACAGCGGTTCTCAGCTGGTTTGTGGTTTACCTAAGATGACGACAAAAACGGCGAATGAGCTTTCAGTCCTTACAACCTTTTGTAGTATCAAAATCAAACTCTTCACATTGATACAAACCTTCAAGAATTTTTGACTTCTCAGAAGCATGTTCAAGGTAATTCGATGGTACAGATCATTTACCAGCATTGCACCTAATGAAATTTGCAAAATGGCGCAGCGCATATGAAGTGATGATGATCCCTTATTGTCCAAAAATTATCGAGACTTTCTCCTGAAAAGATGACATCCTTCTTGGTGTTTCGACTTTCGAAAATAATGGTTTTATGCACTCCCTTTGTATTCAGCTTTAAAGCATGCCTCTGCATGTAGGAGAATCTAAAGCATCATATTTCGGCGTTAAGACCGAATGTGCAATTTGCATTTGGTGTTTTTCCGGCAGCTTTTCAACCACGTCAGAAATGATCTGTGACTCTAAAATATCAATTGCCTTTTTTTTCCGAATGCATACATGTATGTATGTTGTTTTCCCTTAGACACTTCGTGATAACAACTTTAATCGAGTTGTCGATTTTAATTTAAGCAGCTTTACTCGTGAGGTGAGGTCCATTACTTTGATCAGCTCCATATATGTATGCCCTTCAATGGATCTATTTTTGTATTTATGTTCTGACGTACGTGACATTTACCTCTGTCGACTTTAAAATGGCCCTTAGATTTTGCTGTTAAACAAAATATTGCAGTAACAATACTGTTCTTTGGTGTTTGATCCTCAAGTTTCTTTCAATAATAGGAGATCTTCATAATTCGGCATCACTGGCAAAGACCGTTTAAAAACATTTAATTAAAATTTTTAAACGGTCTTTGCCAGTGTACAAGTAACTACAAGTAAATCTGATACTTAGTGGGGATTTGTTATCAGATAATGAGAATGTATCATTCACGTGCTTCTCAATAAGGCAAACCAGCTTTGCAGTCGGAAGAAAAACATCGAGTTTCTTCTTACCCAACAAAACTTCTTTGCTACAAGGAACACAAATTTTCATTCGATTTTCTTCATGACACAAATAGTAAGACATTTTGGTACATCAAGCAATTCCCAACCGAAATATGGTTATAAGGTCTGAAACCTCATACGCCGTTTTTGTCGTCATTTTAAGTAAACCTCAAACCAGTTGAGAACCGCTATGAAGTGAGGTTAGGTTTAACAAAATTTCAGTATTTTTTAGACCTACCGATTTGATATATGTTTTTTTGTCATTACTTCAAAAAAAATCTGATTCGATTTTAATAATTACGGATTCTTATTGGGGGGTTATAGGGACTGAAACCTCGTTAGCCGTTTTCGTCGTCATTTTAGGTAAACCTCAAACCAGTTGAGGACCGCTGTGATATACATAGAATAATTTAATTAAATTCGTCATAAAATCGGATAGAATTATAGTAGATTTCTCAATGTGTGGCTTGTTTGAAATTATCACCTTTCGGAATCTGTATTGATACCAATATTTTTTTATTTTTAGTAGAGATATTAGGAATTTTTTGTAGAAAAATAGCCTAAAATGAACTTTTAACTAATAAATTCTGAATTTTCTTCGATTTTTTTTTCGAGATTTTTTTTTTGCAGAGTACGAAAGTTCAGATAATTTCCAACAAATTTTATTACGATAAATTTTTTTGTTTTCGAACTCCTTTTTGTAGGAAAATCGATCTGAAAAATCAACATTTTCAAGGTTTCAACAAAAAAACACTATTAACACTAATATCTATTTTGAAAATTTGGGGGCTCCAAATCCGTCTTAGAGCTATGGTCTCTTGAGCAAAATTTCTTAGAATCACCTATAGATTACGTTTTTGCTATACGCTTCATCAAAAAAAAATCGTTCCAGACAATTTGACCCTCCCTAACATACATACATACATTGTTATGTTAGTAAATACGCTCTACAAGTTGACACAATTTCCGTTGCGTCCCCCTTTGGTGAATTATTAGAAACAAATCATATTGATGAAATTACATTTAAACAATGGATATGTGTGGATAGAGGCTCACTGGAAACAATGGTAAAGCAGGCCGACGATTTTCTGGATTCACTTTGCAAACACATTATTGACACTTTTTTGCCTCACCCGTTTATCGCAAAGCATCAATCAGCGTTTTTGAATGCAAAAACAGCATTGCTTGGAGAGCATGAGTACATTGCAATATGTGATTTTTCAGAAAATGCATCGTTTTTTGTTCAGGACAAGGTTTTCATTGGAACAATAGTCAAACTACTTTATATCCAATTTCTATATAAAGGGTTTTTCAACAGAGACCCTACAAAAGTAAATTGATAGGGACAGCAAACGACGCCATAATTTTTTCCGCTCTTTTGACATTTCTCTTCAGTAAGGTTTGCTATTTCATCATGGAAAGATATACGAGCCAACAACAAGTCGAAATTATTAAAATTTACTACCGAAATTTGGAGTTAGTGGCCTAAACTTTAAGAGGCCTCAACAATAAGCGATGAGGCTCATCTCTGGCTGAATGGTTTCGTCAATAACCAAATATGCATTATTGGTCAGACTGCAATCCACACGTAATCCATGAGTCATCATTGCATCCCGAAAAATTACGGTTTGGTGCGGTTTATAGGCCGGCGGCGTCATTGGGCCGTACTGCTTCCTTGATGATCAAGACCGGCACATTACTGTGAATGCGAATCGCTACCGTTCAATGATAACCGAATATTTTTGGCCCCAATTGGATAATATGGACTTGGTGGACATGTGGTTCCAACAGGACGACGCCACAAGCCACACAGCTAATGCCACAATCAATTTATTGGAAACCAAGTTTGGTGAACGTGTTATCTCACGAAATGGCCCAGTCGACTGGCCGCCTCGGTTGTGCTATTTGACGCCGTTAGATTATTTCCTGTGGGGCTACGTCAAGTCTATGGTCTATGCCAACAAGCCAGCGACGATTGATGAACTTCGTACGAATATCGAACGTGAAATTGCAGCAGTATCGGCCGATTTATGCTTGAAAACCGTCGAAAATTGGGTTCAGCGTCTGGACTTCTGCAAGCGTGCCCGTGGTGGCCATCCAATGAAATCGAGTTCCATACATAATGGCATCGAACGTACTTTCATAGGAATAAAGAATTTCATTGGTATCTAAAACCGGTTTTGTTTTATTTAAAAAAACCTAAAATGGAATTAGAAAACGCTGATCTGGGCAGTCAACATAGCGCTCTTATTGAAAAACCCGTTATTACGAGTGTAATGGCCAGTTAGAGCACACCAATTGCGTAGTTATATCTATCTTATCCACAACACAGTTGCAGTACACTTGTTCCATCGCCATATGATAATGTTTCTACAAAATAAGTTTTGTTCAATACCACGGAAAATTTGTTATTTTTCAGATGGCTCAGCCGCTAAATTTAAGAATAAAACAAAATTTTGTTAATTTATGTCATCATGAAGATGATTTTGGGTTTCCAGCCGAATGGCATTTTTTGCCACAAGCCATGGTAAAGGTCCTAGCGATAGTCTTGGTGGAACCGTAAAGAGAGAAGCTCGCCGAGCCAGTTTGCAGCGTCCAATACAGGATTAAATTACTACCCCCTTCAATTGTATGAGTGGTGCCGTGAACATCTTTTAAATTGTAATTTTGTATTTTTAACAGAGGAAGATTATAAGGCAGAAGAAGAGTTTCTTAAAATCAGGTTTATTGGCTTGAGATCTATACCAGGAATACAAAAATTCCATTATTTTGTTCCAGAAGGAAATTCAAAACTTAAAGTAAAACTGTTCACCGAAGACCGGGAATTTTGAATTGAAAATATTTACAATTAATTACTCGCATATATATCGCATAAATATGAAAATAAATATTTCTTACTTTAAACTGTTTTTGTCTAACTTAATATTTGTATTTAATACCGGTCAAACAATTTAAAAAAAATTAACAAATTTTTTTAAAACAATTTCACATGTCTATATCTCAGGAACTAATAAGAGCACACTCAAATGTTTTGAAACAAAATGCAGAAAAGACTATCAGGATCAACATATATTTTTTTCAGAATTTTAAAAATTTAATTTTTTGAGCTAAAGCTTCTCAAACTTTAGATCATGTGACAGTGACCTTTCACAAAAAAAAAAAATTAAACTAAATGCAATTTTAAAGCCATTCTCTTTAAAATAAGGCCAATCTTGACCCTGTATATTAAAAACTTTTGAAGATATAAATAATAATGGCAGACCACTTATACAGTGGTGTGCGATGAAATAGAGTCACACACTCGTCAAAACTTTTATTCTCTGCAAATCACTGGTCCAAGATGTTTCATGTCAAGAAATTCGGAACCCGGATTGACCGGTCCTCTGCTGAATATAATGCCGTCATTTTTAATAAATTTTGTACACTACTCTTCTCCAGGTCAGTGTCAGTAGTTTAATGGCTATGTAATGACGTGTGCTATAAAATAGAGTCAATTACAAAAAATATATATTTTTTGAAATGGTTATTGGTAGTTTGGATTTGAATTTGAAAACAAAGTTTAGCTTCTAAATATGATTAATGTTTATTAGTAGCATTAATAAATTGTCATTATTGACGTTTCAAAATGGGCCGATGTAAATATTGGAATGATGAGCGCCAAGAAAGAATAAAAGAGACGATAAAAGAATTCAGAAGCTACATACAAATTACTGGCATAATTGGATGCTCAAAGAAAATGTTGGAGACCGGAATAAAATCTAACCCCTATCCAGGAAACAGACGGTAAAACCCTGAAAATTACAGAACATTTGGAACCAAAAATATTGCGCCACGTAGAGTTCGACTTTTTTTTACCTCTTCCGCTCTTAAAAGGCAATACGATCGGGATCTTGACACCTCTACATTAAGAAAAATGCTAACTAAAAACAATTTAAAGGCAAAAAGTGTCCGAAAAGTTCCATTTCTATCCAAACAGAATGTTCAAAAAATGTTGCATTTTGCCAAGGAGCATGTGAAATAGTCCGTACGCAAATGGCGAAATATTTTGAGGACAGCTGAAACTAAAGTGAGATTGGGTAATTATGATAAGAGTAATCTTCCTGTACGAGGGCCTTCCAACACCGAATTCAGGCCCTAGAACACAATCCAAACAGTTAAACGTGGTAGCGGAAACATAATGGTACGGGGTTGTTACTCTTACATTGGGACAGAACCTTTATTCCAAATTGAACAGACAATGGACGCTGCATATTATAACACTGTATTAAAAAAACATCATGATGCCTTGTGCTAAACGGAAAATGCCGCTTCGATGGGTGTTTCAACATAATATCGACCCCAAACACACATCGAAGCGAGCAAAAGCTTCGTTTGAAAATAATAGTGTCATAGTTTTAAGATGGTCTATGCAGTCGGCGGGCTTAAATCCTATTCAGAATTTGTGGCGGGACATTAAAGTGTCTATCAAAGGAATAAACCAATTTAATAAAGATGAGCTTATGACACTGGTACGTGGCCGTCGGTGGTGCAATGGTTAGTGTGCGCGGCTCTTGAACATGAGATCCTGGGTTCGAACCCTGCTCTAACTACCTCAAAATTTCTTTCGGCGGCGGTCACCTCGCATAGTGACGGCAACACTATCGAGTATATAGCCATGGAAAAGCTTCTCAAAATACCGTTTGGAATCGGTGTAAAAATTTAGGTCCCAATCAGTGAGTGAAGACTGGAAAGCGCACAGCTCAGTGATAGTGAGAAGTTCTCCCCTGTCCCTTCATGGGATGTAATGGGAAACCATTTATTTTTTTTATGACAGTGGTACAATCGGCGTGGAAAACATGGCTTGTGGAGACTTGATGATTCAATGTCAAGGCGTTGCTTAGCTGTGATAAAAAATAATAGTTATTTCATAAAGTACTGAGGTAATATAAAGGAGTAATGAAACATACATTTTATTTGACACAGCTATTTATTCTAGTTCAGTTGATGAATCACGATGACTCTAGTTTAATTCACAGGCAAAACGGGGCATTTTGAAATATTTTGATTTATACCTAATGATTTAATTTTAAATTATGACATTAATGTTCTAAAATGTTATATCTAGTTCTTAATTGAACAATTAAAAATAAAAGTTATAAACAAAATTTAATTTTTCTACATTTGATTTTGTTTTGAAAATGTTGACTCTATTTCATCGCACACCACTGTAAGTGTTTTTAATAATTTTTTAATTTTTTGACGCGCAATATCTCGGGAACAACACAAGCTGAAACTCCAAAATTTTGCATTTGTCTTCAAAAAGTTAAAAAAGTCAACTAACTTTCAAAAGATTCAAAGGTGGTTGGGAAAATCCGTTCGTCGGTTATAAAAATGTTAACCCTTTTGCTCTATTTATATACACTGATTCCAGATTTTCACGCTACGCCAAATCCTGGAGAAGACACACGAAAAACAAATAGACACCTATCATCTATTTATCGATTATAAAGCGGCCTTCGATAGTCCGATACGGGAGAAACTCTATGAAGCAATGTCTGAGCTTGGTATTCCTGAAAAACTCATACGCCTTTGCAGGATGACCTTGACGAACACCAAATCCGCAGTGAAAGTTGGTAAGGATCTTACCGAACCTTTCGAAACTAAGCGAGGCCTCAGGCAAGGCGATGCTGATGATATAGATATCATTGGGCGCACAATTAGAGATGTTACTGCGGTTTTTTCGAGAATTGAGAAGGAGTCGGCAAAAGTGGGTCTGACGGTAAATGAGGACAAGACAAAATTAATGGTTTCAAGGAACAGGGCCTCAACGCGATTAGACCAAAGCGTGAACGTTGATAACCGTTATAACTTCGAGGTAGTGGACGAATTTATATGCCTCGGATCTGCCGTGAACAAAAATAAACAACGTCAGCCTTGAGATCAAGCGGAGAATTGTGCTTGCGAATAGATGTTATTTTGGGCTAAGCAAGCACTTTAGAGACAAAGCCCTCTCTCGAGTAACAAAAGTCCAGCTGTACCAGACTCTCATTCAACCTTGGTTGCTTTATGGCGCAGAATCCTGGGTCCTATCGCAAGCAGACGAAATATCTGTAGGAGTCTTCGAGAGAAAAATACTCGGAAAAATTTATGGCCCTATAGTGCACAACGGCGAGTATCGGCGACGCATGAATCATGAGCTGTATGAGCTTTATCCTGACATTGACATTGTTAAGCGGATCAAGATAACGCGATTGCGCTGGCTAGGCCATGTCAGTAGAATGGATGAAGATGAACCAGCGCGTAGGGTTTTCGAAACCGAACTCGAAGGAAGACGAAAAATAGGAAGACCAAGACTCCGCTGGAGGGATCAGGTTGACGAATCCCTGCGTACACTTGGTATTGCCAACTGGAGAGATAAAGCAAAAGATCGAACTGGTTGGCGAAATATGTTATCTTCGTTTTGTAAGGTCCCTGACCCCCCGGGGTTGTCCGAGACCGGATAAGTAAGTAAGTATATACACTGATTGTTAATTTGTAATTATGAATTAATATCTTCAAATAAATAAATAAATATTTGTGGTTGCTGTGGCTTCAACTAAATATTTCATTTCTTGTAACCAACACTGAATTACAAATCAATTGATATGCACAGCATTTGGTGATACGCAACTCAATTATGGGTAATCACAACTGAATATTAAGATAGTCTAAGGTACTGTCAAATTTTAGTTGACTGTAAATTTAGTTGTAACAACGAGTGAGTGTCTTTCCTGTGTGTTCGAGTAAACTGTAAAACGGGGGAGGTATTTATGTTACTATAGTTGACCACACAATATATTTTCTGTTTCCATATTCCATATTGAAGTTTTCAATCAATTTACTTAACCATTTTGTTATTTTATCTTAAATACAAACTATTATTTTATTTTAAATTGACAGTTAATACATTCGGGAAGGGTTTTTTTTATTATTAAATTCTGTTATCCTGCCACTTTATGCGAGACAAGTAGTACAATGTAACTGCAATTTTATATATATTTTTGTATATTCTTACATATCTATCGACTGGAGGGCATTAACATTAATTACAAATTTACAATTTACAAGTGTCATTAACACAACGACCGAGTCACTTAACATTCTACTTTTATTACATACTATCGTACAATTATTGCCATAGATACATACAGCAATATTAACGATAATTACTTTATTGATTAAAATTGCAAAAAATATTGAAATAATACAAAAAAAAATTAAATAAAAATATGGGGTTATAAATTTTATTATGAAACAATTAAAAATATGAACTCGGAAGTATCAAGTAATTAAGAAAAAATGACACGTAAGCGATATTAAGTAGGGTTAAATGAAATGTAATTTGCAAGTAAGGAATAAAAAGGAAGTCAATGGGGTCCTACTCGTATTGAAATTTCTTGTTAAAGAGTTTGTGTTTTATTAAAGCTTTATTCGATTGAAGGGACATGGGATTGTCCGTGGAGGTGGAAAGTTTCTGATAGCCATTCACTTGTGAGTGGTCAGAAATGATTCCTTCATTGGGCAGTCCAAGCAGCTCACTACTTCCACGCAGTATGTCCTGGGCAATGGCTTTATCGGAAACCTCCGTTAGCTAGATAAAGTGAGAAGGCGAAAATAAATGAGCAGCCTGATTTGGTTATTCGATCACTGATGTGTAGGTGACTGATGTCACTGAAGCTCATCACGCTATCGGGCATATTCTTTTGTCCTTTAGAGGGCGGATGAGCCAAACATATGAACCAACGGCGGATAAAAAACCAAAGGAAGAAAATCCAGGTTCGACATATTGCATCCTGGTCAACGTCTGATCCATAGTGGGCGGCTGCAATCAAATATCCTGGCAGTAGGTAAAATGCAAAAAACACGGTGGGCTGGATTTGCATCCCGCCACCGTTCATAATGGCAGTGAAAATACAAAAGCGAAACAGAAAATATAAACAACCCCTATTTGTTGACGACCCCCGCAAACGTTATAAGGACCACGATTTACGGATATGTACTTGGAATGTAAGAACTTTATATAGATCCGGTGCAAGTATCCAACTGGCAGATGTCCTCGAAAGTTATAAGGCTGACATTACCGCAATCCAGGAAATGCGATGGACAGGACATGGCTGCACACGAAAAAGAAACTGCGACATATACTACAGTTGCCATGAGAAAAAACATGAATTTGGTTGCGGATTTGTAGTTGGCAAAAGACTGCGACATCTAGTCTCTAGGTTCAATCCTGTGAGTGAACGTATAGCCACAATCCGCCTAAAAGCGAAATATTTTTATATTTCCCTAATTTGTGTGCATGCCCCGACAGAAGAGAAAGATGATGATGCCAAAGACATATTCTATGAGCCCCTAGAGGAAACGAATGACCGCTGCCTGGCCATGATTTCACTAGGAGATTTTAATAATAAAGTAGACAGGAAACATGTGTTGCATCCAACTATTGGCAATTTCAGTCTACATGCTGACAGTTCCGAAAATGGTATGAGACTGATTGACTTTGCCTCGGCAAAAAACATGGTCATTAGTGGTACAAGATTCCAGCATAAAAAAAGGTCAAAAACGGAACTAATAGACATGGTTCAGGGCCCCCCTTCTGTAAAGACAAGCACTGAAATCTCATCGCAGATGTGCAGAGTATGTTGGGAATATGGAGAGATCATTTCTCTGCGCTATTGGAACCTGAGATATCCAATGACGAGACAATCGATCTAAATTTGGACGACGACATCGTTTGAACCCTCCTAACCAAGACGAGGTCAGAATAGCTATTGCCCGGCTTAAGAACAATAAAGCCGCAGGAGCCGATGGATTACCGGCGGAACTGTTTAAGGCTGGCGGCGATGAGCTGATAAGGTGCATGCATCAGCTCATTAGCAAAATTTGGTTAGATGAATGCATGCCTGGCGATTGGAGTCTCAGTGTACTATGTCCCATATTTAAAAAAGGTGAGCTGAGTCTCTGTGACAACTACCGTGGAATAAGCCTTTTATCCATAGCATATAAGGTTCCATCAAGCATAATGTGCGAAAGACTAAAACCGATTATCCCTGACCTGATTGGACCATACCAGTGTGGCTTTAGGCCTGGAAAATCGACGAGCGACCAGATTTTCACGCTACGCCAAATCCTGGAGAAGACACACGAAAACAAATCAACACCAATCATCTATTTGTCGATTATAAGGCGGCCTTCGATAGCCCGATACGGGGAAACTCTACGAAGCAATGTCTGAGCTTGGTATTCCTGCAAAACTCATACGCCTTTGCAGGATGACCCTGACGAACACCAAATCCGTAGTGAAAGTTGGTAAGGATCTTACCGAACCTTTTGAAACTAAGCGAGGCCTCTGACAAGGTGACACCCTATCGTGCGATCTCTTTAACATCTTAATAGAGATTATTCTAAGAAAAGCTGCTGGCAACATGAATAAAACCATCAGCAGCAAAAGGTACATGCTGCTCGCTTATGCTGATGATATAGATATCATTGGACGCACAGTTAGAGAAGTTACTGCGGTGTTTTCGAGAATTGAGAAGGAGTCAGCAAAAGTGGGTCTGACGGTAAATGAGGACAAGACAATATTAGTGGTTTCAACGAACAGGGCCTCCACGCGATTAGACCAAAGCGTGAACGTTGAAAAGCGTTATAATTTCGGGGTAGCGGACGAATTTATATACCTCGGATCTGCCGTAAACAAAAAAACAACGTCAGCCTTGAGATCAAGCAGAGAATTATGCTTGCGAATAGATGTTATTTTGGCCTAAACAAACAATTTAGAGATAAAGCCCTCTCTCGAGTAACAAAAGTCCAGCTGTACCAGACTCTCATACAACCGGTCTTGCTTTATGGCGCAGAATCCTGGGTATAAATATTATAGAATATATATAGAAAAATACTCCGAAAAATTTATGGCCATAAAGTGCACAACGGCGACTATCGGCGACGCATGAATCATGAGCTGCATGAGCTTTATCCTGACAGTGACATAGTTAAGCGGATCAAAATAATGCGATTGCGCTGGCTAGGCCATTTCAGCAGAATGGATGAAGACGAATCAGCACTAAGGGTTTTCGAAACCGAACTCGAAGGAAGACGAAAAATAGGAAGACCAAGACTCCGCTGGAAGGATCAGGTTGATGAATCCCTGCGTAAACTTAGTATTGCCAACTGGAGAGATAAGGCAAAAGATCGAACTGGTTGGCGAAATATGTTGTCTTCGTTTTGTAAGGTCCCTGGCCCCTCGGGGTTGTTCGAGCCCGAATAAGTAAGTTATTCGATTGAAATATTATAATTTTAAGGTTTTGAGTTCCAAACCAGCATTTGAGCAAAACTCTTGAAGAGGTTTATAAAGATATAATTAAAACAGAAACATACATGAGATGAGATTTCCTAAACATAGATGACCTGTTCCTCAATCCAGAATTAAAAGCTAAGCGAACGAAAATCAGTCACTCGCATTCAACTCAAATTGGGTTCCTCTATGTCGAAATTTTTATTCGACTGCCTCTATGATTGAGCCCAAACGACAGCACATTAGAAATAGAGGAACCACCATTTGTACTGAAATATTTTGAAAACTTTAATTAAATTTTATTTTGACTGGAACACGAACAAAATTTTCGTTCTAGATCGAGTTCGTGGCTGAGAATAAATGAAGTATATGTAAGTAAATTTCACTTGGAATTGGGCAACAAAGTTTAAAATTTTGTGCTACAATTTTTTTTATAGGAAATGTTATTTTTTTTTTATTTAAATTTCTCAAAAAAGGTCAAAATGCTCTGTCAAAATTTTCAAAATATATATTTCAAATTATGCAGATCATGAAACGTCGTTTGAGCCCCATATTGACCAAAAAATAATATTATTTTTTGTTGCCAATAGGAATGGAAATTTAAAAGTAAAAAGGCCGGGTAGTAGCATATGGGATGTTTGACGCTCTTGTACTTCTTTTCATCCCCATAGGTTGATACAGCCAAATTAGAGGTTGTCATAACTGAATTAGAGGTTGTCACAACCGAATTAGAGGTTGTCACAACCGAATTAGAGGTAGTCACAGCCAAAATAAAGGTTGTTACAGCCAAATTAGAGGTTGTCATAATCGAATTAGAGGTTGTCATAACCGACTTAGAGATAGTCACAAGCGAATTAGAGGTTGTCACAACTGAATCAAAGGATTTAATAGCCGAATTAGAGGTTGACCGAGTTAGGAGGGTGTTACATCCGAATTAGAGATAATCACAACCGAATTAGGGATTATCACAACCGAACTAGAGGCTGTCACAGCCAAATTAGAGGTTGACACAACCGACTATGAGGCTGGCACAATCTAATTAGAGGGTGTCACAACCGAATTAAAGGTTGCCACAACCGAATTAAATGTTGCCACAACCGAATTAGAGGTTGTCACAACCGAATTAGAGGTTGTCACAACCGAATTAGTGGTTGTTACAACCGAAGTAGAGGCTGTTACAGCATAATTAGAGGTAGTCCGAATTTTAGGTTGTAATAGCCGAATTAGGGGTTGTCCGAATTTAGCGGATGTCACAACCGAAGTTTTAAATTTTTTTCTATTATCTAAAAACGCATTTGGTGAGAATTATTTAATGCCTTTCCTTTATTCTCATAAATAATTACAAGGAGAGGAAATAATGCAGTTTATATGGAGGAAACAAATCTTTTTTGCCTACCACTTCCTTCCGTTTTTGAAGTTCAGGCCATCATGTGTCAGCGCACCAATTCTCACGTGTTGTGTCTGTCGATTTAGCTCCAAATACGTTGTATATAACGCTAATAGCAACACATCTCAAACGACCGACCTTGCAAAGTTTCACAACTGTTGACATCTATTTGTACTGCACCCTGTTAAATGTGGGCATTTGCTTATACACCCTTTAACTTTTGGACCGAAGTTCCTTATCGCACGTTGCGGGATTGGGGGCTAAATGAAAAAATTGTAAACAACTTTTTTTAAACTACTTTATTACAACCCATTATTATCAACTATATTGAGTACTTTTGGTTTGGTTTGAAAGGAAATTTTCTAGGTGGAGCCTGCTTTTTACATATTGTAGTTTTGAACCCAATAAAAATTAAATTTAGAAAGACAAAGAGCAAGACTGGCAAATCCATGAAATACAACCCTGCGCATGGAATTACATTTATCTTAATTTTGGTTTGGTTTGTGTCTAGACTAACATATGGGGAGAAATTTCTTCTTTAAGGGGAATTTTTCTAGGTGGAGCTTCTTTATTACACATTGTAGTTTTGAACCGAAGTAGTTTTGAAAAAGTGAATGAAGTTTAAAAAATAAAATTTTCTTAAAAAAGTGGGTTTTCATAAAAAAAGTAAACTTTAAAAAAAAAAAAACCTATCGATATTTTTAAACAATCTACCTTTTCTTAAAAAAATACCTTATCTTAAAGAAAAAAGCATTAAAAAAAAGTAAATATTCTTACAAAAAGTTCCTTTTCTTAAAAAAAGTAATTTTTTTAAATAGGTAACTTTTCTTAAAAAAGTACATTATCTTACAACATATTGCCTTTTCTTAAAAAATTACATTTTCTTTGAAGATAACCTTTTTGCTGAAACAAAATAACTTTTCTACTTAAAAATTTACCTATTCTTGAAAAAAGGACGAATTCTAAAAATAAATTCCATTTCTTAAAAAAAACCTTCTCTTCAATAAAATACCTTCTCTTAAAAAAAATAAATTTTCTTACAAAAAATCCTTTCTTTTCTTTTCTTTTCTTTTCTTTTCTTTTCTTTTCTTTTCTTTTCTTTTCTTTTCTTTTCTTTTCTTTTCTTTTCTTTTCTTTTCTTTTCTTTTCTTTTCTTTTCTTTTCTTTTCTTTTCTTTTCTTTTCTTTTCTTTTCTTTTCTTGAGATATGTAGTCTTAAAAAATAACATTTTCCTAAAAAGAGTACCACTTCTTTAAAAAGTACATGTTATTAAATTATGTACTTCTTTGTAAAAAAAAGTTCATACTCTTAGGCTTTTTCTTACAGAAAGCCCTTCATTTCTTAAAAACAGCCATTAACTTTTAATAAAAGAAGTACCTCTCATTAAAGAAAGGACCTTTTCGGGAAAATATACTAACGGGTTTTTCAATAAGAGCGCTACAAAAGTTTTTTATATAAAAAAACAAAACCGGTTTTAGATTCCAATGAAGTTCTTTATTCCTGTGAAAGTACGTTCGATGACATTATGTATGGAACTCGATTTCTTTTGCATGGCCACCACGGGCACGCTTGTAGAAGTCCAGACGCTGAACCCAATTTTCGACGGTTTTAAAGCATAAATCGGCCGATACTGCTGCAATTTCACGTTCGATATTCGTACGAAGTTCATCAATCGTCGCTGGCTTGTTGGCATAGACCATAGACTTGACGTAGCCCCACAGGAAATAATCTAACGGCGTCAAATCGCACGACCGAGGCGGCCAATCGACTGGGCCATTTCGTGAGATAACACGTTCACCAAACTTGGTTTCCAATAAATTGATTGTGGCATTCGCTGTGTGGCTTGTGGCGCCGTCCTGTTGGAACCACATGTCCTCCAAGTCCATATTATATCATTGAACGGTAGCGATTCGCATTCACAGTAATGTGCCGGTCTTGATCATCACGGAAGAAGTACGGCCCAATGACGCCGCCGGCCCATAAACCGCACCAAACCGTAATTTTTTCGGGATGCAATGATGACTCATGGATTACGTGTGGATTGCTGTCTGACCAATAACGCATATTTTGCTTATTGACGGAGCCATTCAGCCAGAAATGAGCCTCATCGCTGAAGATGATTTTCCGATGAAAATCCGAATCATTTTCAAGTTGTTGCTCAGCCCAATTCTCGAACATACGACGCTTATGGTGGTCAAGCGGCTTCAGTTCTTGCGTCAATTTGATCTTGTAAGGATGTAGGCCAAGATCTTTTCGCAAAATTCGCCACAACGACGTCACAGAGATCCCCAACGCTTGAGAACGACGTGTGAGAGACACATTTGGGCTTTCTTGAACTGAAGCCTCAGCGGCAGCAATATTCTCGACACTACGGGCACTTCTTTCGGTAGTAAATTTTAATAATTTCGACTCGTTGTTGGCTCGTATATCTTTCCATGATGAAATGGCAAACCTTACTGAAGAGAAATGTCAAAAGAGCGGGAAAAATATGGCGTCGTTTGCTGTCCCTATCGATTTACTTTTGTAGCGTCTGTGTTGAAAAACCCTTTACATATTCTTACAAAAGGAACCTAAAAATATACTTTTTTTTTTAAAAAATACATTCAATAAATAAAAAATTTCTTAAAAAAAGTTTATCATTTTAAAAAAGTATCTTTTCTTAAAAAATATCCATTTAAATGGCAGTATTTTTCAACAGGCTCCTTAGGCGTGTTGGAACTAACTAGTACGTAATACATAGCGAAAGGAACTTCGTTTCAACCGGGTGTCCCCTGACACCTCATGTATTTTTAATATAATATTTTCTTTAAGAGTTGTAAACTTCAGGTTTGAAATATCAGAATTATATTCTGGTAAACGAATTGAAAATTAATTCGCTTGGGCCAACAGCATTCATAGGAAATTTGTTTACGGCAATTGAATTAACGCCAAAGTCTGTCGCTGCAACTGACTTAAGGCCAAATTCGGTTATTGCGACCAAATTGATAACAGTTACAATTAGTTACAATCGAATTGTCGCCAACTTCGGTTGCTGCATCCAAACTCCAATTTCGGTGGTTGAAACCGAAATTATGGATAATTTGGTTGACAGAACGAATATAATTGAAGATTCAGTTCTCACATCCGATGCAATTATGAAACGAGGTTGCTTTAACTGAATTTCACTTTTGGGGGGATAAATTCAGTTGTGACAACCTCAATCCATTTAAATTTAAATTCGGCTGTTGTAGCCGAATTGCGGTTGCTACAACCTCTTTTCAAACACTTAGTTCTCAGAGTGTGGGGAAGTTTTGCTCAACGGTTGAAGTGGGTGTTATGTAGTCGACTTTTACTGTGGATATCCGCAGATTACTCAAAATCGATCCATGCCCATACGGGCTGGTGATCCATTGCGAAGAATGTTCTAGGTGGATTCCCGAAATTTCAGCCATTTGCCTTCCCAGCAAATCTAGTGCTGTCATTAAAACCATATTTGTATGAGTGTACGTTCCAAGTGTATAACCGTAAATCGTGGTTCTTACAAAATTTGCTGGCGTGGTCAACCAAAAGGGATTTTATTGTTTTCATTCCTTGTGTATCGTAAAAATCTTACAATCCGCAATGTTCATCTGCTCAAATACAACTTGAATGTTCATAAGTAACAACAACCTTTGCCACCAACTGGTTTAAAATATTACCCGTACCCCTTCTTTTTCTCCAAACTGTCAAATATTGTATCCATTTTTACAATTCAAAATATTCAAATATAGTAACTGTCAGTCTCTGTTGTGAAGTTTGCTGTCCATCTTCGTGTACACAAAATTAGACACCATCTGTATTTTACTTTCCGACTATTTGTTGAAATGAAATACCAGAAGAAAAAACTGCAAATTTTTTGTAGATAAATCAACAAAATTGTTATTGTGAAATGTTATGAAATGGTTTTGTCACTGTCAACAGAAATGTATAACATATTTAGACGGGTAGGTCCTCTCTTCAACACCATCATGATCATCAAAATCATCATCAAAGGACCTCACAAATATTTATACACAAACACATACATACAAGTGGCAGACCATGTCTGCTAACATATGTATGTATGTGTACTGAAATAAACAGCAATGCGTGCATTTACTGCATTTATCCTAGACATGAATACTCTTTCACATCTCGTGTGAAATTTTGTTCATGTGCAATTTTGTTAAGGGTGTCCTATATTTTGACAATTTGCAATCTTTTTGTAAAAATTTAAATGCTGGTTGTTTGAAAGTTACCAGTGAACATCGTAATTTTAGAGTTAAGACGAACTGCACTTTGTCAAAGTCGATAATTTAAGGTTCGCCCTAAGTGTACACTCAAAAAATAAAGTTTGCTTTTAACAACAATGTTTGCTACTTAGGCAGCGATTAAACGAGGGTCTTAAGAAAGACCACCAGGACAGAATGGAAATCATATTGTAAGTCGTTAAACAGCCTCAAGGAATATTGCAGATTGACCCAAATTCTATCCAAGGATCACTCAACGCCATCCTTTATACGGAGGCTTGGATGGGTCATGAACTGAGTGAAAATTGTGTGGGCCATGAATGGTTTTTCGCCATACAAATCGCCAGGTACTGATAGAATACTTCCGATTATGTTAAGGAAGGTAATAAGGCTAGTCCCCCTGGTTCAGGGCATTATACAAGACCAGTCTAGGAGTAAATCACATCTTAAAAAGTTGGAGAAGGGTGGAAGCTATATTCATCCCCAAGGGTGTGAAGAGCGGCCATGAATCTGTAATGGAATTCAGACCAATAAGCTTCTCATCATTTATACTCAAGACTCTAGAAAGAATACTGGATAAACATATCAGATCGTTAGTGACTAAGAGCTGTCTATCGAACAGCCAGCATGACTCTATGAAGGGAAAGGATAGTCGACGGCGACAGCATTACACGAAGAAGTTAGCACGGCCGAAAGAGGTCTCTTCTATACACAGTATACAATATTTGCCTTCCAGGATATAATGGGCGCTTTTAACAATGTCAAAACTGAAAGCATCATACAAGCTCCAAAAGATATGAATGTCGACAGAGGTTTTGCCATTTAAATAGAATCAATGCTGCGGACCAGATACATAAACGCTCAGTGGGGTATAGTATCGACCACAGGTCATTCTGTAGGGGTGTACTCCTGGGTGGGGTGATAGTATTTCTAGTGGTTATGCACACTCTACTGGTAAAATTGGTTAACAGAAGGCCAAGGGTAGTCGCATATGCGGATGATGTCTTGGTAGTGGTAACAGGTCCCTTTACCTCCGTGATAAGTGAAGTCAAGGGGAAATCCTCGAGCCACAGGGCGTGCTCTATATGTAAAAAAAAAAGGTGTCCCATAACATCCCATGAAGGGATGGGGGAGAGCTTCTCACAATCAGTGAGATGTGCGCTTCCTAGTTTTACACTCACTGATTGGGACCTACAGTTTTACACCGGTTCGTCGAAAGAAATGTAAGGTGGTCTAAGCAGGGATCGAACCCACGTTCTCATGTACAAGAGCCGCACACACTAACCATAGCACCACCGACGGCCACGCCGGATAAAATTGATCAGTTTTTTTTTATTGACAATTTTACAACCTCATGAGGTCAGACGTATTACACTTATTAATTAACCCAAAAAATTTCAACATATTCTTCCACCTGGCTCTATCCTTCGCCATTTCTCGCCAGTTGGTAACACCAAGGATGCGGAGGGATTCTTCTGCCTGGTCTTTCCAGCGGAGTCTTGGTCGTCCTCTTTTCCTGCTTGCATCGGGTACGTATAACATGGCCTAGCCAACGCAATTGGCCTAATTTGATTCGTCTAGCTTTGCCCACGTCAGAATATAGATTATATAGCTCTGCGTTGCAGCGACGTCGGTACTCGCCGGTTTCTCTAACAGGACCATATATTTTATGGAGAATTTCTCTCTCGAATACTTCCAGCTGCTTTCCTCCATGTTTCGGAGCTATATGTCAAGACAGGTAAAATGAGTGTCTGATATAGCTTGACCTACTTTTGTCCGTCGAGAGAGGGCTTATCTCCATGCTGACGTTGTTGTCCTTGTTCATGGCGGATCCAAGGTAGACAAATTCATCTACCACTTCAAAATTAAATCGGTTGTCAACGTTTAAGTGCGGACCAAGTCGAGAGGTTTCTCTAGTCGTTGACACCATTAATTTTGTCTTGCCCTCAATAACAGCAAGACCCACCTTCGCTGATTCCTTTTCGATTCTTGAAAATACTGCAGTAACCTCTCGCAAATTTCGCCTCATGATGTCTATGTCGTCAGCATATGCCAGCAACATATGACTTTTCGTGTTAATGGTCTTGTTCGTATTTACTGCAGCCTTTCTCATTACTATCTCCATTAAGATGTTGAAGAGATTGCATCAAAGTGTGTCACCTTGTCTAAGTCCTCGCTTGGTACAGAATGGTTCACTGAGGTCTTTCCCCACTTTCACTGCTGATTTTGTGTTGGTCAGTGTCATTCTACAGACGCGAATCAGTTTTGCCGGAATACAAAGTTCAGATATAGCTTCGTACAGCTTTCCCCGTATGGGGCTATCGAAAGCAGCTTTGTAATCGACAAAAAGGTGGTATGTATCGATTGGCTTTTCGTGGGTATTTTCCAGGATTTGGCGTAGCGTGAATATTTGGTCAGCCATGGACTTGCCTGGTCTAAAATCACACTGATAAGGTCCAATCAGGTTTTCAATAATTGGCTTTAGTCGTTCACATAATACCCTCGAAAAGACCTTATACGCGATGGATAAAAGATTGATACCGCGATAGTTGGAACAGACACACGGATCACCCATTTTGAATTTATTTTATTTTCTTATTTTCCGCTTTATGAAAACCCCTTAGAAATCACTAAAAATTAGTTATTTATTCGATTGGACGCTCCGTTTCCCCATCCTCGTGAGTAACTACCCTTTATTCTCCCCATTACCCAGTGGGTAATGGGTAATCGTGATCGCCAATTCCCCATTGTTGTGGATAACGAACCATTATATTCCCCATTGACGTGTGTGTAATGGGTAACCGGAATGGGAAATTACTCATTGTTGTGGGTAGCTACACATTATTTACCCCTTTATCCCTGGGCAACTCATTACCCATGAAATACGAATCCTGATTGGTACACATGCTGCCAACATGGGAATAAAATACTGGCGTTACTGTTATAGCTGCGATGGGAAACTTATGGCGGAAACCCCTGAACATTATCTGCTGCAGTGCCCAGCCTTGGTAAACATAAGTAGAACAACTTTGGGAAACCCCTTTTTGACTGCATTCAGGAATTGGGGAGCATTGAACTCAGTCTAATTCTACAATATATTAACAGTACTAATTGGGTAACCTCAATTTACTACTGGCATATCAATATCAATATCTTTTCTTTATTTTCTATTCATGGTAACTATTCGTGGCGGCATCATTGTTACTTTGTGAGCTGCCTTGGTAGGAACTCACAGTCACTGTAACCTAACCTATCATAGGGAAATTTGTTTGTTATTGCAGCAAATGTACTGCTAATAAGACAAATTGTATGCAGTGTTGAGAAAATACCAGACAACCTTTTTGGCAAAATAACGAGTATATGCTTCCTGAAATAGCAAACTTGTTTGCTTACCCCGTACCCCTTGCAACCGTCTTATTCATACACGCTGAAAAATCTGTCCTTTTTTGTTATTTAGATGCAAATATAGCATGTGTTTGGAGCTTGTCGCAAATATAATGTACTTGTGCTCAAACACATTGTTTTTGATATTCAATATTACATGTTTGAGACACAATGAGTAATATGTTATAACATATGTGTTGGAGACCCAAATATATCTGTGTTTATGATACAAATACAGCTGTGTTTGTTGCACTGTTAATGCTCTCTCGAGAGCAAGAGAATAAAAGAGGTATGTGTGTATCAGTATTTTTGCATTATTCTCTCAGTGAGTGATTCATAAATATTCCTGAATGTGCGTGATGTATTGCGTTTTAATTTCATGTATTCAGTCGTCAATGGTTCATCGGTGAAAGAAGTGAAAGAGGAATAAACAAACGCTCGGACGGTTAAATGGTTTGTGATGTTGCTTTTGTTTTTGTGTATGTATTTCTAATGCATTTAATGCAAGTAAATGTAAAAGGGTAATTTTAAATATTTTGTATTAATTATTTATAAATGTATATATATTGATAAAGTTAATTATAATAAATAAAGAATAACTCGTTTCTAAACATTATTATGTTTGGGAGAAAATACGCATATGTTTGCACGTAAGTATCGGGTTTTTCAATAAGAGCGCTACAAAAGTTTTTTTAAATAAAACAAAACCGGTTTTAGATACCAATGAAATTCTTTATTCCTGTGAAAGTACGTTCGATGCCATTATGTATGGAACTCGATTTCTTTTGGATGGCCACCACGGGTACGCTTGCAGAAGTCCAGACGCTGAACCCAATTTTCGACGGTTTTCAATATTCGTTCGATATTCGTACGAAGTTCATCAATCGTAGCTGGCTTGTTGGCATAGACCATAAACTTGACGTAGCCCCACAGGAAATAATCTAACGGCGTCAAATCGCACGACCGAGGCGGCCAATCGACTGGGCCATTTAGTGAGATAACACGTTCACCAAACTTGGTTTCCAATTAATTGATTGTGGCATTCGCTGTGTGGCTTGTGGCGCCATCCTGTTGGTACCACATGTCCTCCAAGTCCATATTATCCAAAATATTCGGTTATCATTGAACGGTAGCGATTCGCATTCACAGTAATGTGCCGGTCTTGATCATCACGGAAGAAGTACGGCCCAATGACGCCGCCGGCCCATAAACCGCACCAAACCGTATTTTTTCGGGATGCAATGATGACTCATGGATTACGTGTGGATTGCTGTCTGACCAATAACGCATATTTTGCTTATTGACGTAGCCATTCAGCCAGAAATGAGCCGAGCATACATTGGACGTAGCGCTCTTAAAGTTGAGGCCACTGACTCCAAATTTCGGTACTAAATTTTAATAATTTCGACTCGTTGTTGGCTCGTATATCTTTCCATGATGAAATGGCAATCCTTACTGAAGAGAAATGTCATAAGAGCGGGAAAAAATATGGCGTCGTTTACTGTCCCTATCGATTTACTTTTGTAGCGTCTCTGTTGAAAACCCCTTTATATAGAGGTTTCGGGGAAACACGCGAATGCGTCCTCGTGAGTTTATGGATGTATGGGTTGAAGACCGCATATGAAAAAAAAACCGTTTCCCATTACATCCCATGAAGGGATTGGGGAGAGCTTCTCACAACCAGTGAGCTGTGCACTTTCTAATTTTTTACTCACTGATTGGGACCTACAGTTTTCACACCGATTCTGGCTAAATACTCGATAGTATCGCCGTCACTATGCGAGGTGACCGCCGCCGAAAGTAATCTCAGGATCTCATGTACAAGAGGCGAGCACACTACCCATTGCACCACGGACGGCCACAAGACCGCATATGTGTCCACGTAAAAGCATACATATTTGTCAGTAAACATGCTAATGTTTGCATTTAAATACACCTGAGTTTGGGACTTGCAAACACATAAATGTTTGAAGTGTATTCCAGACATATACATGGTTCCTGCAGAATATGTTTGGGAGAATATGTTACAGAGGCCGTTTTTTCAGCGTGTAGAGAAATATCATATAGAGCTGCCATTCTTTTCATCTGACATTTCCTTTCACACTATTCGTGGTGCGGTCGATGGGATAGGGAGTTATTTGAATTAAATTGACTAACACCAGGTGGAATTGCAAACATTTTTGACTTAAATTTTTCATGTCGTTTTGATGAAAAACTATGAAATTTAAGCATATTTTGGACTTTTTTGTTATATTTTTTTTTGTTAGAATACATATGTTTGTGGGGTATTTACCATACATGGAATTTTTTAATTTGCATTGGATTTTAATTTGCATTACTTTATCTATTAACTTCATCTATTAAATTAAAAAAAATTAATTTGCATTTGCTCAGGCGATGGAATCAGATGTCAATTGTAATAAAATATGGGAATGCTTTTAATAATTTTGAATTTGTTTGACTGCTGGCAATTTTGTTTGTATAGTATTTTATATGTAGAGGTTTGTGGTTTCGATAGGTATTGCCTCGTAGTACTTTCAAAGTCTTAAACCTGTACTGTATAAAATATTTGAAAACCAAAATTGCCAGATATGAAGCAAATGCTTTGAAAATAAGTAAAGGGTCCGCCATCTAACGTTTTATTTTTTAACTAGTGCTTATTTCGTGAATGGTAACACTTAGCTCATGTCTGATTTGACAGATAATTAGTTTTATCCTTCCGCTGAACGAATATGGTTGTGTGTACGCTTGAACAACGCTGGGAAATACTGCGACATTACTTTGAAAATCATGGTAATGTTGCAGAATGAAGAAGATGCCGATTTTGCCAAAAAAAATCACCTTTTCAGATGAAGCTCATTTTGATCTTGGCGGGTATGTAAACAAGCAAAATTGTCGCATTTGGGGCACAGAAAACCCGCACACGTACATTGAAAAGCCGATGCACCCAAAACGTGTCAGCGTTTGGTGCGGATTTTGGTCCAGAGGCATAATTGGGCCATTTTTCTTCGAAAATGAGCAAGGAGTGGCCGTTACAGTCAATGGCGATCGTTATTGGGCTATGTTGAACGAATTTTTGTTCACAGAAATTGAAGAGGAGGATATTGGCAACATTTGGTTTCAACAGGACGGCGCTACGTGCCACACAGCCGAAGCTATACTCGATGTTTTGCGCCCTGTTTTTGAAGATCGCATTATCAGCCGCAGAGCTGATGTCTTTTGGCCACCTCGGAGCTGCGATTTGACACCGTTGGACTATTATTTGTGGGGTGCCCTCAAGGATAAGTGTTAAGCCGACAAGCCAGAGACAATTGACGCTTTAAAAGACAATATTCGTGAAGCAATTGGTGAAATACAGCTGCACACAATCGATAATGTGCTTAAAAATTGGACCGATCGTGTAGGCTACTGAATGATCAGTCGGGGCAGCCATTTGAATGACATTATTTTCCATTATTAACCGGAAGGATTGTAATTTCAAATAAAAAAAGAAATTTGAGAAAATATTCAGTAGTTTTTTTTATAGCATTTTCAAAAAAAAAATTATTTGGCGGACCCGTTACAATTGCCAATGGTATTGAAAGTTTTTGGAATTTGCATTTCGAAAGGTAATTCAAATTAAACTACAAATTATAATTGTCATATAATTAATTTGCCCCATGTATGGTATTTGCAAACAAATTTTAACACACAAAAAGAAATGCCGTTGCTGATTTATTGTTGGTTGGTTTGAGTCGTTGCCTATAACTGGTATTATTAAAGCAATATTTTCCAACATACAACGTCCACATGCAACACACTAAATTCCGTAAATTTACTGAGTCAAATTGTTTCTCTATACCTCATTTCTCTACGATCTTATTTGCTGTCTTTACTAACCTCATTTTTTGAGTGTATGTATTTAGATTTTGACATACATGTTTTGTGTATTTGACATGTCCTCTGTGCGTCTGTGGATAAATGATACAATATTTTTTGGACAAATTGTTGTTATGTTTTAATTTTTACTCTTTTTTTTCCTTGATAAATATCGGGTTTGACTAAAAATTTTCAGAGAAAAAGGACATAACAAGACAAATCATTTAACATATTTATACAGCATTCAAAGTAAAGTGAATTACATGCAATATTTTCTAATGATTATGAAAAATGTTATGTGATTGATGTGTGCAGATTTAAAGTTTGTCATACCGAAAGTGATTATTAAGTTTAAATTATAAAGCAAAGATATTATTAGTATTATTTATTTTATTTGCTGTCAATTATTTTGAATATTTCTTCTTCTGAAGCAAATGTGTTTTAGTTATTTCCTTTTTTAATTCCGTATAATTTGCAAATGAAAGGCCTTACATATTTTATGAAGTACAGGATCATTATTAATTTTTATAAACTTTAAATTTTACCATTTCTCCTATAGGCCGACTACGCTCAAGGAGGCAATTCATAGCACTTGGATTTTGTATTTTAATTATCAGAATCTTGGTATTTTAACAAAAAAAAACTTGGATTACTTCAACTGGGTTTAGATTATTGAACTATCAGACAATCATCCCACATAAGTTACTTGTCTGCTGAGTCAATAATCAATTATTTTCTGTCCAAAAATTGTGCTGAACTCTGCTTTCATTACAAAATAAGTAATGAAATTGTCACCCCCTGATTCGTACCCAGTAAATGTCACAGTTGTTTTTTGTGAATTTTTTTTTTTTTTGACTTTGTAGTTTGGGAGTGATATGTTACGATCCTCACGAAAATAACAATTATCATCAGGAAATCGTTAACAATTTGATGGAGTATGTTAAAGATGGAGTAAATTTTAGTATCCGCCACCGATTTGGTTGGTAGCATTACAAAGAAAACTTCTGAGTTTCCGAAAGATAAAAAGTAAACCATTCCCCTATAGGTTTGGACAATTTCTCCGTAAGTTTAGGACACCATTTTTAATACCTTAACGCATAAAGCCGCTAGTGTGGATGGGCTACCCCCTGAATTTTTTAAGGTAGATGGCAAAGGAGTGCTAGCCCACATGCATCAACTTATATGTGGTATATGGTTGGGGGAATCTATGTCTGACGATTGGAGTCTCAATGTATTGTGATCTGAATTCAAAAATTGTTATCCTTGAGTCTGTTCCAACTATTGTGGTACCAGTCTTTTATCCATCGCGTTTAAGGTCTTGGCGAGTGTATTATGTAAAAGACTAAAGCCAATTGTTGATAACCTGATTGGACGTTATCAGTGTGGTTTTAGACCAGACTAGTCCACGACTGACCAAATAATCACGCTACTCCAAATCCTGTAAAAGACCTACGAAAAGCAAATCGATACATATCATCTTTATGTCGATTACAAAGTTGCTTTCGATACGGGGAAAATTGTACGAAGCAATGTCTGAACTTGGTATTCCTTCAAAACTGATCCGCCTCAGAAGAATGACGCTGACCAAACACCAAATCAGCAGTGAAGGTGGGGAAGGACCTCACCGAACCATTCTGTATCAAGCGAGGATTGAGACAAGGCGACACACTTTCGTGCAATCTCTTCAACATCTTAATGGAGATAATAATGAGAAAACTGCAGTAAATATAAACAAAGCCAACACCAAAAGCTATATGTTGCTGGCGTATACTGACGACATAGACATCATTGGGCGAAATTTGCGAGAGGTTACTGCAGTATTTTCAAGAATCGAAAAAGAATCAGCGAAGATGGGCCTTGCTGTGAATGAGGACAAGGCAAAAATGATGGTGTCAACGACTGGACAAATCTCTCGACATGGTTCACTCTTGAACCTTGACAACCGATTAAAATTTGAAATGGTTGATGGATTTATCTACCTTGGATCCGACGGAAACCAGGACACCAACGCTGGCCTGGAGATCAGTAGGATAATTGTGTTTGCAAATAGACTCTATTTTGAGATCAGCAATCTGTTTAAGAACAAAGCCCTCCCTCTACAGACAAAAGTCCAGCTGTACCAGACTCTCATTTTACCCGCCCTGAAATATGGCTCCAAAACTTGGGTCATATCGCAAGCGGATGAAAACCACCTGGGAGTATTCGAGAGAAAAATTCTTCGTAAAATATATCGACCTGTTAAAGAAAATGGCGAGTACCAACGTCGTTCGAACCTAGAGTTATGTCAGTTGTATTCTGATGTGGACATAGTTAGGCGAATCAAAGTAGGCCAATTGCGTGGGGTAGACCATGTTATCAGTAGCGCGATTCAGTAACTTTTTGTAACGATAATCGGATCGTTAAAAAAAGTAAACAACAAAATTAACGATTTTGCTATTCAGTAACTTGTTTTAACGATAATCGGATCGTTAAAAAATGTAAACAACAATCTTAACGATTTTGCTAATCAGTAACATTTTTAAACGATAGTCGCTATTGTTAAAGTGAGCTGTTATTGTTATCTTAACGACAAAAATTTTTGTGTTGTTTATTTAGTCGATAAAAATTAAAATTTTTAGTTTGAAATGGCTTTTGAATATTTGGCATACAATTTATCGCAAGATGAACAAGTTTTTAGCGCTCCATTAGTTAATCGTCGTGTTCTCCGAGATTTGGACAACCCGTTTGATCTAAGTCCAACAGAGTTCCAAAAACTATAAAGAATTACTCCGGACTTGGCTGAAGACCTTGTTTTTAAGCTTGACGGTCAATTAAGAGGTTCCAGAGTATCGGCAATATCTACTGAAAAACAGGTAAATTAAGTTATCTTTAAACTTAAATGGAATTTTTAACAATTTATGATGCTAGGTTCTCGCTGCTTTGCATTTTTTTGCAACTGGGTGCTACCAATGAGCCAGTCGTCCATAAGTCGTTGCATACATCGTGTAACGGATGCAATCAACAACACAATGTTTTGTGCCAACGTGAGGTTTCCAATGACCCAAGAAGAACGTCAAGCTGCAAAAACAATATTTGCTTCAGCACTATCACCTTTTGTAGGAGGCACTATCGGCGCTATTGATTGCACACATGTCTCGATTTTGGGCCCAAAAAAGCACGAGGAGGCTTATGTCAACCATCATGGCTACCACTCAATCAATGTGCAAATGGTAAAAGCTAAATTTCATCAAGGAATCGACAGTAAAATTACTTTTGTTTATCTTGTAGATATGTGATCCAAATCTGAAAATTTTGAATGTCAATGCTAAATATCCGGGAGCACGGCATGATTCCTACATTTGGGGCTCTTCAGCAGTGCGAAGAGTTATGCAGAGAAGTTTTGAAACTGGAAATCATAACATGTTTTTAATTGGTAAGTTTTTTTAATAACAAATTAATTTTATTCATAAGAAAAAAATATGTCCACTGTCATATCTACAGGTGACTCTGGATACCCATTGGAGCCGTGGCTGATGACCCCTCTACCGAGCCAACCAGAGGGGAGTCCTAAATTTCGTTACAACGAGGCATTGTGTAAAGCTAGGAACCCAATCGAACGACTTTATGGTGTCCTTAAATCAACTTGGAGGTGTTTATCGCAACAAAGAACTATGTTGTATGATCCCGGATTTGCAGGAAAAGTTGTGAACGCATGCGCTGTGTTACATAACGTTAACTTAGCCGCACAAAGAAACTGGACTGAGAATGAGTTAGCAGAGCCTGAATCAAGTGGCATTTTAGTAGCCCAAGACGCACCATCCTCAACAGCAAAACGAATACAAGAACGACTAATTGCAAATTTTTTTACATAAATAAAAACCATAATATTAAGAAAATGTTGTATTGTATTAATTGTAGAAACTTTGTATATAAATAAAAAAATTAATTACCATATTTAAATCAGTCTTTTATTTATTTTTAAAGAAATAAAAATAATAATAACACAAAACTAAAAAACAAAATACACTTAAATCTAAAATAATAAAACTAAAAAACTAAATACACTTAAATCTAAAATAACAAAAATAAAAAACTAAATATGTACATTTAAATATAAAATAAAAAAAACAACGTTTACTAATTCAGTCTTTAAGTTTAAATAAGATTAAATCTTGTATTATATCACATTAGTAACTAAACTTAACTTAAACTAATGATTAGTTTAAGGCACCGAGTTGATTGCATTTGCTAATCTATTTAATGCATTGCCGACTGCACTCAGCCCCTCTCCCATAGTTTTTATGGCCTCTGCCATCATTTTGTTGTTCTCGACCATTGCTGCATTGGATTCAGCTAGCATCTGTTAAAAAAGCAAAGATATAATATTAAATGTATACCTTTACATTTACTTATTTATTTATTAACTTATTTACTTTTCTACTTATTTATTTTATAAATTGAAAACTTTACCTTTAAAGCGTCTGCTTGTTTGTTGGCGATTTCTATAAAATTGCTTTGAGTATCGCCCTCATCTTCCACATACTTTCTTTTCAAACTCCTTCGTGGCGTCTTTCTAGGCGTTTTGGGGGTCTGACACCGCATCACAGGCGTACTTGAAGATGAAGGTATATCTAGAATGAGCTCTTCATCTCCATCTTCAAGTCGCAGTTGAAGCTCCTAATGATGGAAAGAATTATTAAAAACGTATCTTAGAAAATTCACTTCACTACAACTTACCTCATCTATTGGCACATTCTCGACAACTGACTCGTGCCCCTCGATGTAGTCGCTCCCAATGATGGCAATGACACGCCTTTCAAGCTCTGTGACCGGCTCCTGACTTATAGGCTTGTTCCCAGTCAGCGCTAGTTGCCTTTTCCGGTCACGAACTTTTAAGCTTGTACGGCTTTTTAAATCCCGCCATACCTAATATATTTAACAAACACTTTATAAACACTTCTAATATAAAAATAATGTTTACTTACCGTGTGCCATTGGCCAACAGACTTCACTGCTCCGCCAAGAGTATTAAGGAGTTCCTTCAACTCGCTCCACTTCTTGTCACATTCGAATTTCCCGTGGAGCTTTTGGAATTTTCCTCCTGCTAAACCCTCGTTTGCCAACATAAAATCGACCATTTGGTTGAGTTGTTCAGCTGAGGCGCGACTTCTCTTAGAAGCAATTTTACTCGTCATTCTAGAATTATTTATAAAATAAATTATTAACAAAAATTACAGAAATAAATATAAATTTTATTTAACTTACCTTGTGCATCAATGAATAAAAACGAAATGTTGATTTGTTTTTTTCTTATTCCTCTTTGTGCTTTTCGGTTATTTTAACAGAGATGCCACTTGATTATAATTTAAATTAAGAGTTGTCGACTATCGTTAAGGTATAGTTTGTGAATCACTTAATCGTTAGTGCAAACAACAAAAGTTGGCGATAAAGTTAGCGATTGTCGGATCGTTAAAAGCTACTGAATCGCGCTACAGATTGGACGAAGATGAGCCAGCGCGAAAGGTTTTTGATAACGTACCCGATGAAAGCAGGAAAAGGTAGGTAACAAAGGCAGTTGATTTAAGTTCATCATGCTTTTATTTATAGAAAAACCTTAATTCAACTAAGTGATTAGTTGAATTGAACTAGACTAGGTTAGTACGTGGATTTGACACATACATATATATACCCGAAATATTCCTTAATTTATACTAACCAAAATTTCAAGCATGTCATAGATGAAATTCTCCTGATTATTGCGTAGTTGAATGAATAGTAACTAAATCGACAGTTGCTACCAATGACGCATAGTTGCTACCAATGACGCATAATTGAATTTTATTATTCAATTTTAAGACCATCTATAGGTCTATAAATAGAGACATAGTTTTTTAAAATTAAGCTTGAATAACACTGTGTGTAATTTTTTAAGTCGTGGAAATATAACCATATAAGATCACCACTACGTGACGCTGCGGTCGATGAGATAGCATAGTTCCTCAATGTTGAAGTAAACGGTGTTAAAAATCATTCCTAGGAAGTTCATATGTATGTTCTAGAAGTTCATATGTTCATATGTTTATTGAGATCTTAGGTACATTTTTGTTGTTGATTGTTTCCTTGAATTTTGAACGGTTTGCTACCTATGGACCTGAACAAGGGGAAAAAGGTGACAAAATCGAATTTTTATGACCTTGAATTTGAATTTTCGATTTTGTATGTTGGGAAGTTTTGTTTCTTATGACAAGAGCTACAAGTTTCCCTGAGAGAGTAAATCAAAATTCTGATCGATTTGTAAGTTATGAGCCTGCCAAAATGCTCACTTTTTTGCAAAAATGACACCGAGGCAAAAAATCTTTGGGGGCCCATAAAAACAAGTGCATGACTTTGGCCAAAACTGGGAGACACGGGTCTTTTTGTTTGGTCTTTTATCACGTAGTGGTGTCCGTATATGGTTATATTTTTTTGTGTTGCACTGTGTAACAAAATAAAAAATTACCAGTAACAACGCCGAATAAATAAAAATCATCCCTGATGAACGTAGAGCACGACGAAACAACATGCAATAACAATTGCTTGTAAGCATTGAGTTGTCTTTTACACAACAACAAAAATCATTTCTAATGGGGATCGATGGTTCTCTGGAGATGGAAAGAAGTTGTTTGCAAATGTTTTCTTGTGTGTTTTCCCCGCGATATTTTTCGAACACTTGCATAGTGGAAAATTCTCAAGTCAGATGAGTTTTCGTTTGCATTTAGTTTGATGAATTTTTCAAAAGCAGCATTCCAACCAACCGCTGATGAAGATCTGTGGCTAGATCTGAAATTGCTATACGGTTTGCCAGGAATCATGAGGTTGCATTTGCAAAACATCTTCTTTTTTAAAAAACTATAACTCTGTTTATAGAGATATAGAATAATAAAATAAAAGGCCGAATAAACAAAAATCATCCCTGATGAACGTAGAACACGACGAAAAATTTTTAAAATATACAATATAACCAAGTATTTGGTATCAAATAACTTGAATGCAGTTGAGTTAAGTTCATCATGCTTTTATTTATTGTAAAACCTCAACACAACTACGTGCTTAGTTGAAATGAACTAGACTAGGTTATTATGTGAATTTGACACATTTAAAGGGGTTTTCAACAGAGACGCTACAAAAGTAAATCGATAGGGACAGCACATATTTTTTCCCGCTCTTTTAACATTTCTCTTCAGTAACGTTTGCCATTTCATCATGGAAAGATATACGAGCCAACAACGAGTCGAAATTATCAAAATTTACTGCCGAAATTTGGAGTCAGTGGCCTCAACTTTAAGAGCGCTACGTCCAATTTCTGAATTCTGAATTTTGAATTTCATTTCTGGCTGAATGCCTTCGTCAATAAGCAAAATATGCGTTATTGGTCAGACAGCAATCCACACGTAGTCCATGAGTCATCATTGCATCCCGAAAAAATTACGGTTTGGTGCGGTTTATGGGCCGGCGGCGTCATTGGGCCGTACTTCTTCCGTGATGATCAAGACCGGCACATTACTGTGAATGCGAATCGCTACCGTTCAATGATAACCGAATATTTTGGATAATATGGACTTGAAGGACCTGTGGTTCCAACAGGACGGCGCCACAAGCCACACAGCGAATGCCACAATCAATTTATTGGAAACCAAGTTTGGTGAAGGTGTTATCTCACGAAACGGCCCAGTCGATTACCCGCCTCGGTCATGCGATTTGACGCCGTTAGATTATTTCCTGTGGGGCTACGGCAAGTATATAGTCTATGCCAACAAGCCAGCGACGATTGATGAATTTCGTACGAATATCGAACGAGAAATTTCAGCAGTATCGGCCGATTTATGCTTGAAAACCGTCGAAAATTGGGTTCAGCGTCTGGACTTCTGCAAGCGTGCCCGTGGTGGGCATGCAAAAGAAATCGAGTTCCATACCTAATGGCATCGAACGTACTTTCACAGGAATAAAGAATTCCATTGGTATCTAAATCCGGTTTTGTTTTATTTAAAAAAAACTTTTGTAGCGCTCTTATTGAAAAACCCGTTATATACCCAAAATATTCCTCAATTCATACTAACCACAATTTCAAGCATAGGTGAAATTCTCCTGACTATTGCGTAGTTGAATGAATAGTAACTAAATAGACAATTGCTATTAATGACGCATAATTGATTTTAAATGAAAACATTTTTAAATATGCTATTTAACCAAGTATTTGGTAACACATAACTTGAACATAATTTACGTAAGCACATCATTCTTTTGTTCATAGTTGAACTTAACTAGAAAGTTTGGTAGGCGTATACAACATGCGTTATTGCTATTTTTAATAAAATTATATTTTTATTAAATTACTACATGTTTGATTGTCTGATATTTGATGAATTTGATAGTTGATTTTTACTATCTGTTCAACAAACAAGGGGTTGTAAACGGCCAAGACAATAGTTAAACAAAATTAAAGTTATTAATTTACATTTTGTAACAATCTACTACATGTTCATATAACTACAAGGTTGGGGCTAAAGTAAAATGGCGTCAAAAGCCAATTTGGTTTTGATATTTGTGAAGTAAACAAACGCAGAATACAAATTCACAAGAAATGAATCGGATTAGTCCGCAAGAACACGGAATAATTGTTTTCATTTTTTTGCGCAACAATTCGCCGGTTGTGTTGACGCAGCGTGAATTTCGTCGCAGATTTTCTGGCCGTCCAACAACAACTGGACAAACACTGTGGCGTTTGGCCACACGCCTTGAAGAGGCTGTTGCCCAAGATGCCGAACTGGGCGTTAGCCGGCGGTCCCCACGCAGTATTTTTGTGAAAGATTTGAAGATGTTCCCTTGGAAAGTGCAGACAGTGTATCAGCTGTTAGCGGTCTCAAAGAAGAGGTGAGATTTTCATCTTAGCGGTTACGTGAATAACCAAAATAATCGTTTCCGGGGCAGCGACCATCCACGAAGAACCATTGCACCTGCTCAAAGTTATTGCTTGGTGTGGTGTTTACGCTGGAGGAGTCATCGGAACATTTGTTTTTAGAACGAGCCATGATTACCGAATTTTTTTCCCTCTATTCAATAAATTGAGACTGGAGAAAATGTAGTTCCAACAGGACGGTGCCACGCACACTGTGGTAAATTACAAATCTAGGTGGACAAAAAAAAGTGTGTCAACATTCCTTCCGATCGTTTAATGAGCTTCTCAATACAATAGGTAACTGTAATTCATGTGTGTTTTTTTTTTTGTTTTTAGCTCTGATTAGGAAAAAGTAAGCTTTATTCAGTTGTTGTCAACACGTGCATTCAGATTTCAAAGAGAAGCGTATTTTTTGTGAGAAGTTCAGAAAGTGCAAAAAATAAAATATTTCATTTTTTCAAGTAGAGTTGAAGCTGTTTATTTCGCATAGTTCCGGTGTAAAACTATATTTGGGTTAATCTTTCAAGTGTTCACTTTAAGGTAAATCAAAAACACATTGCGAATTTTTACGACCACCATATATTTTTATTCCCCTTTCCAGTATGACCTCCACTCTTTCGCGAAAGGAAATTTTTGAAGAATGGGTAAAAACTCCCAAAATGCATCGCAAAAACGTCTTATTGACATTAATAATGGTTAGATATGGTCTTCAAGATATACCAGAAGACGTGAAAACGAATTTTAAGGCAAATATAAATAGTAGTTGTTTTAAGCTAGCCGAAAAATGGATAAAAAGTGGAAGAAATCGTGACGGTTTTTTAAGATCAAATTCAGTTTGGCTTGTTGAACCGTATGTATTGCCTGCAAATGTACAACCCAAAAGTTGTGAAAAAGCTGGTAGAAAACCGAAAAACTTTGATGACTGTAGTGAAAAATCGAAAAAAAGAAAGATACAAAGTCTTTTAGATTCAACTGACCATCGAGAAATTATTAAAGCTAGTGAGATCGTGTTTCGTAAAATGGGAAAGCGAGATTCAGCCAGACTTGTGAAAGACCTGGTAAAGGTACTGAAATGGAAAAAAATTGTCAGCGATTTAGCTCTGAACCTTTGTCTTTAGAGATCCTTTCTCCCGATGAAGCCTTATCTTTAATGGTTGATGCGAATTTGTCGAAATATCAATACGATGTTATTCGGCTAAAAGTGAACGCAAAATGCAAAAATCTTCCTCCCTCCTACACTAATGTTCAAAAAGCTAATAAAAAATGTTATCCAGCTGAAACAGAAATCACTGAGATGCATCCAAAAAGTTCACTTCAGTCATGAGTGAATCATACTATAGAAAGGCTTTGTTTGGCTCAAAAAGACGTTTTACTCGATATTGATGAACTGAAAACTGATGGAAATCGTCTTAATATTTTGATAAAATGGGGATGCGATGGGGCTCAGCAAAAGCAGTATAAACATAAGTTTTCTTCGGAGGAGGGCCATACAGATGAAAGTTTATTTAGTATTTCAATGGTTCCTATTTAAATGAATTTTAGTTATACACAAAGAAAAATAATTGTATGGCAAAATCCTGCTCCTTCATCTACAAGATACTGCCGTCCAATCAAGTTTGTTTTTGCCAAAGAGTTCACTGAGTTAATTTCTTAAGAAGTTAATTTAGTACAGCAAGAAATTAGAGATTTGTCTCCAACTCTTATCACAAATGGCGAACACAGTTTTCTTGTTGAGTCTACTTTTATGCTTACTATAATAGACGGTAAAATTTGTACTGCACTATCATCTGCAACATCTACTTCTCAAACGTGTTTCATATGTGGAGCGAAACCAAGTGAACTAAATAAACCTGTGATTTTAAACCAAATTGTCGACGAACGATCTTTAACTTTTGGAATGTTTCCGCTACATTCATGGATCCGTTTTATGGAGTGTGTATTACACATAGCATATAAGCTTCCTATAATGACCTGGCAAGCTCGAGGACCGGAAAATAAAGCAAAAGTGGCTGAAGAAAAAAAAATATTTAAAAGAAATTTTGAAATGAGATGGGGTTGATTGTAGACATGCCAACACAACAAGGAGGTAATACGAATGACGGTAATACTGCTAGACGGTTCTTTAGAGCAGCAGAAACCAGTTCAGCAATCACTGGTGTCAATAAAGAATCAATTGAACGGTTTCATATTATTTTGGAAACTATAGGTAGTGGTTACCCTATTGATGAAGATGCTTTTGAAAGCTTTATTGTTGTCACGCGCAATTTATACTTAAACGAATACCCATGGTACATTATGCCAGTTAGCGCCCAGAAAATCCTTTTTCATGGAAAAGACATAATAAGCATTCTTCCTATAGGACAGCTGTCAGAAGAAGCTCAAGAAGCAAGAAATAAGGACACGAGGAGATTTAGAGAGTTGTTAACGAGAAAAACATCGAGAAAAGACACAAATACAGATCTTTTCAATCGACTCTTAATTTCTTCAGCTCCTTTTATCGCAAGTTTGCGCCATACTCCCTTTCGAGTTCGAGGATTGATATCAAAAGAAGTTCTTTCATTATTATCTGTTGATGCTTTTGAGGAGGAAGAATCTTTTAACGATGCATATGAAAGTGAATAAATTAATGTCTCTATGTGTATTTATATGTTATTATCTGTATTATTAATGTAATAAAGCAAGACCAAGTAAAGAAAACAATTATTATCAAATATTTATTTAAAATTATTTTAATATTAAAAATGATTATCTCCGACTCCTTACGTAAAAACTCACTTAATAATTTTATTAATCATGAATCTTAGTTATATTCAACCTAAATACTAGTATATATAACTACAAATAATCTTAGAGCATGTATTTAAGAAACCAATTTTTTATACATATTAAAAATGTATTTTTTCTTGAGAGTAAGAACTGTTTATTTTTTGCCTCATTTTATTAAAAAAATCTTCTTTTTTAAAAAAAGTTGATTTTTTCTAATCATTTATATATTTGAACTCATTTTTTATATAATTCATAAGTGAGAAGTGAACCCAACGCGATTTATTCATTTTGTCCAGTTAGATTTGCAATCTACCACACTGTGCCACGGTGCACACTGATCGAGCCACAACAGATATTCTGAAGGAAGCATTTCCGGGTCGCTTAATTTTTGGTTTTGGTGATTTGCCGGTTTTTTGAAGTCGCGGGTTTACGTCAACAAGCCTCAGACTCTTGAAGCCCTTACGGAGAATATTTGCCAAGAATACGAGAACCTGTCGCCAAAGTTCTGGCAAGAGTGATGGAAAATGCCATAAAACTTGCCCGTACGGTTATCAACTCTAGCGGCGGCCACTTGTCCGATATCATTTTCTTAACTTAATGAACAAATTTCACACGCAGAACCAAAGCTTTTCATTAAAACAAAAAATGACAGCGAAAGAACATTGGGTGATTACTTTAGCCCCACATTGTACAATACTATGGAATTTTATCGGTGCACCATAACCTTGAAAACCTGCGAAGTAAAATAACATGCAATAAATTAAAAAATTACGAATCATGTCGGTATGGAGATATATTTATATGATCCAAGTTTTGATTTATATTCAGGAGGATGTTGGACTATGCAGATCATAGAACTAATACATTTTCTTACCATTGGACTACACATAGACATGGATACATTTATTCTCTCAATAAATTAAATGTCATAGGTACGGTGGAAAGTAAACAATGGATGGTGGAAAACATGGGTTCAATAATACCAGATACAGGCAATAGTAAACAACGTCCAACAAAGGAACAACAACAGAATTTCGTGATTTTGTGGCAAACTAGTTGTGTTATTCGTAAATACAAAACAAATGTATATCAACGATGAAAGTCAACAAAAAATTGCAAAATACATTTAAATTTTTCAGTTCTACACCCAAACGATATGAAAAAGTTAAGTGAACATATTTTGTAACTCCACCTGGTGTAAGTTAATTTTAAATTTAATTTCTCTCATTTCCACAAACCTACGACGAAGAATGTGAAATGAAATGTCAGATGAGAGAATAAATGTATCTATGTATGTATTAGTCTATGGGCCTTCATGGCAGGAACTAGAAAAATCAACAACAGCTTAATATATTCTTTGAGATAAGATAATTTAATACCAAGTCTCGTAGCAATATTTGAAATTATCTTTGAAACCAAGCATTTTAACTTATAAAATAAATATTAATTTTCTTATTTCATTAAGACAAATGTTTTTAAATTATCTAGTAGTCAATTCAATTTCCATGTTTTTAGTTATTATTATTAGTTCACCAACAATAGTGGTTGCCAACTATAATAATGGTTATAAATATTAGCATAGTTGTTGATTTTTTTCAGAAAATCATCTACGTATTTGTTTAACTACGCAACTACTTTATGAATACAGAGACTCTTTGCTTTTGTTTGTCATTAAGGTCATTGTTATTTCAATTGAATTACTTTGCTGGTATTTAAAAAAGTAACCCAATTGTATACTATCCTTGGTAATTTACAGCAGGAGCCGGAAAACACCAAATTGCCGCGATCCAAAACGTTAAAATACCCTCCTCTTTATATTCCTATGAATATTCCATTCTATATAAAAAATTTAATAAATTTGTATTACTGACACCAACAACCATAATTTCGTTTAGCCCCCATCACCTAAAGGCCGCGGGTAAATTTCCATATGGTTTGTTGTTTTAACATTAAAGCCTTCCAAAGCCTTACAATGGAATATGTATAAGCATTTTGTATGGAATGGAAAAACAGCATGAACCAATCGATATATTCAAAAAGATAACCCCTTTGATTTGCTGTATTTTATTGTTGTTGTTGATGCTGTTCATCATATCATATGGCGGTTATTTTATAATGATGTTTGTATTTAAGCAAAATACATCCGCCCCTCCAGTCATCTGTCTATCCATCTCTCCCTTAATGTCTGCTGGAATGTTAAGCAAATAAACTTTACATGACAAATGTAATAAATCAAAAATCTTAATGCTTTAGTGTAATGTTGTTATTATTGTTTTTGTTGATGTTGTTGTGTTGGCTTTTGTAAATATTTAAAGTCCAGGGGCAAACTTGACAGGCCTTTTGAAGTGTTAACATCTATAGGCACAGGGACGGCAATCTATCAAAGAGAACACATGCAAACAATACACAGCATTAGCATCACATACGTAGTTGTTGTACAAAAATAGTCTCTGCTTGAAAATAAGTATGATGGTATTGATGTAGCGACAGCGAACAAACAAGCAAGTCATTTTCATTTCATTTATTGTAGCATAATTTCATTCTGTTTTGTACATAAAGTTTCCAGTTATGAATATGGCTTTGCCTTAAAACAATAGTAGTAATATGTATGTAGTGAGAGGAGAAATAAGTTAACTTAGCGCTAAAAATAATGCTGTAACATAGGAAAAGCTACCATAAAAACCTATGTATAGAAAGAAATATCTTACAGGTTTAGACTCGTTATCACTAGGAATTTTGCTCTATATAGTCTATTTATTAGACTCTATATAGTCTATTTATTAGACTGTTTGAAGATATTGAACAATTATTTTTAAATTTATCGTTAATTATATCTATGCGGTTCTTAACAAAAGAAATATTTGAGCCAGTGTGAAGGATTACGGTGGAGTAGTGCCACGGGTGGTTGAGCATCATTTTCAGTACTTTGTTTTGGGCGACTTGAAGTGTCTGAATATGCGTTTTTGCGCAAAAACCCCAAACTGGGCATGCATACAAGATTAGAGCTTGAAATACTACCTTCATTATTATCAATTTATTTTCCTTGCTTAATTCGGATTTTCTATTTATCAGCGGATATAGTATTTTTGTTGCTATTGATACTTTGTCCTTAATATGGTAGATGTGTTCTTTGAAGGTAAGTTTTTTGTCGAGTAGAACACCCAAATACTTAACTTTGGGGCTCCATGCCACTTCGGTGTCGAAAATCTTCAAGCTAACGGATGGTAACATACACTGCTTTCTTTTCTTCGTGAAAAAGATAGCTTGAGTTTTCCCGGCGTTCAGTTTTATTTTCCATTTAAGACAGGATGACGAGAGCAGGTCAAGAGCGCATTGTAAAGTGTTAACAATTGTGTTACCATTTTCATGTGAACAATATATGCCTGTGTCGTCAGCGTACATGGCGTACTCGCAAGCTGTTTGTTTGGGAAAATCAGAGCAGTATATACAGAATAAAATTATACCCAATACGGAGCCTTGAGGGACTCCTGCAGGGACTTCCTTAATATCAGCTACATTATTGTAGTTGAGAAAGCTTTTAATGATTTTAATTAAGTGAGGTGGAAATCCTAGACTAATTAATTTGAATATAAGGCCATTATGTCAAACCGTGCCGTGCCGAACGCTTTTTCGATATCCAATAGCACCAAGGCGGTGGATTTTTTACTTGCAAAATTGTTTTGGATAAAGTTACATATTCGCTTAACTTGATGCGTGGTACCCAAAATTGCTCGTTGGGAAGTATTTCCTTTTCCTCAATTACATTCCAGATCTGAGACTTTAAAATTTTTTCGAAGACTTTACTTACGCAGCTCAATAAGCTAATAGGTCTGTAGTTTTCTAGTTTGGTAATTGGCTTAGATGGCTTGGGAATTGGAACCACTCTGGCTACTTTCCAAATGGCTGGAAAATATTGTAATTTAAGGCAAGAGTTGAATATAAACGTGAGAAACTGTATGCCTTCGAGAGGTAATTGCTTCAGCATAAAATTCTTTATTTTATCAGAGCCCGCTGACTTTCTTGGTTTAAGTAGTTTGATGATAGTACTGACGTAGTCGCAGTTTACAAAAGACGAATCTTCAGTGACGACCTCAGTCATATGAAACCGGTTTACAACATCACTAACAGCTAAGTCGTGTTCTCGCCTACCTAGGTTAGCAGAAATCTTATGGCTGTCCCCAAAGAACTTTGCCAGCTCTTCAGCTTTATCACTGTTCGTATGAATTACCCTATTCTTACGGTCTGAAAGTGTCGGAATATGTTGATTCTTCTTTTTTATAATTTTGGTAATATTCCAGAATGGCTTACTGCCTTTATCTAGCGTACTTAGCATATGATTCCATTGTTGGTTTCTAAAACGGAGAACTAGCTCACGGATATTTTTAGAAAAAAGTACGTAGAGATATTTATCAGTGTCCTGTCTGTAGCGTGACCATTGCCTTCTGTGAAAATTTCGTATTTTTATCAGATTAAGAATATTGTTGGGAAAATTTAAGTAATTGTTCGCTCTGAAAACTTTTTTTTGGTACAGCATACTCCAAAGCATTAAGCACCTGAGTATTAAAGAATTCAATATTACGGTCTACAGTATTGGTATTGTCGATTCCTGTTGTGTTAGCGGGCGAGTTTGTGAACACATCTCTTAAGTACCTTTTAAATAGATGCCAATCTGCTTTTTTATAATCGAAAACTAAACTTTCTTGAGTGATGCTGTCAATGTTTAATTCAAATTGAACGGGCAAATGGTCAGAGTCTAGGCCGTTGACCGTAGTAAGGCTGGAAAGGAATTCTGGAGAATTTGTTAGTGCAAGGTCTAACGTAGAACATGCATGAAGGGAATTGGATGGTACATAAGTGTGATTAGAAGGGTGGCAAGTTGTAATTGGAGAAAAAGAGGTAAATTCGTGCAAAATATTTCCCCAGGCGTTAGCTCTGGTACAGCCCCAACTTCTGTGCCTGCTGTGAAAGTCACCACAGTATAGGTACCTGCCGTTGGCGTTAAATAATCTCCGTAAATCCCTTTTAAATTGGGAGCGCTTGTTACCTGTAATACGTCCGCCGGGAAAATGCGAATCTTTTGATTGCTAGTAGAAACAAGCTCTATTCCCACATTTTCAATCAAGTTAGTATGAATGCTTGGTATTTGCTTAAATTGGATTGACTTTTTTATGAGCATAGCTACTCCACCTCCAGTACTAGTTGTTCTGTCATTGCGTACGCAATAGTAATTACTATGTGTTAACTTATCTCCACACTTGAGCCAAGTCTCTGAAAGAAGACAAATATCAATATGGTTTTCTATTAAAAAATTAAAAAGTTCAATCGACTTGTTGCGGATACTATGGCAGTTCCAGAATATGATCTTTAGGGCCATTACTTGGAATATAGGTATTTAATAGCTAGTTTAGTTATTACATTAAACTGTTCAGATTTGGTGGTGCATGATTTAAGTTGGTCCACAACATCTAGTGTTAACTGCATGATTTCGCTTTCAGTAAATAAGTTGTTGTTGCTGCTACGCGTATTACTATTAATTGTTGTCCTCTGCGCTCCCTGAGAATATGAGTACATATTTGGTCTGTTTTGAAGTGTTGACGTCATTACAGGGAAATGGGCTTCGTTATAAGTAAAAGAAGCTCTCGCAGGTGGATTGCGTTGTGGCGGTGCTGCGCGAGTGTTATTATTTTTTTTGCTTAATCGTTTCTTGTATATTTACGTACATTAAGCGATTGGGACAGCTCGATTCTGTCGATTTGTGTGTGCCATTGCAATTTGCACAGCGTACTTTTGCTGTCGCAGTGCAGAGCTGCGTTTTATGCGAACCAGCGCAGTTTGCACATTTCGTTTTGATGTTACAACCCTTCTCTCCATGACCATACATCTGACAATATCGGCATTGTACTTATTTGTTTTTGACTTTTCGTTGATGCTCCCAACGAATAATCGTCTGAAAAAGAGATCGTACTTTGCGGCTAAGTTCGTCTAGCTTGACGGACCCACGTTCGAAGGAGATTATAAAAAGAGTGTCAACGAAATACTCATAAGTTTTTGTTATTGCTTTCACTTCAACACATTTGTAATTAAGACTATTGAGCTCATCTTTAACCTCTTCTGCAGTCTTATTGTCTAAGCCGAGTAAAATAACTTTAAAATGTCTGTCCTCTACACGTTGATGAGTGTAGAATTGATAACTCTTCTCAGTTAAGATGCCTTTCACAAGGTCGTAAGCCTCATTATTACTGCATATTATTTTCACACCAATGAATTAAAAAGCCTGTGATCTTATGGGATGCCAATAGACTACGAATAGTGGCAATGTCATGATTTAAAACTTTTATTGGAGGAATTATATCCTTTTTAGGCTTATCAGCAGAAGTCACTTCGGTGCTTGGAGTGGTGTAAAATAATTTTTTCGTGAACTCATATTCTCATGGCTCACATTTAAATTAGACAAAAGTTTTTTGGATTTCATTATTTTAGTCTTTTTCTGTGAGTATAGATCATCCTCACACGAAGAAACCGCAACTCGTTTAGAAATCTTGATTATTATTTTATTTACGCTTTTGTTTGACTTGTTTGTTTTGTTAAATTACGCACGGGGCTTATTACTGTTAATGAGAGAACGTCTTGATCGGCTCGCTGCACAAACAGAACGAAACAAGCAAGTCGTCGTCTCCAAAGAGTATTGAATAGTATAGAGAACTCACGAATTGTATGACTCAAAAGCACTGACGACATCTGGCGAATGATTCAAAACGTATTACCATTCATAATTTTGATGTGAAACATTGATGCCTTGTGAAACATTTATGCTTTTCGTATTGTCGAAACATTGTCGAAATGGTTCAATTATACTGAAATATTCTATAAAGAGAATAAGACTCGTTTATGCTCTTTTACGCAGACTCTCTACATGAGAGCGGAAAAGAGTGCAATAATTTCTCTATACTATTCAATACTTTTTGTCGTCGACCTGTTTGTGACAAAATAAAAACAAATATTTCAGTGAGCTAAATATTGCTTTATTGATGTGTTAACATCTATAGGAACGTGTAGTGTATAATCTAACAAAGCCAACACATGCAAACAACATACAGCGTTAGCACACACCGTTATCTATGTCGAAGCTATGCAGCGTTTGCATTGAAAATAATATGTGGTTGTTGCACAACAATAGTCCTTGCCTGAAAATAAGTATTTTTTGTTGAAGTTTGAAGTCAGTTTTTTATTTTCCAATGTAACATTTACTAATGTGTTCATAGAAATCGAACAGGTACCGCGTAACAAAAAGAATTTTTGTTGGATTTTTTTCATACATCCGATTTTGAATACCTACCACAATTTTAAGTACATCTGGTTACAGCTAACCAGCAGTTATGAATTTCAAATTCCATAACAAGTTAAATCTATAACTGAAACCAAGTTCGAAAAAAAACTTCAAAACTGATCAAATAAATTTCATAACCTGTTTATTTATTTTCATTTGAATCCAAAACACTCTGAAGACTTTCATAACAACTGATAATCCGATTACACAATTGCAATTGCAAATGATGGTAATGAATTTTTTTTGTATTCAATTTTATCTTGCCCTCATTATCAGCAAGACCCACCTTTTCGATTCTTGAAAATACAGCAGCAACCCCTCGCAAATTTCGCCCAATGATACCTATATCGTCAGCATACGCCAGCAACATATGGCTTTTCATGTTAATCGTCTTCTTCGTATTTACTGCAGGCATTCTCTCTATTATCTCCATTAAGATGTTTAAGAGATTGCACGAAAGTGTATCGCCTTGTCTAAGTCCTCGCTTGGAGTACAGAATGGTTCGATGAGGTCTTCCCCACTTTCACTGCTGATTTGGTGTTGGTAAGCGTCATTCTACAGAGGCGAATCAGTTTTGCCGGAATACCAAGTTCAGACATAACTTCGTTTTTCCCGTATGGGGCTATCGAATGCAGCTTTGTAATCGACAAAAATGTTGTACGTATCGATCTGCTTTTCGTGGGTCTTTTCCCGGTTTTGGCGTACTGTGAATATTTGGTCAGTCTTGGACTCGGCTGGTCTAAAACCACACTGATAAGGTCCAATCAGGTTTTAAATAATTGGCTTTCGTCTTTCACATAATACAGATACATAAAACATTTCATACAGACACACTCTTTTTGAATTCCCGGGCAACGGTAGAATATTTTTTCCAGCGGTTTAAGTCAAGGCTTTCCGATGAGCAGTCTGATTGGCTATGCGACCACTAATGCCTCTCAGGTTTAGTAAGTGACTGATGTCACTAAAGCTCATCAAACTATTGGGCATATTCTTTTGTCATTAGAAGGCGAATGAGCCAAAGATATGGGCCAACGGCGGATAGAAACCAAAAGAAGAAAATCCAGGTACGACATATTGCATCCTGGTCATCGTCTGATCCATAATGGGCGGCTGCTATCAAATATCCTGGTAGTAGGTAAAATGTAAAAACCCGGTGGATTGGGTTTGCCTCCCGCCACCGTTTATGATGATTCAATGAAAAAGAAAACATAAACAATCCCTATTTGTTGACGACCCTCGCAAACATTTTAAGGACCACGATTTACGGATATGCACTAGAATGTAAGAACTCTATATAGATCCGGTGCAAGTATCCAACTGGCACATGTCCTCCAAAGATATAAGGCTGACATTACCGCTATCCAGGAAATGCGATGGACAAGAAAGAGATACTGCGACATGCCATGAGAAAAAACATGAATTTGGTTGCGGATTTGTATTTAGTTGGCAAAAGACTGCGACATCTAGTCTCTTGGATCAATCCTGTGAGTGAACGTATATCCACAATCCGTATATGTAAAACCAAAATATTTTTATAGCTCCTTAATTTGTTTGCATGCCCCGACAGAATAGAAAGATGATGATGCCAAAGACATATTCTATGAGCGCCTAGAGGAAACGTATGACCGCTGCCTGGCCATGATTTCACTAGGAGATTTTAATAATAAAGTCGACAGGAAATATGTGTTGCATCCAACTGTTGGCAATTTCAGTCCACATGCTGACAGTTCTGACAATGGTATGATACTGACTGATTCTGCCGCGTCAAAAAAACATGGTCATTAGTGGTACAAGATTCCAGCATAAAGACATCCACAAGGCTAGTGGGTATCCCCTGATAAAAGAACGAAGAACCAAATTGATCACGTGGTAATTGATGGAAGGCACTCATCCAGTGTAATGGTCGTATAGGGCGTATCAAGGAGGTAAATGTATGCCCGGCGATTGGAGTCTCAGTGTAAAATGCCCCAAATTTAAAAAAGGTGACCCAAGTCTCTATGCCAACTAACGTGGAATAAGCCTTTTATCCTAAGGATATACGGTTCTATCAAAAATAATGTGCGAAAGAAGAAAACGAATTATCACTGACCTGATTGAACCATACCAGTGTGGCATTAGGCCTGGAAAATCGACAACTGACCAGATTTTCACACTACACCAAATTCTGAAGAAGACCCACGAAAAAAGAAATCGACACCAATTATCTATTTGTTGATTATAAGGTGGCTTTCGATAGCCCAATACGGGAGAAACTCTACGAAGCAATGTCTGAGCTTGGCCGTCCTGCAAACGCATACGTCTTTAAAATATGATATTGACGAGTACCAAATCCGCAGTGAAAGTTGGCAAGGATCTTACCGAACCATAGGAAACTCAGAGAAGGCCTCAGGCCGAGGCAACACCCAATCGTGCGATCTGTTTAACATCTTAATGCAGATCTTTATGAGAAATGCTGCAGTCAACATGAATAAAACCATCAGCAGCAAAAGCCACATGCTGCTCGCGTATACTGACAATATAGATATCATTGGGCACACAATGACAGAAGTTACTGTGGTGTTTTCGAGAATTGAGAAGGAGTTAGCAAAATTGGGTCAACGGGCAGGGCCTCCATATGTTTAGACCAAAGCGTGAACGTTGATAACCGTTATTATTTAATTTCGAGATGGAGGACGAATTTATATACCTCGGATCTTCCGTAGATAAAAACAAAAACATTAGTCTCGAGATCAAGCGGAGAATTGTGCTTGCGAATAGATATTATTATGGGCTAAGCAATCACTTCAGAGATAAGGCCGTCTCTCGAGTAACAAAAGCGATTTTATTAACAAAAGCGAATTATTGAATTTATCGGGTCATATTTACTCTGGGGCAATTTGAAGTGGACCTCGATTTCAGGAAAAAATCATCTTCAGCGACGAGACACATTTTTAGATGAACGGGAATGCATGAGGTATGCATGATACATGAGGTTCATCGAGTGGCAATTCATCCACCGAAAGTCACTACCGGGTGTGGATGGTGGGTATCAGATGTCCGTTCTTCTTTACAGATGGTGATGGCATTGATATCACAATCAATGGAGACCGATACCGGTCGATAATAATTAATTCCTTTTGACCAAAAATTTGATAATATGGAACATGTATTGAATATTCTGCACGAACGATTTGAGAGCATGATTATCTATCTCAGTGGCTACTTGAAGTGGCCACAAAAATTGTGCGATTCGAGCCCGTTACACATTTTCTTGTGGAATTTCCTTAAGACGAAGATCTATGCAAATAAGACAAAAAGTACAAGCTGAAAAATCAGAATTTTTGTTGTTGTTTGTATGTAAATATAACGTGTTTGTACAGGGTGGGCCAAGAGTAACGATGGGGTTTAAAAATTTAATAAATTTTTCGTTTATATATTTTTTTTAAATTTGTTTTCAGAAATAACACCTGGGGAATAAATACTTTAGAGATTATTATTCACAACTGAACAATAATAATAGAATTTTATTATTTAAATCAGCGATCAATTATTGCAAGTCTGATTATGAGTGATGAAGCTCATTTTCACCAGAACCAGAATAATAGAATTTTAATATTTAAATAATTTTATTATATTATTCACAACTGAACCAGAATAATAGAATATTAGTATTTAAATCAGCGATCAATAATTGAAAATCTGATTATGTGTGATGAAGCTCATTTTCATTTGAATGGCGCATTTGTCAGATTTGTCAGCACCCGACTAGTTTCTTATTTCAAGGAGCGAGTACCAGGGTTGAGTTTTATGTTTCGGGATTTGGCAACCCTAGTGCTGCAATCTGGCAACTGACAGCACTATCGTAAAGTTGGATATTTTGAGGTAGTGCGTACTCAGAACGTTTTGACATACGAGCGCTATTTCTGTTGTTTACAGTAACTTAAAAGATTCATCTCGGCCCAAAAATGGAATTAAATCGTGAGCATTTTCGTTCGATTATTTTTTACAAGCAACAGTGCATGGATGAACTTAATTAAATTTTTGGCGATTAAGCTCTATCAAGGACCAGTGTTTATCGATGGTACGGTTAATTCAATTGTGGTCGTAGTTCCCTCCAAGACGAATTTCATGAAGGTCGTCCAAAATCAGATGTTCTTTAGAAAACCATTGATGCTGTGCGCGAACTGATTTTGCGAGATCGTCATGTGACCAATCGTGAGATTGATACAACCTTAGGCTTTAGTGGGACCAGCGTACATTCAATATTGCATAAACATTTGACTGTCAAAAAAATTTGTTCGCGTTGGATTCCACACAATTTGTCAATCGCTCAAAAAAAGGCTCGTGTCGATTGGTCGAAAGAAATGCTCCAAAAATACGATCGCGGTGCTTCGAAACATGTCTATGATATCGTGACAGGTGATGAATCCGGGATTTACGCGTATGAACTCGAAAGTAAACAGCAGTTAACTATATGGATGTTTCAAGATGAGCCAAATCTAACGAAAGTTGTTCGCGCCCGAAGCACTTCCAAGCAAATTGTCGCCTGTTTTTTCGGAAAAACCGGACATGTCGCAACCGTACCACTAGAACAACGCAGAACAGTGAATTCCGAGTGATACACAACCATTATAGAAAATGCTTTAAAACGAGTCCATCACTGCGAAGCTGAAAACGGGGGTTACATTATTTTCCATACTTAGTGTACAAAAATTAGCATAAGCGAAAAAGTCATTAAATTTTTAAACTTTATGGTGACTTTTGGCGCACCCTGTAGCTTGTCGTAAATATAGTATACTGGAGTCCAAACACATTGTGGTTGCTATGTTACATGTTGGAGACACACACGCTGAAAAATTTGTAATTTTTTGTTGTTTTGATGCAAATATAACATGCGTTTGGAGCTTGCCGCAAATATAATATACTTGTGCCCAAACGCATTGTGTTTCCTATTCAATATTACATGTTTGAAACATAATGATTAATATTTATAACATATGTGTTTGGGACCCAAATATATTTGTGTTTGTGATAGAAATACAGCCGTGTTTGTTGCACTGTTAATACTCTCTCGAGAGCAACAGAATAAAAGAGGGGCAACGAGTGTGTATATCTTATAAGTGTGTATCTGTATTTTTGCATTATTCTCTCAGAGAGTGATTCATAAATATTCCTGAATGTGCATGCAAATTACAGATGAAGTCAGTGTTTCTTATTTTGGACTGTTAAATGGTTTGTGATGTTGCTTTGGTTTTTGTGTATGTGTTTCGCATATATTTCCACGTAAGTATATGAATGTTTGAGATGAAGCACGCATAAGTTTCCACGTATAAGCATACATATTTGTCAGTAAACATGCTAATGTTTGCATTTAAATACATCTGAGTTGGGGATGTGCAAACATATAAATGTTTGAAATGTGTTCCAAACATATACATGGTTCCTGCAAGTATAGTTTTGGGAGAATATGTTGTTGAAAGCTGATAAAAACAACAACATGACCGACAACAAAAAAACAATGGAAGAATAAAAAAGCAAAAGATTTGTAATTCATGAAAGCAATGCTTGGAGTCATATACATTGTTCTGCAATATATTGCTGGGCCGAGTTTTTTCAACGTGTACCCGTATCCAAAATTCAACATAACCCGTGCAATAGCTCCACTCTGTCTGGATCTATTCGCTAAAGTCATCGAAAATTTTAACTTTCGGATGAGCGCCACAAAGCGAATCCATGGCGGCAATGTAAACTATCTCATATTCTAAACATAATGTCCTTTATAATTCTTTCAGAAAAAAAATTTTCGATACCTCACACGCAACTTGTGTTATTCAATTTTAATACCTACCTGTGCCTATTGGAAAACAATTTATAGTTTGGATGACCTTTTATCCTTTGACCTATTGCGACTATATTTTTAACTAATATTTTATCTGATGACATTTAACGATTATGAATACCATAGGAAAGATCCTCCTGTTTTTGGCCATCCCTTGTGTGAAAGGGTAACACTGTGAGCCGCACAGACAGTAATGACCACAAACAAAATAGCGTGGCGCTGCGACTAAAATTCAGTTCAAGTGGATACCTTATCCTTTAATTTTGGTTTCGTTTGCCATTTTCTTCAATGGTATATTCAAGCGATTTTATGAGTACATTTTTATAATAGATAGTTCTAGGTCAATGGTGCAACTAACAACTCTTCTTTTCAAATTAGGCCTTCAAAAATCCTTGATTTTGCCACTAGAAAATTTTGTTGGTTTTTAATACAGGACAGTGATGAACAAAAGTATTTGTTGTTTTGAGTGAATAACAATTTTCAAAACATCTTTAAAACAAAAAAAGAAAAAAAAAGAAAGTCGAAGGGCGAGTTTCACACTCGTCATTTAAACGCTCAATTTAAAAGCTCACAGAAAAATTTCAATTTTCATATAAATGATATATTTTTGAAAGACCTGTATCAAGAAATCTAATTTATGTTACCAACAGTACACAGTACAGAATTATAACTTTCCTATGTTTTTGTAGCATTCAGATATAGAGTGCCAAGTTTGGGGTTTAAGTTCTGCAATAGTTTTATTTTCCAGGATTTATGCTCAGTTTCACAGTTGAAAATTCTCAATTTAAATGCCCGATGTTTGTCATTTAAATGTCAGTTAATATGAACATTTTCTGTGAACAATTATATTGAGCTTTTAAATGAAGAGTGTGAAACTGAAACGCTGAAAAATAACGGCTTCTCTAACATATTCTCCCAAACATTCTCTGCAGGAACCATGTATATATTTGGAACACACTTCAAACATTAATATGTTTGCAAGTTCCAAACTCAGTTGTGTTTAAATGTAAACAGCATCATGTTTACTGGCAAACATGCCCTTTCCAGTTTCTCTCCTCAAAATCGTTTCTCACTTTGGTAGCACACATTCATATATACGCAACACAAATAAAAACAAAAGTAACATCACAAATAATTTAAGCGTCCGAGCCTTCGTTTATTCTTTTTTCACTGATCAAGCGCATTTGATATCCTCTGTCCTATGAACCATTGACAACTGAATACATGCAACTAAAGCGCAGTACATCAGCCCAAAATAAGAAACACTGACTTCATCTGCATTTAGCACGCACATTCAGGAATATTTATGTATGAATCACTCACTGAGCGAATAATGCAAAAATACAGAAACACTTACAAGATAGACTCTCTCGATGTCCCTCTTTTATTCTCTTACTATTCAGAGAGCATAGACACACACAGCTGTATTTGTATCACATACATATATATATTTATGTGGTTCGCAAGCACATACATTTTACCATACTAATCATTGTGTATCAAACATGTAATATTGAATAGCAAACACAATATGTTTATATTTGCATCCAAACAACAACAAAATATAGATTTTTCAGCGTGATCCATGGGTGCTTTATAGAGGACGCTAGGGGCACCAATAGTATAGTAGGCGTTGAAAATCGCTGAAAATTCTATATATTGTTGTTATTTGGATAAAAATATAACGTGTCCAAACAAATTGTGTTTGCTATTCAATACAACATGTTGGAGACACAATGATTAATTGGTTTTAACATATGTTTTTGTGACCTAAATGTGGGGTTGTTTGTTGAAAACTGCGGAAAACAAAACCGTGACAGACATCAAAGAAGCAAAAAAGCAGCAGGTGTTCAATTCATGAGGCTTCAGACAAGGTGACATCTCTTTAGCATCTTATTGGAGGTCATATACATTTTTGCAAGCATTGTTTTCCTGAATTGAAGATCTTCTGCTTTTTGTTCCTTTATTGTCTGTCACGTTTTTGCTTTCATTGTGTCCCAAACATTTTATATTGAATAGCAAATTCAATGTGTTTGGACGCAAGTATGCTATATTTGCGACAAAGTACAAACGCGTTATATTTGCATCCAAATATCAAAAAAGGCAAATTTTTCAATGCGAATGCAGAATCAAAACTAAGAACAGTTTGTTTATATGCCAATACAAACATCTTATATTGAATAGCAAACACAATGTGTTTGGACACAAGTATACAATATTTGCGACAAGCTACAAACTCGTTATATTTGCATCCTAACAACAACAAAATACCAATTTTGCAGTGTGTAAGTAATTATGGTCAGCGGAAAACAATAAAGTATGCACAAATATTAAAATAGTTATTGCAAACATATGTATAATAATAATGAAATAGGAACCGTAGTTTGTGAATATTGGAATGGAGAATTTTTGGTATTTTATTTCGCATTAAGTGAAATATTATTAGACTATTTTCCAAAACTACTTTAATAAGGGATGATTTTTTTATGATGAACGTAGAAAGCACGACAAAATAACAGGTAATAACAATTGCCTGTAAACATTGTATTGTCTATTAGACAACAACAACAATAATTTCTAATGGGGACCGATGGTTCCCTAGAGATGGAAAGAAGTTGTTTGCAAATTTATGCTTGTGTGTATTGCTTGCGATATTTTTCGAACACTTGCATACTGGATAATTTTCAATTCAGATGAGTTTTCGTTTGCATTTAGTTTGGTGAATTTTTCAAAAGCAACATTCCAAACCACCGCTGATAAAGATCTGTGGCTAGAGGATGCATTTGCAAAACATCTTCTTTTTTAAACAACTATATCTCTATTTTTTGAGATATGATATTTTTTGAGCTTGACTAATAAAATAAAAATTACAGCAGACAGTTGTCCGAGGCCTTCGGCCACGGACTGTCCCTGCAGGCTATGTCAGAGACACGGCCATTAAGTTTAACGTAGAATACGCCATCCGATAAGACAGAAAACATATATAACAATAAATTCATTTGCTTATATTATTTATCATTTATTGTTATATATGTTTTCTGCTTATCGGATGGCGTATTCTACGTTAAACTTAATGGCCGTGTCTCTGACACAGCCTGCAGGGACAGTCCGTGGCCGAAGGCCTCGGACAACTGTCTGCTGTAATTTTTATATTTACCAACGGCATTTGATTCAAGTCCGTTTAAAAAAAAAAATATTATGTTCAATTTTTTTAAACTTAATTTAATTTATGTATTTCAATTAATATTTTTATTGAAATAAGTTCTGCGAATATTGAGAGGGCCGCCCTAATATTAAAAAAGGTTTACCTTATCGAGTCTTCGCATTAGCATTCGAGCGTTGTGTGAAAGCTTTACGCTTTACAATTTCAAAATTAATGTTACAACAGCTTTAATTGAAGCTTTCGCAAAAAAGCTTTATTACGTTAGCTTACTGTCTGTTTCACTTTTTACTAGATACATGTTGCCAAGCAACATTAGCTTGCTGTTCGTTTCACCTTTTTACTAGATACATGTTCCTAAGCAATGTTGAGCAACCAAAAACACTCAACCAAACACCACACATATGTTTGAGTGTATGTGTTTAAACAATTTTCATTTGAGAAATTAAAATACTAGAAATATATCAACCAATATGAAATGTATATCAAACGAAGATAACATCTTGATTTACCTACAAAAAAATTTTAAAAAAATTCATCTAGCCGTTTCCTAAATTCAATGAAATAAAGATTACAACAATAAAAACCTGACATGACTCCTCATACCGTAAGGTAAGACGTATTCTACGTCAAAAAGTTATTATATTAAGGGTAGGGCACATCATTGACAATATGAATGAAACACAGCATCGTTCCAATGGCTTTCACGACTTGCTTTACAGTACCTCATTCGATCTGTCCAATTTTTAGTACATTTTCGAATGTTTGGGTATTTATCTAGTGAACGACTGCGTCGGTTTCATTTCTTAAGGCCTCAATGGTCTCGGGATGTTTGCGAAACTGTTATATTTCACGCCGCCTTGCATTTCGCCCTGATTATACAGATTTTAAACACAGTATACGCGCTGAAAATTCGTCTTTTTGTTGTTTGGCTGCAAATATAACGTGTTTGTAGCTTGTCGCAAATATAGCATTCTTGTGTCCAAAGACATTGTGTTTGCTATTTAATATTACACGTGGAGCTACAATGATTAATTGGTTATAATATATGTTTTTATTATCGAAATGTGGCTTTGTTTGTTGAAAACTGCGGAAAACAAAAACGTGATAGACAACAAAGAAAACAAAAAAGCATCAGATCTTATTAATGGAAATTATGGTATTAATGGAAACAATGCTTGAAAACATAGTAAAAAATGTGTTTTTGTCCACCTTTTAAAACTTTTAAAATGACCCTTGGTGATTCCTAAAATATTTCGTCTCTAGCACTAAAATAGCGTTATTTTGTTGAACATCCCTTAAAAAATTATGTGTCGGGACATGTTTTTACATGTGTTATACACTGTTGGATGCGCCCTAAAATACCCTTTCATACGGTACAAATATTGTATATTTTGTCTTTAGCTAAAGTACAAATTTCTTTGAAAAACTAAAAAAAAAAAATTTTTTTACATAAATTGTACACATAAATGGGTTTTTTTTTAATTTGCATTGGATTTTAATTTGCATTACTTTCTCTAATGCAAATGCAAAAGAATTACCATTGTTCGCAATGCCAATTAAAAAATTTTGAATTTGCATTTGCTCAGGCAATGCAAATGCAGGTTGTGGAATCGGATGCCAATTGTAGTGAAGTATGGGAATGCTTTTAATTATTTTGAGTTTGTTTGACTGCTGGCAATTCTGTTTTTAAAGTATTTTATATGTGGAGATTTGTGGCTTCGATAGGTGTTGCCTCGTTGTAATTTCAAATTCATAGACCTGTACTGTATAAAATGATTGAAAACCAAAATTATCAGATATGAAGGAAATGCTTTGAAAATAAATACAATTGCCAACGGTATTGGAAGTTTTTTGGATTTACATTTGGACAGGAAATTGAAATTAAACAACAAATTATAATTGGCAAATAATTAATTATTATTTGATAATTAAATAATTTAATAATTAATTTTAGTTTTTCAAAGAAATTTGTACTTTAGCTAAAGACAATATATACAATATTAGTATGGTTAGTAGGGTGTTTTAAGGCGCGACCAATGGTGTATAAAACATGTCCCGACACATCCTTTGTTAGGGGATGTTCTACAAAATAACGCAGTTTTAAATATTTAGTACGGAGGGGTTTCTGATTTATCTGCCAGATTGCAGAAATTCTAAATAATCAAAATTTGGTTAAGATCACCTCGGAAAATGTATTACGAAATAAAAGCAGTATATCTATAAAATAATGATCTCCTTGTCAAATGAAAAGATTTGATACCTATTTAGGCCTGGTTATAACGTAATGTTCCCACCGTATTGAAAACGCGAAAGAAGCTGAAACACGTATTTACTTAAATCGACTAAAGATAAAAATATGTCAATCTGACATTTAAATCAGAAAATATGCAGTACTAGAAACTTACAAATGATATTTTTTTTCCTGATTATTCCTAGAAAAAGGATGTGTAAGGACATGCTTTGGCATGATTTTTATATCGTGGAATGCGCCTTAAATAAGCCTATCACATGATATGAATATTGGATACATTGCTCATGGTTAGAGTACACAACTCTTTGAAAAACTATAAAAATGCCTTTCTTAACCCTAGAACGTCATCCTTATTTTTGTACACTAACGTCATCTTTCGTCATTATCACTTCGACCTATTTCAAGGCGCTATATATAATATCGTGAGCAAAAATTGGAACCAAAATTAATGTTATTTTGTTATTTAGTTAAATTTTAATTAATGTTCAATAAAAAATGAGTTTGGAAATGACTAACGCTAAACGAAAAATGAGGTCAAAACAAACGGAAAAACATAGTTCAGCTCGAAAATAAAAACACGCGTCATCGTTTTGACGTAGGATGACGGTGCAGGGTTAAAAATGATACACCTCATGGGATCTTAATGCTAGACATGAAATATTTTGGGAATTATCATAAAACAAACGAAGGTACATTTTGAGAGGTGGGCAAAAGGAACTTTTTTGCGAGTTGGTCTAATATAAAGTACATGGTTCCTGCAATATGTTGCTTGGGCTGATATTTCCAGGGTGTAGATGGCAAGTGGCATGTAGCCCCGTCCTGTTTAAACCATACATCGTTCATGTCATCCTCTTAACTTATAGGAACAAAAAGTCTCTCGTTGTGAATGAATTGGCTTCTCCTCGAGGACGTGTGGATTTTCCGAGCTCAAATGCAACAATTTTATTTCTTAATGTGGCGCCAAAGGTGAAAAAGGGCTTCATCGTAAAATGTAGTTTTTCTGTAAAAATTCTTATCTTCAGCCAAGCTGCGAAAACGCATTGAGGCTTCAGTTCTTGGACTCATTGGACTTTATAAGCCTTCATACAGAAGAGGTGTTTATACAAAATTCTGCGCAAAGAAGTGCGAGATATTTTTAATTGCTGCGAACGGTAGCGAGTTGATGTTGATGGCTGTTCGAGCACATTTTCATGTACAGCGGTAATATTTCCCACTGAACGTACGGAATGAGCATATTCACGAGTTTTTCCCCAATACGTTAGTATTCTTTGTCAAAAATTGAACCACAAACTGTTTTGATGGAACTGTATATCTATCGAATTTATTTCGTAGATTTCTTACGGTTTGAGTTGAAAACTCAGAATTTTGTAAGAAACTTTTGACGTAGAATACGTCTTACCTTACGGTATAGGGAGTCATGTCAGATTGTTATTGTTGTAATCTTTATTTCATTGATTATGAGGAAACGGCGAGATAACTTTTTTTAAAAATTTTTTTGTAGGTAAATGAAGATGTTATCTTTCGTTTGATATACATTTCATATTGGTTGATATCTTCCTAATATTTAAATTTCTCAAATGAAAATTGTTTAAACACATACACTCAAACATATGTGTGGTGTTTGGTTGAGTGTTTGAGTTTGTAGCGTGAACACAAACTATGCTGCTGTTTCAGTGTGGACACAAACCTTCGGCTGTTGTTTTGATTGATGAAATATTGAAATTTCGTATATTTACTTATGTATTTAAGTGAAACAAAATGTTAAATGTGAATTTGAATTTAACATGGATATATATAATTATAAAAAATATAAATCAAATTGATTTGCGTCTGTTATTTATCATTTAACCTTACTCTTTTAATTTAAAAACATATTTATCCTATTTTTCCTACCATAATCTTATGTATATTATCAAAAGTAACTATCAAATAAATAAATTCAATTGCTTATGAAAACTCCTGTTTTAGGGGTATTTTTTACCCTTTTCCACAAAAAGAACAAAAAATATCCATATATAATTGACAAATTGGCCATCTGCTTCTAATTAAAGCGTCTTAAAAAATTTCAAATTTTACATGGCCCACCCTTTCTTATAATTATGTGTTGACATATTCAAATATTTATTTTGGAATGAATTTCCTTATCCCACGTTGCGGGATGGGGGCTGAATGAAAAAAAATTAAACACTATTATGCTACAATCCAGTATTATCAACTATATTTGGTACTTTTGCTTTGGTTTGCGTCTAGACTACCATATGTTGGGAAAGTCTTTGTTTAATGGGAAGTTTTCTAGGTGGAGCCTGTAACCAATATTTAGTATATATTGCAGTTCTGAACCCAATAAAAAGTAAATTTAGAAAAGCCAAAGTGAAAGAAGTTAAAAAAAGTTTTTTTTTTTTAAATAATTTAATTTCAAACAAATTTAATTTCTTAACAAAAGTAAATTTTCTCAAAAAAATACCTATTTATATTCTTAACCAAAGTACATTTTCTTAAAAAACTACCTTATCTTAAAGAAGTACATTTGTTTAAAAAAAGTAAATTTTCCACAAATACTACCATTTTCTGAGAAAAAGTAATTTTTTTAAATAAGTATCTTTTTTTAAATAAGTAAATTTTCTTTCAACAAATTGCCTTTTCTTAAAAAACTACCTTTTCTTTACAGAGTAGCTTTTTGGAGAAACAAAATAACTTTTCTTGAGATCAATTCTAAAAACAATTGTAAAAAAAACTTTTTTTTCAATAAAATACCTTCACTTAAAAATATACCTGTTCTTAGTAAAAACATAAAAAACAGAATCAGTGAAATTGCGATTTGGCGGATCCGTTTCGAACCCGTTTCGAGTCCGTTATACATAAAAAATTGAATCAGGGAAATTGCGATTTGTTGCATCCGTCTCGAATTCATTTTCTTTCCAAAGTTCGGTACGAGTTCGAGACGGATCCGAAAAAGTACAAAAAACAATTCTCGTTTTCGACAGGAATTTCAAACGAAATCGAATTCGTTATGAGTCCGTAACGGACCTCCATATCGGACAAAATGTCCAACAAAAAGTAAATTTTGCAGGGAAATGTTTTATTGGTCCCATGCTCATAGTGCACTCTCACAGAAGATAAAATTGAAACCGTAATACGGTTAACCCTAACGGACCTCCATATCGGACAAAATGTCCAACAAAAAGTAAATTTTGCAGGGAAATGTTTTATTGGTCCCATGCTCATAGTGCACTCTCACAGAAGATAAAATTGAAACCGTAATACAAGGTGGCACAAAAGTAAACTTCCGATGTTTTTTGGCTGTAATTTAAAAAAAAAAATGAAAAACTTTGATTCTTCTTGTGGATTATTTTTATTTGGTCTTTTAATTTTTTTTACATCAAGTCGAGAATATGATGTCATGTAAATGGCCGCCGCCATGGTTGATTGTCATTTGAGCCCCTTTTATGGCATTTTCCATCACTTTGGCCAAAACTTCCGGCGATACGTCCTCACATTCTTCACGGATATTGTCTGTAAGAGCTGCAAGAGTCTGAGGCTTGTTGACATAAACCCGCGACTTCAAAAAGCCCCACAAAAAGAAGTCTGGAGCGGTCAAATCAGGCGATCTTGCTGGCCAGTGCAAATCGCCAAAGCGGGAGATTAGGCGCCCGGGAAATGCATCCTTCAGCATATCGGTTGTGGCACGTGCAGTGTGTGCCGTTGCACCGTCCTGTTGGAACCACATGCTTTCCAATCCCAATTCATCAAGTTGCGGCAAAAAGAACTCGTTGATCATTGCTCTGTAGCGCTCACCATTCACAGTAACCGTTTGGCCCGCGACGTCGTCGAAGAAAAAAGGTCCGATGACTCCTCCAGCGAAAACAGCACACCATACAGTGACTTTGAGCGGGTGTAATGGCTCTTCGTGGGTTACACGCGGATTTTCAGTGCCCCAGAAGCGTAAATTTTGCTTATTTACGTACCCGCTAAGATGGAAATGGGCCTCATCACTCATGATTATTTTTGATGAAAAATCATCTTCCTCTGGTCGATTATTGGTCAAAAAAATAGTCAGCACTATTCCGCGTTCTGGAGCAGTGTAGCGTAACATTGTTTATTAAAGTGTATTTCACATGTGTTTACTACACAAATGCCAAAACAGAACTGACATTAGGGGCCAATCGCAAAATTTATAGCATTTTCTGATAGGCGGATTACTTTTGCGCCACCTTGTATATCCGTAATTTTCACGATAACCAATGTTTTTTGCCTCAAAAGGGTCGATATAATTTTAATTTCATCTTTGTAGATGATGAACACTTTTCTTCGCCACTGTAAAAAAATTCATATGCATCATGTGGCATTGCGATGTACATGTATTCATTGCATAAACTTATACACACATAGAGACACCAAATGCATCTATATGTATATGAGCATGAGATTTACTGGTTTGAGTTTAAATTTCAAACTTTATTTCTTACTTTGCATGTAAATTTAATAGAAATGTGTGTGTGTTTTAGAGATAGAGAGTGTGAGTGTGTGATTTTATTTGAGTGTGTCGGCATGTGTGTGAGTGTTGTACTATTTATATAAATTAGTTTTTGGCAGATTTCCGTTAAATTTCCATAAACAAGTCACTGCAACATGGATTTATATAAATGCCATTCATCAGGATATTTTATTTAATTTTTTTTAATTTGTTTCTTTTCATCTGCAAGTCAATTTATAATGCTGAACTCTATTAAATTTTAAAATTAATCTTTGACAAAAAGGACAATTACTTTGAATTTGTGTAATTCTTGAGATATTTGTATAATTTCCGGTCTAATCTGTTATTTATGACAAAAATAATTGGAAGTTCATTTGAGAAATAGTTAAACTAAATCAAATTAAAAAGTCACATAGCAATAGGTTACACAACACAGGGATTTATTGATTACAAGTCTTAGAGAATTAAAACGATTTTGATTGAGTAAAAAGTTTAAACATGTGTTTTATATAAATTGATGATCCATATCGAAGCATATACAATTCGCATTAACAGATTTTTAGCTATGCCCAATGATGTCTGTGGCTGACAGAAGTGCTACCTTATGAAACTTGCAGCCTATCAAGTTATATTACCTTTCTCTAGATGTAGAGGAGATTGTAGAAAGTAAGTGATATTGTTTGCGAGAATAGGCTTAAACTTACCACACTCTTGATTTATCATTTGACGTCGTGTTGTAAAAAACCTTCAAACTTGATTATGCATCCTTCTTCAAATGACATATATCACTTCAAAAATGAATCAAAAGACCTATAAAATATCGATCATCGTTCATATGTTCTTGCTGGTAACCGATAAGTTCTTACACTTAAACAAATCACATAGTATTGTCCTGCTGCAACCACTTTTCTACTAAGTTCAAGTAAGTCACATGCCACATACATAGAATCATTGTGAGACTATATTGAAAAACAATACTATAGGCACTGTCAGAAGGTATACATACATCAAAGTCTGATAAATTTAAACTAATGGCGCACACGTCTGAATACATTACACGCAGAAGAATTTTGTTGTTTGCATACAAATTTAACGTGTTCGTAGCTTGTCGCAAGTATAGCATTCTTGTGTCCAAGCACATTGTGTTTGCTATTCAATATTATATGGATGAGACACAATGATTAATAGGTTATAATAAAAATGTTTGTGATCCAAATACACCTTTGTTTGCTGAAAACTGGTGAAAACAAAAACGTGACAATCAACAAAGAAACAAAAAAGAAGCCGATCTTTAATTCATGAAAACAATGATTGCAAACATATACAGGGTGTCCCCTAAACTTTTGTCTAAACTTAAACACGTGATAGCTGAGAACAAAAGCTACAATGTTTGTTCTTACGCCAATTGCCTAGGTCGCTTCGTTTTCGAGATATTCGTGTTTAAAATAATTGCATTTTTGAATGCATTTTCAATAAATGCATAATCTACTTTTTAAATGAAAAAGTAATATCATTGAAAATTGCTTCAAAATTGATTTTAAATAATTTATTTTTTCGTTTGAAATGAAAACGAATTTTTTTTAAAATGTTTTCAATTAACGAAAATTTTCAAAATGAGAGCCTTGTTGCGTTATGCACTTAGATAAGCGGTCTCTTATTTCAGTTGTAGTTGTATTAATAGTCATTTCCTGTCGCATTTGATTTAAAATCAATTTTGAAGCAATTTTCAATGATATTTCTTTTTCATTTAAAAAGTAAATTATGCATTTATTGAAAATGCATTCAAAAATGCAATTATTTTAAACACGAATATCTCGAAAACGAAGCCACCTAGGCAATTGGCGTAAGAACAAACATTGTAGCTTTTGTTCTCAGCTATCACGTGTTTAAGTATAGACAAAAGTTTAGGGGACACCCTGTATATCCTTCGCATTATTAACAAATTTTTACTACGCGGTCTAATAATATCTGCCCGGGTAGATTCAGAAATATTCAATGCCATTCGAATAGGTTAAATCACATATTTTAAAATAATTGACAAACTGTGAGTTAAAAAAACTGAAAAAATCCTTTTCCTGATCAGGAAGGAATGAATTCGAATACTGAATTTATTTAGGAAGAAAAAAATATGATCTTGAATCTGACGACGATGACGGTATATAATGCACGACTTCATGGGTCACATTTTTTGCATGATTCATCAGACCATTAGAGTCCCAACTTTTAGGTAGATAATTAAATTAATTGTTGACTGAGGTGTGAGCTTACTTTCTACTCACTGATTGGACCTACAGTTTTACTCCGGTTCCGAACGGTTTTCTGAGACGATGTTTCGTGGCTAAGTGGTCGATGGTGTCGACGGTAGTAAGCGAGCTGATCGTTGTCGAAAGAAATGTAAGTTGGTCAGAGCGGGGATCAAGCCCACCTTCTCATGTAACTGGAATATCAACAACACCGATAAAAAAATCCAATAATTGTTCGAACTCACGGGCGATGTGTTAACAACTTTTTGTTAAACGGTACCTGTACGATTTCTATGAACACATTAGTAAATGTTACATTGGAAAATAAAAAAACAGCGTTCAATCGTGGAGTGTTTGTGTGGGTGGTGGGTGTATGGGGGGGGGGGGGGGGTACCTAAAAGAAAAACTGTTAAGGGAATGCAAAGAGTGGAAAGTGTGAGTGTAAATTGTCATGTCACTTAACACCGTTTCTACTTGTTTTTGTATACACCGGGCAATGCTGAACATCAACTGCTCGCTTTGTTTGGCCATAGCAACAACAACGAAACAACCAAACACACAACATCATACATTCTTTGTCCGAAGTAGCTGACGTATTAGTGTGTCACATAACCACATGATTGCCATCTCAACAGCAACGAAACAGCCAAACACACAACATCACACATACTTTGTACGAAGTAGCTGACGTACACAATAACGTCGACTGCGCAAGCCCAAAAAATTTTGCGTGGCTATGCTTTATATCTCCGTTCAACCACAGCAACAGACACATGTATACATACATACATTATTATGTTAATACATACGCTATAGACACAATTTCGTTTGCCTCACCCCTGCCACACCACTCTTTCATTGCTCTCTTGCTCGGTCATTTTTGTTTAACACGTCATTATTCTCTTTCGCAGTCGCAGAAAATCTGGTTTTAGCAGCAGCATAAAATCTGGTTTTAGCAGCAGCATAAAATCTGGTTTTAGCAGATTTTGACTTTGATAGATTTGGTCCCTATACGCCGCTATAGATGTTAACACATCAAAAAAAAAAAAATATCTACTCGGGTAGATACTATTAGTGCGAACGATATGCTGTATCATTTGAAGCTTAAAGTGATCACGAATTATGATGCGGAATTGGTGACAAATTGATTAATCGTACTCGAATTTAACACAGGATTGTCGTATGTAATGATGCGGAATTGGTGACAAATTGATTAATCGTACTCGAATTTAACATAGGATTGTCGTATGTAAAAATTACTTCTTAATCCTTCACTAAGATTCCCATATAGTGTATTCAAAACCAGAACCGTATGTCGGTTTCCTAAAAATGTATATTTTCGAAGAACCAGGTTTTTCGGTGTTTACACTACTGATATAACGCCTCAGAATTACACACCTAGAGCCTTTTTCAAAGCTAACTATGGTCACTGGCCCCATCAGACAGACACAGAAGACTTTTTTTTGCTGAAATTAGTTGTTCAATGGCAATAGAAGTCACATCTGCTAAATCCGAATTAGATGAAACTTCCGGAACTAATTGTGTATGTCAGCAGAAATGTTCAGTACAGTATTCACACTCAAAAAGTAGATATTCAAAAACGTCCAAAGGAATATTTACTCAGCGATAATTTTGCCTAATTGAATAAGTCAAATATGGATTAGGTTGAAAGGGAAGCCCATCATTTGAGTTTAAAAACAAATAACCATTGTGGTTCCTTTAGAAGAATTGAAAGGAGAAAGGAATAGCCCTAGAGAAGAGGAAGAATGTAGAAGACTTTGACCATCATTTTCAAGGCAATGTATTCGATAGTCGATCTCAAAATTCAAAGAGACGAATTAAAAAACCAACCCGTAAAAAACCTAGTTTTTGACTATAAATTCTTTATATATGACCACGCCCCTTTGTCCAATCCCGCCCATATTTGTAGCAGGTCTTAGAATATATACACCTAACCAAAATACCCAATTTTGTTCAAATACCGTTAAGAGTAAGCTTGTAATATGAAACTCCCATACATTAACTAAAACTTAAAAAATTGGTCGTAAAACTCAAATTAAAAAATGTAACTGTCACTTTGGGAAGTAGTTGTGAATCAAATTTGGATGATTAAGTCGAACTTCAACAGTCAGCTAAAGAAATCGATGTTAGTTTTACAGTAAAACTGTTGTTTACAAACAAAACTTTTTTTCTGATATGAATAAATACATTTTCAGATATCCATTTTTGTGTCATATGCCTTATGTGTCAAATGTTGAACTTTAATGAGATTTGCAGGTAAGTAGGTCAATGAACAATTAATCTCTTGAGCTTAATTTGTAGAGCAGCATTATTCTACTCATCCGGTGCAAAATTTTCTACATAAAAAGTCATAAAACTTCCTGCTTGTAGAGTCAAAATTTGAAATAAGTGTCAAAAATGAGGTTATTCAACATTTTGCCAAAAAAGTCGGCGGAAAAAATATTTTTTCGCTTTGTAATAGTAGCACGATTTTTCTGCGATTCATAAGCTACATTTCAGTCAAAAATAGTAGTATGAAATTTGCAACCGTTTCTGATATATTGGCTCTCACAAATATCCACTCAACATCTGAAAATTTGAAACGGCCACCTCAGGGAAAAATCCTTTAGGTAATCGTCATCATTTTGGATGCACAAACGAGCCGTCATAGTGGTGCATGATTTGCAGAACGACTGTCGCACTGTGTAAATTGTTGCGTCTATTTTTGAATTGCCTGTCGATAGTTCCGTGTATCTGCTTGAAGTACTTAAAAACGTCACGCTGGTTCGGCGTGTCAATGTAATAAATTTGGTGCGCAAAAACTTTATGGAACCCGAAAAGGAATTAAAATAAATTTCTAGAAGAAGCGGCAGATTCGGAGACACGGGGAAGAAAATGCATACAATAGCAGAAAAACATCAGTGATTGTCTATGGCGTAATACAAGGGCTGTTCATTGTTCCGCAGATTGACAGTAACTCGCCAGGTAACACAATTTTGAAAACTGAGTAATAATTTTATTGAATTATATTAATTACAAGTTCACAGATTCCAATGTTCAATTGCATGTAGTGTGCATCATAGAGGAGCATATCGTCACCTAAAATGCAAAAGGACGTAACAACATTTTCATCACTTTACAGGAGAGGCAAAAAATAGTTAGATATAGAATCGGAATTTTGTGAATAAAATTACCATTTTGGGCGGTAGATGTCTAAAAGTTTGTGGGAATATGTAGTGTAGTCAATTGTAAGTATAGGGGCATCGAAATTTTATATAAAATTACAATTCAAAGAAAAAACGTGGATTTATCAAAAACTTCATCTATTTTATCTTTTTAATAAATTCGTTGATTTTGAACTTACTTGTCAAATCGTGTATTTTAGTCAAACATATCGTAATCAATCAGAAAGAAAATTTGGCAATTTTGTTGTTACGTCATTTTGCATTTTAGGTGGCGATATACTCGTATACTTGTGTTTTTTAACAAGACATTCATGTGATGGTCCCCATTCTAAAGTTCCCAAAATTGCGCATGTTCATCTAATCATTTAAAACTTTTTTTAAATAATCGAATGTTGCGCAAAATAAACTACAGTGAACTAAATATGAATACTATAATATAATTATATTCAAAAAAGCTACCATAATTCCCATTAAACACAATATGTTTATGACATACGCATTTCAATTGAATTCGCATCAAATAGATTATGTTTGCAATTATGTTTGTGCAGTTTCTCCAAACATATATGTTATGCTACCAGCGATATATTTGAAACGTGTATTTTTTTCAGTGTGCACCTATTTGGAATACATTTAGTTTCTTTTTCAGTGTTGAACTATAAAACCGCAAAATGATTGATACCCGAAAAAGTGCAACTATCCCTCTGCATAAATAAAGGATCATTTGTTGCCATACAAAAAAAAATAAATTGAACCAACAGCAGCAGAAACAACAACACAACACCAACAGCATTTCCAATAAAAACTAATTGAATAATTATTTTTTCTAAAATGCAATTACGTTTTGTCGAGCTTCTTGCAAAACCTGCGACGAAGAAGAAAAATAGATTGAGAAAAAAAATCCATTAACAAATCATTGCGAAATTGTAGCCTGAGGTTGTTTACTTTTTAATCTAATTGAATCGAATTGAATCTCGCATCGCATCGAGTTGAATGCACTTTTGGCGATATATACATCCGTTTGCATGTTTTCCATTTCGACAAACCATTATTTCAATGGGTTCCATCGATATTATCGGCGTCATTTTCTTCTGTTATTTTTTTTTTAAAGTGAAACATACGAATAGAGTTAAATCATATTAATAGCTTTATCACGTTTGCTTTTGTATAAATAAACACGAAATATATATATTATATTTTATATAGTACGTGTAGTGTATTTTATTTGTCCAAAAGAAATGTTTTCAAGTGAGATGAAAGGATTGGTATTCAGAGGAATTTCAGTAGAAATAAAGGGAATTACGAAATTCCGGCACTGGTAAATGTTTCATTTGGCCAGTAAAGGTTCTCAGAAAAATTAGCTATGTTTACTTTTAATTAGTATATTGTCTTTACAAAGAACCATAACTATGTTTACAATATGTTTCCATTTATATGATACAATTTGGTAGTATAATTTGATGATATAATTTATCTAGGAATCATTTCACAGAATGAACAAAACTAGTGAAACCGGTTAATTTGATGTATTCTTTCCTTTTTGGGTTTTCGTTTTTAATGAAAAATATTTATACATAAAGTACTTGTCGAAAATAAATACAAAACCAAAATATAAAATGTAAAATTGAATTGAATTGACTTGAGTTGAACCTCTTTGAATTGAAATGAACTGAATTGAATTGAATTGAAATGAATTAAATTAAATTGAATTTAATTGAATTGCACTGAATTGAATTGAATTGCATTGAATTGAACTGAATTGGACTGAACTGAATTCAATTGAAATGAAATGAATCAAATTGCACTGAACTGAATTGAATTGAGTCGAAATGAATTGAATTGAATTGAATTGAATTGAATTGATTTGAATTAAATTGTATTGAATTTGATTGAATTGAGTTGAGTTGAACTTCTTTGAATTGAAATGAACTGAATTGAATTGCATTTACTGGAATTGCATGAAATGAATTGAATTGAACTGAATTGAATTGAATTGAATTGAGTCTAAATAACTTAAATTTAATTGAATTAAAATGCACTGAACAAAATTGAGTAGAAATTAATTAAATTGAATTGTATTTTATTTAATTGAATTGAAATGAATTGACTTCAATTAGAATTGAAATGAACTGAACTGAACTGAACTGAACTGCATTGAATTGAACTGAACTGAATTGGATTGAACTGAATTGAATTGAAATGCATTGAATTGCAATTAACTGAATTGAATTGAGTCGAAATGAATTAAATTTACTTGAATTGAATTGTATTGAATTGAATTGAATTGAAGTGAATTGAATTGAATTGAATTGGATTCAAATGAACTGAATTGAATTGAATTGCACTGAACTGAATTGAATTGCGTCGAAATGAATAAAATTGAATTATATTGCACTGAATTGAATTGAATTACCATGAATTGAACTGAACGGAATTGAATTGAACTGAATTGAAATGAAATGAATTGCACTGAACTGAATTGAATTGAGTCGAAATGAATTAAATTGAATTGTATTACATTTAATCGAATTGAATGGAATTGAATTGAATTGAATTGAATTGGATTGAATTGAATTGAAATGAAATGAAATGAATTGAATTGAATTGAATTGAATTGAATTGACTTGAATTGAATTGACTTGAATTGAATTTGAATTGAAATGAACTGAATTGAATTGCATTGAATTGCACTGAATTGAACTGCACTGAATTGGACTGAACTGAATTGAATTGAAATGAATTGAGGTGCACTGAACTGAATTCAATTGAGTCGAAATGAATTAAGTTGAATTAAATTGCATTGAATTGAATTGCATTGAATTGAACTGAACTGAACTGAATTGGATTGAACTGAATTGAATTGCATTGAATTGAACTGAACTGAATTGGACTGAACTGAACTGAATTGAATTGAATGGAACTGAATTGAATTGAATTAAATTGAATTGAACTGAACTGAACTGAATTGGATTGAACTGAACTGAATTGAATTGAATTAATTTGAATTGACTTGAATTGAATTTGAATTGAAATGAACTGAATTGAATTGAATTGAATTACACTGAATTGAATTACACTGAATTGAACTGCACTGAATTGGACTGAACTGAATTGAATTGAAATGAATGGAATTGCACTCAACTGAATTGAATTGAGTCGAAATGAATTAAGTTGAATTAAATTGCATTGAATTGAAGTGAATTGAAATGCATTGATTTGAACTGAACTGACCTGAACTGAATTGGATTGAACTGAATTGAAGTGCATTGAATTGAATTGAACTGAATTGGACTGAACTGAACTTAACTGAACTGAACTGAATTGAATTTAATTGAATGGAGTTGAATTGAACTGAATTGAATTGAATTGACTTGAATTGACTTGAATTGAAATTGAATTGAATTGAATTGAAATGAACTGAACTGAACTGAACTGAACTGAACTGAACTGAACAGAACTGAACTGAACGGAATTGAATTGAATTGCATTGAATTGAACTGGACTGAATTGGTCTGAACTGAATTGAATTGAATTGCAGTGAACTGAATTGAATTGAGTCGAAATTAATTACATTGCATTGAATTGAATTGAATTGCATTGAATTGAACTGAACTGAATTGGATTGAACTGAAATGAACTGAATTGCACTGAACTGAATTGAATTGAGTCGAAATGACTTAAATTGAATTATATTGCATTGAATTGAATTGAATTGAATTGCATTGAATTGAACTGAACTGAATTGAACTGAAATGAACTGAATTGCACTGAATTAAATTGAGTCGAAATGAATTAAATTGGATTGAAATTGAATTGAATTGAATTGTATTGAATTTATTTGAATTGGATTGAATTGAATTGAATTGAATTGAACTGAATTGAATTGAATTGAATTGAATAGATTTGAATTGAATGAAATCAAAAGAATTGCACTGAACTGAATTGAATTGAGTCGAAATTAATTACATTGCATTGAATTGAATTTAATTTAATTGAATTGCATTGAATTGAACTGAACTGAATTGAACTGAAATGAACTGGACCGAACTGAACTGAATTGAAATGAAATGAATTGAATTGGATTGAATTGAATTAAATTGAATTGAATTGAATTGAATTGAATTGAATTGAATTGAATTGAATTGAATTGAATTGAATTGAATTGAACTGAATTGAATTGAATTGAATTGAATTAAATTGAATTGAATTGAATTGAATTGAATTGAATTGAATTGAATTGAATTGAATAGATTTGAATTGAATGAAATCAAAAGAATTACACTGAACTGAATTGAATTGAGTCGAAATTAATTACATTGCATTGAATTGAATTTAATTTAATTGAATTGCATTGAATTGAACTGAACTGAATTGAACTGAAATGAACTGAATTGCACTGAATTAAATTGAGTCGAAATGAATTAAATTGGATTGAAATTGAATTGAATTGAATTGTATTGAATTTATTTGAATTGGATTGAATTGAATTGAATTGAATTGAATTGAATTGAATTGAATTGAATTGACCTGAATTGAATTGAACTGAATTGAATTGAATTGAGTTGAATTGAATTGAAATTAATTGAATTGATATAAATTGGATTAAGCTGAATAGAATTGAATCGAATTGAATTGTACTTGAATTGAATTAATCTGAATTGAATTGAAATGCATTATATTAAATTGAATTGAAAAGAATTGGATTGAATTGAATTGAGTTGAATTGAAATGAATAGAATTGAATTGAATTGAACGGAATTGAATTGGTTTGATTTGAACTCAATAGAATTGAATTGAATTAAAATGAACTGAATTGAATTAAAATTAACTGAATTGAATTTTATTTAATTGTAATGAATTGAATTGATTTGAATTAAATTGAATTAAATTGAGTTAAGTTGAATTAAATTGAATTAAATTTAATTAAATTGATTTAAATTGAATTAAATTGAATTAAGTTGAATTAAATTGATCTAAATTGTTTTAAATTGAGTTAAATTAAATTGAATTGAACTGAATTGAATTGAATTGAATTGAATTGAATTTAATTGAATTGAATTGAATTGAATTAAATTGAATTGAATTGAATTGAATTGAATTGAATTGAATTGAATTGAATTGAATTGAATTGAATTGAGTTGAATTGAACTGAATTGAATTAAATTGAATTGAATTAAAATGAATTAAATTGAATTGAACTGAATTGAATTGGAGTGAATTGAATTGAATTGAATTGGAGTGAATTGAATTGAATTGAGTTGAACTGAAATGAAATGAATTGAATTGAAATGAGTTGAATTGAATTTATCTGAATTGAATTAATATAAATTGGATTAAGCTGAATTGGATTGAATTGAATTGATACAAAATGGATTGAGTTGAATTTCAATTGAAACGAATTGATTAGAATTGTACTTAAATTTAATAGATTTGAATTGAATTCAATAGAATTGAATTGAATTGAATGGAATTTAATTGAAATGATTTGTATTGAATTGAAATGAATTGAATTTACTTGAGGTGAACAAAAATATAAATAATTAATGGAATTTTGAATTTCGAACTTGAAACCGGAACGCAGGGAGAAACCAGAAGTCTTGAGAAATGAATTTTACAGCAGCTGTGGTGACTCAGAGAAGGTGGAGTCAAAAGAACACCGACTGTATCTGTGCAGAAAGCGGCGAGTTACACTAGTCTCACGTTTCTCTGTGGCATTAGTAAATCTGTCTGATGTTAGCATTGGCCAACTATTGAGCTGATTAAAGAAATCAAACTGGTTCAACAGGAGGGACTGGGAAATCTGATCTTTTACCTTTTGTCCCTGTAGTATTACAATTTGTCCCTTTTGTTTCTTAGTGAGCTTGACATACAGTATGCCACTCTAACGTAGTCTAACCTAACTGTTGGTTAGCTCTGACTATATGTGATGGTAATCAGTGATGGTGATAATGGCGCAAATATAATTTCCAATTTATCGCGGAAAGATTTCGGCAACATCGCGAAATACATCAAAATAATTTACGCAGTCATACAATAGTATAGAGTCCTAGGGCACTATAATGATACAGGGACTGGGTTGTATCTAGTCAGGCAATACAATTTTAATAATTTTGTAATAAGGTTATTTAATTAAATAAACTAAACATTTTGTGTGTCTATTAAATACAAATAATATTTTTCCACGAAAATATATTGTACATGCTATTTATTGTACATAATATGTTTGTTGATAAACAAATTATATTCTTGGAAACAAATAAATTGTATGACCTTAATTTTTAAATTGAAATTTTTTGCCTTAAAATACTATGCAAAGACCCTACCCTGTCTATCTACTGTAAAAATCTGTCATCATTTATTCTTTGCCTTCGTCGGAAAATTATATGACGCTGTTCATTATTATTATGATTTTTTGCTATCTCAAATTTAAAGGGCAGAAAATTTCATTTGGGGCAATTTCAGTTCAAAATTTAATTTACTTAGGTGATATTTATTTATTACGTAAAATAACAAAAGTAAATAAATGGTTTGCCATAACATCCCATGAAGAAATTTGGGAGACACTCACGTTATTATGCAGGTAATTTAATTTAAAGAATTAAAGTAACCTCGTTTAATTTTTGATTCGGTTGGAGCAACCGAATTTATGTTTATTTCAATCGAATTATTTCTTTTCAGGCCAACTCTGTTATGTCAACTTATTGAAATCTGCTTTACAATAATGCGATTGCAGTTAATCTTTTGAAAATATTTTTCATATTTTGGACTAGATTGGTAGCCCTTGGGTCTCGGTAGATTTGATTTATTTACTAATGTCCAAAATTGCACCACAAAGGGACTTCTTATCGCTCCCCTGTAATTGATTTTTGAAAAACGATTTTTTGATTGATTTGATTTTGATTTTTTTGAAAAAGAAATATTTAAAAATTGTTATTTTTTAAACTCAGGCTGCTGAATTTTGCAACAACATTTTTATGAAATTTTGAATTTACGTTTACATTAACAATTGGTCAACCCTTTTGTAATTAATGGAACTGACACAATTTCCAAATAAATACAAACACAAATGAGTGCATGTTCATTTATGTGTAAATAATTCAAAATGAAGTTCATTTAATGTAAACACAAATGAATTGTAAGTTATGAAAATTGAAAAAAAAACAAAACAATTTAATGCAACTAAATTTATCATATCGTACAAACAAACATATGAAGATTTAAAGAAAACTGACCTTTCTCAATAATTTAAGAGAGTTTTTTTTTGTGTTTTACAACATAAGAGAAATGTTGTAGTATACTCACTTACACAGTGAGAGTAAAATCATTTCATTGTTAACACTCATTGTAAATTGCTTACAACACGTTGAGGGATGTTCGTATACAACATGTTTGTGATGTAAAAATTCACGCCGAAAATGTTGTAAGAGTTTTCGACAATTTCAACTTCAGGTAACTTTTATGTTAGCTTTAGTCTGATGTCTAAATTACATGGAAGATGTTTAAGGTTACGGCAAATTTTTACGGAATATTTTCTTCAAGGATAAGTTTTGGTTTTGTATAGGTTTTTAAAGGAGGAGAGAGATAGTAAGGGTAAACATATATAATATTGCGAAAGATGAAACGAGTTTAAAAAAATCGACAAAGAATGTTTCGAAATATGTATCTTACTCCACATTTTCGAATGCTCTACAATATTAACTAAATGAATTACATATTATTTAAAAGTATAATATTTTGGATATGATTTTTAAGAACATAAATGCATGAATTTGATTTGTTTTTACATCAAAATGTTTTTTTAAAATCTGTACAGTAAAGTTAAGACGATTGTGGAATGAAATTTATTCTGGTGATACTTTTATACTCATTATCACCATCTCTGGGTATCTTACAGTTATAGCTAACTAAGAGATATGACTACCAATTTGTATGGAATTTTAAATATGTAACTGTTGGTTTCTTTATTTATTTAACTGTTGGTTAGCTTTAACCAGACATGGTGATAATGATTCTTCAAAAACTAATTACACTGTGGAACACATATGTCAACAAACATTAATTTTTTGAATTCTCATATGGATTATTTAAAGCATCGGTTGGCAACAGAGTCCGATGAACATGGTGAACGATTTCATCAAACATGTGCACCGATTGCACCTATATAAAGGGAAGAGTATTCATTCTCTAGTAGCTGACATATTCTGGACATTGTTTGATAGCGACAAAGAATTACCTAGAGCTAAAAGAAAAATGTAATAAATAAATTCTTTCTTAGATGTCCAAATTTATACGCATCTTCTATTTATAGATGTTATATCTACAGTTTTCTTTTATTCTGTGACTTATAGTGAAATTTTACGCAGAATATTTTTGCAATATAAACCAACCCCCTAGTATGCAGATTTGTGGGTCATTTGAGCGCCAACTCGGAATAAGTATGATATTAACCCTTAAATGGATTTTCAGTTTTGACTTATTTTTGTCATTCAAGTTGAGTTTTGAGTTTTGGTGTGTTAAGAAACTTATAGTAGAATTTTATAAGGAATATATTTTGTGGTACATTTTAACCCGTTACATCCTTGTTTTGGAGGTGTTTTTAACCTTTACCTTTTACCCTTTTCGACAAAAAGAACAAAAAAGGGTCGTATATTGAAGCGAAAATATATGAAATGTTTCTCACGAAAATGTTTCTCATAAATTTTTACATAACATTTTTTTTACAAAAAATCCTATACCTAAAATGTATGAAACCATGTTCCTATGCCGATCCATCATAAGAATGTCCAAAATGGGTAAAATTTTACCCCCCCTTAAAAATAAAAGCTTAAAGTTTCAAAACACCGATATACGTATATTAACGCACGTTGCGGGATGAGGGCTAAATGAAAAAAAAAATAAAAACAACTTTTGTTTTAACACTATTATATTGTTTACTTTTGCTTTGGTTTGTGTCTAGACTAACTAGATGTCTCACATATACTGGGGAATTTCTTGTTTAATGGGAAGTTTTCTAGGTGGAGCCTGTAACCAATATATAGTATATATTGTAGTTTCGAACCCAATAGAAAGTAAATTTAGAAAAGTCAAACTGAAAGAAGAAAAAAAGGTAAATTTTCTAAAAAATATAAATATTCATATTCATAAACAAAGTACATTTTCTTAAAAAAAACCTTATCTTAAAGAAGTACCTTTACTTAAAAAAAGGAAAAATGAAATTTTCTTACAAAAAGTACCTTTTCTTAAAAAAAAGTTATTTTTTTTAAATAAGTAAGTACCTTTTCTTAAAAAAGTAAATTTTCATACAACAAATTTCCTTTTCTTAAAAAACTAAAATTTTTAAAGAGTAGTCTTTTTATGAAACAAAATAACGTTTCTTAAGATAAGTACCTACTCCTACAAATGTACCTATTCTTGAAAAAAGGATCAATTTAAACAAAATTCCCATTTCTTAAAAAAAAACCTTTTCTTCAAAAAATACCTTCTCTTAAAAAATACCTTTTCTTATAAAAATTACTTTTCTTAAAAGTACCTTGTCTTAAAAATAAAATAATACATTTTCTTGAGATAAGTAGCCTTCTGAAAATAAGTACAGTTTCTTAAAATAGTTACCTTTTCCTAAAAAGAGTACCAGGTCGGTAAAAAGTACCTGTTCTTAGAAAAAGTACTTCTTTGCAAAAAAAATCATACTATGGCTTTTCCTTAAAGAAAGTACTTCTTCTTAAAAATAGTACAGTTTCTTAAAATAAAAATTAGCTTTTAATAAAAGAAGTACCTCTCTTTAAAAAGGGACCTTTTCGGGGAAATATAATACATATTCTTATAAAAAGCACCTAGAAATATACTTAAAAAAAACGTTATATAGGGTGGTTCAGTCACGATATTCTATGCGTATATGTTTACAAAGCCGTGTGGGTCCTAACCTCCTAACTATTCTCCAGGGTTCGTATTTCGTTGGTAATGGGGTACCCTGGGTTACTCTAAGTGATGCCATATTAAACACATTTATTGGTTACAACCTCCTAAGGAGTTAAACAAGTTATTAGTTTTGCGATTGGGCGCACCGTTTCCGGGTAATAGCAATTTTTTTATTTCAGCGATTTGCTTATTTTGGCGATTTTTTGAAAAGAAGTTCTTCCATACGAATTGGACCACTTTATCAAAAACCCTTAGAAACTTCCATAAACTGACTATTTTTTTGATTGGACGCTCAGTTTCCGAGATTTTTCATTCGAAACATTTCAGTTTTATCGATTTTTTTTAAATAAAAGAGGTGATACCGTACTAAAGACATCCATCGGTTAAAGCCTTCAACGGATGTAAAAAATTTATTATTTTTGCAATTTGCCGCACCGTTTCCGAGTTATGGCCAATTTTTTATTTTGGCGATTTTTTAAAAAAAAAATTTCTTCCATACGAATTGGACCACTTTATTAAAAACTCTTACAATCCCGGAAAAATTTTATATTTTTTCGATTGAATGCTCCGTTTCCGAGAAATACAGCTTTTTTTCTATTTTTTTCTTAGTTTCGATCAAAAATAGGGATGGGTTAGCATGTGTAATGGATAATTCCTCATCGTTGTGGACAACTACCCATTATTTTCCCCATTACCTAATGGTCGTTTTAGCGATTTTTATTTCAAACATTGCAATTTTAGCGATTTTTTTTAAAAAGTGATGCCGTATTAAACACATCCATTTATTTCCAGTTATAACTATTTTTTCTAATTTTTTCATATTTTCATTTTCTTAGTTTGGCGATTTAAAAAAAAAGGTGGGGATGAGTTTCCGTGGGTAATGGGTAAAGACTGCATACCCATTTCCCATGTGTAATTGGCAATCGTGATGGGTAATTCCACATCGTCGTGGGTGACTACGTTCATAAACGTTCATTACCCATTCCCCACAGCGATGTGTATGGTTTACCAATGTGGGGTAAATAAGAACTAGTCTATCATCACGATCATTAACTTGTACTGAATCACGTTCTCAATTCATTGTTTATTGGAACGAAGTTCCTTATCGCTCGTTGCGGGATGGGGGCTAAATGAAAAAATTTTAAACAACTATTTTTTAACCGTATTATGCATTATTCTGCATACTTTTAGGATTTGGTAATTATTACTAGATTTGTATAGTCAGCGACGTATGTATATGAGGTTTGTGTTTTGTCATATTGGCTTCAATGGAAGATATTATGACATAATTACGGCTAAGGAAAGCGGGCTTCGCTGAACATGTTGGAAGTGTAAGGACTTTGAAGTTGACTTTTTTGATGTATTAACATATATAGGCGCACAAAGTGAGTACAATCAAACACAATTTGTCCGACTGCGATCACACAAATTGTCAGACTGCGATCACACAGATTGTCCGACTGCGATCGCAGATTGTTTGGTGTTAAACTCCTCCGAAACGGCTGAACCGATTTGTATGAAATTTTGTGTGCATATCGGGTAGGTCCCAGAATCGGCCAACATCTATTTTTCATGCCCTTAAATGATAAGAGTGAACCACCGCTATATAGAACACAGATTTGTCCGACTGCGAAACACAGATTGTATGGGTGGGCGTATATAAAAATGAGATAGCAAGAGAGCAACGAAAATTGTGTGAATTTATGTAGCGTATGTACGAACATAACAATGTATGTATGTACATGTGTCTGTTTCTTTGCATTCTCTTTGTGTTTTGTGGGTATAAAATAAAAAGTATTAAGCAAGAAAATAATGACACTTTTCTTTAAATATTTGTAAGTGTTATTAAGTATTAATATTATTTTAATGAAACGTCATCATATGATTGATTGAATGCTCATTTCAATTCTATATATTAACTTCACCTGTCTGTATTTAATCCTTTTCCCGTAATCCAATCGAGCTGAAACTTCGCAGGCAAACTAATGGCGACAACAGAAATGAACTGTCAAAATATCGGCGGGATTGGACAAAGGGGCGTGGTCATATATAAAGAATTTATTGCCAAAAACTATGTTTTTTACGGGTTGGTTTTTTTTTATTATAAATTATAAATAAAATGTGGGGGCGGAGCACTCTCAGAGCAAAGAGAATAATGACGTATTATACGTATAACAATGAGATAGCAAGAGAGAAACGAAAATTGTGTGAACTTGTGTAGCGTATGTATGTTCATGTGTCTGTTGCTTTGCATTATCGTTGTTATTTGTGGGAATAAAACAAAAAGTATTAAGCAGGAAAATTTTCTTGCACTGGTCTTTAAACACTTGTATGTATTAATATTCTTTAAATGTAATGCCATCACATGTTTGAACGCTCTTTTTTATTTTCCAATGTAACATCTAATAATGTGTTCATAGAAATTGAACAGGTACCGTGTAACAAAAAGCTGTTAACACATCGCCCGTGTGTTCGAACATTCACTGGAATTTTTTAAAAAATACATTGCAGAACATTCATTCTTAAATTTTTTTTTTTATTTTACACAAAGTACCTTTTCTTAAAGATCCATTTAAATTATCGTACTTTTCAACGGGCGCCTTATACGTGTTGGAACTAACTAATACATAATATATAGCGAAAGAAACTTCATTCCAACCAAGTGCCCCATGACACCTCATGTGATTTTATTTATTAATAACAATAACGACAAACGTACACGCGAATACACACGGTCTAAGAATTGAAAAAGAATGCGGATAGTCGATACAGAGAGTACTTGTACAGCAGCGCCCTCTCCTAGCGCTGAGAGATAAACAAATTATAACATTCACAGAAGATGAACTTTTCTAAATCTTACAGACTACGTAAATAAACCGCAACTTCATGGATATCTGAGAGAGCTAAAAGGACGGTGAACGACATCAAGTAATAAATCGTTTCCGTTAGACATTCCCAGGAACTCATCCGAAGATTTCACATAGCGTCGCACTTTTAAGTAGCGTTCACAATGGCAGCAACGAATTTGTAATTCAAGCCTTCTCGTTCCCACTCACAGTATTGCATATAATGCCCTCTCATGTTTTTCGTGAAATTGGAATTCAAATTTGTCATAGTAGTAGGTTCTACTTCTACTTCAAATTGGAATTTGTTCGAATCAGATTATTCTACTGACTGCTAGGGGCGCTCTACTTCGAATTTTGTTTTAAAACTTGAAAGTATGAATGAAAATGTAAACATTTTGTATCAAAACAAACATTTTAATAAATACTATTATCTGTAGAATCTGCCAATAACAATAGTTTCACATATAATTATAATTTTTTATTACCAAGAATACAACACTGTCGCTGACTTTCGAACAAATCAGCTGATGCAAATGTGAAATGTGTAGTTGTTTGTAGTAAGTGTAGTTCGCGCCAATTTTATTAATAAACAAAAGAAAAAAGTTTAAAAAAAGCTGACATTTTCAGGTTTATCGAAACCGTCCAAGGCCATGACATATTATGGAACATAAGTTTCTAAACATTTCTATAGAAAAATTTGAAAACATTTCTAAAGAAAAATTTGAAAATATTTCTATAAAAAAATTTTAAATTTTAAAACTTTTCTATAGAAAAATTTTAAAACTTTTCTATAGAAAAATTTGAGAATATCTCTATAGAAAAATTTGAGAACATTTCTATAGAATAATTTGAGAACATTTCTATAGAAATGTTTTTTCTTTCAAAAAATTTCTATAGAATAATTTTAAAACAATTCTATAGAAAAATTTTAAAAGATTTCTATAAAATTTTACAATTTTTCTATAGAAAAATTTTAAAGCATTTCTATAGAAAAATTTTAAAACATTTCTAAAACTCTTCTATCGAAAAATTTGAAAAGTTTTCTCAAGAAAAACACAATACTTTTTGCTCCGGGTAGCTCTGAGGTCCGTCTGTCTCACATTTAATTTTTCTATTTTTTACTGTTTGCTTTTTCGTTTGTATTGCAATTCTCCATGGTTTTCAATCCCCAAATATGTGTACTGCTGTATAATGTAAACAATGTTGAAAGTCAGCTGTTTTTTCGAACTTATTCGAACAAATTTGTTGCTTGCATTGTGAGCGCCTGTTGAATTTGTTGCTATCATTGTGAACGAGCCTTTAAGGATGCGTTTTAAACCTTGTGGCTGTCGGTGGTGCAATGGTAGTGAGCGCGGCTCTTGTGCATGAAAACGTGGGTTGGATACCTGCTCTGACGAACTTCAGTTTCTTTCGACGGCGGCAACTCTTAAACAAATAAATTTTCTTAGAAAAATTTATTTACTTAAGAATGAAAAAATACCTTTTCTTTTCTTGAGATAAGTAGCCTTTCTGAAAATAAGCAAATTTTCTTAAAAAAATAACCTATTCCTAAAGTACCTGTTCTTAAAAAAGTACTCTTTGTAAAAAAAAATCATACTCTTTTGGATTTTTCTTACAGAAAGTACTTCTTTTAACAAAAATGTAACTTTTCTCAAAAAAAACATTAGCTTTTAATAGAAGAAATACCTCTCTTTAAAAAGGACCTTTTTGGGAAAATATAATACATATTTTTGGTTAATATATGAGAAATTCATGCAACAAGCTTACAAGTCATGAACATTTTTCTAATTGAAAAATTGTTAGTTTTGTTGGAAATAATAGACAATTCAGTTCAACACACACTCACTGGCATGACTAGTTTCGAACTCTGTGACAAGTCATCATCAGATGCCTAACTACTGTGCCTGAATTGATACCATCGGTTGATCATCAATCGTATATACAGGGTGATACAGCGTATTCCTTGGCTCATTTCATGAAGAAAAGTCCACTAGCACCATGCCCGAAAATGCAAGGGTGCGAAATGGCAGCGTGTTCAAAATTTTCGGATTGATGGTTGGAGGGTAGTAGGGTAAAGTTGCTAACTTCTGAGCCAGTGCTTTTGGGCTTGTTGGAAAGGTCGAAAAAAGGCCTTACAGAATTAATTAAAAACGAAGTAGAAAAAAGTCAAATCGCCGAGATACAGAGCGAAAAAAAAATACAGGAAAAAATTCACCTAACCTCAATTTGCTCAGCCAGATGGCAGGTAACTTATGTTTTTTTTCTGTTGAAAGACCTAAACGAAGCCCAGAAGTCTTACCGTTCCAAAGTTATGACCATTTTACTGAAATGCAAAAATTTTTGATTTTGTTTTTGGAAGCGAAATAACAGCACACATTTATTTCTTTTTTAATTAATTAATTCTGAAAGGCCTCTTAAAGACCTTTCCAACAAGCCCAAAAATAAAAAAAATCCGACCACTGGCTCAGAAGTTAGCAACATTTATACATTCATGTACATTTTTCGAATTGAAAAATGGTTGGTTTTTTGTTGGAAATAATAGACAACTCAGTTCAACGCACACTCACTGGCATGACTAGTTTCGAACTCCGTGACAAGTTCATCATCAGATGCCTAACTACTGTGCCTGAATTGATACCATCGGTTGATCATCAATCGTATATACAGGGTGATACAGCGTATTCCTTGGCTCATTTCATGAAGAAAAGTCCACTAGCACCATGCCCGAAAATGCAAGGGTGCGAAATGGCAGCGTGTTCAAAATTTTCGGATTGATGGTTGGAGGGTAGTAGGGTAAAGTTGCTAACTTCTGAGCCAGTGCTTTTGGGCTTGTTGGAAAGGTCGAAAAAAGGCCTTACAGAATTAATTAAAAACGAAGTAGAAAAAAGTCAAATCGCCGAGATACAGAGCGAAAAAAAAATACAGGAAAAAATTCACCTAACCTCAATTTGCTCAGCCAGATGGCAGGTAACTTATGTTTTTTTTCTGTTGAAAGACCTAAACGAAGCCCAGAAGTCTTACCGTTCCAAAGTTATGACCATTTTACTGAAATGCAAAAATTTTTGATTTTGTTTTTGGAAGCGAAATAACAGCACACATTTATTTCTTTTTTAATTAATTAATTCTGAAAGGCCTCTTAAAGACCTTTCCAACAAGCCCAAAAATAAAAAAAATCCGACCACTGGCTCAGAAGTTAGCAACATTTATACATTCATGTACATTTTTCGAATTGAAAAATGGTTGGTTTTTTGTTGGAAATAATAGACAACTCAGTTCAACGCACACTCACTGGCATGACTAGTTTCGAACTCCGTGACAAGTTCATCATCAGATGCCTAACTACTGTGCCTGAATTGATACCATCGGTTGATCATCAATCGTATATACTCGTATACAAACTCAATTCTGCAATTCACATGTGCGAATTAGTATCTATCGAAGATCCCTAAGTATCAACATCACTGAAAGGCCTATAATTCCAACAAAAGGAATAACCAAAAGGCCTATAATTAACCAAAAACTAACAAATATCGGTCATAAAAATTGAAAATTCATATAAGGCTGCGGTTACACTGGATCCGAATTTCTTTCGTACGAATTCGTCCGAGATCTCTGTGTGCGAATTCGTACGATGAAGTGTATTCATTGCCCGCGAGTGGTTAATAAGAAAACTTTTTGCTCGACAGCAGATTAGTGTGAAATGGATTTCGAAGAGGAAATGTACTTTTTTGAAAGTCCGCTTTTAAAATATTGAAACTTTTTTCCACAATCTTTTAATAATTTCCCTGTTGTGGTAGGACTTATTTATTTGGTCACACAACTCCGCGTGCTGCTTAACCTCCGCAGTCAATTTTTCGCAGTCCAGCCTTTTCAATAGAATTGGCACGACCAACTGATTTGTAAACAAAAATTTTTGTTTACATCAAATCATTCTTACGAGCTCCCACGTGTTCGTACCAACAACATGCTTTCAAGGTAACCACATGAATGTAAATACTTCTAGTTGTTTCAATCTGATGACGTCATATTATTTCGTGCGAGTTCGGAAGTAAAGAATTCGCAACCAATGTAACCGCATACTAATACATATTCTTACAAAAAGGACCTAAAAATATACATTCTTAAAAAAACATTTTTTCTTAACTAACTAGTAGATATAAGTACATAATATATAGTGAAAGGAACTTCGTGCCAACCGGGTGTCCCCTGAAACCTCATGTATTTTTTTTTGTTTTATACTTAATCGGAACATAACTGCTTTACAATGCAATAAAAATATTACAACTCGGTCAACAAATTTGGGGTCTATTTTTAAATTAAATCATGCAATTTTATTGGGACACCCTTTGCTATAGAAAGTTTTTCCTAATATCCGCGATATTTTAGAGTTAAGGTTGGATTTTCATCTAGAATTACACACAAACCACTATTATAAGATTATCAGGAAGAATTACATTAACATCTTCTTTACACACATTGTAAATCAAATCAAATGTATCCATATTTTCATTAAAATGCCGAGAAATCTTTTGACATATAGAATCAATTTGCATTTCAGTGCAAGAGCCCTTTGCAATAAATACATTCCTGTATTTTCGTGAAAACTGTATAAATGGTTAGAAATCAAATATTGTAAATGTCAATGATATTCCATTGTGCCACTGTAATATGTTGGCGTTCATTGGTCGTCACGCCAATTTATAAAGGAATATTAAATTACCTTAATGTCAAAGTATTGCCAATTATTTTATGTATATGAAGATGAAATTTTCAAAATAATATAAATAATATTTTGATTTGAAATTAAACAAGGGTGGAATTTGTAAATTTGTAACAGAAATTTTGAATGACAATGCATATTATATGTTTATTTAGAGTGTAGAAATTTTTTATGATATTGAAACTATCATCGTCACCATCGTGATGACTACTGGTGTATGTATGTGTAGGTATGTACATACACATGTGTTTGAATGTAGTATATTTTTTGTGGAATTAGGAATTTTTTCCTTTTTTGCATATTTTATGTGATGACAACACAGACTGACTACTTGCACTCGTACTCATACTGATGTTATTCACACAGGATGTTATTTTATAAAACACATACATGTCCTTTGAATAAGTTGTCGAATGATTTACGCGATGACATGATTTTATCCTTTCTTATGGCGTTTACTAGACAACACTTCGTTGTCTTTTGACATATTTAACTACTTTGCTGTAAATGTGATATTATAACAGTTTGTTATTGACACGTTGTCGATCTTTAATCGTTGTTAATGGCTTTATAATCCAATGTAACAAACTAAAATCCATCGTATCTTCAAAATCAACCAGTAATTTATAATTTCTTTTTTAAATCCTTCATTGTGTTATAAAGATCCACCGCGTTTTGAAAAATAACTCCTCCCAAGCTTAAACAACAGCAACTTTAAGGATACTAACCGACACAGGCACACACAAAGGCAGAAGGAACTGTCGTTGAATTATGTGGGTCATCATTTGTTACAGCTTTTAAAAATGCATGAGTCTCATAAGCATTTACGAGTGTTTGTGTGTGAAAGGCGGAGTGGCCCAGCGGCAATTCGAAGGCCTTCGCTGACACAAACGTTGATGCTTTTCATAGGTAATTTTTGAAAAGCCGTCTATGCAAATATGAAAAAATATATAGTATAAAGTGTGCTTCATTTATGGGTACATTTTTTAAAAATAAAAACAAAAAAAAATACCTTTATTATAAAAATGAACCATTATATTTCTTTTATTAACGATTTTTTATTTTCTATTGACGAACTATTGGCCACAACTGCCGCAAACATGGTCGTTTCTAATGTTGCAATTTTTGATAACGCGTTCGAGCATTTTCCCTCAGCGTCCTCTTCCTCAATCGTAGATGGCATATCCATGTAGAATTTTGTACTTTACATAGCTAACTTAGTTACTTATGTGGCCTCAAGCAACCCAGAGGCCAATAGCATTACAATATGAGGGTAACATGTTTCTCCAACCGGCTCGAACTTAAGCTTTCTCCTTCAGTTGATAACACCAAGCTATCGTAAGTAATATTCCGCCTGGTCTCTTCAGCAAAGTCTTGGTCGTCTTGTATTTCGAAGTCCTTCTTGTACGTCTTCGAATACCGTTCCCACTGGTTCATTCTGATCCATTCTACTGATATTGACGAGCGAGGGTAAACACCTTGTTTTGGTACGCATAAATACGCCGATGTCGGGATACAGATTATACTGCCCGTGGTTTATCCGTGCTCGATAGTCACCGTTTTTAATTATAGGACCATATATTTTTCGGAGCATTTTTCTTTGGAAGAAGACTCTCAGTGATGTTTCATCAGCAGGCGATATGACGAAGGATTCTACGCCAGAAAGTAAGACAGGTTGTATGAGAGTCTGATATAGTTAGATATTTGTTTCTAGAGAGAGGATCTCATCGCTGAAGTGCTTACATAGCCCGAAATGACACCAGTTTGCAAGCACAACTCTCCATTTGATTTCCAGGCTAGTGTTATTTCTTCTGATTAAGGTATATCCGAGGTAAATGAATTTGTCCACAACATCGACATAACAATCTACACTGTTTTCCACAATCATTACCTCCTGATCTTCAGTGGATGAATCTGAGTGGGGTTATGCTGAAAAGTGGCCTTTCCACATTTTGAGGACACACTGCTTATCAGTCACCAGATTACCCCTTTGCAGGAGGGCATCCCATTATTCGGCCCGTTATTCGATCTTCTTACTCTCTGGAAAAATTTTCGGAATTCATTATTCATCCTGCACAATTCGGTCATGGGACTGTCTTTGGAGGTGGAAAGTTTCTGATAGCCATTCACTTGGGAGTGCCCAGAAATGATTCCTTCATTGAGCAGTCCAAGCAGCTCACTACTTCCACCAAGTATGTCCTGGGCAATGGCTTTACTGCCATTAGCTAGTTAAAGTGAAAAATCGAAACGAATGAGCAGCCTGATTGGTAATGCGGTCACTGATACGACTCAGGATTGTTAGGTGACCCTGTCACTGAAGCTCTTCGAAGTAGTGGACATATTCTTCTGTCCTTTGAAGGCGGATGAGCCAACACCGCTGGCCAACGGCGCATCAAAATTGAAGAAACCTAATTCTAGTTTCGACACACTGCATTCTGGTCAGCGTCTGATCCATAATGGCCGGCTGAAATATAATCATCCTGGCAGTAGGTAAAATGCAAACCATGGTGGGCTGGCTTTGCCTCCCGCCACCGTTATATAGGCAATAAAAATACACAGAAATTGTCACTTATGCACAAACTATAATAAACTGAACGGCTGATTAAGCTACAGTGTTGCCACTTATTCTAAATTATGAACATCCTTCTCTGAAGCGTTGCGTTTCATACTCATTTTGGACACCAAAGCCGATGTACAAGTAGACAGTCAAAATTTCTCTTCACTTGAATGCCAACAAATAAAACGAGTGAAACCCTAGCCATTCTCTGGTCTCTCTCTCTTACTCTCTTTATTGAATATTTCAATACACAAGCAGCGTTTTGATAGTGTTATTGTATATAACTATACAAATTCCAACCATGTTGAAGTAAAATTACATAAACTATGCAAAAAGTATGAAATAATCAAGATATAACGCGAGAGAGAAATGCGTTTGAGTGAATATCTAGCACTTTTTGGTACTCTTTTACCAGGGATGTCAAATTTCGCACACTGAGATAATGGGTCTTAGTGCGTCTTCGCAGAAATTCATCTATCTAGTCCATCTAACGGAGATGTGGTTTATCGTACTAAGTTATGAGAAGACCGTTTTAAAACTCCGCGTGTGGGATTTCATAGTTATAATGAAGAAGGCCTGGTTGCAGCAGTCCCTTTTAAATTTTTCAGCTAAGGAGGGTTATGAGGACATTTGAGTGTAATCCTTAAAACGCTTGTGTGTAGAAGGGACATTTGTGAAAACAAAAAAATTAAAAAAAAGGAATTCAACCAAGAGTAGCAAGTTAAAGTTTTGCAAAAATTTATGCATAAAGGTCAGCTGAAGTAAACGGAATGAATGTAAATATTAAATTATGACATATGAGCCATTTAAACAAACTCACACATATACATATGTATACACATAAATGTTCATATATGAAGTTTGTATATACAACCACATCCATTTACAGTGACATCTATAGGCAAATTAAGACAAATCTTTGAGGCTTTACCACTTTAAACTTTACGAGTATTCTGAGTAAAAATTCAAGGTTTAGTAGCATTTAAATATTCCGTATGAATCTCACCGCAAAGAGTTATGAACGAGCACGAGTAATTTCATATCATATGCATTCTCCCCCATGTAATATTATCATACAACCACGATACCTAAGGACCTACTGAGTGCTTGTATGTTTTAGGGCATGAGGTGAAATGTTATAATTAATATGAAATACATTATTTTAATTAAATACTTAATGTAATATGTTGTTTTTGTTTTTGGGTTACAAACACAATATATGCAGAATTGAGAAAAAAACTATTGTAATTTTATTAATAATTTATGATTTAAAAATGATTATAAGTCCTTTGGGCCAATAAATAACAATATCAATTTCATTAAAGCCACATTTTTGTTTATTGTTTTGCTTGAGGCCAGATATTACTAATGGTACCAATATGTTATACACTATATAGTGTAGGTGGAATTATGCTTTAATGATTGCGTAGCAGTTACACTTAATTATAGACCCGCAGAGTAGGCGGACTTAAAGCGAAACTGTATACTTAATTTAGTTTAGATGTAGGTGGTGATTGAGGTGCTGACGTAGGGAAACCAGCGAAGCTGATAGTTTGAACTTTACCAAAGCGATAGGGTTGCCCAACCTACACACTTCTTTGAGTAGTTAGGAGAATGTAAATGTTGTAAAATATTTAAAACTTTTTAACTTTATAATTATGTCTGGTAACATGAGATGTATTCTTTACTAAAACCTATTATATGTGTAGCAATTTTACTTTAATTTATTGACTATTTTACAACCTCATGAGGTCAGATGTCGTGCACATATTAATTACACAAACAAATTAAACAAATTTCAACATATTCCTCCAACTGGTTCTATCCTTCGCCTTTTCTCGCCAGTTGGTAAGACCATGGATATGGAGGGATTCTGTTGCCTTGTCTTTCCATCGGAGTCTTGGTCGTCCTCTTTTCCTGCTTCTATCGGGTACGTGGCCTAGCTAACGCTCTTAGTTCCAATGAGGTCGGTACTCGCCATTTTCTTTAACGGACCATATATTTGACGGATAATTTTTCTCTTGAATACTCCCAGGTATTTTCCATCCGCTTGCGATATGACCCAAGTTTCGGAGCCGTGATGTGCCAGGACCGGTATAATGAGAGTCTGGTATAGCTGGTATAGCTTTGTTCTTAAGCTGCTTGCTGAGCCCAAAATGACATCTATTTGCAAGAACAGTTCCCTTGTTTCTCTCAAGGCTGAGGTTGTTATCCTTGTTCACGGCGGACCATCTAAATAAATAAATAAATGGTTTCCCATTACATCCCTTAAAGGTATTTGGGAGAGCTTCTCACAATCAGTGAACTGTGCGCTTTCTAGTTTTATACTCGCAGTACCTGCAGTTTTACACCGGTTCCGAACGATATTTTGAGAAGATTTTCATGGCTAACTACTCGATAGTGTCGCCGTCACTATGCGAGGTGACCGCCGCCGAAAGAAATTTTAAGAAGATCAGAGCTGGGATCGAACCCAGGATATCAGGCACAAGAGGCGCGCACACTAGTCATTGCACCACCTCATCTACCACTTCAAAATTAAATAGGTTGTCGACGTTCAAGTGCGGACCAAGTAGAGATGTTTGCCCAGTCGTCAACACCATAAATGTTGTCTTGCCCTCATTAACAGCAAGACCCACCTTCGCTGATTATTTTGCGATTCTTGAAAATACTGCAAAAAATTTCGGTACTCTGGAGGTCCCTCCAAAAGAAATATATTCTGAATTCCTTGATGAAAATTCAAAGATCAGCACTAATTTGCGATAGTGGGGCAATGGGCACGACGTCAGGTACGGCACTTAGTGCTATCCTGAAAATCTGTACTCCTGATATCATGGCCGCATCGGCAGCCGCTACATCCTTGGTGAGAATCAGAGATTGTGGCGCCATGATATCCCGTAAAAATGGACTACTGTATCCCCTACCTTCTACCAGCGACAAATCTAAGGACTTCTATTCCGAACAGGAATATCTGGGAAAAGTCACTGGAAGGGGATACCAGTAGTATCAGATTTTTGACGGATGGATCAAAGTTGGACGAGCAAGTAGGCTATAGGGTCCATTCACCGGACCTAAATATAAATATCTCCTTCAAGCTGCCTGACCACTGTAGTGTATTTCACTGGAGCTTGTTGCTGAACTACTGAAATAGGGTCACAACCCTCCGGGGAATATGTATCTATACAGACAACCAGGCTGCCATAAAATCCCTGTAAGCCATGTTTGCTACGTCCCTGACGGTGAAAGAATGTCATTCATCACTTAGGGTGATGGTAGAGTATTTTGACAATTGCGTAGCGGATGCGTTAGCTAGGCAGGGCACTACGGCACAGGTTCTTCCGGCAAAAGAAGGTGTTAGTATTCCAATCTCTACCTGCCGTTTGCAGATCAGGCAGTGGGCCGATAATATACTCAACGACAAGTGGATGCTTACTTCAACTTGCAAACAAGCTAGGGTCCTCTGGCCACAGCTGGACAGGAAGAGGACTAGGCAACTACTTAACTTGTCGAGAGGCAGGTTATCCACAATGATAGGAACACTTACGGAATATTGTCTTGTAGGATAACACGCCCGAAGATTGGGACATAGAAACTCCACTCTCTGTAGACGCTGCATGGAAGAGGACGAGGAAGCGACGAAACACCTTCTCTTGGATTGCCCTGCTCTGGCACGACCTGAGAAGGAGGATATTCGGAACACATTTAGTTAGCACTGTATATTAGCTGGACGACTAGTCAGTAGATGCTATAGAGGAATCTGCAGGTATCACAATGGGCTTCTTTAGCGTAAGTGTGCTAGATAGCGTGCTGTCTTGCAGGCTTTTCAACCAACCAAATGGTTTCCTAGCGGCTTGTTAAACCTCCCTCACCTTTCGGAAAACATCCTAGTTTAATTCTATAATATTATAAGTATATGTATTAGACCTACGTAAGTGTTGCTTATTTTATATTCATTTATTCCTGTATTAAATTTTTTAAAAATATGCAAATTTTTTGGGTCATTATATACATATACTCGACTCTATTAACGTGATTATACTCATTAAATGGCATGACTGAGTAGTATTTAAATCAATTAATATTATGCATAAATTATTGTTGTATCATTTATATCCTTTTGCTATTTTAAAATCACATTTTGTATTATTTAACACATACACATGTATATATGCCACTCACATCAATACACTCTGCTGAATATCAGTTTTAAAATCGAAAATTACGTGTTCTAGCAGAAAAATAAACTAAAAATACAACATCAGCAGAATACAAATTTTTAAAATTAATTTTTTTTTATTTCGAAATGATAATTTATTATTAAATTCTATGTTAAAATGGAAATTGCTTTAATTTTGTTTTATATTTAATGCATTACTGACTGTCCCAAAAATAAGGTTTCCCATTTCATCCAATGAAGACTATGGGGGAGAGTTTCTCACAACCAGTGAGCTGTGCGTTTTCTAGTTTAAAGTAAAGTAAGTATTAGGAAAACCCCACACTCCTGCTGGAGGCATCATGGAACCATACTTATGCGAAAAAAAATAAATGGTTTCCCGTTACATCCCACGAGGGGATTAGGGAGAGCTTCTCACAACCAGTGAGCTGTGCGCGTTCTAGTTTTACACTCACTGCTTGGGACCTGCAGTTTTACACCGGTTCCGAACGGTATTTTGAGAAGCTGTTACATGGCTAAATACTCGATAGTGTCGCCATCACTAAGCTAGGTGACCGCCGTCGAAAGAAATTTAAGGTGGTCAGAGTAGGGATCGAAACCACGTCCTCAAGCACAAGAGCCGCGCACACTACCATTGCACCACCCACGGCCACCAAGCACGTTTAATGGTGCTCGATATTGTGACATGATAATCCAGTTTCTTTGCGTCAAAATTGCAAGTTGTGGATTTTAACGACATAGGGTTTTAACAAGACGGTACCATAAGCCATAAAGTTCAAGAAGTAATTCAATTACTGGAGGAGTCATTTCCTGGTTGTGTAATTTTCAGTTTTCTGATCAGATTACTCGATTTAATGCCCTGGAACTTTTTCCTATCGGATTGTTTTGAAGTCTAATGTTTATGACTACAAACCCAAGACCACCCATGCTTTGAAGAACCCAATAAGAACATCGGATCCGAATCGGCTCCGGATAGGATTCGACTTCTCTGAATTGATTTCGAGATGGGGTCCGAATTCGATTCGAGATCGGATACTAAAGCGGCCGCAATTCCTCCCTCGATCTCGAAACGAGAAATGTGTCCGATCTCGAAATGACATCGGATCCGATCTCGAAACGAGAAGTGGGTCCGATCTCGGAGCGAGAACGGATCCGATGTGTTAATCATATCGGATTTAGTCTCGAAATAATTTCGGATTAAAATTTGTACCGGAAAATGAAAACGCAAACAAAATCGTTAGCGTTACCTGCAATCACGTCGAATATATAAACATGTAAATTTTTTAGGAAGTAATTCATTTTAGAGTGTATTAAATGTTCTTGGTTACTTGAATGGAATTAGCAAAAGCGGATCTGTACCGAATCCGCACATATCAGTGAAAGCGAAATCCGACGCGTCGGACAAAAACCGGTTCCGCGAAAGCGGAATCCGATTTGCCGGACACAAAACTGATCCGAATCGGATCAGAGAAAGCGAAATCCGATGTTTTCGGACTCAAACCGGATCTGAATCGGATCAGAGAAAACGAAATCCGATGTTCCGGACTCAAACCGGATCCGAAACGGATCAGAGAAAACGAAATCCGATGTTCCGAACTCAAACCGGATACGAATCGGATTAGAGAAAACGAAATCCGATGTTCCGGACACAAACTGGATCAGAATCGGATCAGAGAAAACGAAATCATCATCCGACGCGTCGGACTCAAATCGGATCCGAACCGGATTATTATTGGGAAGTGAGTACTGTATCAACGAAATTCAGCTACGTTTCTGCAAGACTGTCATGGAATATTTCGACAAGCCGTAGAGGCAAACTTTCTGATGTAAAACTGCTTGCGCGAATTTTGGCGCATTTAACGGGAGCTGTGTTGCATTTGAAGACAAAAGCGGAAGTCCCAAAAAATCACTGTACTTTTGGTCTGCATTCATATCTTCCACGAGGGTGGCTATTTATATTTCGGGTCCAGCAATAAAAAACAATCATTTATCATTGGAAATGGTTTTACTGTTTTTCAAAATATTCTCCGTAAAGATCAATACACTTTTGTGTGCGCTTAAACCAATTTTCGCAATTTTGATTGAGACCATTCCAAAACATAGTTTTTGAACGCTTCAACAGCTGCTTCGGGCGTCGGAAAACGTTAACCACGCAGTATTTTCTTGATGAGAGGGAATAAAAAGAATTCCTTCGATGTCAAATCAGGGCTGTACGGCGAATGACCCATCATTTCGATATGTTGAGTGCTTGAATAGCCCACTGTTTCAGCTGATGTGTGAGGGCTCACATTGTCCTGATGCAAAACGATCCGTCTACTCTTGTTGTGTTTCCTTATTACTTCGAACACTGTTGGCAAACAGATGATTCAATACCACTCAGAATTGACCCTCCTACATTCCACTAGGGGCACTGTGGCCATGTGACCGGTTATACCGAAAAAAGCGCGATCATTTGCTTCGAGGTGCTTCTTCCACGAACAACTTTTGTTGGATTTAGCTCGTCTTGAAAGGCCCATACGGTCGAGTGCTGTTTTGTTTTGGGCATCACCTGTGGCGATGTTATACACTGCATTTGAGTTACCGCGGTTGTGTTTTTCGACATTTCTTGGCTCCAGTCGACACGAGTCGACGGGATTCAACGAGAACAAATCCTTTTCACGGCCAAATAAACATGCAATATCTTATTGATGCTTGTCATACTAATGCCCAGGGATGCCTGTATCTCACGGTATGGCAGATGTCGATCTTGCTTTATCAGTTCACGCACAACATCGATCGTTTCCGGTAAAACGGCCGAAGTTGGGCGACCTTCATGACATTCATCCTGGAGCGAACGGCATCTGAGACTGGACTCTTGGTGCCAGCGATTTACAGTGGTATTTGATGGTGCTTCATCAGCATAAGTCTCGATAAGCCACGCCGTAAATCGTAAAAAATTAAAGCACGAAGATGTTCAGGTGTTAATTCCATTTTTGACCGAGATGAATTTTTGAACACACTGAAAATAAAAAAAATAGTGCTCGTAAGTGAAAATGTTCTAAGTATTTTTATGATAAAAAATGTCAAACTTTACAATGAAAGTTCCAGTTTGCATCTGGCAACGCTAGAAATATACAGGGTGATTCAGGAAGTTCCGGACAAATTTCTCCAGCATATTCCTTGCCTCATTTCATGAAGAAAAGTCCACTAGGACCATGCCCGAAAATGCAAGGGTGCAAAATGGCAGCGGGTTCAAATTTTTCGGATTGGCGGTCGGAGGGTAGTAGGGTAAAGTTGGTAACTTCTGAGCCAGTCGTCGGATTTTTTTGGGCTTGTTGGAAAGGTATTTAAGAGGCCTTTCAGAATTAATTAAAAAAGAAGTAGAAAAAAGTCAAATCTCTGAGATACAGAGCTTTCGGAAAAAAATGCACATAACCTCATTTTGCCAAGCCAGATGGCGGGTAACTTATGTGTTTTATTCTGTTGAAATATAGCCATACTTCTTGTCTTTCCAAAATGACCTAAACGAAGCCCAGAGATCTTAGCATTCCAAAGAATGCAAAAATGTTTGTTTTTGTTTTTGGAAGCGAAATAACAGCACACATTTATTTGTTTTTGTAAATTAACACGTTTAAGATTTTATTTTATTGAAATTTTTGGCTGAAGAATCAAACACATATGGGAAAAAAAACATTTGATGTTAAAGGAAGTTTTCAATGTGGTTCCCATTTTCTACTAAACACAATTGCAGCCGTTTACGAACCACATCCGCCACGTTTAATTCACTCATCTTTTCACGAACTTTCACCGCAGTTTCCTCAATGCATGCAAGTAACTGCTCACGATTGTGGATCTGTACAGAATACACACAATCCGAAAGCTCTGTGTCTCGGCGATTTGACTTTTTTCTACTTCTGTTTTAATTAATTCTGAAAGGCCTCTTAAAGACCTTTCCAACAAGCCCAAAAACAAAAAAATCCGACCACTGGCTCAGAAGTTAGCAACTTTACCCTACTACCGTCCGACCACCAATCCGAAAATTTGGAACCCGCTGCATTTTGCACCCTTGCATTTTCGGATATGGTCCAAGTGGACTTTTCTTCATGAAATGAGCCAAGGAATACGCTGGAGTCGCAAATATACTATTTGTTTGTCGCAAATATACTATAGTTGTGACCAAACACATTGTGTTTGCTATTCAATATTACATGTTGAAGACACAATGATTAACTTCTTATAATATACATATGTGTTTATGACCCAAATATAGCTCTGTTTTATTAAATTATTCTCAGCCTAAATTAATGTTATTTTAAGTATTGCGTAATTTACAATAGTATTGTATTTTTGCATTATTATTTCAGTCAAATTATCCTGAATGCGTGCGTAAGTGTAATTTTAGTTGAATGCATTGAGTCGTCAATCGTTCATCGGGTAGAGCCTCTGTAACATATTCTCCCAAACATTTTCTGCAGGAACCATGAATATGCTTGGAACACACTTGTATGCTTTTACGTGGACACATATGCGTTCTTCATCCCAAACATTCACATACGTACGCGGAATCATTCGCGTACTAACCCCAAACCTCCATATACTTATATGGAAACATAAGCGAATTTCCTCCCAAATATAATAATATTTAGAAACGAATTATTCTTTGATTTCAATATATATGTATTATTTATTATAATTAATTTTATCGATATAAATCGACATTTATAAATAACAATATGCGACACCAAAAAAATGATGGGGTTCTGTCAACGGATTCAGGTAGAAAGGTCTAAAAAAAATATACGTGTATCGGCGTTTTGCCAGATCTGATCAGATCAGACATGCAAAATTGTGTGTTCCTTACTTCAGAGGTACTAAATATGTTCAGAAAAGATTCAGATAAACATTTTTGTGGAAAAAATTATTTTTTATTTATTATTTTTACTTTTTTTTTGAAAACTTGCAAAAAACTGCTCCAAAATGATGGGGGCGTGGTCAAAATATTCTACAAAAATTATCGCCCAAAAATTTCTCTGTATGTTTCCGAACACTCCAAAACACAAATCTTAGCCCAAGTGCTAGATAATAAGCAAAAACTAACTGCCTTCGAAGGGTCAATAATGAATTTTGTCATTTTGCTGTTTCCATTAAAAATAGTCCACATAATATAATGAATTTTGTCATATTTCATCTTTTATCTAGCACTTGGGCTAAGATTTGTGTTTTGGAGTGTTCGGACACATACAGCCGATATGTTGCAGGGGAGTTTCGAGGGGCGGAAACCTTTCTACCAGAATCCGTTGACAGGACTCCATCATTTTGAAAAAAATCTAATATTATCTCACAGTGTAATTAAATTAAAAATGCAAAAAATTAAAAGATTTCAATTGACCGTTTCTACGTTTACTTGCATTGAATGCATTATATGTTTTTTTCATGAAATTAGAATCTGCTGCTCTTTTGTTTCACATTTCATTGTTGTCTCTCACGTTTTGGAACGAAGTTCCCTATCGGACGTGGCGGGCTGGGGTCTAAAAGAAAAAAGTTTAAACAACAACTACTTTATTATAACCCATTATTATCAACTATATTGGGTACTTTTGGTTTGGTTTGGTTTAAAGGGAAGTTTTCTAGGTTCTAGGAACCTGTTTATTACATGTTGTAGTTTTAAACTTTAATTCAAACTTTAATTTACGCAATTGGTGGATGCGACAACCCTGTCAACAGAGAGGAGAGAACCCAATAAAAAGTAAATTTAGAAAACCCAAAGTGCAAAACTGGCAAATTTATGAAATACAACCCTGAGCATGGAATTACATTTGGCAGCACACTTACTCTTACACTCGTGCTTTTGGTTTGGTTTGTGTCTAGACTAACACAGGGGGGGATATTTCTTGTTTAATGGGAAATTTTCTAGGTGAAGACCGTTTATTACATATTGTAGTTTTGAACCGAATAAAAAGTAAATTTAAAAAAGCCAAAGTGAAAGAAGTTTAAAAAAATAACATTTTATTAAATAAGTGCGTTTTCTTAAAAAAATTAAATTTTCTCAAAAAAAAAATACCTATTAATATTTTTAATCAGAGTACCTTTCCTTAAAAAAAATACATTATCTTAAAGAAGTCCCTTTGCTTAAAAAAGTAAATTTTCTTACAAAAAGTATCTTTTCTTAAAAAAAGTAATTTTTCTAAATGAGTACCTTTTCTGAAAAAAGTACATTATCTTACAACAAATTGCCTTTTCTTAAAAAACTACATTTTCTTTAAAGAGTACCTGTTTTGCAAATCAAAGTAACTTTTCTTGAGATAAGTACCTAATCTTAAAATTGTACATGCAGAAAAAATGTTTTCTTCAAAAAAAAATACATTCTCTTAAAATAATACGGTTTCTTACAAAAATTTATTTTCTTAAAAGTAACTTTTTTCTAAAACTAAAATAATACCTTTTCTTTTCTTTTCTTGAGATAAGTAGCCTTTCTGAAAATAAGTAAATTTTCTTAAAAAAATAACCTTTACCTAAAAAGAGTTCCACATCTTTAAAAAGTACCTGCTCTTAAAAAAGTACTTCTTTGTAAAAAAAAAAATCATACTCGTAGGCTTTTTCTTACAGAAAGCACTTTTATTAAAAAAAACATTAGCGTTTAATAAAAGAAGTACCTCTCATTAATGAAAGGACGTTTTCGGGAAAACATAATACGCATTCTTACAATAGGGATCTAAAAATATAGTTTTTTTAAAAAAAATACATTCAATAAATAAGAGATTTCTTAAAAAAAGTTTATCATTTTACAAAAAGTATCTTTTCTTAAAGATCTATTTAAATTACAGTATTTTTCAACGGGCGCCTTAAGCGTGTTGGAACTAACTAGTACATAATATAGCGAATGGAACTTCGTTCCAACCAGGTGTCCCCGACACCTCATGTAATTTTTGATTTTAGAAGGTTTCAAGTATGCGTTGGTACGCAAACAATATATTTATATACAAAACTAGTTCATGCAAGACAATCGTGTATTATATTTCACAAATGGTTTGCCGTTCCGATTTTCTCAGTAATGGCTCGGTCAGACAAAGGGCTTTACGGTCTTGCACTTTCCAGTTTCTTTCTTCAAAATCCTTGCTCACTTTGGTAGCACACATTCAAATATATGAAACACATTCACAAAAACCGAACCAACATCACAAGCCATTTAGCCATCCGAGCCTTTGTTTATTCTTTGTTCACTGATCAAGCGCTTTTGATATTTTCTGTCCGATGAACCATTGAGGACTGGTTGCATGCAACTAAAACGCAATACATCAGCCAAAAAAGAAACACTGACTTCATCTGCAATTTACACGCACATTCAGGAATATTTATTAATCACTGACTGAGAGAATAATGCAAAAATGCAGATACACATTTACAAGATAGACCCTCTAGTTGTCCCTCTTTCAATCTCTTGCTCTCTCGAGAGCATAATCAGTCCAACAAACACAGCCATATTTGTATCAGAAACACAGATGTATTTGGTTCGCAAACACGTATATTATAACATATTAATCATTGTGTATACAATATGTAATATTGAAAGCAAACATAATGTGTTTGGATACAAGTATATTATATTTGCGACAAGCTCCAAACACACGATATATTTGCATCCTAACAAAAAAAGGCCGATTTTTCAGTGTGCAGGAATATTTATGAATCACTGGTTGAAAGAATGATGCAAAAATACAATTATACCCTGGAAATAACATTAACTTAGGCTGAGAACAATCTCCTATGTCCCTGTTTTATTATTATGTTCTCGACATATCACACCGACAAAAATATATGGAAAATTATGTACCAACATCACAAACACATATATTATAACATATTAATCATTGTGTCTCAAACATGTAATATGGAATAGCAAACACATTGTGTTTAGGCTTCAAACACACGTTATTACCCGTTACCCAACAAGAAAAAAAGAATGATTTTGCCGCGTGTAGTAAATGCGATTGGTCGATTAAGTAAGAACGCAGTGGAAAAAATATATATTAGTATAATATATTTGTGATAAGTGGGAAAAGGCAAAATAAAGGCTCGGGCGGTTATGACGGTTTGTGAAACCTGTTAAAAACATAAAGTGACAGACAACAAAGAAAGGGGAGTCAACAGAGCAGAAGCTACGCATTTGATGGGCAAAACACATAATGCATATTTTTTGTTTATTAATTGGTTACAAACTTAGATTTACTTTGGTAGAATGAATTATAATAAATAATATATACATACTTATTAGACCGGGTCGGCCTCTATATAAAAAGTTATGTTTACTCTTGGTTTTGTTATTTTATTTGTAATAAAACCAAAGCAAGATGCCAATGGTAACGGGATTAAAAATGAAATATTTAAAAAATTTGTCAATAGCGCTAAAAAGTATGCAATACTTTGCGCTAAAAAGTATGTAATAATTTCGATTAAAAATTTTTTCGATAGCCCCAAAAAGTATGCTATACTTTGCGGTAATAATGCAAACAACAAGAAAAAATATTTGTATTAATGCTGTAAATACATCTTTTCATACGTAACTTTTTTGTTTTTGAATAAAACTTTATACTTCCGAAGCCAAATGTTCTTGGTTTTGAAAGGGCTTTAATCCTGAAAAAATCTTTTTAAATGTTAGGGGTTGAAACTGCATTAAATGAGGCCTTCATTACAAAATGATTTATAGAACAAATGTAGTACTCATCAAGACCTATACAACAGTGTACTTATTGCATGTTACGATCGAGCTACAAACTGCAATAAAAAACGATTTTGGCTGCTTTTCACGGTCTTGGAAAGATTTTTTTAAAATTGTCTCGAGGGGCGATCTTTAATATTTGCCCTCGACTTTTGAAAAATTTTTTCGTGACCCGGTCTAATACTTATATATATTGAAATCAATAAATAACTTGGTTCCGAATATTGTTATGTTTGGGACGGAACACATATATGCTTCCACGTAAGTAACCGAGTGGTTGGGAGGAAATACGCATATGGTTCCCCTTAAGTATGTATTTGGAAGTTCGAGAGGAAACACACGAATGCTTTCACGCGTTTTATCCCAAACATGCAAATGGTTTTAGGTAAACGCATCTATATTTCCAGGTATACTTGCTAATGTTTGCATTTAAATATAAGTAACTATGGGACTTACAAATATATGAATATTTGGAGTGTGTTTTAAATGTATACATGGTCGGTGCAGAATGTGTTTGGGAAATTATGTTACAGAATCCGTTTTTTAGCGTGTGGTATTTTAGACCACACACTTCATGCATTTGTTAGACACTTTAGGTATATCTCACCATCTGTCTTTCAAAATAAGCAAACATTGTTACAAATATTCAGCATTTTTATAATAAAGTTTGGAGTATTTGTCAAAACTTTTCTTCATGCCGTACAAACAAACATACTTTTCAAATGTAAAATTATTTTCATACAGATACGTTTTATTAATATCCCCAACGCTAGAGGGCTATTGGCATTTTGAGTTTCACCATTATTACATTTCTTTCACAGCAAAATCTTCCTAGCAATGCTGCCAGACATATTAATGTGAAAATAAAAAACTTTTGTCTGTGACTGTCATTAAAAACATTCAAAATGTCCATCTGATTGCACTTTTGTTGCAGACAAGTGAATTTTTTTTGGTATATTTATCCAAACACACACCCACACAAAGAGATTTGATGAATGTTATAAAGTTAAGAATAAAATAGTTTTTATGGGCCATAATGATGTTAGATTGTGGGCGAAAGCTATTAAGAGCATTCACTCGCATGTCTGGAATACCAACATCTATTTAGCGTTACAAATCAGATATTGTAAGGCCTTTTATCAGGCCTGTATTCGCAGTTCATTGTTATGACAACAGCATTCTATATTAATTTCAAAGTAGCACACTGAGAGATTGTATTCTAATTTTCGCTTCTTTCGTATCTTCTGATGAAATTTTTTGCGGACCTGATCGGACCTAATCAGTGTGGTTTTAGGCCTGGATAATCAACTATCGATCAGACATTCACATTACGACAAACCCCACGAGAAACAAATCGACACCTACCACCTCTTTGTAGATTATAAGGCTGTTTCCGATAGCCCGATACGAGGAAAACTGTACCAAGTTACATCGAAGCTTTGTATATCTGAAAAGATCTGCTAAAGATCTCACCGAACCATGTAGTACAAGGCGACGCCTCAGGTAATAACATGCGATCTCTGCAATATTTTAGTTAAGAGTAGGGTGAGAACAGCTACAGTCAATACGAGTAAATCTATCAGCAGCAAATGTCACATGCTGCTCGCGTATACTGATGATTTAGACATCATTGGGTTAAATCTGCCCGAAGTTTCTGCAGTATTTGCGACCATTGAGAAGGAATCAGCAAAAGTGGGTCTGGTTGCGACAAGCGGATGATCTCGATTGTTGGAAAGAGCGTAAAGGCGGAAGTCGCCGGCGTGTTTCTACCACACTTATACATTCATCAGTCTGTTCACTAAATAAGCGCGCCATCTGTGGATGCAACGGCAACGTTAGTGCAACGTCGCCCTCTGGAGGGCGATAACAATCACACTTAAGAGCGATAACAACCATACACGATAACAAACCAATCAACAGCTGACCATCAGGTGGCGACACAGCTAAGACGACTGACATCAGCTACCAGCGCGGGGTTTATAAAAGGCGGGTTAACTTAGTACTCGGGGCGATTCTGTCTGCAGACGTTGAAGAGCCAACCTATCCATTGTAGTGAATTAGACACCCTGCCTGTGGGATCTAGTGTAAACGAATTTCGGTTTGACAACATCTTATTTCGGTTTGATAACCTCTAGTTTGGTTGTGACAACCTCTAATTCAGTTGCGACAACCTCTAATTCGGCTGTAATAATTCCGAATTCAGTTGTGACAACCTCCAACTCGGTTGCGATACCCTTTAGTGTAGTTGTAGCAATATGTCTATTCGGTTGTGGCTACCGCTAAATTCGGTTACGGGGAATTTATCTCAACCACAACCGAGTTTTTTCTGAATACATGTAGAATCCAGTCTATTATTACTCTATCAAATTTATATTGGCCTAGGACGAGGAGTAAAGCTACCTCGATGTCTATAAAAGAAGTTAGGGTATACACTTTGTGACTAAATGAACGCGCTTGTGAAGCCGGAAGTCGGCCGCTCGTTTCCACCACACCTATAAATTTGCCATCTGTTTACTAAATATGAATGCCAAATAAATATGAATTAAATGGCAACGTTAGTACAAAAACAAAGGCTATACCAACAACACTAAGTTATTGACACCTGATTGTAAAATTGACGATCACAGCTATGACGACTAATACCGGCTACCAGCGCGGAGTGTATAAAAGGCGGATCAATTTAGAATTCGGGCGATTCTGTCTACTGACATAGCCTTAGTAATGGATTAAGCACCCTGCTGGTTAATCCCACAAAAACCTAGTCATAGTAGTAATCCTTAGCTAGTCTCTCTCCCACTAACGCCCTTTTTCCTGTTTCAAGCCTGAGATTACCTCCATGTGGGGTCTTGACTTTGGTGCCTACCTCTCCCGCTGTTTCATATAAGACATTCTGTGCTTATGGGGTTTGAATTTGGTACCTGTCTTATCCATTGTTGCCTTTTGTCTCCCCGGGTGCAAGCCAGATATTCCCTGCCTGTGGGGTTTCGACCTTGTTGCCAACCGTTTTCACTGGTTCAAGCCAGAGATTTCCTACCTGTGGGATCTTGAAGTTGTTACCTGCCTTATCCCTGGTTGCCTTTTGTTTCTCCTGGTTAAAACCAGATATTCCTGCCTGTGGGGTATCGACCTGGTCGCCTACCTCTTTGCCTGGTTCAAGCTAAGATTCCCAGCCTGTGGGATCTTGAAGTTGGTACCTGCCTAATTCCTGGCTGCATTTTGCTTCCCCTGGTTGCAGCCAGAGATTACCTGCCTGTGTGGTCTCGACTTTGGTGCCTATCTCTACCGCTGGTTCCAGCCAGATATTCCCAGCCTGTGGAGTCTTGAACTTGATACCCACTTGATCCCAGGTTGCCTTTGGTTTAATCTGGTTTAAGCCAGAGATTACCTGCCTGTAGGGTCATGACTTTGGTACCTACACTAGTCCCCGCTCTGAACCAGAGATTCCCGCCCTGAAGGATATCGACCGTAGTATAGGCAGAGATTCCCAACCTGTTTGCAAACTCCAACGTACCAAGTTTCCCTAACGGCCCAGCAGAGATTCCCAACCTGTTTGCAAACTCCAACGTACCAAGTTTCCCTAACGGCCACTAAAACCTTGACATCTAAGGGACACATCAGAAGAAGTACTGACATCGGGCATGAACCATCGACAACTTCAAGGACCCATCGATGACGTGTCGTAGACGGTTTGAAACAAAATTTATCTATATCCTGAATATTCTCTAGCGTTTTCACTCTCTCTCAAAAATAAATGGTTTGTAACGAACCCCTGGGGACCACTGAGTATATCCCAGCTGCAAAAGGGAAAACCCGTCGTTATAAGGCTGAACTTTGATAACAGTTATAATTTCGAGGACGAATTAATTAGCCTCAGACCTGCAGTAAACAGAAGCAATAACGTTAGCCGAGATAGCAGACGGAGAATTGTGCTTGCAAACAGGTGCAATTTCAGGCTGAACAAGAACTTCAGAGACTATATCCTCTCACGAGAAACGAAGACCCAACTCTCTCAGACTTTCATAGAACCTCTCCTGATTTAAGACGCAAAATCCTAGATATTATCGTATGCTGATGAATCATCACTGGCAGTTTTCGAGAGAAAAATTCGCCGAAAAACATATAAAAAATGGTGTCTCATAACATCCCATGAAGGGATTGAGGAGAGATTCTCACAATCAGTGGGATGTGCGGTTTCTAGATTTTAAACTCACTGAGAAAGTATAGGGTCGTATAATAGAAAACAGCGAATATCGACGACGGATGAATCTCGATATCAACATAGTTATCCGAATCACAATCGCGCGTTTACTCTGGCTAGGTCATGCCAATGGAATTGATCAGAATCAACCAGTGCGAAAGGTATTAGCAGATGTACTCGAAGGACATTGCAAAATAGGACGTCCAAGATTTCGCTGGGAAACCAAATGGAATATTGTCCGCGAGAGCTTGGTGTTTACCTATGTACCTGAACAGGGGGAAAAAGGTAAAAAAAATGGAATTTTTTAAAGTTTTTGACCTGGAAGATGAATTTTTTTTGATTTAGTATATTCACAATTTATGACAAGAGCTACAACTTTCCCTCAGAGAGTAAATCAAAATTCCGAACGATTTGTAAGATATGAGCCTGACAAAATGATTACTTTTTAGCAAGAATGAAACCGAGGCCCAAATCTTTGGGGGCCTATAAAAAACACGGGTCTGTTTTATTTCCATATTTCCATGACTTAAAAAATTACACACAGTGTTATTGTGACAGGCAGCAGTGTTTTCAGCAGATTTCAACAAAAAAACACACATTTGGGTCAAAACTACATATATTATAACCTGTTAAACATTGTGTCTAAAACATATTATATTGAATGGCAAATCCAATGTGTTTGGACACAACTATATTATATTTGCGACAAGCTACAAACACGTCATATTTGCATCCAAACAACAAATAAAGACAAATTTTTCAGCGTGTTGTGACTATCGTTTTTAATGAAAATGTTTGAGTCAGATACTCTATCTGTTGTTTTGAGAAACTTCATTTATTCATTTTTGTGTACTTATATACATAAATATACAAAATAAGCTCTGTTCTCCAGTAGTGAGGGATATTCATAGATCATTTGTACAATCGTAAATACTCGAAGATATCATGATTTGTACCCTACACTTCGCGGGAATTGTATTTTATGTTTGTACTTAACGTGGACATTTGGAAATAAAAGTAGTGGTACAAAATAGGTCGTGCTGTTATAAGACGCAGTATGTTGGGAATTACAAATAATTTCTATAAAAACCGCAGTTTGGTCGAAATCCGTATAATGACTTTCCAATTCATAAATCGAAAACGAATGCTACAAATCATTTGAAATTTGTTACACGGACCATGTTAACTAAAATTGACGCCCATACAAAGTTTGCTTGACGTAGGTTAAAGGATAAGCCTAGCTCCCGAATGTCCTTTTTTTGACATATTCTCATAAAAGATAGAAAACTTTATCAATAATATCTGCAATTGCTTCACCTCGACTGTTGAGTAATTTCTGCTGTTTGCATGCGACTGGGTTTAAGAATTTTGTTAGAGATATAAACTGGAAAGGGAGGAGCTTTAGTGTACACTTTCTAAATATATGTGTAGTACCTTTAGGTTGTCGCCGACATTTAAAGATATTTGTTATCAATTCTGATTCCCCTGTTATTTTTATGTCTGTTTGATTATAGGTTAAACATCATCATAAATATTTATTATATAAGAAAAACACATAAATTCTTTATGTATTCGTACCAACACACATATACTTGTTAGCCTGTATTGTATATATTGCATGACACATAGACAACATACATACGCCCAAATCCAGTCACACATAAACACCCACGAACATAACCGTAAAGATGAATCTGCCATAGGTTTGTGTATATGATTGCATATGTGTGGATGTGTGTTATGTAGTATGTCCTTATCATATAGTATGTGTGATAAGATTGGAAATCAGCTTAAAGTTAATAAAATATCACACAGATGTGAAGATTAGAAATGTGATTATTATATGTACTAAGGTTTTTCCAAAAACAAAAATGTCCTCATGTTATTTGCTAAGACTTTATTTCTCTTTCGGTTTTGTGTTTTATTTCCTCTTTAACAGTCAAATATAATTGTTAATAAATATTAAAGTAATAAGGATTAACTTACGTTAACGAGTTTATGCAAAATCAATATCAAATCTCCTTTAATGCTAACGAGATAGCAACGAGTCTTTTATAGTTTTTCGTTTCGTGTCCTTTTGTTATAATGGTCTTAATCAAAGGTTAATTGCACACAAGGCCTCCAATGAGCGATTACATCTGCTGTTGAATTATTAACATTAATTAGTGATTGATATGATAATTAATATAGACGGACAAGAATACAATTTACAAATTAATCGGGAGTACTATAATTTCAAACATTGGACAATGGACGACAATTTAGGGACACATTGCCAGGGTATTTTGAAATTGCTAAAAAAAACTGTGTGACGGAATATTTCTTAGAGTTTTGTTCCTGAAGGACATTTTCATATAACAGTTAATTCGTCTGTAATATAATTAAAAGTACTTATATACAAAAAGGTGACGTGTACAAAAAAATCAAAATGCTAACTATTTTATATCGAAGTCAAGTACAGACACATGATTTTTAGTGGAGATTTGTGGAAGACAAATGCCTGCTGTTATGTAGAGCTGAGGCAGAAAGGGTCGATGCAAATCATACAGCCATTTATATGTCATTGTTGATTTGTATCGATTGTGCCAATGTTAATTGACAGATCCCGAATTGGTACTAAAAGCTTTTAACCAATAGGCACCGTGTTTGTAGCCGGCTTAACAAATCACTGGATATGTATTTCCCAATCATCGAATCGCAAGGTTTATACATTTCTTATTCCATTAATTCTAGAACCGTCCTTGATACTTAGGGACAAGGCAGCTAATAAGCAAAATATAAAAGGAAGCAGATTTACCATTTGGTAACCCAATGTGCACAAAAACGGTTGCGAATCCGTTCCGACACCGCTACGAGTGCGTAAAAGCACGAAAAGGCGAATTGTGAGTTGTCGTACCCATTACGAGTCCTTAACAATGTAAAAAAGCAATATTCAAATGTTGCGGCCGAATTGATATCAAATTCGATGGTTGCAACCAAATTGATGCCAAATTCGGGTGCTGCAATGTAATTAGTACCAAATTTAGGTGTTGCAACCGAATTGATTCCAAATTTGGTTGCTGCAACTGAATTGACTGATTCTAAATTTTATTCGATGACTGAACCAAAATTATAGAAAATTTAGTTGGCATAATTGGAAATTCCGTTGTCAAAACCCAATAAATTATGAAACCAAGTCGTCACAACCAAAATTTGGTTGTTTAAATTTAAAAAATATCAAATTAATTTTGAAAAATATCAATTGAAATTTGAAAATTCTATTTAAAATCATCAATTGAAATTTAAAAATTTTATTTGAAATTTGAAATACATTAATTGAAATTTAAAAAACATCAATTAACATTTAGAAGAAATCAATTGAAATTTGAAAGAGACATCAATTGAAATTTGAAAGACATCAATTGAATTTTAAGCAACATCAATTGAAATTTAATAGACAACAATTGAAATTTTAAATTCGTGAGTTGAAATTTCAAAATTATTAACCGATTTTAGGTATTAGATTTTTAAATTTTAACTGGTGTCTTTTAAATTTCATTTGACGTCTTTTAAATTCCAATTGAAGTGTTTTAAATTGTAATTGATGTATTTCAAATTTGAATTGAGGTTTTTTAAATTTCAATTGACGTATTTTAAATATGACTCGATGTTTTTTTATATTTCAATTGATGTATTTTAAATTTCAATTCATGTATTTTAAATTTCAATTTATGTTTTTTAAATTTCAATAAATGTATTTTAAATAGAATTTTTAAATTACAATTGATGTATTTCAAATTTCAAATAGAAATGGTGTAGTCGGCAGCGAAAATGTCCTTGAACCAACAATAGGTAAATTCAGTCTACGACGGCATGATACTGTTAAATTTTGCCGCGACGAAAAACATGGTTGTCAGTAGTACGAGATTTTAATGAAAACACATCCTCAAGGCTACTTGGATATCACCTAATCAACAGATGAAGAACCCGATTTATCACCTGGTAACTGCTGGAAGACACTCTCTACTACACCATTTCCAATCGAAATTTGAAAAAAAATCAATTGAAATTTAAAAATTCTATTTAAAATTTGAAATAAATCAGTTGACATTTAAAAATTCTATTTGAAATTTGAAATACATCAATTGAAATTTAAAAAAAAACCTATTAAAATTTAAAAGACATCAATTGAAATTTTAAAATCGAATACATAAAATCGGTTAATAACTTTTAAATTTCAATTGATGTCTTTTAAATTTCAATTGATGTGTCTTAAAATGCAACTTAAATTTCAATTGATGTATTTTAAATTTCAATTGATGTTTTTCAAATTTCAGTTGATGTCTTTTAAATTTTAATTGATGTTTTTAAAATTTTAATTGATATTTTTCAAATTTCAAATATAATTTTTAAATTTCAATTGATATATTTCAAATTTCAATTGATGTATTTCAAATACAATTTTTAAATTTCAATTGATGTCTTTTAAATTTCAATTGATGTGTCTTAAAATTCAATTTAAATTTCAATTGATGTATTTTAAATTTCAATTGATGTTTTTCAAATTTCAGTTGATATCTTTTAAATTTCAATTGATGTTTTTTAAATTTCAATTGATGTTTTTCACATTTCAAATATAATTTTTAAATTTCAATTGATGTATTTCAAATTTCAATTGATGTATTTCAAATACAATTTTTAAATTTCAATTGATGTATTTCAAATTCAAATTTCAATTGATATTTCTCAAAATTAAATTGATATTTTTCAAATTTCAATTGGAAATGGTGTAGTGTAATGGATGCACATTGATTCGAGGAGCTAATGTCGATTCGGATCATTACCTGGTTGCAAAGCAAAGGTTCGCACAAGGTTAAGCAGAGCGAAAATCGTTCGAAACCAGACATATAGAAAGGTGGGTATCTGATAGAGCTTCAATTACCAGAGTAAGCCATGGCCTATGCAAAGCATCTCATTCAGTTACTGACGCAGAACGCGCCCCCGCCTCATGATCCTGAAGCGCCATGGAAGTACATTTCCCACTCTATAAAAACTGCTGCAGAGACCGTACTTGGTAATGAAAAACCGCTTAAAGAGAAACCATGGTACGATGAAGTGATGAAAAGAATACTGAACGAATGGCAATGTTTCAGATAGTTGCAAATCGTGGCGCGTCGGAGCGGTATAAAGAGGGGTATGTAAGTATTTACTTATTTACTAAGGTGGCCTCAAACAACCCACAGGGATCAAGGGTCTCACAAAATTTCTCCACACGGCTGGATCTTCAGCTTTTCTCGTCTAGTTGGTAACACTAGGCTCTCGCGGGCAATATTCTACCTATGCTATACTATTCTATTCTTGGTCGTCATATTCTTCGATGTCCTTCGAGTACGTCTTCGAATACTTTTCGTACTGGTTCATTCTGACCCATTCTACTGACATCGCATAACTACGTCGATGTCGGTACACAAATTATACAGCTCGTGGTTCATTTGTCGTCTAGACTCATCATTCTCTCTTATAGGATCATATATCTTTCTAAGCATTTTTCTCTCTAAGACTGTCAGTGATGTTTCATCACCATCCGATATGATCCAGGATTCTGCGCCATAAAGCAGCATAGATTATATGAGAGTCTGATATAGTTGGATCTTCGTTTCTCGAGAGAGGGCCTTATCTCTGAAGTGCTTGCTTAGCCCTTAATAACACCTGTTTGCAAGAACCATTTTCCGTTGAATTTTTAGTCTGACATTATTGATTTTATCCACGGCAGATCCTAGGTAAATAAATCGTCCACTACCTCGACATTATAACGGATGTCAATTATTACCATTAATTTTGTATTGTTCTCGTTTAATGCCAAACCCACTTTTGCTGATCAGTTCTCGAAAATTCTGCAGGAACTTCTCGCACATTTCGCTCAATGACGTCTACATCATCAGCATACTCGCGCAACTTACCCTGTGAGTGTAAAACTAGAACGCGCACAGCTCGCTGGTTTGTGAGAAGCTCTCCCTAATCCCTTCATGGGATGTAATGGGAAACCATTTATTTATCTATTATATTACACTCCAAAGGACCTTGTATAAGGTGGATAAAATGCATATTCCACGATAGTGCGTTCATATACTCGGGTCGCCTTTTGTGAAAACAGGACACAGTATGCTAAGACTCCAATCGCCGTGCATACATTTGTCTAGCCAAATTTTGCATATGAGCTGATGTATGCACATTTCCAACTCACTTAACAGCTCAGCCGCTAGACCATCAGGACCAGCGGATTTGTGGTTCTTAAGCCGAGAGATTGTAGTTTTAAGTTCGCTTTGACTAGGAGGGGACAGTCAACGCCATCGCCCTCTATGTGATCAACACCCTCATATACATTGAAGTCTCCTGTGACAAATAAAGCAGAGAAGTGATTTTCCATATTCCTAACATACGTGGCACATCTGCGACAAGATTCCCGTCCTTATTTCTATGATCTATGACCGTCGGTTTGAGTTTGTACTTTCAGTTGAATTTCCCAGTCTCATTATTCGTTCTGTACGATTCAATTTACTCACTCTCGCACTTTCTCCACACATCATGAGGCGGGGGTGCTTTCTGTGGCAGTTGCGGAGTGAGATTCTCTGCATAGACCGTGGCTATATCTGGTAATTGCAGCTTTCCACTGCCCGGCGTTCGATATGTCTGGTTTCGTACGAGTTTTGCCCTGCTTAAACATGTGCGAACCTGTGCTTGCAACCAGGTAGTGATCCAAATCGCTATTAGCTCACGCGTACGTTGATTACAATAGTAGAGTTGCTTCCATCAATTACCAGGAGATACATATGGTTCTTCGTCTCTTGATTAGAGCATATCCAAGCAGCCCTGTGGATGTGTTTATGTTGGAATCTTGTACTACTGACAACCATATTTTCCGACGCGTCAAAATCTAACAGTCTCAGTGCAGGCTGAATTTGCCGATGATTGTTCAAAGGAATTTTTCCAATCGTAATGTCATGGCCAGGGCAACGGACGTATGCTTCCTCTAGGTGCTCATAGAAGATGTCTTTATTGACATCGCCTTTTCCTTCTGTCGGGGCATGTACACAATTAGCGATATGTAAATATAAATAGCTTCGAATAAAACTCGCTTGACGTTCCCTTAATCAGCTCTTAAATGCCCATATTTCAATCGTCGAAATTCCAAAACACGTTGTTTTCAGTACACCCTAGTATATAGGTTTGTGACTTTGCTAAGGCTTGTCTCCTATTCCTTATTAAATCCATAAACCTGTACCTATGAAATATGTACTTTAAAGTAAAATTGCTGCCAATTAAAAAAATTAAAAGAAAATTCAAACTGACATCCGCAACGTTGATTTAGATGCTTGAAGTTCATTAAAAAAATAGTCTCAACCTCTCACAAGAATTTACTGTTAGTGTATTTAGCAAAGTATTCAACCTTTTCTCTTTATATTCGTGACAGCCTAAAACTATGCTAACTTACTGCTACAATTCCTTACAACACTCCTCCAGTACCAGCAGCAATAAAGTGAGCAGATTCAAAGTAATTTGCTGAGACTGTAACAACATTAATCACTTAAGCTGTACGACCTCAGTTCCAACTCTCTAGTGCCATTAAATGTTACTTCAACTTTAATCTAACACATTTGTAGTAACAATCTATTTGTGTCAAATCACATATCCTGGATTACAGTTTAAAATATTTCCATAAAATATAAAATTTTTCTGCGTTACCTTTTCTGATGTTTGGATTGGACTAACTAATTGGTAACATTCATCTCCTTTTATCATTTTTGTTTGCTTGGTTTTTATTTGGACAATCCTCTATTTGTGTCTAGCTATTTGTCTGCCCTTATGTCACACCTGAAATCTATCATATGTCTTACAGTTGTGGCTGTCCGTCCACACGTCTGTCCCGCATTGTTATTTAGATTGACCACTTAATTTTTTTTGACATCAAATGTTTCCCTTCTTGTGGTTCATCATACCGGTGGCTGTTTTTTTTTTACTACAAACATTTTACCCTCATAGTACTTTAGCATATCATACTCTTATCGTCCCACTTTACTTGGGATTCTATATGGTATCGCATCGTATCCTCGGTACGTTTTCAAATAATTTCAAATCATTTATCTTTGTCATATTAGTTTATTCTGCTCGTTGTGTCGTATTCAAATTTGTTTTGAAAAAAAAAGTGAAACGAACATGTATCTGTCTCTGTGTGTTTTGGTGCGCGTGTAAATCCCTACAGTCGTGTATGTATGTATGTATATCAATGTATTTGTATTTGCATGTATTTGTGTGTTAATGTACCATTTGGAAATTTGTTTCCTATTTACCATAAAATAAACATTCGCCTTATTAAGACATAATCATGACTATGATGATCACGAAAATGATGATGGTACTTTTGATGACGTCGTTTTCGTTTTTGCTGTCGTTGTCGTTGTCGATGAGTCTGCGTATAGTGGAGATGGCGATGATGATGATGACAACTTTTGAAACAACATACGTTTGGTTTTGTTCTGTAATTTCAGACATTGAATTCCTGTTTTCACTTACCATGTTCTTTTGATGCCCTACACATTGGATGCAGAGGTATTGGTTTGATATATTTGATTGACATATTGAAAAGGTTAAGTCAGATTAGATTGAGGAGGAGGTTAAAATTCCTAAATTAACTATGTGCTGAGTACATATTTTCACAGTGTTTTTAAATGCGTTCGCCGGAGACGTTTTAAACTGACCATTGTTTCACCTGAATCCTGCGAAAATGAAGCAATGACAAAGAAGGTGTTATATTTTTTTTATGTCCCCCTGCACACCTTACTTGCATTTGCTTCTATTTGTGCAATATTATGTACATCCACAGAACTACACGCTGAAAACAAACGGCCCCAGCAACATATTGCAGGAAACATATATATGATTGCAAGCATTGTTTTCATGAATTGAAGATCAGTTGCATTTTTTTTGTCGATGCTGTGTATATGCGTTTTTGTTTTCAGCAGTTTTCAAACAACAAAGCTACATTTTGGGCACAGAAACATATGTTATAGCCTATTAATCATTGAATGTCTAACATGTAATATTGAATAACAAACACAATGTGGTTGGACAACAAGTATACTATATTTGCGATGAGCTATAAACACGTTATATTTGCATTCAAACAACTAAAAAGGCAGATTTTACTGCGTGTATGTGTGAGTAGCTTAGTGATGGCGCCACTATTGAGTACTTAGCCATGAAGAAGCTTCTAAAAATACCGTTCGGAACCGGTGTAAAACTGTAGGTCCCAATCAGTCACTGTAAAAACTAGAAACCGCACATCTCACTGGTTGTGAGCAGCTCTCCCCAATCCCTTCATGGGATATTATGGGGCACAATTTTTTATGTGTTAGAAATGACGTTGTAGCAAACTAACCTCGGCTGTTACAATTTATCTTACAACAATACGTTTGTCACAACCGAATTGTGGTTGTCACAATTGAATTCGATCGGTGCAACACCGATGATGTTCTAAAAACCTCTTACCGTCATTTTTTCGTTTGTAATTTTCAATATTGCAGTTCCAGCAACTGCATTTTTGTTGTATATATATATATAGGCACGAGTAGGGCAATCCATCAAAGTGAAAACATGCAAACAACACACAGCCTTGACATCACATATTGGTTGTTGTACAATAATAGTCTCTGCCTGAAAATAAGTATGATGGTATTTATGTAGCGGCAGCGAACAAAGAATTATATCGTCGTAGCCTAAGAGTATTGAATATTACAGAGAACTCATGCAACGAATAGTATGACTGAGAAGCACTGGCGACATCTGGCGAATGATTCAAAACGTATTATTCTCTTTTTGTCATAACTTGGTCCATTCATAACTTTGATGCTTTTTATATTGTTTTGTGTAATAACATTGTCGAAATGCTGCATTTACATTGAAATATTCTATAAAGAGAATGAGACTCGTTTGTGTTCTTTTACTCAGACTCTCTATATGTGAGCGGAAAAGGAGTGCAATATGTTCTCTATACTATTCAATACTTTTTGTCGTCGCTCTGTTTATGACAAAACAAAAACAATTATTTCAGTAAGCTAAATATTGCTTTATTTATTTTAACAATGTTACATCTAATGTGAAAGCAGATGTGAGAAAAAAGAAAGTGCAATAGCAAAAGAGCCTTCAGCACAAAATTTAGTCTTTGTTCATTTTCCAATTTCCAAACTAATGTGTTCATAGAACTCGAACAGAAAGGTGTTAACAGATCGCGAGTTCGAACACTCATTGATTTTTTTATAGAATGTATTTTATTATATGTGTATGGCCATCGGTGGTGCAATGGTTAGTGTGCGCGGCTCTTGTACATGAGATCCTGGGTTCGAACCCTGCTCTGACCACCTTCAAAAAATTTGTTTCGGCGGCGGTCACCTCGCATAGTGACGGCAACACTATTGAGTATATAGCCATGAAAAAGCTTCTCAAAATACCGTTTGGAATCGGTGTAAAACTGTAGGTCCCAATCAGTGAGTGAAAACTGGAAAGCGCACAGCTCAGTGATTGTGAGAAGTTCTCCCCGGTCCCTTCATGGGATGTAATGGGAAACCATTTATTTTATTTTTATTTTAATAAAAAAAAAAGTATATTTTTAGGACTATTTTGTAAGAATGTGTATTATATTTTCCCGAAAAGTCCTTTTAAAAAGAGAGGTACTTCTATTATTAAAAGCTAATATTTTTTAAGAAAAGGTACTATTTTTAAGAAAAAGTACTGTCTGTAAGAAAAAGCCATAAGAGAATGATTGTTTTTACAAAGTACTTTTTGACAAACAGGTACAGTTTAAAGAAGTGGTACTCTGTTTAGGAAAATGTTATATTTTTAAGAAAATTTATTTATTTTCAGAAAGGCTACTTATCTCGAGAAAAGAAAAGAAAAGGTATTATTTGTGATTTAAGAAAAGGTAATTTTAAGAAAAGGAATTTTTGTAAGAAATGTATATTTTTAGGAGAAGGTATTTTTTTTGAAGTATTTTTTTGAAGTAAATTATTTTATTGGTCCTTTTTTCAAGAATAGGTACATTTTTAAGAGTAGGTACTTATCTCAAGAAAAGTTATTTTATTTCACAAAAAATTTACTCTTTAAGGAAAAGGTAGGTTTGTAAGAAAGGACAATTTTATGTAAGAAAATGTAGTTTTTTAAGAAAAGGTTATTATACTTATTTTAAAAAAAATCATTTTTTTTAAGAAAACGTACGTTTTGTAAGAAAAGTTTCTTTTTTTAAGCAAAGGTACTTATTTAAGATATGGTATTTTTTTTAAGAAAAGGTTTTTGTTTAAAAATATGAATATGTATTTTTTTTGGTGAAAATTTACCTTTTTTAAGAGAAGGCATTTATTTACGAAAATCTTCTTTTCTTTCACTTTGGATTTTCTAAATTTACTATTTATTGGGTTCAAAACTACCATCAATACTAAATATTAGTTACAGGCTCCACATAGAAAACTTTCCATTAAACAAGAATTTTCCCAACATATGTGAGACATCTAGTTAGTCTAGACACAAACCAAAGCAAAGGTAAACAATGTAGTTGATAATACTGGGTTGTAGCATAATAGTGTTAAAAGTTGTTAAAGTTTTTTTCGTTTAGCCCCCATCCCGCAACGTGCGATAAAGAACTTCGTTCTAAAATAACTAATTATGTATTAAAAAAATCCGTGGGTTTAATCACGCATATGTTGGGATTATTTAAGCAGTAAGTAGACTAAAAGACATTAATCCAATCGTTTGTTATAAACATTTTAAATAATATCAAAAGTGCATGCAAGAACACTGTATGCTGGTGCAAATCAAGCACTAATCATTTTTAATACTATTCGCTAATGATGGTCTCGATAAAATAAAGGAACGTTGACACCATCTGATTTCTAAACATTATTCCATTACCGCAAACGAATTTGTCGGTTACCACAATCAAATTCAATTTTTGAATCGCCTCAGCTCGGCTTTGCCAATCTTGATCAACTCTCTGGTCTTTTTCAATTCCGGGTTGCCATTCTTATATCGGTCATACTTGGTCATTGGTAATTATCGTTTCTTATTGCCTCGGGAAGCTTATTCCTAGCGTATTTGAAGTCAATCCCGGGAAAGAGGCTGAGGATAAAAATTACAAACCAACACACAATCTAATTCCTTTTTATTTTCACTAATCGGTTGTTGTAACCGAATTGATTAAATAAATTGGCTTCTGCAATTGAATATATAGAATATTCGGTTGTTGCAAACGAATTAACAAAAAATTCACATAAAGTTAGTGTATATACGATTGACGATCTTACTAATGGAACCAATTCAGGCACAGTGAGTAGCCATCTGATGATAAAGTTGCACGGAGTTCGAAACAAGTCACGCCAGTGAGTATGCTTTCCAGAATTCTCTAGTATTCCAACGGAAATCAACCACAGTTTTCACTTAGAAAAATGCATCAGACCTTGACAACCTTGACAGACCTCCAACATTAACATTCAAAAAATTTAGTTGTGGGAAAAAAATATTGAAAAAATCTTTTGATTTAAACTAAATAATAAAAAATTGTGGCCGTCGGTGGTGCAATGGTTAGAGTGTGCGCCTCTTATACATGAGATCCTGGGTTCGATCCCTGCTCTGACCAGCTTACATTTCTTTCGACGGCGGTCACCTCGCATAGTGACGACGACACTGTCGAGTATATAGTCATGTAAAAGCTTCTCAAAATACAGTTCGCAACAGCTGTAAAACTGTAGGTTCCAATCAGTGACTGTAAGAAGCTCTCCCCGATTCCTTCATGGGATGTAATGGGAAACCATTTATTTATTTTGTTTTAGTAAACAATTCGGTCGCCGTCGCCGAATCAAATAAGGAAAGAGATTGTTCTATCAGAGTTTCAGTTGTAACAACCGAATTCAGTTCCAACAACTCCAATATTGTTGTCACAAATGTATTTCAGTTACAAATGAGAAGCGATGATCTTGTGGCTAAATTTCTTTTATCAAGTGCATAAAGATCGTTGTAAAAAGTCGTCCCAAAGTGTATTGATACCTGCGAATTTCTTGTGATCAATAGCGCATTGATCAATTTGGATCTTCAGCTAAACTGGACACAAACGCACTAATACTATATGAACAACAATTTTGGAAACTAAATTCCAATAACTTTAAGTAACTAAGCGGCTCTTGTATATGACAACGTGGGTTCGATACCTGTTCTGATCACTTTACATTTCTTTCGAGGATGGTCACTTCGCTTGGTTAGATTAGGTTGGACTGCGAGTCTGCATGTAAGGCTCATTTAGACCTTGTGGTTCATTGTGATACCACAGGGACAAAAGGCAAAATATGGTATGTTCATAGTCCCTCCTGATGAACCAGTTTTATTGCTTCAAAAAGCGTAAGACTAGACTGATGCTAACATCAGCCAGAAATGCTAACTCCCCAAAGAAATTGTGAGCCTAGTGTAGCCTATCGCCTTGTGGTAAGAGGCGGACATAGACCCAGAAGTTGTTCTATTGCCCACCTCTTTTTCGTCTTTGTAGCTTTTGCAAAGGTCCTTTCTGATCACTTTCAGTTTCTCTGCGAGTAGTCCAATGAGACAGTGAGCTGTCATGATAGACACGAGAAGTGAGATGAGATTTTAAGTATCCTGGTATATCCCTGTGGCACCCAAAAACGGTGAGTATTAAACAGTTCAGCCGTTAATAGATCTGCGATAATCAAGGGTAGTTCTCGAATTCAGGAAGACAGTTTCCATGGCCATAAGAGCACCTTGACTTTTAGAGGAAATATTGATACCAACCTTGGTCAGACTATTACTTCTCAACCATTACTCCTCACTGAAATCATGGCAGCTTAACTATGAGAGAAAATATTGATTCCAATCTTGATCAGAACATTACTGCTTAGATTCGTCTCATTAATAGATTTTCGACAGGCGAGGGCAGTTCTCGAATTCGGGAAGACAGTTTCCACTGACATCATGCAGCTTGACTATTAGAGAAAATATTTTGTCCAATCTTGGTTACATTGTCCAGGGGTATAAAATGAAGAATAACATATGGTGCATCAATGTAGAAGCAATTGTGAGCTCAACAAGTGAAGTGATAAGTGAAAAAAAAAATAATAAGTGCTGAAAAGTTTCGAACTTTGAAAAAGTTTTCTGTCTTTTTCAAGACTTTTGAAAACTTGATAAAATTTTTTTAAGTTTTTAAGTCTTTTTCAAGACTTTTAAACTAGGATAAAATTGTGAAGAAAAATAATTTTTCCAATTGCCGTCGGAAAAACGAAAAAAATTTTTTTCTGGTGACGTATGGCTGATCCCCAAGACGCTGGATTTACTCCGGTTACGGGGAGGGGGTCCAAGATGAGGGCGAGAGGCAGCCAAGCCTGATGAAGAACCCGCCACAACGAGTGAAGAAAGTTTGAATGATCGCCTGGTAACGCTACATGCTAGGGCTGAAAGTCTGAAGACCGCCAAGAAGAAGCGGACGACTTAGGCTAATGTAATGAATGAAATCCGCCACCTCCGTACGGAAAACGAGAGTATTAGCAGAAAATTCGAGGAAGCCTTGAAGAGGATAGAAGACTTGACATATCAGGTAAAAGACCTGGAGAAATCTCTGGGACAACAGGCCACGGACAACGAAGAATCCATGGATGAGAAAGCACCAAGTTTTAGAGCAATAGTGCTCGAGCAAGAAGCCCACGAGCAGTATAAGAAGGAAGTTGGGTCCCGTGCAATGCCGGCACGGAGGACGGCGAACACAACTGCCAAGACGAAGAAGGATGACCCCATGACGACAAAAGACGCCAACAACGGGGTGAATAAACGCAGAAACAGGAATAAAAATAAAACTATTTCAGATTTGTACCTATATAGCTCTAATGTTCGTGCTGTAGCATCGAAAATTAAAGATGCACTACAGCACGAAAATTTTACAATCAGAATTATGGGACGTTCAGTAATGAACGTCAAGACTTTGAGTCTCTCGGACTATGAGTCCGTTAGGAGTTTATTTAAAGATGGGGGTATGGCATATTACACCTACACGCCAACATCGCAGACTCCATTTTCTGTGGTAGTCGTGGGATTATCTTACTCCTATGAGGAGCAGGATTTGAGGACGTTCCTCTCAGGTATGAGGATTAATCTTCATGTAGTGAGGATTACTAAGCTTGGTGGGGACAAGTGGCTTCTCCACTTGTCCAGAGATTCGGACATTACAGCATTTTATGCTGTAAAATACTTCATGCATTGCAAGGTCCTAATCCGTAAGGATATGAGGACAGGGGTTTCGCAATGTAGAAATTGCCAGCGCTATGGTCACATAGCGCTAAACTGCGGTATGCCCCACCGCTGCTGCTAATGTGCCGGGTCCCACGGCCCGGGCAAATGCACCATCCCCGCCAAAACTGACGGGATTACTTACAGTCCTGATCCGGTCACTGGTGCGCCAGTTCTTCGGCCGGATCACGTTGTCAAATCTGTGAATTGTTCAACCGACGGGCGCACGGCTAGCGCCAGGGAATATCCGTTGCGTTTGAAACTACTTCGCGAGAAGACTGAAGCCAGGAAGCGACACTCAGTCATTCCTGAAATCAGTTTATCTCGCGATAGTGGCAGATTTTTGAGTGGCGTTTCCTACGCTGCTGCTGCCCGCGGTTCCTCTCGCCCTACGGCGAATGCTGCGCACGGTACCCCTTAGGGGTGACGCTGCAGAGCGCAATGGCCCATTTCGGGACCATTGATACCGACTGCCGTCTGGTGTTTGGCATGGACTTTACGTCCTGCCGTACCAAGCTTGGTCCATTCATGCGAGATTACGCAAAGTTGGAAGGCGACGACCTGAAATTCCAGGCTATCATGGGACTTTTAATGGACTTAGGGCCAATGTAAATATTTTGTATAGTTAGTTGTAGGTTAGTATTAAGTTATTTTTAAGTTTACCCTGACGGAATATTGCCTTTTTTGTAATTCCTTTTTATGGCATCCTAGTTGATGAGAAGTTGAACATATTTTGGGAGATATTGTTTGTATAAGAAGATTGGAATAAAATTGAATTGAAATTGAAATTGAAATTGGTGCATCAATTGGTGTTGTTCTCAACGCACTAGCCAACCATTCGCTGAACTTCCGTAGATTTCAAAAAGGATTGTATATCGAGATCATCTATGACAAACATAAAAATGACTATAACTCCTAAACGGTGCGTCTAATCGCAAAAGACACGACATTTCGTGATAACCTATGACAAATATAAAAATTCCTAGAACTCCTAAGCGGTGAGTCGAATCGCTAAAAGGAAGGTACTTCGTGATCACCAATGACAAACATAAAAATAGCTACAACTCCAAAACGTTGCGTCGAATGGCAAAACGACGGAATTTTGCGATCACTAACGACAAATATAAAAATGCCTATAACTCCTAAACAGTGAGTCGAATCTCAAAAAGACGGTATTTCGTGATCACCAATGATATACATATAAATGAAAATAACTCCTAAACGGCGCATCTAATCGCAAAAGGATGGTATATCATGATCACCAACGACAAACATAAAAATAGCTGTAACTCTTAAACAGTGCGTCTAATGGAAAAAAAAACTTCCGTAGATATCCGTAGAGCCGTTCACTAAAAGATAACGCCATACAGCATTAACGGTCTAACTACTGTCATATACATCCAATGAACTATAAGCGGGTTCAAAGTCCATCATTTGCCTAGTGGCATTTTACAGGTATATAGCGCTATCACAGACTTTGTGGCTGTTTCCAGAATGTTGGGTTTGAAGATTAACTGCCTGTCGATGTATTTGCCTTTTGAGGGAAGGGAATTTCAATTCGTCCTAGGAGACAAAAACAACAGTTGGTATTTTATTCCTACTGCTGTTGAAAAGAAACAGTTACATCTTGGTTGGGTTCACCCCAAGACAATTAACCGGACCCCATCTTGCGGTGGTATGGAGGGTCTATTGCATGATGTCCCTAAGAGTACTTGGAAACCTCCGTCTAACCGCTGTGGACACGTCATCGACGTAGGCAGAAGCTTTAACACCCATCTTCTTTAGAGAAAACAGAATACTGTACATGGAGGCATTCCTCTACTGATAAATCTATAGAGGTCAGTTGACCCTAAACTAGCCAGAAGTTTCGTAGTAAGACGGTTGTATACAAATATTCCGATATTACTGTCAACCCCCAGAGACGTTATTGCCGCAGTTATTGTGACTGGATTTCCATTGATAAAGGCTGCCTCCATGTTTAAGAAACGGTTAATTGCGTAAATTAATATAAACTTTTTACGAAAATTATTTTTGTGCGTGTAACTTCAGAAAATTTTGAAAAAAGGCGGGAAAATTTGTTTGAACATTTTTAAATTGACATAATTTTTTCACAATTGTTATTTTTGTTTTGTTTTAATTGTTAAATATTGTTTATATCTCCTGATGATGCTACACAAAGGAGTAGCGAAATATCGAGGAAAATAAATAAAACAACAGCAAATCTGACCTCAAGCTCGAAGAATATTGATTATTTATTGATAAGGAAAAGGTCGAACAAGAGAATAAAAATAAAAAACGTACCATGGTATGTTATTTAACAGCGTGGGAACCTTCTATAAAGGTGACCAGTTGATGTAAAGCGGTTGCGGTGGATCTAACCTTTTTGTCGTGCTGTCGAGTAGACATTAGTCTGCTATCAATATTGGTCCTAAGATAGCTATCGAGTAGTCTATCCAAGATTTCCAAGAGAAATGGCAATGGACTAATTGTTCGGACATCCTTAGGGCTCGTATGGGATGCTTTCCCCGCTTTAGGAATTAATATAACCTTAGTTAAGATTCAAAGGTATGTAGGCCTATTTGATAGTTTCAGAGGTATGTAGGACTGCTTGATACATCCGGTGTACACCTCTCTGAACCAGGGCACCATTCTATCAGCCACTGTCTGTAGTTAAGCCGGCGACACATTGTCCGGTCCTGGCGTCTTGAAATGTTTGAAACATTTTTTATCCCAAAGAACTCTAGATTGGGTTACAACATCCGATGGCTATACTTCAATGGAATCTCCAACTGAAATGTCTAGTTCACCCTCAGAATTCCCCCAGTGATTCCTCATTGGATGTCATACAGTAACCATCATCCTTCCTAATGTACCCAATAGTACAAGGTATTGCGGCCAAAATTTTCCAAATCCTGGAGGCTTCGGATGGGCTTTCCATATTTCTGCAGAAATCTATGCAGGATTTATTGTTAGCTTTTCTCAACATACACTTGTACTACTTGAGTTTTTTTTTTAATTTATCCTTGTTCTGTTGTGCCCTTGTGGGCTTTGGCCTCACATAGTGACGGCGACACTATCGAGTAATTAGCCATGAAAAAAGTTTCTCAGAAAACCGTTTAGAATCAGTGAAAAATTGTAGGGACCAATCAGTGACTTGAAAACTATTAAGATTACACTTTTCTGAGTTTGGGAGACACTTCGCAGTCTCTTCATGGGATGTAATGGGAAAGAATTTATTTTTTGTATTGCCTCGGTTGAACTCCTGTTCCTCGATGTCGATCGAAAGCTTTCATTCGTATTCCATTCGGATGAAACTTTTTGGTGTTTTCCAGTCGAACAAAAACATACAATTTCTCATTTTCGAGTGTGTTGCCACCAGAGTTGGGATGTGTTAATTTGCATTATTTTATCTAATGCAACTGCAAAAGAATCACCATTCTTCGCAATGACAATTAAAAAATGTTGAATTTGCATTTGCTCACGCAATGCATATGGGACTGCATTTGATATTTTGAATTTGTTTGACTACTGGCAATTCTGTTTTTAAAGTATTTTATATGTAGAGGTTTGTGGCTTCATAGAATAATACATACATAGATAAACACATTCTCTCATCTGACGTTTCACTTCACACTCTTCATCGTAGGTTTGTGGAAATGAGAGCAATTACATTTAAAATTACCTTATACCAGGTGGAGTTACAAAATATGTTCACTTAACTTTTTCCTGTCGTTTTGGTGTAGAACTGAAAAATTTAAATGTATTTTGCACTTTTTTGTTGACTTTTATCGTTGGTATACATTTGTATTGTATTTAACACAACTAGTTTGCCACAAAAACACGAAATTTGGTTGTTGTTCCTTTGTTGGACGTTGTATAATATTGCAACTATCTGGTATTATTGAACCCATATTTTCCACCATCCTATGTTTACTTTCCATCGTACCTATGACGTTTAATTTATTGAGCGAATAAAAGTTTATATGTATGTATTATTCTATGCTCGCAGTGCTATCAAATTCATAAATCTGTACACAAAATGTATCTAAATTACTACAGGTGAAAGCGTTAGAACAGCCTTGCCAAATTCAAATGGATTTTGTTTTGGTAATTTTTTGTTCGGATTTTTTTTGGTATACAATGTTTTGAATTCGACAAGCTCGGACCTCCTAACAAAACAAAATGCCTGATGTTGTTGCCGACAAATACAACGATGCCTCCTGCTATAAATTGAAGTAAATAAATCTTGCCTGTACATATAAATTATTTGAAAACCAAAACTGCCAGATATGAAGGAAATGCTTTGAAAATAAAAACAATTCCCAATAGTGTTTAATTTTTTTAGAATTTACATTTGTGGAGGTAAATTAAATTAAACTACAAATTATAATTGTCATAGAATTAATTTGTCCCATGTATGGTTTCCATTGACTTTATAATTGTACGAAGTAACTACACGCTGAAAAATACCGGCCTCTCTAACATATTCTCCCAAATATATTCTGCAGGAACCATGAATATGTTTGGAACACACTTCAAACATTCATATGTTTGCAAGTCCCTAACTCACTTGTATTTAAATGGGAAACAGTATCATGTTTACTGGAAAACATGTATACTTTTACGTGGAAACATGCGTTTTTCATTCCAAACATCCATATTCTTACGTGGAAGCATTCGCCTAGTTCCCCCAAACCTACATACAATTACGTGGAAACATATGCATATTTCCTCCCACACAAAATTATATTTAGAAACGAATTATTCTTTGATTTCAATATATACGTATTATTTATTGTAATTAATTTTTATCAATATAAATCCACATTTATAAATAATTAATACAAACAATTATAAGATTTAAAAGGCCACATTTTACGTTTACAGGCATTGAATGCATTGGCTCCATGAAATGTGGTCCCAATGAAAAATTACCCCAAACCCAAAATGAAAAATGACCCCAATATTTTGTACTACCTACAACAACAAAGTTTGGGCGTTTTACTTACGTGTTGTTGTAGGTAGTACAAAAAATTGGGGTCATTTTTCATTTTGGGTTTGGGGTAATTTTTCACTGGGGCCACATTTCATGGAGCCGAATGCATTATTAGTTTTTTTTTCGTGAAATGGGAATCTGCTGTTCTTTTGCATCTCCTTTCTTTGTTGTCTCTCACATTTTTGTTTTTAGAAGGTTTCAGTTATGCGTTGGTACACAAACCATATACAAATCTAGTTCATGAGTAGATTAATTACTTGTGTTTTTTATTGTACTTATTTCACAAATGGTCCTCCGTTCTGATTTTCTCAGTAAATGCTCGGAGAGACAAACGGCTTCACTTTGTTGCTCTTTCCAGTTTGTTTCCTCAAAATCGTTTCTCACTTTTGTAGCACACATACATATATACGCAACACATACACAAAAACCAAAGCAACATCACAAACCATTTAGACCTCCAAGCCTTCCTTTATTCGTTTTTCAATGATCAAGCACTTTTGATGTCCCCTGTCCGATGAACCATTGATGACTGAATACATTAAACTAAAACGCAATACATCAGCCAAAATAAGAAACACTGACTTCATCTGCAATTTGCACGCATATTCGGGAATATTTACGAATCACTGAATGAGAGAATAGTGCAAAACTACAGATACACACTCACATACAAGATAGACTCTCTCGCTGTTCCTCTTTTATTCTCTTGCTCTCGAGAGAGCATAAACAGTGCAACAACTGTATTTGCATCACAAACACAGACATATTTGGGTCGCAAACACATATGTTATAACATATTAATCATTGTGTCTCAAAAATGTAATATTGAATAGCAAACACAATGTGTTTCGATACAAATATTTTATATTAAACACACTTTATATTTGCATCTAAACAACAACAAAAAATACAGATTTTTCAGCGTGTAAATTTCAGCCGAATTCGTGGGATTGATTTTCGTTCGAGATCGAGAAACAGCACAGAAATTATCTTTCAATCTGAACATAAAACAGTTGGCAGCTTATCACAATATTTGTCGTTGAAAATTTCCAATTCAAAAAATGTAACCTAAAAAGCTCGTTTTATAATTTTCTATAAATATATTACAATCTGAGTTAATGACATACTAGTTGAACTAAATTATTTTAATTATATTAATGATTCCTTAAAAGTTGCATGTAACACAAGATAATACAACTTTGTTTCCAACTTGAAAAAAAAAGCAGTCACCTCCGCCAGGACTCTGTAGCTCTATACAATGTCGGCTATTACTCGATTTAATTTTAATATTTATTTGAATTTTTTTCCAGGCATTTCTTCCTTCCCTTTGCTTTGTATTAGTTTGAATGTTTGTGTACTTTGTATTCGTATGTTTTTAACATTATTAGCAATGACTTTGGTAATTTTCCACATGAGTGTTATCACAGAAGAAAAAAACGCACATCATTTTGCCTCCACCACGCAGCTGGGAGCAACAAGAAACATCCTCGACGAGATGATAATGCTGAGGATGCCTCTTATTTGATGAGCAACTATATGGAAGTGAAAGTTTTTCTGAGCAATTTTTTTTGTTAACAGAGTTTTTTGTTTGTTTTGTTTTTCAAAAAGGTTTGTTAGTATTTGTCAAAAGTCTGTTTCCGTATTTAGTTTTAGCAAGAAAAAACCTCATACTTGAATGTGTCATATGATTTAAGGAATGACGAATTTTGAATGTACGTGTTGAATGCTGGTTCGAAATTGAAAGAGGGTCTTTTTTTAGAGGCATTCAAGGAAAACTTTCAAAATTTTTGTCAATAAGTGAAGCATAAATAAATTAAATTTTTATTACAGCCATCAAATGGACTGAGAAAGTCTTCTTATAATCCGGCCTTTTTTTTAGACAATTTTCACTCGACAGCAATGTTCTAAATAAGTTTCCAATATCGTAGCATATCAACGAAAAGGAATCAAAGTGCTCCATTGTGTGCTTGAAGCAATTTAAAAGCAGGGAATACACGATACTGTAGGTGGATATACTCCAGAGATATCAGTACCGAAATTCTGGAACTTTTTAATGATAATAATCGGTAGTTAAATTAACAAAATTCTGATATTTTGTTTCGAAATTTTATTAATTTTGACGATTTTACTACTGAAATGTTTCGTAAAAAGTTACAGAATCCCATTGCACAAGTTGATATTGAAATTGTAAACAAATCCAGTCTTAAATGGGCTATCGGCAGTTGTAAACCCTTTAAGTTTCGAGGGTCTGACATGGTATCACAATTGGAACTTCAGGCTGTGGGCGATCTCTTGGCTGATAAAGTTCTACATCGTGTGTATAAACTCCAGATATATACCTACAGCAGCCGAATCAGGGGTTGTCATAGCCGAATCAGAGGCTGTCTCAGCCGAATTGTGGGTTGTGAAGACCGAATTAGAGGTTGTCACAGCCGAATAAGATGTTGCAACAACTGAATTAGATGTTGTCACATCCGACTTAGAGATCGTCACAACCGTATTAGACGTTGCCACTGCCGAATTAGGGGTTGTCACTACCGAATTAGAGGTTGTCACAGTCCAACTATGGGTTGTCACGACCGAATTAGAAGTTGTCATAAGGTCGAACCAGAGGTTGTGATGGCCTAATTAGATGTTGCCATAGCAGAATCAGAGGTTGTCACAGTGGAAGTGGACATTAGGGTAATAACTTTTTGCATTTTTTGCAAATATCAAATCTCCCCCGACAAAATCGTGTAGGGCATGGACAAATATTAAGAACTGCGTTTTTAGTTTTTCGCTATCGTTAAAAAAGGTTACGCACCAAACGCGTTAAAGTTTTGAATCAAACGTGGAATAAAAATAGTCCGCTTTGTAAAACATCGCGTACTTTGAACCTAAAGTTTATATCTTACAATACCTACTTTTAATCATTTATTGTTATTATTTGTTTACATACTTACATATGTATAAACCATATTTTAAAAAAATTGTTATTAAAAAAAAAATAAAAAAAAAATATATTAAAGGCATTTTAGAAATCGTAAGGTTTTTTTTACCAAATTGAACTGAAATAGTTTTTTTTTTATCTTTAATACAATATTTGCCATTAGAAAAGCCCTGGGGAGAATGTTGTCTAAAAAAAGTTATCACCCTAGTGGTCATAGCTGGATGAATCAAATTAGGCCAACGTCGTGTTATAAGGGATGTTTGGGACATACATATGTCTGGCAAACGAACTCCGATTTGTAAAAGAATACCAAAATACGACAGAGGATTTTATCACCTTTTTAGCTGCGTACCTACTTTTTTGCTGTATGTCATATTCATTGGACGCTTTTGAAGCAACGAAGTTCTGTTGGTCCAAAGTCAAAACTTTTACCTAAAACGATATTTTTTTAATAAATAGTACTACTACTAATTGGTATAAATAAAACTTGGCCTCCCTGTTGGAACCAACTAACCACTCTTTCCAACGAAGAAAAATTGAGTGCAATACCTCTAAAACTGAATGAGATACTGTTCAACAAATACGAAAAAGAGATCAACATTTTTCGATTCTCAAAATTCAAAAATAGCGAATATCTGTAATGAGAAAAAATTTAAGTTCTTTGTACGCATTATGAACAATTGTGTCAAAATGTGTTTAAAAAAAAAAACATAAAAAGGAATGACCAAAATGTTTGTTTTCTTCGAATTCGAAAAAAACCAAAAAGTAGTCAAATTTGGAAATTTTTTGGAAACAGACTCCACGGTGTAATTTTCAAACTAGATATATCGCCATAATCGTTGACTCTTTGCCTAGAATCTGGTTTTTATAGAACTTAAAAATGTTTACTAGATCAAAAGATATTGAATTTTGGCCGATGAAAATCGATTCTGAACCGCTGTTGACCGCAACAATTGTAAATTATTTTTAGCTTTTTGGAACGAAGTTCCTTACCGCACGTTGCGCAATGGGGGCTAAATGGAAAAAAATTAAACAAATTTTTTTTAACACTATTATGTTACAACCCAGTATTATCAACCCAGTATATGTGTGACTATAGATGGTTGTAATTCAGATTTCTACATTGCTATTTCAGGCGTATCTCAGGAGAGTACTCTGGGTCCGCTATTCTTTATTCTATTTATGAATGATATAGACTCGTGGTTCAAATTTGGTAAATTACTTTTATACGCTGATGACTTAAAACTGTTTTCCGCCACAATGCGCATGAAGGACAGTGTTCTTCTACAGGAGGATATTGATCGCTTGTGTAAGTGGTGCGAATTAAATTACTTGCCCCTTAATATAGCTAATTGTTTGTATCCCCCGTTTCGTAGACGGGTTAAGATGATCAGGATAGACTACCATATGCAAAATCTTATATTGGATAAGGTTGATATCAACACATTTAATACATTATGCCTAAAGCATATTCTGTGCGTGCTTTACTAAATTGCCGATCCAAAAATTCTTTAATATATAATATTTATATATACACTTGTTTCTGAGAGTATTGATTGTCCTGAAATTCTCAGTCGTATTTTCTTCCACGTTCCCGTTAGATGTCTTCGTACCAATGAAAATTTTAATGTTCCTATGCATCGAAGTAATTATGCTCTCTATGAACCTATTTTACGTTCATTAAATTAAAATAATGAAGGGTTGTGTATCCATAGACTGAAATAAATAAATAAATAAATATTGGGTACTTATGCTTTGGTTTGTGTCCAGACTAACATACGAATATATTGGAAATTTTCTTGTTTAATGGGAATTTTTCTGGATGGAGCCTGTAACCAATATTTAGTACATAGTATTGAAGTTTTGAACCCAATAAAAAATAAATTTAGGAAAGCCAAAGTGAAAGAAATTAAAAAAAAAGAAAATTTTCTTAAAAAAGTCCCTTTTCTTATTTTTTTAAACAAAGTACCTTTTCTTGAAAAAAAACCTTATCTTAAAGAAGTACCTTGCTTAAAAAAATTAATTTTCTTTTAAAAAAGTAAATTTTCTTAAAAAAGGTATTTTTTTTATAAAATAAGTACCTTTCCCTAAAAAACTACATTTTCTTTAAAGAGTACATTTTTGTGAAACAAACTAATTTTTCTTGAGATAAGTACCTACTCCCAAAAAAGTTCCTATTCTTGAAAAGGGACCAATTCAAAAAAAATTCCCATTTCTTCAAAAAAACCTTTTCTTCAAAAAATACATTGTCTTAAAAAAATAACTTTTCTTACAAAAATTCCTGTTCTTGAAAGTGCCTTTTCTTAAAAATAAAAAAATACCTTTTCTTTTCTTGAGATAAGTAGACTTTCTGAAAATAAGTAAATTTTCTTAAAAAATAACATTTGCCTAAAAAGAGTACCACTTCGTTAAAAAGTACCTGTTCTTAAAAAACAGTACTTCTTTGTAAAAACAAAATTCATACTCTTGTGGCTTTTTCTTACGGAAAGTACTTCTTCTTAAAAGTAGTACATTTTCTTAAAAATAACATTAGCTTTTAAGAAAAGAAGTACCTCTCTTTAAAAATTTACTTTTTCGGGAAAATATAATACATATTCCTACAAAAAGGACCTAAAAATATACTTTTTTTCATAAAAAAATGCGTTCTATAAAAAAAGTTTTCTTAAAAAAGGTTAATCATTTTACAAAAAGTATCTTTTCTTAAAAATCCATTTAAATTATCGTATTTGCCAGCGGGAGCCTTAGGCGTGTTGGAACTAACTAGTACTTAATATATAGCGAAAGGAACTTTGTTCCAACCGGGTGTCCCCTGACACCTCATGCGATTTTTTAATATAATATTGGCTTTGAGATTTGAAATATATTGAATTATGTTGCGGTCGTTGCAACCGACGTAAGGCCAAAATCGGTGACTGCAACCGAATTGATTCCAAATTCGATAGTTGCAACCGAATTGATGTCAAATTCTTTAGTTGCACTTGAATTGATGCCAGATTCGGATTCGGTTGCTGCAACCAAATTTGGTACCAATGAATTCCACATTCAGTTGTTGCAACCGAAATTATAGAAAATTTATTTGACACAATGAACATAATTGAAGATTCAGTTGTCACATCGGAATTCATTTTTAAACGAGGTTGCTTCAACCGAATTTCAGTTGTATGCACTAAATTCCGTCGTGGCGATCTCAATTAGGTTAATTCAACCACAATTCGGTGGCAACAACCACAGTCGCAGTTGCTACAACCTCTATTCAAATAAAATAATTAGTTCTTTGATTGCGAGAATATAACAAGGCTAAATACTTATAAATAACCAGTTGGAAAATTATTCTTGAAGACATTTTCAGTAGAATTTCCTTAGGACAATGTCAGCAGGTTCTGACACTTTCTAGAAGACATGTTCATGACATGTCATTAGTTTTTCCTTGGGTGACATAAATTTTGAACGAGCTGACAATCTATATAAGACGTTCCTATTGACTCGTCAGCATTATTGTCATGGCTGACCCTTTCTAATGCCAATGCTGAATATCGGTAGAGGAAGTCTTTATGTTTTGTCAACAGCGAGTCATGCGTATAAAATATCAAGTTATTCAGAAAACATAAAACTGAAAAATTTATATTTGAAAAATTTTGATTTATATTTATATTTGCATTATATGTACATATGTCATAAATTTTTAAGAAATGACTTCCAAAATATTTGAAAATTTATTCAAGAATATGCACATTTTCAGGGAATTATATGTCTGTATGTGTTTATATACATGAATGTATACATTTCTTATTATCAATATGTATCAATATATTTATTTCAGCTTTTTTTAAATTAGAGGTCATGCATCGCAAAGATTCTAATATAATAATTATATATACATATAGGAAATGACACAAGGTCACCACATTTGGAGACGTCGTGGCTCTGTGATGAATTGTGACTTAAGGACGACTTGTGTGCATGTCATAAGGTAATCGCCACAACTGACAAACTGCAGAAAATTCCTGCTGACTTTTTAACAAATGTATCAAAATGTTAGGGGGTGTCACGAAGGTTTTTTTACGGCAGCGGATCGGCAAGTCAGCAGGGACTCTGACATGTCTTATCTTATTCACTGATGATGTCTTTAGGAAATTTCCAACTGGGTAAATAAATGATTTCCAAGTACATTTCATGAAGGAATTGGGGAGAGCTTCTCAAACTAGTGAGCTGTGAGCTTTCTAGATTTATACTCACTGATTGGGACCTACAGTTTTACACCGGGTTTGAGCGGTATTTTGAGAAGCTTTTTCATGGCTAAATACTCGATAGTGTCGCCATCACTAAGGAGGTCAGATCAGGGATCGAGTCCAGGATACACAAGAGGCGCGTACACTACCATTGCAGCACCCACAGCCCACCCACAGTTGATACAACCTCTTTTGAAACAATAAGTTCCCTGAGTGCGAGAATATAACACGGTTAGTCGGCTTAAAACCAAGTAGCATCAAACGTGTCTTAAATTAAGGTACAAACACAATTGACATCTGGGTAACACATATAATGCTAATTTCTTTTTCTCCTTGTGTTTCTTCCCTTGTCCCGCTGATGTTGCTATAGCAATTGCCTGTGAGAAGGCAACATATCTGAAAGCAAAAAGTCTGTTCCTTAACACAGTTTTCTAAAGTTTGTTTCTTGACTTTTGTCAATACGAAACTTTACAACAGCAGCGAGAAGCTCATTAATTAATCACAGACATAAAAGTCTTACAACAAAACAAATGTAGAAGAAAATTGTCTCATGTTAATATTAACACAGTTATATATGAACTCTGAATGAGACTGTCAAAAACATTAAACATTAAAAGTATTAACAACTTAAATAATCAAGGCACAAATGTCTCTTTAAATACACAAATTTGTATGTATCTGGATAGAATTCACTCTTCCCGTACTGATGAGCTATAAAAGTATAATTCCATAGAATTTTAATGATGCCGACGACGGTGGCAGCGACGATGGTGGAAATGCTGCATTTTGCCGAGTTAAACAGTTTATGTTGATTAAATGTTTATTAGGTATTTGCGAGCCTATAATCGTGTTTAGTCATTCATGCGGCATTTATCCATTCATTCATGTAGTAATAGGTACATTCATCGTGCGTGGATCTAAGCTATAGTGCATGGATGGTATTACACGGAACCTCTTAAATTATTTAGCACCTCATTATGTAAATGAGTTAATTGGCTCTAATTAAACGAATTCACCACATATTCGATAGGCAATATATACAATATTATTGAAATTGGGAGTATATGAGACACTCTGTAACAATGTAGAGAAATACAGATGCGACTACACTTTAACCTGGGTTCCGAATGATAGGACTAATATTTTTAAAATACTATGATAATAGCGAAGATGTCCTAAAAGTATGCTTGTGAGTTTCTCTGAATTCCTCATACACATCTTGAGAATATTTGGAAGAGCTTCCAAATCTAGGTGGGATGGGTTGTTTTAAACTGCAATATATGCTGGATCTAAAGAAAATATCCTGGGTATTAAGCTATTTATTGTTTAAAATATAATCTCCGAATCTATTCTGCACGAGAGTTTGTCTGTAAAGAAATCAGAGATATTGCATTAAAGGGAACGGATTCCAGATTTGGTTGGTTGTATAGTACTTGAAGAAACGGGACCACGAATCTCTGTCTCGGGGCAAGAGAACAGATGTCATCAATACGCATAAGATATTGCATTATATAAGGATAATAAGGAATGTCGTGACAGTTGTACAATAACTTGCACATTTTGATTATAAACTACATTGACTGATATCTCCCATAACTGTACAGTTCTAGGAAATATGACATGAGGTACGTGAGTATGGTAGGTATCAACGGGAGGTGCCTACGATAGATTCTTATGAGAGTACACTATTGCAGGTGCCTATGGCTAAATTCACACTACACTACCGTGAGGTTCAACAGATGACGGATGGATGAACGGGTTGTAGATATATAGATTCACTGTGAGGAATCCCCGACCAAGAGTGGCTGATTTGGTGTTTCAGTGTAACGTTTTTGTCAGTTCACGCGTGACTCGTGACCTGTGTCAAAAGTCACAAATGTTCAGTTTTCATTGTCATTTCACTTAAAACCGAACAACACTTGGAAATCATTGAGTTTTATTATCAAAATTCGCGCTCTGTGAAAAATGTGTTTCCCAAGTTACGTCCATTTTAAGGTCTTCAGCAACGAGAATCATTTCTGGCTCAAAGGGTACGTTCAATAAAGAGGATTATCGAATTTGGTCCGAAGAGTAGCCAGAGGTTGTTCAAGAATACCAATTCAGCCTGAAAAATGCACTGTTTGGTGCATTTTAGGGGCCGGCGGCATTTTTGAAGACACTGATGGTCGAAAAATGGCAGTGGGAGCAGAGGGAGAGTGAGAAAACCGAATTAAGGACGACTTGTGTACATGTCATAAGGTAATCGCCACAACTGACAAACTGCGGAAAATTCCTGTTGACTTTGTACCAAATGTATCAAAATGTCAGGGGGTGTCAAGAAGTTTTTTATACGGGAGCGGATCGGCAAGTCAGCAGGGACTCTGACATGTCTCATCTTATTCACTGATGATGTCTTTAGGATATTTCCAACTGGGTAAATAAATGATTTCCAATTACATTTCATGAAGGAATTGGGGAGAGCTTCTCAAACCAGTGAGCTGTGCGCTTTCTAGATTTATACTCACTGATTGGGACCTACAGTTTTACACCGGTTTTGAGCGGTATTTTGAGAAGCTTTTTCAGGATACACAAGAGGCGCGTACACTACCATTGTGAGAAAACCGAATTATGCCGGATGAATGGTGGACCCCGAAAATTTTTCCAGTGGGTAAGAAGATCGAATAACGGGCCTCATAATGGGATGCCATCCTGAAAGGATGAGAATGGGAATCTGGTGACTGAGAAGCAGGAGACCACTTTCAGCATTACTCCACTCAGAGTCTTCCACTGAAGATCAACAGGTAATGATAGTGGAAGATAGTGTAGATTGTACTCCCCTCCAACCAAGGCGAGATTAGAACGACGATCTTCCGGCTTAAGAATATTAAAGCCGCTGGTGGCAGGTGGTGAAGGACTGCTAGCCCACATGCATCGACTTATACGCGGTATATGGCTGGGGGAATCTATGCCTGACGATTGGAGTCTCAGTGTATTGTGACCTGAATTCAAAAAAGGTGATCCGTGTATCTGTTCCAACTATCGCGATATCAGTGTTTTATCCATCGCGTATAAGGTCTTGTCGAGACCATATCAGTGTGGATTTAGTCCAGGCAATTCCAAATATTTACGCTACACCAAAACCTGGAAAAGACCCACGAAAAGCAAATCGATACGTACCATCTTTGTGTCGATTATAAAGCTGCTTTCGATAGGCCGATACGGGGAAAATTGTAAGGAGCTACGTCTGAACTTGGGATTCCGGCAAAACTGATCCGCCACTGTAGAATGACGCTGACCAACACCAAATCAGCAGTGAAAGTGGGGAAGGACCTCACCAAACCATTCTGTACCAAGCGTGGCGATACAATTTGGTGCAATCTCTTCAACATCTTAATGGAGATAATATGGAGAAAAGCTACAGTAAATACGAACAAGACCATTAACACGAAAAGCCATATGTTGCTGGCGTATGCTGACGACATAGACATCATTGGGCGAAATTTGCGAGAGGTTACTGCAGTATTTTCAAGAATTGAAAAAGAAGCAGCTGTTAATAAGGGCAAGGCAAAATTGATGGAGTCAACGACTAGAGAAACCTCTCGACTTGGGCTCCACTTGAACGTTCACAACCGATTTAATTTTGAAGTGGTAGATTATCCGCGGTGAACAAGAGCAACAACGTCAGCATACAGATAAATAGGAGAATTATGCTTGCAGTTTAGGAACAAAGCCATCTCTCGACGTACAAAAGTGCAGCTATATCAAACTCTCATTTTACCTGTATTGAGATATGGCTCCGAAACTTGGACCATATCGCAAGCGGATGAAAAACACCTGACAGTATTCGAGTGAAATATTCTCCGCAAAATATATGGTCCTGTTAGGGAAAACGGGGAGTACCGACGTCGCTGGAACCAAGAGCTATGTAATTTATAGTCTGACGTGGAGATAGCTAGGCGAATCAAATTAGGCAAGTTGCGGTGGCAAGGCCATGTTATGAAAATGGATGAAGATGAACCAGTGCGAGAGGTTTCGGTAACGTACCCGAAGGAAGCAGAAAAAGAGGACGATCAAGACTCCGCTGGAAATACCAGGCAGAGGAATTCCTCCGTATCCTTGGTGTTACCAACTGGCGAGAAAAGGCGAAGGACAGAGCCAGTTGGAGGAATATTTTGAAATTTGTTGAATTTGTTTATTTGTTTGTTTAATTAACGTCTGACCTCATGAGGTTGTAAAATACTCAATAAAAAGTTGGCCGCAACGTTACTGTCAATGGAGCAAGGTACCGTTTAATGATCATGGACATTTTCCCCCAAAATGGAAGAATTGGAATTGGTTGACATGTTGTTTCAGAAAGACTGTGCCACATGCCACACGCGATACCATGAACCTATAGAAAGGCGAGTTTGGAGAGCGCTGTCAATTGGCCGCCTCGTTCACGCGATTTGACCCCACTAGACAATATTTGTTGGGGCACGTGAAGTCTCGTCTCTCGATTTCTGCCTTATATTCGCGACAAGCTACAAACACGTTATAGTTGGTTTTTTTTATTACCAACCTCATGTATAAATTCAAACCTGTTTTTGCATGTTAAAGAAATATGTTTAAACTAAGACTATTTCTGGTTTTTACTAGGATACAAATTACGATGCAATACCGCATATCTGTACAAAATGTCTCCCGCAGGACTTTAACTACGTTTGCTGAATAATCAGCGAAACAGATATTTACATGTCACGTAAAAAGTTTCCTGCAAACTAATGCTAAATGTGCACGAATTGTAATTTTCCTTCTTTCCTATTAACATTTTCGCATTGACAAACAATAAAAACTTCTAAGCCATCTCGATTGATTTTGTTACTCAGGTATGTCCTTAATGCAAATACAACTAATCCAGGTGTAGAACTTTCTCCTATGACAGAGTTAATTTTCAACTTGGTTTATTTCACGTAAAACATCCCATAACAACTCTGGGTAAATGTTAAAAATGCGTCGCACGCATACAAGTACAAAGGTAACCTGGGATTGGGTGTCTGTTGGGGATTTTGGTAGCAGAATAGGAGTACATGGTGTTAGTGAATGAATGCGTATTAGTGCCAGGGATGACAAATGAGGCAGTCGACAGAAAAATATGAGGAGAGTGGATACTAATAATGCTGGAATGCTATGTAATACTGTAAATACATAATTATTTAAAAATATAACTTAATTTTTAGAAAAATTTCGAAAATAAAAATTAAAATTTTTCTGTAATATTACTTTTGCACTCATCACTAGGGAAATTCGTTGATATACAGTTGCTTAAAGTAAAGCTCCCCTTGTTTAATTGTTGCATGAAGTACACAATTATTTACACTTGATATGTTGGTCAATTGATGCGTATAAAATTCTGAATTTTGGCCCTACAGCTCAACTCGTGTTTCACTGATTAGAGACGCGTATAGGGAGGGGGAAAGTCAGGGAGGACTATTCATTAATGCATCCTCTAATGTTTCATGCCGACATAATGATTTTACTGGCCAATAATTACAGCAACAAAAAGCAAGAACATTGCCAGAGCCCAGGTCAATGCGGACGTGTTTATTTAAAGCACTAAACCCAGTGGTTTTACAATAATAGGCCTTGGTTAACTACTAAAGTCAATAATCACCATTTGTCGAATGGCAATGCCATTACCATGAGTAACAACATTATTATTTCCAATGCAATTTAAATTAAAATAACACACAAAACTCAATTAAGGATCGATGCCAAATTGTATTACCAAAAGCACATTTGAATACATTAATTCTCGTGGGTTTCAGTTGAATTTTGAAATTTCATTAATTTGAAATTTTCTACTTAAATGTTTGGAGGGAAATGAGATTTTTATTTCGCTTGTATAGTCAACCACCCCGCCCCCCCTCCCCCCACTTTTCTTTAGTCCAAAAATATATACATTGTATACAAGGAGCGCAAGGACAGCAAGTTTACTCCCGAAAAAAGTATTGCCACTACTATTATGTTTGTAGTGTTTACGGGCTTTCACTCTTCTCTTGCGTCGAGGACATTCAAGTGGATTGTGGCTCAATTGTAGTCATAACATTTATTTAATGCTTGTCCTTAATGTGGCATCACCACTTAAGAAGTCAAATATAAAACAGAGATGATGGAAATCTGATAAAGGCAGGCGAAAGGATATCCTACACTACTTTCCGGCTATATCATATATGGCACGTGATATACATGTTGGAGAATCTATATTCTGTGGATGCACCATTTTAATTTAATTTACAGGGTAAATTAGGAAAATTGTAAATAAAATTAAAATTATTATGATGCTAATTGTTGGCCGTTTTTGTCTGTGTAGATTTAGTTTGGCTTGAGGTCAGAAAATGAAAATACCATCGGATTGACTGATTTTCAAGATTTATTATATTTCGATTAGTGTCGCTACACGCTGCAAAATATCGGCCCAGCAACATATTGCAGGGAATATGTACATGTTTGCAAGCATTGTTTTCAAGATCTGCTGCCTTGTTGTTTCTTTGTTGTCTGTCACGTTTTTGGTTTTAGCGGTTTTCAACAAGCAATGCCCCATTTGGGTGTCAAATACATATATTATAGACTAGCAATCATTGTGTCTCAAACATTTTATATTGGGTAGCATACATAATGTGTTTGGGCACAAGTACAGTATATTTGCGAAAGCTACAAACACGTTATGTTTGCATCCAAACAGTAAACAAATAGAGATTTTGCAGCGTGTAATCATCCTCAGTGTTATGCATTATAAGACACATTAACTGGTTAATATTAAAAGTAAAATTTTCAAATTGAATTTAAGAAAATTACAAATAAATAAAAAAGTCGTCACTAAATATTGGAAAAATTTAAAAAGTGGAAATTTTTGATTGAGTTTTACAAAAATTTTAAAATGAAAGTGAAATTTCCCATTTTATAAAGAGCCACCTGCGATAAATTGATATTTTGCATTTTGAAATGAGAGAAATGTAAAAAAAATTAAGATTTTCAATGTCAAAATTTAAATGAAGTTCGAAATAAGAATTTGATTTTCCATTTCAAAATAAGATAAGTGTAAATAAGATTTAGAATTTCAATTCAAGAAAATTTAGCAGCAGACACTTAGAAAGACTAAGTAATCACACTAATGCATTGGCAATCACACTGGTAGATGAGACTGATCAAGTTAGAAGACTTAAAAGAAACCATATTCTAGATCTCCCATTCACATAACATATAAACTATATACATATTTATATTTAACTCTAAATTACTTTATTTATTAATAATATAGTAATCATCCATATCATCATCGTGTATATCTTATATTCTTGTTTCTGATGAGAATCGGCAGGTCATGTTAATATTTAGAGTTTACCAAATTTGCTTATTATTGTAAAATAGATTGCAAATAAATGGAAAGAAAGAAAAAAAAAAGAAAAAAACTTGTAAAAAAATTTAAATGAATTTAGATAAAAAAATCTGATGTTTCATTTAAAATTATAAACAAAAGTCCAAAGGTTTGAAATAAAAAAAAAATTTGCCATTTCAAAAGAAATTTGAAAAATTAAAATTTTAAAGAAATGTTTAATGAGATTGGAAATAAAATTGAAATTATCTATTTCAAAAAAGAAAAAAAATAGTGAAAGTATTCGACAGTTTCAATTTAAAATTTGAAAAATATTTAAATGAATTTCGATATTAAAAAAATTACATTTTATTTACACATTAGAATTACAAAATTACTATTTTAAAACTTTCAATTTAAAATTTAAAAAAATTCCAATGTATTTCGATAAAAATTAAATTTTTCATTTCGGAATTTGTAAAATATAAAAAGGAATTGTGATTTTCCATTACAAATTTTGATTTCCATTTCTATTTCCCTTTTAAGGGAAAAAAAACTTAAAAAAGTTGATTTTAAAATAATTAAAAAAAAAAAAAAACCGTTTTCCATTACATCCCATGAAGGGATTGGGGAGTGCTTCTCACAACCAGTGAGCAGTGCGCTTTCTAATTTTTCACTTACTGATCTGGGACCTACAGTTTTTACACCGATTCCGAACGGTATTTTTGAGAAGCTTTTGCATGGCTAAATACTCGATAGTGTCGTCGTCACTATGCGAGGTGATCGGGGTAATTAGTAATTGAAAATTGATTTTGTATTTTCTATTTAAAATTTGGAAAAGTCCAAATGAAATAACAATTTTTAAGGAAAAATAAAGTAAACATTTTATCGAGAGTTTAGCATTAAAATTTAAAAATTCTAAATTAGAGTTTCCATTTAATATTTCAAATTGTCAATTTAAGATTAAAAAAATAAATTAAGTTCGACATAAAAACGAAATTTTCTATTTCAAAGTAAGAATTTCAAAGTAAGAAAAATAAGAATTTCAATTTAAAATTTCTAACGAAATTCGATATAAAATTAGATGTTTAATTTCAAAATAAGAAACGTGATTATGGATTTAAAATTTGAAAGATAAATTCTGCACACAATCAATAATGTCTTCGGTTAGTGACTTGTGTAAATACACACCGCAGTGGCTTTACGGGCTAGACACTGCTGAAGATGATGCTTCACAAACATCGAAACGATCGTCCAGCGAATGTGAGTTCGAATCCCACCCGCGGCATTTACATTTTTTTCACTAACCGGAGAAAACGTGATCTCTTACAGGCTTAAAGGAAATTACTAAGTTCGATATAAAACTGCAATTATTCATTTCAAAGTAAGAAAAGCGGAATAACTCGATATTTGCAAATATTTTATTTTATTTATTTATTTATTTTAACAGTTCAATTAAGTTCGATATAAAAATTCTATTTTTTATTTGAAAATAAGGAACCTGTGAAAAAGATCAAATGAAGTCTCATATAAAATTAGATCTTTCATTTGAAAATAAGAAAAATTTAAAAGATACATTTATTAGAACAGTTGAAATTAAATTTAAAAAATTCAGTTTAGAATAAGCTAATTGAAAATAGATTTTGAATTTCCGAATTCAAATTTAGAAAAGTTCAAATGAAAGAAAAATTCAAGTTTAAAGAATTTAACATTAAAATACAAAAAATTCTAAATTAGAGTTTCCGTTTAATATCCCAAATTTTTAATTTTAAATTTGAAATAATGTACACTCCGGTTCACCTATTTAAAGGCACAAAAAATTCCATATTCAGCAGCCTGTATCTTTTGCAATTTGTAACCGATTGCAGAATTTTAAAATGGAAATGGAAGCAGGACATCTTGAGATATAAACAAAATCATGACAATAGTGGTTTCATAACTAAAGAAGTTTTTTAAGCAATTTATAAAAAAAAGTCCAAAAATATGCTATTATTTTTTGGTCCACTTGAATAATTTTAATGAAAAACAGTTTTCTTGTTTTTTTTCATTTAACTTACTTTATTTAATAACTATTAGTAATGGGTACAACCCCATTGTGTTTATTAACTTCAAATATACGGGTTTTCATTGAGAGATAAAGAGAATTTATGTAATCCAACGAAATTTGACTCCAAGCATCCTTAATGGTCTGTATTAGTGACTGCTTGTTATCAAATTGTCTACCTCCTTCATAGACCTTACGACATAACCAACCCCAGACATTTTCGATAATGTTTAAATCTGTTGTATAGGGTGGCCAGTCAAGAATATTAAAATTTTAATGTTGCAATATCCAAGATATGGGTCCAAATAGTTCACTGAACTTCGGCATAACCGATTCCAATAATGTTTTATAGTTTGCACCAGTCATTTGTGCACTTTGAAATTCAAGATCGCTGGTGTCATAGTATGTAATAGCACCCCACACCATAACGCCGCCCTCTCGGCTGTGATGTCGTTTCAAAAAACGCTTTTCTTTACACAGATCATGGAAATAAGAGTTGTAGCCATCAGACCTATCCAAATTAAACTTATTCTTATCCGTAAATACAACGGTTCTCCAGTCATTTACATGACCTCTTGGCTGCACATCCCATACCATGTAGTCTCTTGCGAATACCATGTAGTCTCTTGCGAATACGAGGAGCATTATATTGCTTTATTTATTTTAACAATATTATATTGAATGTTAAAGCAGATTTAAGAAAAAAGAAAGTGCAATAGCCAAAGGGCCCTCAGCACATAAACCAATCTTTTATTTTATTTTCCAATGTAACATTTGGGTTAAAATTTTTATAACCGACGAACGGATTTACCCGACCACCTTTCAATCTTTTGAAAGTTAGTTGACTTTTTGCACCTTACTTAAGTAAGACCAATGCAAAATTTTGGAGTTCCAGCTTCTGTTGTTCCTGAGATATGGCGCGTAAAAAAATGAAAATATCATTGAAAACACTTGTAAGTCGTCTGCCATTATCATTTATATCTTCAAAAGTTTTTAACACACAGGGTCAAGATTGATCTCATTTTAAAGGTATTGAGAATAGTTTTAAAACTGCTTTTAGTTTAATTTTTTTTGGTGAGAGGTCAAAGGTCACTGACACATGATTTAAAGTTTGGGAAGGTATATCTCAAAAAGTGAAATTTTTAAAATTTTTTAATTTTAATTTTTAATTTTAAAAATTTGAGTGTGGTCTTATTAGTTCCGGAGATACAGACAATAATGTGAAATTGTTTGAAAAAATTTTATACTTTTTTTTAAACATTTTTATTTCTGAATTTATTTGGTGGTATTAAATACAAATATTAATTTAGACAAAAATAGTTCAAAGTTAGAAATATTTATTTTACATATTTATATTACAAATGCAGGCGGTTAATTAATTGTAAATATTTTCAATTCAAAATTCCCGGTCTTCGGTGAACAGTTTTACTTTAAGTTTTGAATTTCCTTCTGGAACAAAATAATGGAATTTTTGTGTTCCTGGTATAGTTCTCAAGCCAATATACATGTTTTTAAGAAACTCTTCTTCTGCTTTATAATCTTCCTCTGTTAAAAATACAAAATTGCAATTTAAAAGATGTTCACGGCACCACTCATACAATTGAAGCGGGGTAGTAATTTGGTCCTGTATTGGACCTTGCAAACTGGCTCGGCGAGCTTCTCTCTTTACGGTTCCACCAAGACCATCGCTAGGACCTTTTCCATGGCTTGTGGCAAAAAAATGCCATTCGGCTGGAAACCCAAAATCATCTTCATGATGACATAAATTAACAAAATTTTTTTATTCTTAAATTGAGCGGCTGAGCCGTCCGAAAAATAAGAAATTTTTCGTGGTGTTGAACAAAACTTATTTTGTAGAAACACTATCATATGGCGAAGGAACAAGTGTACTGCAACTGTGTTGTGGATAATACAATTAAATATAACTATGTAATTGGTGTGCTCTAACTGGCCATTGCATTTGTAATATATAGAATTCGGATATAAAGTAGCTTGGCTGTTGTTCCAATGAGAACCTTGTGAACAGTCCTGAACAAAAAACGATGCATTTTCCGAAAAATCACATATTGCAATGTACTCATGTTCTCTAAGCAATGCTTTTTTTGCATTCAAAAAGGCAGCTTGTTCCTTTGCGATGAACGAGTGAGGCAAAGTGTCAATAATTTTTCGCAAAGTGAATCCAGAAAATCGTCGGCTTGAAATTGTGTCAACTTGTATAGCGTATTTACTAACATAACGATGTATGTATGTACATGTGTCTGTTGCTGTCGTTGAACGGAGAAATAAAGTGAAGAATGAATAATACAAAAAAAAAAATAGTATTAAAATTGTTCAAACAATTTCACATTATTGTCTATATCTCAGGAACTAATAAGAGCACACTCAAATTTTTTGGCACAAAATGCATAAGAGACTATTAGGATCAACATATATTTTTTTCAGAATTTTAAAAATTTCACTTTTTGAGATATAGCTACTTATTAGCAATACCTATTGAATGAGACCAATTTCGATCATGTGCGTTAAAAAGTTTTGAAGAAATCACTAATATTGCCAGACCACTTACGCGTGTTTTTAATGAATTCTCTAGTTTTCGAAGCACCACATTTCCGGAACCACAAAAGCTAGATACCTAAAATATTCCAATTTATATTAGTTTAGTACTGTAGAACATTCATGATAATTTTTGTACAATTCTAAGAGCGTAAGGTCAAAAATTGTGTTTTTTTTTTGATTTAAAATGGAATTACCCATTTACTAATGTGTTCATAGAAATCGAACAGGTACCGTGTAATAGAAAACTGTTAATACATCGCCCGTGAGTTCGAACACTCATTGATTTTTTTTTATAAATTTTAACGTAGAATACGTTATACGGTAAGGTAGGGGTGTTGATCTGGAGCACAAAATTTTGAGAAAATGTTTGTCAACTTTCACCCACTTTTACTTAAATATTAAAACATATTTTAGCAATTTTTATATGTTACTCAGTTTTGGTAATATGTTTTGTTTCGAATTACATTAAAAAAATTATATGTCTATATATAAAAGTTTTATGTAGTTAGGAAATAAATATTTAAGAGCATGATATTTTAGACTTTTTTTTGTACATGCCGCTGTTGTTGTTGGTGTTGTTGTGAAATCAAATGATTTTGGCTTTGCTGTGCTTTGTTTATTTATCGAGCAGCGTGTAAATGTGTGTGTGTGTGCATTTCGTTTTGTTGGATCGGTCGGTTATTAGTTGGTTTGGCGGGGTACATAAAATGAAGGGAGGGGAGCGTGGACACTTGTGTGTGCTTGAAAGTTCTTTGCTGTCGTTTGTTTACTTCTGCGAGCAGCGTGTAAATGTGTGTGTATGTACATTAATACAAAGGATTGGCGATGTATACGCTCACAATATCAATGGCGTTTTTCCTAAACACATTTCTGTGAATACATTGGGAAGTAGTTGGAAAGCAACTTATGTTACAAAAACTTAATAACTAGCTATCAGCTGTATGCGTATATATTAGATAGATTTAAATCATTTATCAAAAATTATATTTAATTCATATATTTTAATTGCAAAATGACTAACGTATTCTACGTCTGACCTATGCGCCCGTGTTATCTAATACAGGCTTGTTATTTTTTTCTTGTTCTGAAATGTACATTTTTAATTCATTTGGAATTTTCACAATTTTACTTGAAAATTCTGGAAGACATTTGTAATTTACAAAAATTCAATTAGATTAGGAATTATAAATTTTATTTTTTCTTTGCTCGGTTCATGGGCATTGTTTAAGACACAATTTAAGCCACCAATTGGTTTAATTTTTAACTATTTCCTTTACTGCAATTACTTCCAAAGTATCACCGAAATTAAGTTTAACATTCAAATTTGAGTTGCATTTACTACCACACTTTATCAACTGCTCGTTTGACACTCATGACCTCTTCCAACTAAGCGGAGTAATAAAACAATTTTTAAAACAAAAAAAGAAAGATGTCACGACACAGCTGTAGATGACCCTTCTCAGTTCAAATTCTGGCCATTGCATTTACTACAGTAAAAGTTTACTTAAACAGCCACAACAAAAGCAAACTGAAGAATCGTCATAGAAAGAAATTTTGTATGAGAGAGAAAGAGAAAAACAAACTAAATTTACTGCCACTGTTTGCTGCTGCATCGGGTGATGTTGTTATTGCTTTGGCTGCAACAAACTTTGAATTGTTTAAATTTACGAACGGCAAAGAAATTAACATGCAACGAACCATAGATAAATTACAACCGCAGCAAAACAAAAAAAAAAGAAACACAGATAATATCTCTAAAGGGAAATCAAAAACAAAATGAGGAAAGACCAACCTCAAGGGAGAGGGAGGAAAAGGACACAAAATAGAAGAAACAAAAAAGGAAAAAATACTGCAAGAAATTTGCAGCTATTGTTGATAGTCAACAATTGCATTATTTATTATGTACATGTAAATTTATTTTTATTTTACTAACAATGCATTTGAAAAACAACACAGCGCATGAGTACTTTGCAACATGTTATGCATTTAATATTACTTATACGCACATGACATGTGCACCAAAGCGTATAAGTAGTAAAGATTTAAACAGTTTAAATTACACTGAGAGCTATGGTTTTGGTCTCGAATAGACTTCTGTAAATCAAAATATCAAAGTTGCGCAAATATCTAGGAAATATGGCCCACTAAAATCTGCAGCGATACACATTTAATATTTCCACAGTTTTAGGCAGCAGTTGTGCTATTGAGAATATCAGAAAATGTCACTGCTTGAAAAATAATATACATCCTGTCGATTATATCGCACCCTATATTCAAATGAGTCATAATTCAAAATGTTCATATCTCCCAACAGCCAGAGACAACTGGTGAATGAATAAATGGTTTCCCATTAAATCTCATTGAAGGTGTTAGAGAGAACTTCTCACAACCAGTGAGCTGTGCGCTTTTTAATTTTTATACTCACTGATTGGGATCTACAGTTTTATACCGGTTCCGAAAGGTATTTTGGGATGATTTTTCATGGTCAAATATTCGATAGTGTCGCCGCCGAATGAAATTTAATCCCAGGATCTCATGTACAAGAGTCGCGCATACTAACTATTGCACCACCGACGGCCACAATACCACTTCTGTCCGCTGTAAAAATCTGTTATCATTTAATATTCCCTTTCATCAAACAAAAAAATTAATATGGATGTGTCTATTATTGAGAATTTACATACATTATTTATTTAATAAATTCAGTTTTTTGTCTCTCCTGAAAATTTGCAAATTTTGAGTTGTGACTGTTTTGTAAAGGGTGTCTCATTAAGAATGCACTTTTTCATTTTAAACTAAAAACACGTATTTTTTAAGATAGTTATGATTTTTTATTGGATTGTAATTAGGAAATGTTCCGATTAAGTATGAAATAAAATATGACCATTACTGTTCACTACTCTTCTCATGAAATTTTCCATGACTTTTTCATAAGGATGTGGCTGTATCTCACCGATGACGCGTTGGATCTCGGATTTGAGCTCAGGAATTATTCCTGGTTTATTTGCATAAACCCGAGATTTGATAAAACCCCACGGAAAGAAATTGCACGGCGTTAAATCGCATGTTCTTGGTGGTCAGTTGACATCAGAATTTCTTTAGATACTTTGTTCTGGAAATCGTTACTGCATTAAACGGATTGTGGCAAGTGGCACCATCGTGCTGGAACCACATGTCGTCCAGATCCATGCCATCTAGTTGAGGCCACAAGAACTCCGTTATCATGTTCCTGTAACGACTGTCGTTCACAATCTTTATAAAAGTATGGCCCAATTACACCGCCTTACCAAAATCTGCACCAGACACTTGCTCGTTGTGGGTGCATTTGTTTCTCATGGATTGAATGAGGATTTTCGGAACCACAAATCAATTGTATGTACTCACGAAGGCAATCAGATGGAGATGCGCTTCATCGGAGAAGATGACTGTTTTTTGAAAAATATCCATTGACTTCACTTTGCTCCATTATCCATTGAACGAATTGCCGCCGCTTTCCATGGTCTGCAGGTTTGAGCTCCTGCGTAAGCTGAACTTTGTGCGCATGGAGGTGGAGGTCATTCGCTGCATAGTGATTCGTGAAATTTGAAATTGTTGTGTGCGATTCCGAATTGATGTTTTCGAGTTTTCGGTGACGCTCTCGTTTGCAGCAGCAAACGCACAGGAGACTTACAGCCAAAGTCAAGATCTCGAAAGAAAACCTAAGCGAAGGAAGGCCTGTCACTTACTTTCATTCTTATCCCAGACTTTAAATGTTATTGTGTGGTTGTGCGTTTGCAAAATCGGAAGCCACTAACTATTTTTGCTGTCATCTATGCGAACGAAAATGTCAAAACCAGTCACTTGTCTTTTGGTCGTCGTATAGCTGGAAATCAAATAAAGGCTGGAAACAAAAACAATTTACATAGAATTCAATGGAAGAAACACAATGGACAGAAAATAATGCCATTATAATAAATTTGTTATTAAAATATATATATATTTTCTTTTCAGCAGAAAAACGCCAACATTGCGGCACCTGCAGATACTGGATCCTCGTACTCTTCTCTCTCGCTCCGAAATAAAATGGCGAACGTCAATTTTATGTTATTTCTTTGAACTTCAACCACACAAACACACGTAAAACCATGCGAAGGACAAGTCGAAAAATAGTGACTCGCTTTCGGAAACGAAAGTGAGTGACTGACTTCGTTCGCTTGAATTTTGTAGGAGAGAGTGTAAATGGGGTCCGATTTTGTACTGAATTGTATATGTTTTCGTTCGCTTGTTAGTGACTCCAAATCAGCTGTGTGTCGCATAGAAAGAAAGCGAAGGGTAACGTTCGACATCGTGACTTTGGCTGTCAGTGTCCATAACCGATCCAGTTTCTTAAAATTTTTTGACCACTCTTCGAATGGTTGACACATTAGGTTCACTTGCCCGACTGAAAATCCCTCGAAGTTTGCGAGCGATCTCATCATCACTTTTCAAATTTTTGACGTAGAATACGTCTTACCTTACGGTATGAGGAGTCATGTCAGGTTTTTATTGTTGTAATCTTTATTTCATTGAATTTGAGGATACGGCTAGATGAATTTTTTTTTTGTAGGTAAATGAAGATGTTATCTTTCGTTTGATATACATTTCATATTGGTTGATATATTTCTAGTATTTTAATTTCTCAAATGAAAATTGTTTGAACACATACACTCAAACATATGTGTGGTGTTTGGTTGAGTGTTTTTGGTTGCTCAACATTGCTTAGGAACATGTATCTAGTAAAAAGTGAAACGAACAGCAAGCTAATGTTGCTTGGCAACATGTATCTAGTTAAAAGTGAAACAAACAGTAAGCTAACGTAATAAAGCTTTTTTGCGAAAGCTTCAATAAAGCTGTTGTAACATTAATTTTGAATTGTAAAGCGTAAAGCTTTCACACAACGCTCGAATGCTAATGCGAAGACTCGATAAGGTAAACCTTTTTTAATATTAGGGCGGCTCTCTCAACATTCGCAGAACTTATTTCAATAAAAATATTAATTAAAATACATAAATTAAATTAAGTTTAAAAAAATTGAACATAATATTTCTTTTAAACGGACTTGAATCAAATGCCGTTGGTAAATATAAAAATTACAGCAGACAGTTGTCCGAGGCCTTCGGCCACGGACTGTCCCTGCAGGCTGTGTCAGAGACACGGCCATTAAGTTTAACGTAGAATACGCCATCCGATAAGACAGAAAACATATATAACAATAAATGATAAATAATATAAGCAAATAAATTTATTGTCATATATGTTTTCTGTCTTATCGGATGGCGTATTCTACGTTAAACTTAATGGCCGTGTCTCTGACACAGCCTGCAGGGACAGTCCGTGGCCGAAGGCCTCGGACAACTGTCTGCTGTAATTTTTTTAATAAGTTTTCACACTTATAGCGCGTTGTTCTTTGGTAAAGCGCTCCATTTTCGAAACATATGTACATATGTGTCAGCTGCCAAATTTCAGAGTTTTCAGAGGCCACAAAATAAAAATGGCATTAATTTTAAAAACTGCAATCTTTCTGTGACACCCTTTATATGTATCCTCAAGTGAACTAATAATGATTGAGATTTTTCGAGAGCCAAACAAGTGGAGATGTATTGGGGGTTGCTACGAAATTGTATTACGAATGTATGATAGAACATTTGGTTGGCGAGAGTTAAGGGCATTAAATACCTGGCCTAGGAGAAAATGCTAAGCGGATATTAAATTAGTTTCATAGTCCGAAAATTGACCGTCGTTATGCAATTACGTATGTAGCACGTTCGACTTATCTGGTTAATGGAAAATTCAATAGTAGGGAGACAAGAACCCTACCTCCGGCGAGACCTAGCCCACAGTAGGACGTACGGTCTTTGTTGCTATTCCTGAACTTCGTATTTGATATAATTTTTCACAATTACACCGTTACAAACGGCAATCCTTCATTCTGTTAAGTGAAAGTCTATTTGTCTGGATTCTAGTCCTGATCGGGAGATATTTTATATTCGGGAAAATTCTAATGTATAGTAATATAGAATACTCTATGTTTTTCGTTCTACTCTTCCTCACATTTAAATGTACCACTTCTAAGTTCTTAGTTGTGGACATTGGGGGTGCAATGGTATTGTGGGAGGCTCTTGTTCAAGAGAACCTAGGTTCGATTCCTGCTCTGACCATCCTATATTTCTCTCGATGGCGGTCACCTCTTTAGTTACAGCGACACAATCGAGTATGAAGACATGGAGAAGATTCTCAAAATGCCGTTCGAAACCGGTCTAAAACTGTGGGTCCCAATTAGAGAGTATAAGAGTAGAAAGCTGACAGCTCACTGCTTGTGACAAGCTCTCCCTAATCTGTTCATGGGATGTAATGGGAAACCATTTTGTTGTTTACTTCACAATATATGAAAAGAAAAATAAATGGTTTCCCATTACATCCTGAAGCGACCGGGGATAACTTCTCACAATCACTGAGCTGTGCGCTTCCCAGGTTTCACTCACTGATTGGGACCTACAGTTTTACACTGATTCCGATTTCTCATATATTAATTGGAAACTAACGCAATCGTTCATAAAATAAAATTAAATTTAAAAACGGCAATTGTTGCTTAAAAATATTCCAGAAACCAAATTAAGTTTGAATTAAGTTGTTTGTATCCACCACAATCACTTGAAAATTGTAGGAATTAATTGAACAATTACCAATTTTTTTCAATACTGAGAAAATTTTTTTCTAAAAGCCAAAATTATTTCTCTAATTTGACTAATTTTAATTTTTGATTTTCTTTGAATTTTCAAAATTTATGAATAATATTTCTAATTGTAATTCGTTAATCCATACATAAAATTAATTAAACCAAGGAATTTTTTTGTTGAATCAATGATTGACAATTCAATTCTTTGAAAATAAGAATTAAAGATTTGTGATATTTACAAATGGTTTCTTGAAACCAATGAATTAATTTATGTAGATACGTTGGATTAAATTGATTATATTGACGTGAATTGAAAGGAATTGACTCGAATTGAACTGAATTGAATTGAAGTGGATTGGATTGGAATTGCATATTCTTATTCGTGTTTCAATCTCAGGATGTCATAGCAGTATTTACATTTGATATCTCGTTTAATATTTTAAAATTAAATTGTCCGAGCGTTCGGTCGTATTTTCACAAAAAAAAAATTTTGTTTACCAATTGTTTTCATTTCTTATTAATAATTGTGTTTATTTTCCTGACGATGCTACCCAACGGGTAGCGAAATATCGAACAATAAAATTAATTGAAAATTTGACCAATTTAATTTTTAAATATAATACGAAAGGTCGGATAAATCATCACATATTTTATCTCGTTTAATTTTTTACTAATAAGTAAATGATCTAAATGCGTGTTTAATATACAATTGAGAAGTTAAATTCAAATTGGCATTAAGCTCATTTAAATTTGAAAATTATATTCCAATTTGAAAGAAATTTTCATAAATAAGGAATTATATTTTTGAAATTTTGAACGTAAATATCATTTAAACTGGATGTAGGAGAATTACGAATAAAGTCTATAATCTTACAATTTATGTAGCAAAATAAGAAAAATATTTTTAACGTAGAATACGTTATACGGTAAGGTAGGGGTGTTGATCTGGAGCACAAAATTTTTAGAAAATGTTTGTCACTTTCATTATAAGTTTTTAATACTTTATGCATGCATTGAAGAAAATTCGCGTATGGTCGTAACATATTTAATATGTCTTCTTTTGATTTGTATTTAAATAATCATATTGCTACATATAATTTTTTTGATTCTATAAGTAAATCAAAATTTAACTCCTTCAAATTTTGTATTAATTTTCAAATGCTTTGTATTTTATGTATTATAACATCATGTGTAAGAGCAGTACGATTATCTGTGTGTTCATCACAGAACCAGTGTGAGAAAGAGAAGAAGTATAATGACAATGCATGTTTTATGTGAACATTACAGAACCAGTGTTGCCACATGTAGTATTTACACTTGTTTTCAGAAGTGCATCGAATTGATATAAAGTGTACCCAAATTTTGTTAAAAACTATCCTAAATTTTTAACATAAAAATTAAAGATAAATTTGATAGATTTAAATCATTTATCAAAAATTATATTTAATTCATATATTTTAATTGCAAAATGACTAACGTATTCTACGTCTGACCTATGCGCCCGTGTTATCTAACACAGGCTTCATATTTTTTTTATTTGTTTTTTAATAAAATTCTTTTTTTTTATCTTCATACAATAAATTAATTAAAATTAAAAATTAGATAAAATAATATATTAATTACACTGTGCAAGTTTTTCTAAAGATTTTTTAAAAACATATGCGGGCTGAACAAATTAATACTAATTCGGGTCCTACAAATCGAACTGCATCATTAGTTTTTTTTGGCATACAAACAAATTTTCAATACAATTTTTTTTTAAATTTTTATTCAGAGACTGCGATTTAGAGCTCATTTTCTGAGACTAGTTTATACATGTGTGTGTCACCAAATCTCGAGAACTCCTCATTCGATTTTGATAAACAAATTTAGAAAAATTAAAAATTACAATATCTATAATCTGTTTGTATACATGATCAAGAGTTTCGCAGTTATAAATAAATTTATGAAAAAAAGGTAATTTTGCGATTAAAAAATTAAAATTTTGCATTGAAAATCTTGAAAAAAACAACATACAAAAAAATGTCGAGTCTTATTATTTTCACTTAAAGTCACATAACCTGCGAAAAAAATTAGACATTGATCTTGAAAATCGGTGAACGCGTTTCGTTTTTATTCACAATTAAGTGAAGATATCTCATTTTGGCAAGAGTGAATTCAGATAATCGTACTGAATGAATTTCTTAGAGTAATGACATATAGAAACACCAACTGTCTCAGTAAATTGATGACATTTGGTGTGTTGCAGATGGGCGGTTGGATGTTTGAAAGTATTGCTTTAATAATACCAGATAGAAAAGAATGTATTCAGTTTTTTTTCGTTTTTACCAAAACGTACGAAAGTCATAGAAGCAAAAAACAAAACGTTACGAAATGGCATTTACGAATTCATTTCGTTTCCGTACGATAATTTATTAGCTCAATACACTTACACTTTCCCCAATTTTTGTATAGCTTCCAAAAACTAGGATTTGTCGAGGCCCATAAAATAGGCATTCGTTTGATCAATAATTTCATCGTTGGAGCTAAATCCTTTTCCACCGAGCCATTTTTTTAGGTTTGGAAATAGGAAATATTCACTGGTGGCTAAATCCGGAGAATATGGCGGCTGAAGTATCAATTCGTAGCCCAATTCGAGGAATTTTGACATTGACACTACACACGTGTGCACCCGTGCGTTATCTTGATAAAAAAATAACTTTTTTCTTGGCCATATGGGGTCGTTTTTTTTAAATTCTCGTTAAATCGGCCCAATATGTTGGCATAATATTCGCCGATTATTGTTTTTCCCTTTTGAAGATAATCGATGTGGATTATCCCGCGTGCATCAAAAAAAAAAAAAAAAAATTTGTTGCCATGGTCCACGTTTCATCCACAGTTACAAAACGCCGCAAAAACTTCTTCGAATTGCGGTTAAACAACTCCAAACAATCCTTTGAAGTTTGAGAAAAAACGCGGCACCCATCTTGCAGACAGCTTTCTTAAACCCAACTCATCATTTAAAATCGAAACCACACTGCCATATGAAATACCTATGGCATCAACAAACTCACGCACTTTTACTCTTCGATCGTCGAACGCCATATCGTGGATTTTTTCGACATTTTCGGGTGTATTGACCTCAATTGGCCGTCCAGAACGTTCAGCGTCATTTGTACTTGTGCGACCACAACGAAAGTCAGTAAGCCACTTTTTTAACATTGAAATCGATGGTGACCGTAGTATTTATCAAGCTTTTCCTTGATTTGATTGACGGTTTTTTTTCACAAAATATAATGTTTAATGAGCACACGAAATTCACTTTTTTCCATTAAAAAAAATGCACGAGGTTGTATGTTTTGAACATCTGTTAAACGCAAAGTAAATGACGGAACCTGCTCAAAATTTGACAGTACTCTATTAACAGGTGGTACTTGTTAGACGAGTATTGCATTTCATATAACTACTACGAGGGAAGTTTGAAAAGTCACAGACTTTTTGATGGGCCCTCGTACAAATATTAAAACCGAAAATAAAACCAATCAAATAATCAAAAAAATTGGATATAAAACCAAAAATTTTAACAAAATATGTAGACGATTTATTTTGTGTCGTTTCAGAGGACGAAATAAATACAATTTTGGATGTTTTTAACAGTTTCCACTCCAGTATTAAATTTACAATGGAGAAAGAGTCAAATTCATAACTTCCCTATTTGGACACATTGGTGGTCAGGAGAGGGGAAAATTTATCAATTAATTGGTATCAGAAACCAACGTCTTCAGGAAGAATAATCAACTTCCACTCGAAACATCAAAAACGTGTGATTATAAATACGGCGAAAAATTTAATAAACCGCGTTTTGACTATAAGTGATGTAGAATTCCACAAGGTCAATAAGGAAAGGATAAGGAACATTCTCAAGGACAACAACTTCCCGAACCATCTTACCAACAGACTGATAAGGCAATCTGAGGATAAACGACAACCGAACAGGGTTACTACAGATGAGCCAAAAATTTATAAGTCAATAACGTATATACCTGGAATAACAGATAGGTTGGCGAAGTCAAAAATATTTGACGACAAGAATTATAGGATAGCACACAAAACATATAACACAATAGGCAGAATATTTAGTAAAACAAAGGATAGTTTGGACAAATTTGATATGAGTAATATAGTATATAAAATACCATGTAAAGGAAATGACAACGAGGTTTGTGACAAAGTATATGTAGGGACTACCAAAAATAAACTATAAACACGAATTGCAGGACACAAATCAGATCAGAAATACAGGCACATTTCTACACAGAAAACAGCATTAACATCCCATTGTGCTAGATTAAATCATTACCCAAACTTTCAGGATACAGCGGTTTTAAATAAAGAAAACAATTATAAACGTCGTTATATGTTAGAAATGCTACAGATAATTAATACACCAACATTGAAAAGAATTAACTATAAAACAGATACAGATAATGTAGCCCAAATTTACAGACATTTAATTAGTAAAAAGTAGAACCATTTAAGCAAGAATTATTTATCATATCAATCTAATATTTTTCTTTGGGTTAATTTATATGAACTTTTTACGAACATTATTTTTGTTTGTGTAACTTCAGAAAATTTTGAAAAAAGGCGGGAAAATTTGTTTGAATATTTTTGAATTGACATAATTTTTTCACAATTGTTATTTTTGTTTTGTTTTAATTGTTAAATATTGTTTAAATCTCCTGATGATGCTACACAAAGGAGTAGCGAAATATCGAGGAAAATAAATATAACAACAGCAAATCTGACCTCAAGCTCGAAGAATATTGATTATTTATTGATAAGGAAAAGGTCGAACAACAGAATAAAATTACTCATACGTATTCATATGAACTCTTCGCATTGTCTACAGCATGACACAAAATGCTTTGTTTTGATAATTGCGAGAAAAGCAGATACAGAATACACGTTGATAAGCCACGGAACGCTATTCTTCTCACGAATGCGAAATACTCGGGACTATTTTTTTGTGAAATAATTTGTCAGCCCAATTGAATCAACGTGAGTTTCCTTTATCATCTGAACAAAAAATCCATTTAAAGCCATTGCATGGTGCCCCAATTACACCGAAAGTTGTCATCGGACCCTAGTTTTTCGACGACGTCCTGGTGACACGGTTACTGTGCCTAGTGAGTGATATAGAACTACTTTTAATGCTTTCTACAAATCTCAAGAATTTAATTTTCTATAAACCGAGTTCAAATAATCAATCACCATAGAGAGCCTTTCTCCACAAACCATTGAGCGTAATGCTCCTAAAAATGTAGTGGACGCAAAAGTCAATTACAATGATATTAAAATCAGTGAAACCCAAAAAACAAGAAAACGAAAAAATTACAATTTACCAGAGTCCGCAATGGCAAAATCCCACAAGAACAACTATTACTCTATACCCGATAATGAGTTAGAGGAGTGCGATAAAGATGTGCTCAAAAACTTTGAACAGCATGTTCAGTCAAATTTAAAAATCTCTTACAATCCGAGAGACCAAAAGGGCATCAATGCTCTCAACAAAAACAATGCATCAACAAGTGCAGATGCACCTATGTCAGCCGACAGCGAAACAAACAAAAGCAAGACCGATAAGCTTGTGCATAAAACCAATAATAAAACCGTATTTGAAATAGAAGCAACACAACTAATCAAACTTGTGAAAGATGGTTTAAAAATAACAGAGTTTAAACTAAAAGAATTTAAACAAAACAAAATTGCAATATATTTGTCAAAATTTGACGACTATAAGAGAGTGCGTGGTCACTTGGAGAAAGCGAATGCAAAATTTTTCTCTTATACTCCTAAGTGTTTAAAAACAAAAACCTTTTTACTAAATGGTCTAAACGGAAACACAGATCCTACTGAAATATTTGATGAGCTATCTACTGCCCAAAAAGAAAACTTAAAAATACTAAAAGTTGAACAATTTTCTACAAAAAAATCAAAACAAAACAACATAATTTTACCAATCTTTATGGTCGAAATAAGTGCTGATAGCAATATTAACTATTTAAAATCAATAAAAATTGTACAATACCATTGTATCAAATGGGAACCACTCCGTAAACCGGACATCTCACAATGTCGAAATTGCCAGAGTCTATTTCATAGCTCGGCAAACTGCAACCTAACTCCAAGATGTGTCAAATGTTGCGAATCACACAGAAGCGAAGACTGCCCACTATCAAATAAGCCTAATGTCGAACGAGAAAAATTATTTTGCGTTCTCTGTAAAAAGTTTGGACATCCTGCCTCATACAGAGGTTGTGAACGATACAAGGAACATCTTAATAAAATTAGAATTAAGAAACACAATTTACCACCTAAGATACACTACACTTCAGCATTTGTCAACCCCAATATAAGCTACGCCAATATAGCTAGAGAGAATCCCGGCGAACGTCATTCTAACCAATACCAATATAACTCTTTCTTTGAGGAAATTAGAAACACTATGTTGTCATTAAGTAAGCAAATGTTAAACCTTCAGAAACAGCTGGATATACAAACAGCCCGTGTGGACGCTATTTGTAACTTAGTAGATTCAGTATGAACTTGAACCAAAATCCCATCCAAAATTTTACCAAAACATTGAATGTTATATCCCTCAATGTTAATTCCCTAATCAGAATAAGCAGAAGACTAGAACTAACAAAATTCTTGAACGATAACAACCCAGACATATTATTATTAAACGAGACTAAATTAAATCCCAAACATAGACTTCGATTTGATGGTTATACGATGATAAGAAATGACAGAAAAGGATCAACTAGGGGCGGCGGAGTTGCCATATTAATTAAGGAAAACATAAAATTTAGTAAATATTATAACAGGAAAATCGACACACTTACGCAAATGGAAACTTGCATTGTGAAACTATATATGCAATCTAACCGACTTTTATATTTAATTGCGGCATATTATCCTTCAGGCAATAATAACAGTCCGTTTGAACCGGAACTTACCACGATTTTTGAGGAACTTAACTTACAAAATCCTAATCATTATTATATTTTAGCGGGCGATCTTAACAGTAAACATTCCAAATGGGGAAATGTAAATAACAATTCAAAAGGAACCGCTTTCAACGATTGGCTTTCCACATATGAATATAAATATAGATGCAATTTATATGCTTCAATGACACCATCATATGAAAAAGCAAATTCATATCTAGATATTTGTCTTGCGGACTATCGTCTTGTTATTCAGAAATCAGTCGATTCTATTAACTGCCTAAAATGCATTGATTATGATAGTCATCACTCCGCAATTCAAATTATAACTTCCAATCAAGATGATACGAATCTATATTGCGTAGCCAATGACAATAGAAGAACCCTAGACTACAAGAATACTAATTGGAAAAAGTTTAGCAACACATGTAAAAGTAGATATGCTTGAAACCGAGATCCCAACGCCAAATAATAGAAACTTGTCAAATCAGGAGATTGATCAACATTTATACAAATTGGATGAAATAATCACATCTTCAATTGCGAAAAACGTTCCTGAAATTAAAAAGAAAAGTCGTCTACAAACATTTGCTTCGTCTGCCATAATTAAAAAACTTCAAACTGAAAAAAACAAAGTTCTCTCGATTATTAAAAATCATAACCGCTTAGAATTAATTCTACCACCGCATATTCTAAACCAAGAAAACGCCAAAATTAAACTTTTAAAAAAACTTATAAACGATAATGTAAACCTACACATAAACAAACGGAAAGAATTCGAACTGTCATCTCTCAAACCAGGTAATCCTCTTAAATTTTCGGTAATAAAGAAAAATTTTCTAAAATACGACGAGATCACCCTCAGCCACGTTAATGTGCCTTTCACAAGTGAACAAACAATCATTAAGGCAGGATTGGTTCCTAGCCTTCTAGAAAAAGATAACGCCAAAAACTGCTTCATTGTCAAAGACGATAAATCTATAACTTATCTAATAGGATTTCATTTTCAATCAGTACACTCTGCGAAGCAAAATGTACCAGATAGCACAGTGCATAATCAAGTTCAACAATGCTTCAATCAATTTTTGGACATAAAAAATAGATTTGATAGCATGAACACTACAATAACATCATTTAGCCCTTCTAAAATCGCTAATAGCTTGACAACTTCACAAACAGACAATTATTTTGTATTGACAAACGAAATAAGTTATATTCTTTCTAATCTAAAAAATAAAGTATCATCAGGCATTGACCAAATCCCAAACATAGTCCTGAAGAACATCCCCTTCGAAATTCTTTCAGAATATTGCTCTATTTTTAACAATATGTTAAACAACTCTTATTTTCCTTCACAATGGAAAATAGCTAAACTAATTGTTATACCTAAAAAGGACAAAGACAAGAATAATTTAAATAATCTTCGGCCAATAAGCATATTGCCAACTATAAGCAAAGTTTTTGAGATAATCATAAACATAAACATTAAAAAAATTATTGAAAGTAATGGCTTGAAATGTTGCAAACAGTTTGGGTTTAAATATGGCCATTCGACAATACACGCAATCAATCTCCTGGTTTCAGAGGTAAATTGGAATTGGAATAAAAAATTCGTCACAGGTGCCTGCTTTATTGATCTTGAAAAAGCCTTCGATATGGTATGGTTGCAGGGCTTAATGGCTAAGCTTATGAGTTATAAATTTCCACTGAACATGATTATTCTTATTTACAATATGATCTTCGGTAGGAAATTCAAAGTTAACATTAATAATTCTGACTCTAATTTACTTTTTGATGTAGCTAATGGCCTTCAGCAAGGTACTGTTAATGCACCAACTCTTTTCAGTTTATTTCTGAATGATCTATTAGTCTCTATAGACAATATAATTGCTTTCGCGGACGACATCGTCATTTACTACTCCAGCGATAAAATAAAAGACTTAAATGAACATCTGCAAAATACATACAATATTTTGGAAAATTTTTCGTCCAACTGACATCTCAAAATTAACATTAGCAAATGCGAGAGCATTTTGTTTCGTCCTCCCGTCAGCAAATGCAACAATAATATAAGAAAAGGTTGGAAACAGTTTAAAATAATTTCGAACAACTCTAACGAAGTTATTCCGATCTCCGAAAGAGTAAAATATTTAGGTATTTACCTTGACAAATTTTTATACTTTGACGATCACGTCAATCTTAAAATTGATAAAGCTAATAAAGCGTTTCACCTATACAAAAGAATGTTTGGTTCAAAGATACTAGATAGTAGGTTAAAGATAATAATGTATCAAACTCTGGTAAGACCAATACTTTCATACGGATTTCCAATTTGGTTCAACATCTCTCCTTCGTATATGGAGAGATTGAGAAAATTTGAAAGAAAAATATTAAGATCTTGTTTGTCCATGTATAGATCATCTAACAGCGAGTTCACTCGATATGTGTCCAACATAAAACTTTATAAAGCCGCAAATATCGAACGTATATATAATCAATTTAACTCGAAATCATATAAGCCGTTGTCTCAGTAATTCAGAAAACATACTGATTAAAGCTTCCTACTACGAGAGTGACGAGTATTTCAATTTAGTTATTTTAAATGGTTTTGCACCCGCCGAAACGTTCATCTACAGGAAAGGATTTGTACAAAATACTGATAGCGTTCCAATACTATATCATGTCTACAGAAGGGCCAACAAGAAAATAATAAAGGAAAATATTTTAAACGGCTCCAATACAAGATACGATATATCCATATCTGACAGGAACAAATACAAATCATTTTCAACCAGAAAGAAATGCTGTTGGCTTATTTCCTAAGGCAACCTATTTTTATCCTATCCTCACCTTTATCCCTGTCCTTTTCCCACTTCCTCCCTCCCATCATATAGGTTTATTTTAGTATATTATTTTATCTTATAGAATTATCTATGCACTGTTTTTGAACAATTTTCACTGCAATTTAGATCAAAATTTAAAATTTACGTATTAATACTCATTAATACTCATTAAGTTTCTTTGTTGTTTTTCTGAAAAGGAAATTGTTATTAATATTAATTATGAAACAGAGAGCTCGATTAGAGACTAGTTTTTAAGTTTAATCTATGTAAATTATACTTTTGATTATTTAAGTACATATATAAAAATAACTTACAAATATAAATAAATACTCTTAAATATAAAAAAAATAAAAAAACAAGATGAAAATGCGAATTTGAAAAGAGAGTCAGTTTTAACGACGACGCGAAAGTTAATTCAACTCAATTAACTATTGTATTCCCATAAATATTTCTATACAGTAAATCTGTACTTCATGAAATACTTTTTTGTAAATATTTAATAAATAAATTCAAGTAATTATAATAAAATTGCCACATTAATAAGGTTTCATTCTGGAAATTGATGAATTGGAACTGGAGCGGCCTTGTGGTTTCAACCGGTCTGTGAAATTGCACACATATCTTACGCGATGGTGTATATTGTGAAGAATGCGTCTTCGGGTTGCCTGATGCTAGTTTTTGCGACATTCAGTAGCCGGCAAAATTGTACTATTTGACAGGCCTATACTGCATGCTCTGGTAGCTCTCAATGATGATATCCCACAAGAGTGCGTGAAAATATCGCCGAAGTTCTCGCCAGAACGATTATAAATTTTGTAAAATGGGCCCGAATGGTCATCAACAATCGCAGCTTCCTCTTGACCGATACCTCTACAAAAAGTAATGGAAAAACTTCAATGCCCAAGTAAACAATTTTAAGAAAATTACTATATTGTATCCCTTCTTTTTAAAGATGTAGCCAAATATATATTAATATAATTTATAAATATAATACTCGGTAATATAAATAGTAAATACACTTTGTCCACATAAAGTTCACCAAAGAATTATTTAATTTGGATGTGGAAAATAACACAAATTTCATTTGCAATATATGCACTTTAATGATCCTAGTTTTTTAATTTCCGTATTACGTATAATTTTGTCAAACGATTATCGTACTACAAATGCTCTAAATACGAAAATGAAACGGTTGCTAAACAAATATTTTTTAAGTGTTACATGTGTAATTTAATTTGCCGTCGGTGGTGCAATGGGTAGTGTGCGCGCCTCTTGTACTTGAGATCTTGGGTTCGATCCCTGCTCTAAACACCTTAGAATTTCTTTCGACGGCGGTCACCTCGCATAGTGACGGCGACACTATCGAGTATTTAGCCATGACAATGCTTCTCGAAAATACCGTTCGGAACCGGTGTAAAAGTGTAGGTCCCAATCAGTGAGTATAAAACTAGAGAGCGCACAGTTAACTGTTTGTGAGAAGCTCTCCCCGATTCCTTCTGGGGATGTAATGTTAAACCATTTATTTTTTTTTTGTAATTTAATTTAAAACAAAACCGAAATAACTGGTTCCACCACACTTTGCCAAAATTAAAAACCTAAATAAAAAATTGATTTGTTCGAACAAACCGAAAAAATTCTGGTATTTTTGGATACCATAGATGTGACCCATTTAAGAATTGTTTGACTTGCATCAAATTTGCAGGGATATTGTACCCAGTGTCACAAAGTACTCCTAATACGTAGAGAAACAGTTTTCAGTCTAAAAGTCACCATAACATGACTTATTCTGCATATAAGTCGTATTAGTATTACTCATACGCATTGAAGTTTACAAAAAATAATGAGAAACATAGTGACATACATGAAGTTAATTATCACTTTGTTTATATTTAATGTTAGCTTTTTGTATATTAATTTCTTATGAACAGTGTTCATGATGTATATATTCCTTAAGTTGTGTTAATAAAGTCTTATCTGTACATTAAGGATATTAAAAGTTCCCCCTGTTGATAATGGAAGCATGACCTTTAGACTGAATTTAAAATGTTTAGATAAAAAACTTAATTTTACATAAAGGATTGGGGAGAGGTTGTCACAATATATGTCATAGAGTACATATACCTAGAGGGGCATCAGTCCCCTCGAGCGTTTCATTTCACACTCTTTGTCGAAAGGTAGGTGCGATAGAGACTCACACCAGGTGGAGTTACAAGACCTTCGAATTAAATTTGTCATATCGTGTTTGTGGAGAACTATGAAATTATAATGGATTTTGAACTCTTTTATTGTTAGTACTCATTTGAGTTATATTTAGCACAATAATTTTAACACACAACCAAATGCCTCTATCTAGTACTATTAAAGCAATCGACTTCAACACCCAATGTTCATAAATTTGCTGAAAGAAGTGATACTTCTAGGTAGCTTTACTGTATGATATATATGTATTTATGTAGAAATAAAATCACCACTCAAACCTTGATTATATTTTCAGGACCGTTTGACATTTTATTATGTATAACTCCAGTTCCCTACAACAACCTTACTTTTGGTTTATAAAACCATCCAATGTTAATCTTTATATTTCTGTTTCCCTATACACTTAGCTTATTGCCAAGTCAAAGAACTTCTAAGCTTGTTTCATCAACAACCCGTTTATTTTAAATACAACAACAACATTGTATAAGCCAACAATATCCAATAAATATCCATAAAAAGGATGAAGAGAAACGCTTTACAAAAAAAAAACATTAAATACGACAATGGCAACAAGGATGCTAACCACATTCACAAGCCGTCTGGCAATTTATGTTGTTCGGCTGTCACACACATCACATGAAAGTGAACGGCAGCAAACAATCAAAATGTCAGGAACCAGCAGAAATGCATCAACAACAGTTGCAGTGACGTTAACAACGCGAAACACTGTAGCTGCAGTCAGTTATGGCTGCAAAGGGACGAACAAGTAGCACCCACCATTATTGGTAGTGCTGACATTCAGAGGTCCTGGTGAAGGTGATGATTGCTATGCTTGAGATATTAACAATGTTCCAGCAACTGTTGCAAGCAGTTATACAACATTCTTCGAATTGCCGCTATACATTGTTACCAGTGGGAAGGAAGAAAATGAACAGGGTATCGGAAATTACCATGAGGAAAAAAAATAATACGAAACAGAAATCTCAAATGTCAAAATACAATGGGGAAAGTGGCAAATGAAAGGTGTTGGAGGAAAATGTATGCATTTTCAATGTTGCGTACAACACATTAACAAGTGGTGATGTTGATGTGAAATGTTTGTGAAGCTGAAGGATTTTTTTGTAATATTGAAGTAATAACAAGTTTCTCATAAGTCACCTTATTTGAGGGCGGATGATTAATATAAAATCCAAGGTGCGTATGATTAATATAAATATTGACTGAGAGTGCCACTAGCCCTATCTTCTGAGGAATTGCTTGTAAAGGATTGGAGGATGTCGGACTACTACTCATTTTCTGACCATAGTACAATTCTCTTCACTATTGACTTCGTGGGGGATCCCAATGTTCCTTTAGGAATCCTAGGAGAGCTGGCTGGGTGAAACTTCATGAACATTTCACTAGGTTGTCGGGGTTGGACTCAATCCCTGCACCATAAGAGACAATGTTAATAGGAAAGTCTACAAAGTCACAGATATTCTCTATTAATGCTTTATTGATACATGCCCTCTTACCGTCCCGGTTAAGAGGAGGCACCCTATTTGGTGGACATGGGAGTTGTGTGCTCTTCATAAATCTACTAGGAGACGCTTCAATAGGATCCAGAAATCGAAAAGGGAACCGGACTAGACTGCGTACCAAAACAGTTTTAATCAATTAAAGAAGAATGTTAAAATGTCAAAACGTGCCGCCAGGATCAGTTTCTGTGATCCCATAACCGAGGTAAATGACGCCGCACGATTTCGTCTCGGGTTATCCAAAGACCCAAGAGTCCTCGGTGATATTAAGAATCCGATGGGTCTTGGACCAACTCCGTAGCTGAGATTTTTGAGCTTTTTATGGAAAATTACTTTGTAAACTGTCTGAATGTAGTCTCTGCAGAGAGGAATCACCTGGTGACTTCCATTCCAGATATCTCGCAACTAGGAGTGATTGAGGACACAGTTGACGAATCGAGGTTGCTTGGGCTATTCATAGCTTCAAGCCCTTTAAATTTCTTATTCCTGAAAAGATGCTGCCGGTTATGCTACTGAAATGTGACACTTTCTTCACCCCTCATCTTCTGAGTATCTATAGCGCTTGTCTCAGACTTTCCCTGGTACCAAACTAATGGAAGGAGGTAGTAGTCGCTTTTATACCCAAGTCAGGAAAGTCTAGTTATGTATCTCGTAAGGACTGCAGGCGACTCAGCTTCTCATGCTTTTTGGTTTGGTTTGGTGAGAATGGTTGACTTGTACACCAGGAATCGAATTAGCCCGTCCTAAGTGGTAACCGTGGCCGTCGGTGGTTCAATGGTTAGTGGGCGCGCCTCTTGTACTTGAGATCCTTGGTTCGATTCCTGCTCTGAAACCTTAAATTTCTTTCGACAGTGGTCATCTCGCATAGTGATGGCGACACTGTCAAGTATTTAGCCCTGAAGAAGCTTCTCAAAATGCAGTCAGTGAACTAGAAAGCGCACATTTCACTGGTTGTGAGAAGCTCTTCCTTCATGGGATGTAATGGGAAACCATCTATTTTTTTTATTTTTCTTAAGTGGTAGACAACTTGCCTACTTCAAGACAAAATTTGCGGAAACTTCTCTGCACGATGTTGTGGGTTATTTTGAGCGCAACTTGAATTTGGGGATTTCACTTTCGCTGCCTTTGTAGACATAGAAGGTGCTTTTAACAATGTGTCATCTAGCGCTATCAGAAAATCTCTGGAATCCGCTAGGGTGCCTCCACTTCTTGTCGAATGAATTGCGAACATGGTTGGGCATCGCATTGTAAATTCGAACCTTCGGGTGAGCTCAGTTCGGAAGCTGACTACAAGGGTCACGCCGCAGGGTGGAGTTATATGCTCTCTGCTGTGTATTTTAGTAGTTGACGGAATTCTTAAGGAATTTGAATTGAGAGGACGTAGAATTGTTGCCGCTGAGGATGACGTTGTTATTTTTGCGGTAGAAAATCTCTGCCTGCGATCAGTGACCTCATGCAGGATGCCCTGGAAGAGTTTCCAGTTTGGGCTCGACACTGTGGCCGAGGTGTTAACTTGGCAAAGACGGAGCTAGTTCCTTTTACGCTCAGGCGAAAGTTTGTTTTTTTAGGAAGCCAAGGTTGGGCCTATCTCTATCTTCTGAGGTGAAATGTTTCGGTATCGTTCTTGAACAGAAACTGAGCCTGAAGCGGAATACTGAGGAGCGAATGTAGAGTGAATAGAACGTGCTCTAAACCTATCGGAATTTGATTGGCAAAGATAGGGTCTTTGTTCGAAGATCGTGCATTGGCCTTTTTCGGCTGTCGTGCCGCAAATTATCACTTCTGGCTGCGTAGTCTGGTGGAACGTAGTGGAGAACAGCTACCAGTTGGAAATGCTCAGTAAGGTTCAGCGCACTGCGACGATGTGTCTCTATGGGGGAGGAAAAGATCTCCGCAGGCGCCGCTGGATATAACCCTCGATTTTTCTACTCTTGATGTCTATACCAGACTCTGTGCTGTTAAAAGCGACCTTCACATGAGAGAATTGGATATCGGGAGACATGCACTTGAGGGATATGCCAAAATTCTGCAGGAGTTGATTTAGAATCAACCCGGGCGAGTGTTTGAGTCAGGCCACCGACTGCATGCTGAAGACTGTAGACTTTGGGCAATGCCCGGCGATCATAATGCCAGATAGGAGTGACTAGGTGGGAGGTATGCCTTCCTCTCTCTCTGGTTATCTGATGTTTACAAATGGTTCCAAAATGGAATAGGGTATAGGTGCGGGAATCTTCAGTGAAAACCTTCAACTCGGGCTGTCAATGAGACTGGGTGAGAACTGCAGTGTTTTCCAAGCGGAAATCGTGGCGATTATGAGAGCTGGAGCTGGAGATAATGGACTCATGCTTGTATCCATCGGATGAATTCGTCATCTGCGTTGATAGCAAGCCAGCTCTCAGTGTGACCAGGTCACACATATGTATATCCCGATTAGATAGGGATTGCAAGCGGATATTGAACAGTGCAGTACCCGGCAAGCTAAGTTTTTGTCGGGTTCCAGGGCATGGTGATGTCACAGGGAATTTTGAAGCAAACTGTCTTGCTAGAGCAGTATGTACTTCTGGTGATTTGAGATAACCTATGTAAATCCACCGATCTGTTACTTGTAAGACTTGATCGATCGCTGGACGAGATCAACGCTGCCTAGTTGGTCAGAGTGGATTGCACGATTTCAAGAGAAATATGGCCCGCAGTGGACTCAGGGAGGACTAAGTCGCTTCTTCGAGTGGATAAGACTGACTTGCAACTTCTCATTGGGAATCGCGGGCCACTGTGATGCTGCAGGCTTCACAGGCAACTGGATTGTGAACGGATTTGATTACTGCCGTGCTTGTGGTGATGGAGAAGAGGTGGAGACGATTATTTCAATGTCCAGACTACAGCGTAGGCATCGCCGTTGATTTGCTTGGTTTCAGGCAGATGGCGTGGCTTCTTTGCGCGATGTGGATCCGGGCAGTCGATACCATCATCTGATGGTTTGTCTATTAGTTCCTTCTACGTCGTTGGTAAACTGGAATGGTAAACCTTGACGAGCACATGTGGATCCTCATCTTGTCTGGTATTGTATGTATTGATCAGGGCTTATAAGGGGATATAGATATATATATACTTTAAACATAATTTGGTTGTTGGGTCCTACGTCTATCTATCTATCGGAATTTTTCGCTATTAGTGGGGCTCGCCTCCTTCTCTTTCGTCCCTTCTTTCTTTTCTTCTCATATATATGGCAATCAAACTGGGTCGACAGACCTCCGTGTTTAGTGATGATAAGGCAGTTGCACACTGTCTCATATTGTCACGTTGCCTAAACCTAACCTAACCTAATGTAAATATTTGAATGCGTATGATTAATATAATTATGACTGTTAACTAAAATCGCTGAGTTTGAGAGTTACAAAAAAGCAGCTGACTTTCCGAGAAACCTTAAATATTGTACAGCAAATGTGTTATTTTAAAATACAAAAACAGCTGACTTTCTGAAAAATCTTAAATAATGTACACGAAGTGTAAAATTACACGCTTGATTTTTGCAAAACCAAAGTATAACAAGGTAGTAACAAACTTTGATAGTCTGTTTTATTAATATAATAACGACGAACATAGCTCAATCAATTCCCAAATGGTTCGTTAATTATTTGAAATTTTGACTGGGTTCGATAACCCGGAGCAGTGAACATAAATTCGTTCTAGGAACGAATGGAATACTTTGTTTCCGGTTCTTTGTTGCAGTTGTTTTAGAAGTTCTTAGTAAAAATGCGTTTGTACTCAAAACGGTTTTTAATTTGTTCCCGGGTATTTTCGCTATCGTTTTACAAGATAAACTAATTAATTTATAGAGCAAAGCAATAATAACTTTTCATACTGTTTCTATTTCAATTCCATTACCATGTTGGTTCTGTCAATTAGATGGGAAACATAAAAATTTCCTACCAACACAAATCAATTTAATTTGCTCAGAGTACCCTCGTCCCCGCCGTGGTTTTCTATGCATTATTTTCATCTGCTTTTAGTTTCATTAAGTCTGGAGAACAAATGCATTTTCATTTCCATGTATTAACAATGGGAAGGAAATCTATGAATGAACGAATGAATGGTTGGTTGGTTGGTTGAATGAATGAATAATAACAAGGAGTGTTTGCAATTCAAATGTTACGAGTCCTGATTACACTCACACACACACACACACCCAGACGTGAATAACAGACAATAGAATATTTCCGTATAGGAAATGGTATAAATCGTAATGTACTTGAGAAAGATTTCATTTCATCGCTGTTATGGATTTCCTTTTTGTTTCTTCACATTGTTTTATCCGTTTTATTGATAATGATGATGATACTTCTTCCATTGATTGATACCATCTATGTGTATCCTTAGTGGTGCTATTGTGCTCTTTCAAAGAGCACTGCTGCTTTGCGGTATCATTCTATACAAATGAATCAAAAATACTTCATAGAGACGCTGTTAAATGCAATTACAAAATTGAACACAAAATCAAAACACCTACCCCAGGGCAACAATAACGCAAAGTGAAAAAAAGGTTTAAAAAGAAACAGATGAAGACATGAACAGAAATTGCTAACGTTTGTAAGACTGAATGGCTTTACTAAGGAAATTTTGAATTTTGTGGGTTTTGAGAAAGAATCATTTAAATTGGATGAAAGATTTTGCTACCCAGCAAAAAACTCGGAACTAGTTGTGAAATTTCAATTTAAATTTTCCACATTTTTTTTAAATTTAACTACAGATTTTAAGCGTTGAAAGGTAACAGAATTGCCGTACAGGACGTCAATCTAGGTTCATAAGTTTCCAGTCGCGCCTCTATACATAGAACGAATAACAACAGCACCATGGACACATTTCGTCTAACAAACTGCGTATCATTTTTTTCTTCTTCTGGTAGATCTGTTCCGCGGCACCAGTATACGAATGGAAGGTCACTACAAAATAAGGTGTTTTGCTACATATGATGGTGGCAACAGTTTCTAAATTGTTTTGCTGGGTTTATAAAAGTTGTTTACAATGAAAATCGTTGAATTCTTAACTGCAAAACTCATAAATAATAAGTAAAGTCAGCATCAATGTCAATTGATTGGGTGTTATGGAATTACAAAAAAATGTATTCTTACCTGGTAGTAAGAATTACTAACGAGTGGGTATGACTTGTAGGTCAACATTATACCCAGCCAGTTTAAAGTTAACAGCAAGGAATTGGAATTCCATTTGTGGATACTCATCAAAATATCGAGTAACTTTTTAGTGATACAAATTAGTAGCTTGATTGATTGAACTCATAGATTTTCAATACAAAATTTTCGAATTTTCTTAATTTAAATACTGACTTTTGCCGGTAAAAGTTACAGAATTTCGTGACCAAAATTATACAAGTTTATATAAATAGTGCAGTCCTAAGACAGTTTAATCAAGTTATCTAATATACGATTCGCAAAAATGGGAATAGGAATAGAAGGACTTTAACATATTCAAGATATCTGCGTAGCACAATGGGGACGATTGGAAAAAAACACGGTAATAATATCAATACTATACTATCTCCTATACTATCAACACTATACAATACAATACAATAATATGCAACAACTACTAAATCGGGAATTTAAAAAAGTTGTGCTTTTACTAATTTTTCAATGACATTACAAACTTAAGTTTTAAAGTAAATTTTCAAAAATATTTTGGTAAAATATGGCTTTAGTATATGCAGCAGAACTAAGCCCAGCCATAGATAAATAAAATCCATAGATGACTCATTCGATTATTCACCATTTTCACCATAGATTCTTCACTCGGATGCGACGACGAACCACTCAACCATAATTTTTGTTTCGATTCTGTTGTTTAGATTTGAAAATAGAATACAAATAATAGAAAAGCATATCGCTTTTGATATTTTTTGACAATACATAATGCCAAAAAGCGTATTTATATTGTTGTTGAATAGTTTTTGTTTCCAGGGAAATTTGTCCATATCCACCACTCCGGCGCCATCTAGAAAATTTCCCTTTACTTTTAAATCCACCACTTATCTTTCACCATCTATGGTGTTTTATTTATCTATGGCCCAGCATTAATGAAACATATGTTATTTTTTGTATATAACCGCATTCCGTGATGATACCCCACTGTTTTAAACATTTTTCAAATTTGAATTTTTATGTCTTCTTCTGATTTTAGACCATAGTTTCTTGGGGATGGTTTCTTAGAATTCTTCGTAGATTACGATTTTGCTATACGTCTTTTGACAAAAACAATTGACCCACCTTAATGCACACTATTACTATTCCCACTATTATCAACTATATTGTGTACTTTGGTTTGAGTCTAGACTAACGGTTTGGATCATAGAGAAAGAAACTATCTAGCTGTCTCACATATGTTGGGAAATTTCTTGTTTAATTGAAAGTTATCAAGGTGGAGCTTGTAACCAATATTTAGTATATATTGTTGTTTTGAACCCAATAAATAGTAAATTTAGAAAAGCCAAACTTAAACAAGTTTACTTACTTACTTATCCGGTCACGAACAACCCCGAGGGGTCAGGGACCTTACAAATCGAAGATAACATATTTCGCCAACCAGTTCGATCTTTTGCTTTATCTCTCCAGTTGGCGATACCAAGTGTACGGAGGGATTCGTCAACCTGATCCCTCCAGCGCAGTCCAGGTCTTCCTATTTTTCGTCTACCTTCGAGTTTGGTTTCGGAAACCCTTCGTGCTGGTTCGTCTTCATCCATTCTACTGACTTGGCCTAGCCAGCTCAATCGCGTTATTTTGATCAGCTTAACTATGTCGATGTCGGGATATAGCTCAAACAACTCATGGTTCATGCGTCACCGATACTCGCCGTTGTGATATATAGGGCCATAAATTTTACGGAGTATTTTTCTCTCAAAGACTCCTACGGATATTTCGTCTCCTTGCGATAGGACCCAAGATTCTGCGCCATAAAGCAAGACAGGTTGTATGAGAGTCTGGTAAAGTTGGACTTTTGTTACTCGAGAGAGGGATTTATCTCTAAAGTGCTTGCTTAGCCCAAAATAACATATATTTGCAAGCACAATTCTCTGCTTGATTTCAAGGCTGACGTTGTTGTTTTTGTTTACGGCAGATCCGAGGTATATAAATTCGTCCGCCACCCGGAAATTATATCGGTTATCAACGTTCACGCTTTGGTATAATCGCGTAAAGGCCCGGTTCGTTGAAACCATTAATTTTGTATTGTCCTCATTTATTCTCGAAAAATCGCAGTAACTTCTCTAATTGGGCGCACAATGATATCTATATCATTAGCATACGCGAGCAGCATGTGACCTTTGCTGCTGATGGTTTTATTCATACTGACAGCAGCTGTTCTCAGAATAATCTCTATTAAGATGTTAAAGAGATCGCACGATAGGGTGTCACCTAGTCTGAGGCCTCGCTTCATTTCGAAAGGTTAGGTAAGATCCTTACCAACTTTCACTGCCGATTTACGCCTGCAAAGGCGTATGGGTGCAGGAACACCAAGCTCAGGCATTGTTTCATAGAGTTTCCCCGTATTGGGCTATCGAAAGCCGCCTTACAATCGACAAATAGATGATAGGTGTCGATTTGTTTTTCGTTGGTCTTCTCCAGGATTTGGCGTAGCGTGAAAATCTGGTCGGTCGCCGATTTTCCAGGCCTAAAGCCACACTGGTATGGTCCAATCAGGTCAGCGATAATTAGTTTTAGTCTTTCGCACATTATGCTTGATGGAATCTTATATGCTATGGATAAAAGGCTTATCCACGGTATTTTGCACAGAGACTCGGGTCACCTGTTTTAGTTATGGGACACAGTACACTGAGACTCCAATCGCCTGGCGTGTATTCATCTAACCAAATTTTGATAATGAGCTGATGCCTCCACCAGCCAACCTTAAACAGCTCCGCCGGTAATCCATCGGCTCCAGCGGATTTGTTGTTCTTAAGACGGGCAATAGCTGTTCTGACCTCGTCTAGGTTAGAAGGAAGGGTGCAAATTTTAATCGAAACGTTTGCAGTAAACGAGTTATGAAAAATTAGGGCTGAAAAACCATTTGCGGGAAACGACAAATGGTTTCACCTACTGTTCTTTTTGTTACAGAAACCGAGTTGTAATTAAAAATTTTATTTATGGCTTCCATAAGCACATTTTTGTTAAAATTTTGGTTTTACCTATAAAGTTTGTTTTAAAAAAAGTTGGAATTTTTGTCTATTTTTTCATTGTCTACTTACACGTTTGTCTCGCCTAGCATTCTATTAACAACTAAAAACGCAGCAAACTACAACGTGTCAATTGTCCATCCAAGATATAATGGCAAGGTCGAAGCATTCCACTTTGTGGTCACTTTTTCCAGCGGCGGAAGACATGACCATCATTACATTGCCCTGAAATCATTACCAAACAGGCCTTCTTTAAAATACGGAAGGCGTCTCCTACACAGTACCTAGTCCTTTCATTTTAACATTGCGTGAGATTGGGAGGCAAGGCCTTCCTTGCCCATTGCCTAAAGAAGGCTTTAGAATTCATGCATTTACATTAATTTATTTTTGTTAAACAAAAATAAAATTAAAATAATTTATTTTATCGCAAAATCACTATCGACTTCTACATATTTATTTATTAGTATATCTGTATCTATCTTAGAAAGTTTTACCACGCCCAACTTCAAATTGAAAATTTTAAAAATATGTATTAATTAAAAAATATAATTTTAAAATTTGTATGTAATTTTCCAATTAAATTACGGTTCAAAGGATCGGAAAAGAAGTTTCTCAAAATTTTAAAAATCTTCTTCTTGGTTATATTCTTTAAATGCATGCAATCCGCAGGCCTTATTTTAGGAAGGCATTGGTTGGTTGGTTGGTTGAAAAGGCTGCAAGACAGCACGCTGTCTATCAAACTTAGGCTAAAGAAGCCCATTGTGATACCTGCAGTGTCCTCTATAGCAACTATTGACTAATCGTCTAGCCAATTTTCCCTTTCAATGAATTTGCCTATAAGACCTACAGGAATATCCTGTAGAGAAACGGTGCTAACTAAATGTGTTCAGAATATCCTAGTTCTCAGTCCTGCAAGAGCAGAGCAATCCAAGAGAAGGTGTTTCGCCGTTTCCTCGTCCTATTCCATGCAGCATCTACAGAGAATGGAGTTTCTATGTCCCAATCCTAGGGCGTGTTTTCCTACAAGACAATGTCCCGTAAGTGTTCCTATCATTGTGGATAACCTCTTCGTTGCCTAGTCCTCTTCCTGTCCACCTGTGACCGGAGGACCCTGGCTTGTTTGCAAGTTGAAGTAAGTCTCCACTTGTTCTTGAACATATTTTCGGCCCACTGCCTGATCTGCAAACGACAGGTAGAGATTGGCATACTAACACCTTCTTTTGCGGAAAGAACCTATGCCTTAGTGCCCTGTCTAGCTAACGCATCCACTACGCAATTGCCTTAAATGTCGCTGTGTCCCGGTACACAGGCGAGCCTGATGTCAAAATACTCTGCCATCACCCTAAGTGATGAATGACATTCTTTCACCGTCAGGGACGTAGCAAACATGGCTTCCAGGGATTTTATAGCAGCCTGGCTCTATGTGTAGATACATATTCTCCGGGGGGTGTGACACTACTTTTTAGTAGTTCAGCAACCTCCAGTATGGCGGTAATTTCCGCCTGAAATACACTACAGTGATCAGGCAGCTTGAAGGAGATATTTACATTAAGGTCCGGTGAATGGACCCCATAGCCTACTTGCTCGTCCAACTTTGATACATCCGTGAAAAATCTGATATTACTGGTATCCCCTTCCAGTGACTTTTCCCAGGTATTCCTGTTCGGAATAGAAGTACTTAAGTTTTGTCGCTGGTAGAAGGTAGGGGATACAGTAGTCCGTTTTTACGGGCTTAGAGTTGATCCGGGCTCAGCGAGTCCGGAATGCCCCGATATCAAAACGCCACAATCTCTGATTTTCACCAGGGATGTAGCGGCTGCCGATTCGGCCATGATATCAGGAGTACAGACGTTCAGGATAGCACTGAGTGCAGTACCTGACATCGTGCCCATTGCCCCACTAACGCTAGTCAGTGCTGATCTTTAAATTTTCATTAAGGAATTCAGAATATATTTCTTTTGGAGGGACCTCCACCAAACTACGGTGCCATAGAGAAGTATTGGTCTGACTATTGCCGTATGAATCCACATGGTGATCTTAGGAGACAGTCCCCAGCGCTTTCCCGTCGCCCCTTTACAGCAGTAAAGGGCAACAGACGCCTTTTCACCCTCTCCTCCACATTCGGTTTCCAAGACAGTTTTCTGCCGAGAATTATCCCCTTGATCTTTTGCCGTCAACTGTATTGCACCCCATAACCTGATGGCAGTACAAATGCGGGTATTTTATATTTCCGAGCGAACTAGATAAGCTCAGTTTTAAGTGGGTTAAGTGATAGTCTTTTGTTAGCGGTCCAGTTCGAAATCAGACTAAGTTGGCTGGTTGTACGAATGGTAAATAAATTGAGGTTTCTACCCGTACAGATGAGGGCAATATCATCGGCATAGGCAAAGACCTGGCATTCGGCTCTGTCCAATTCAAGAAGCAGTTCATTGGCAGAAGTTAACCATAATAGTGGATACAGAACTCCCCCCTGCGGTGTCCCCTTGTTAACGTTGCTAGCAATTGTAACGGATCTATCCACGGGAAGCTTCCCAATTAGGCGTGTCACTAAGCTGTCGACTCCTAGATTCTATAACGACCTAAGAATCGCCCAAGGTTGAATGCTATTGAAGGCTCCCTCGATGTCCAGGAAGGTCCCCAGAGCCAAGCCTTTATTCTTAAGAGAGTTTTCTATTATGCTGACTATAGAGTGGAGAGCCGTCTCAGTTGACCTGCCCTTGATATAGGCATGCTGAGAACTCGATAGTAGATTCTGTGGAAGATTACTTCGAACGTGAATGTCTAGTAACCTTTCAAATGTCTTAAGAACAAAGGATAATAGACTGATTGGTCTAAAGTCCTTTGATTTGACATGAGAGAATTTGCCCGCTTTCAGGATGAAAACCACTTTGGTTTGCTTCCAAATGCTAGGAATGACTCCCAGCGTAAGGCAGCCCCTTAAGATTGCCTCCAACCAACAACAAGATAGGTATAGTGCCTCCTGTAGTTGAGCGGGAATTATCCCGTCAGGTTCGGCGGATTTATAGGGCTTAAAGCATCTAATGGCCCATATCAGGCATTACAAAAGAACCATTTCGCATGCCTTATTTGTGGAAGGCCATGCGACTTCCGCTGCTGTGTTATGTGTATGCGTGAATCTGTATGCCAAACGAGTGGATAAGAATGTGTATACAGTCGACAGAATGAGAGTAATTTACGTTCTTCCTAATCTGTGCTCTCATTAGAAAAATGGCTAATTGCAGTCATCGCTAATATTTTTTAAATTTGCAGCAAATGTAATTTTGTACGCGTTTGGTGCAAACGATAATTCGTTTGCAACAACATGATACACATTTGAGATATGTGAGTTTATTAGGGAGAACTACATGAACGATTGCAAATATTAAATTAACACAAATCAATCAAAATATTGTTGCGACAACCGAGAAATTAACGTTTTCTTTTCTTTGCGTGTACATTTTCTAAAAACAAATCATGTCAACCTTCAATAATTTTGATAGCAAATTGATCATCCACAATGTTTCTTTTAACAGAAAATCACAATTCTTCTCATCTCAAAAATACTTATACACATAAAAGTGTCATAACATTTACTTCAGCAGCTCAGGATTGCTGCTATCATAGCAAGACCACAACCAGAACAATTTGACAAATTAATATGACTTTTGTGGCCATAATCATAACATTTATTTGTTACCAAAAACACCTATCAAACATTTTACACTTAAACCCAAAACATTCTTGCCTTTTCCTACCTTTCTGTGGAAATGCTATTTACGAATCCGAATATAATCCTCCTTTTTATTTATGGCCTTCGCCTTTTGATTGGCAATGCATTCCCAGATACCTTTTCAATTTGAAATGTGGGAATGACAGTTTAACCTCATGTTGCCATGTGGTCAAAGTTTCAGCAAATCTTTCATTCTTTCGCTCAATTTGGTCAATGGCCATTTGACAAAACAACATCATTTTCGGTCATGGTCCTGGGATGAATGCTATCTTAATGCCATTTATGGCCATTACATACAGGGATTTCACACGCTGCTTCGGTAACTCAAATGATTGTTGGTCATAATGAGAGTGAAATATATATCAACGTTGCTGTCGTTGTTGTTGTTGTTGCATATAAAATTTGAAATTTACTTTTAACCAAAATGACTTTATATTTATTGTGGCATAAAGTGAAATTGTTATAGTTTCTTTTCGTCAAATTTGTTGTAACCAAACGACCGGCTGTGTTGAGGTTTAAGCAGAGATTAATTTATTTGTTACATTTAGTGATGATATTTATATAAAAATCCTTTAAATTAGACTCTTGTTTAGTTCAGATAACAGTCATAAAAATGTAAATGACCGGAAGTTTGGTTTAAGGTTTAAAAGTTTTTATAACTTCAATTATAGTCATTTGTTTTAAAGACCATTAAAGGAAAGAAACGTTTAAGTTTTTGTTAATTTTGTTTTTATGCAGAAGGATTTGCTTTATTCGTTGATTTAGAAAAAGTTTTTATATTAATTATTTTAAATATAGTTGGGGGATGAGATTAAAAGTTTACATTTCAAAGTAGTGGCGGATAAAACAACAGTGTGGGGAGGAGAAAAAAAGGTACAATTTGTGCCAACAAGACTCCTTGGGAAGGGATTTGATAAGAGAAATTGTGTTTTATTTTTAAGAAATTCACATTCATCCGGATGCTGGAAATCCTTCGATGCGTAAGAGGTCAATGAATAACTTAAGTCATCACAAAATTTTTGAGATGTTTAATAAAATCAATCGTTTGCAAATCTTTCTGACTCTATTTTAAGAGAGTACAGTTGATTTAAGTTTAAACACATGGCCAGTCTGTTAAGTTTCGAATCTGTGTTATAATTTTTTCGTATTAATATAATATGTTATTCACTCCAAAATCACTCTTAAAGTTTTCTAATTTGTAATATATATTATAAGATTTTCAAAACTTAATATATCTTTATTTCAATCTCCTTTCTCAATCCGTTTAAATAATCGATAGGCATAATCTAGACATTTTAAGTTTTCTCCCTTCATGTAATCTATAAAATCCATTGCATTAGGAATTGAAGTCTATACTTTAAACAGCAACGAAAACTCATATCCAAATTTGGGGGAAATTTTATCTGCATTAAGCCATAGCCATTCATTCATAGTCCACTTCTAAGTTTGACGTTTAATTTCCTTAACAAAAAGAATGCTCCTTGTTTTAAACATCGATAACCCTTCGGAGTTGACCTAAATCATTTCAATGCCAAAACAGTTTACATGTGATAAACTATTGATACCCTTATGGACCCTAATATACGAACATCGCTGATGTACCCTAATGCATGTATGTATGTATGTAGGAGAGGTTGTATTGAGAAAACCACTTTTTTTTGGAATTTCAAACGATGCGTATTGAAAAGCTGATTACAGGAATGGCAAGCATTTTATTTTTTGTCGTGGTACTCTTGGCACCCCCACGGTGTCGAAAAGATGAAGCATGTTGAATATATGGGTGGTCCAAATACAAGTATCTTTTTAAAAATTAAACAATAAAGAACTAAAATTAAATGAATTTAAAATAACTGATTAACTAATTTATTTTCTTATTAGAAATAACAAATATTTTCATTATTTATGGAACACGAGTTCACTCATGTGACTGCCGCAGCTCATCCTGTCAGTCCAATTTTCCAAGACTTTGTTGACGGTTTCTCAATTTTCTCACAAAGGGATCGGACGATATTTGCCTTAAGGGTGTGGATCGTTCTGAATTATTCGTATGGCATTGGTCTTTAACGACACCATCAAAAAAAATATTAAAAGGGATAAATTGCAGTTCCGAGGTGGACAGTTGACATCAACAAGACGACTGATAACACGATTATCGACCTTAGTGCGCAAATTATTGATTGTTTGATGAGCTGTGTGACATAATGCGTCATTCTGCTCAAATCAAATGTTATCCAAGTTCGTATCACCCATTTACTTACTTAATTATCCGTTATCGAACAACCCCGGGGGGGGTCAGGGACCTTACAAAACGAAGATAACATATTTCGCCAACCAGTTCGATCTTTTGCTTTATCTCTCCAGTTGGTAATACTGGTAATAACTTGATCCCTCCAGCGGAGTCTTGGCTTCCTTCAAGTTCGGTTTCGAAAACCCTTCTTATTTCAGCTCATAAAAAGTTGGTAATCATGGCTCTATAGCACTCTCCGTTGACGGAAGTGGCGGTTTCTGCAGCTTTTTCCAAACATATAGCCCAATGATGCCACCACTCCATAATCACTCACTGTTACTTTCTGAGCATGCACTGGCTTCTCGACAATGACGTAAGGGGTTTCCGATCTCTAGATGTGGCAATTTTGTTTGTTGATATAGACGCCGTGATGAAACTACGGCTCAGCAGCAGCAGCCAGGGAACTAATTGGTTGAAAAGAGGTTGTAGCAACCGTAAATTCGGCTGATACCACCGTATTGGGGTTGCCACGACGGAATTGGAGTTGTTACGACCGAATTTAGTCCTCACAACTGAAATTCGGTTGAAGCAACCTCGTTTCTTAATCGATTCGGTTGTGACAATCGAATCTTGAATTATATTCATTCTGTCAATCAAGTTTTCCAAAATTTCGGTTGGTACAACCGAATTTGAAAATAATTCGGATACAACAACCGAAATTGCTACCAAAATCGGTTGGAGTAACCGAATGTGGCATCAATTCGGTTGTCACAACCGAATTTAACATCAATTCGGATGCCACAACCGAATTTGGTATCAATTCGGATGCCACAACCGAATTTGGTATCAATTCGGATGTCACAACCGAATTTAATATCAATTCGGTTGGAACTTCCAAATTTGGTATCAATTCGGTTGTACTACCGAATCTGGTATCAATTCGGTCGCAATAACCGAATTTCTCATGAATTCTGTAGGTACAACCGAATTTAATTTTCAACTTGACATTTAAAGTTCTAAAAACAAATATTAAATTAAAAGAAGTTAAAGAATGTTTAATTTCCCCTGTCGCCGCGATATAAAGATTTTTGTTGTGGTTATTAACAAAGGTAAATAAACATTTTGTAATTATGGTTTTGGTATTAAATCATCTTATTTTGCAGAAAACTTCCAAGCAGATATCAACAGTTTTGAAACTTTTCAAGGTTGGTCGTTGGGGATATGCTGCAATCGTCTGTGTTTGAAACGGTTTAGGACCTACATTAATAGATACAACACGTCAAAATTGGAGCGATTACACACGATGACCGGGACTCCCAAAAAGATCGGTAATAACGTGTAAAACAAATGTGTTAACTTAAAGATTACCATATTTTTTTAATAATAATGGAGCAAAATAAATCATTACTTAATAATAAATAAGCTCTCAAAATTAATTTTTGACACTATATACATGCGGTTGTGAGAACCTCTATCGCGGTTGTGTCAACCTCTAATGGGGTTGTGTCAACCTCGAATGAGGTTGTGTCAACCTCGAATGAGGTTGTGACAACTTCTAGTGAGGTTCTGGCAACCTCTAATTCGGTTGTGACAGCCTCTAGATTCGGTTACTGCTAATTCGGCTGTCTCAACCGAATTTTTCTGTGAGTGAGAGAAGATGATTTTCAGACAAAATTTGATAGCCGATTGGAGCTTCTGCAAAGCTCAAACTTAGAAGCCCTGGTCGCTTGCCTTCAATTGCTGAGTTAATTGGGCCTTGTAAGCAAATAACCTGAGATCTTTGTGCAACATTTTCTTTATGCTGGTGCGTGAAATATCGGTTTGTGAGATCGATAGCGAGTCGATGTTCTTGGATTGAGTTGCACACTTTCTGCCACAGCAACCACTTTATCGTCGGTATGCACTGCGCGAAGACGGAGACCATGAGCGTTGTTCACTAGCAATTCAGTCTCATGACCTTTGTGTATAAACTTGTGTACAGCAGGAGCGGTGGGTGCTTAATTTCGGCCAAAACTTATTTTCAACGAACGCACAGTTTGGGCAACTCAGCACTCACTTTGGAAATAAGTTTGCAATATTTTCTGACGTTGTTCAAGCATGAAACTACTCATTTTGGAATACTATATATCAAACAGGAAAAGTCTATCAGTGTCATAACAACATATGATTTTAAAAGATACCCGTGTTCGGACCACAAGTTATAAAAAAAAAATATTTTAAGAATTTAGGCAGATATTTTTTTTTACATCTGAATTATAAAAATTTATATTCAGTGGAATATTTACAATAAATTATTAAAAAGTCGCAAAAAATACTCCAATACTCGTTAAATTACACTGTGTGACATCCAAAATCGGCGGGGGTTCTGACTTCGTTTAGTTTAAAGGGAATTTTTCTAGGTGGAGCCTGTTTATTACATATCGTAATTTTGAACCCAATAAAAAGTAAATTTAGAAAAGACAAAGAGCAAAACTGGCTAATCCATGAAATACAACCCTGAACCCTGTCTAGACTAACATAACCCGGCATATTTTTTGTTTAATGTGAAATTTTCTAGGTGGCGCCTGTTTATTACATATTGTAGTTTTGAACCGAAGTAGTTTTGAAAAAGTGAAAGAAATTTAAAAAAATAAAACTTTCTTAAGTAAGTGCGCTTTCATAAAAAAAAGTAAATCTTTCCAAAAAAAAAATACCTATTGATGTTCTTAAACAATGTACCTTATCTTAAAGAAAAAGCAATTAAAAAAAGAAGTAAATTTTCTTACAAAAAGTTCCTTTTCTTAAAAAAAGGCAGACAGTTGTCCGAGGCCTTCGGCCACGGACTGTCCCTGCAGGCTGTGTCAGAGACATGGCCATTAAGTTTAACGTAGAATACGCCATCCGATAAGATAGAAAACATATATAACAATAAATGATAAATAACATAAGCAAATGAATTTATTTATTTGATAGTTACTTTTGATAATATACATAAGCTTATGGTAGGAAAAATAGGATAAATATGTTTTTAAATTAAAAGAGTAAGGATAAATGATAAATAACAGACGCAAATCAATTTGATTTATATTTTTTATAATTATATATCCATGTTAAATTCAAATTCACATTTAACATTTTGTTTCACTTAAATACATAAGTAAATATTCGAAATTTCAATATTTCATCAATCAAAACAACAGCCGAAGGTTTGTGTCCACACTGAAACAGCAGCATAGTTTGTGTTCACGCTACAAACTCAAACACTCAACCAAACACCACACATATGTTTGAGTTGATGTGTTTAAAGAATTTTCATTTGAGAAAGTTAAATATTAGAAAGATATCAACCAATATGAAATGTATATCAAACGAAAGATAACATCTTCATTTACCAACAAAAAAATGTTTAAAAAAAGTTATCTCGCCGTTTCCTCATAATCAATGAAATAAAGATTACAACAATAACAATCTGACATGACTCCCTATAGCGTAAGGTAAGACGTATTCTACGCCAAAAAAGTAATTTTTTTAAATAGGTACCTTATCTTAAAAAGTACATTATCTTACAACATATTGCCTTTCCTTACAAAACTACCTTTTCTTTAAAGAGTACCTTTTTTGTAAAACAAAATAACAAAATAAAAATAAAGAACAAGTGATTTTTCTCCGGTTTTTTTAAAGTGAATAACAACAAAACATAGTGAGGCAATAACGAAAATATAAAATCGAAATGAGTGCAAATTGTTCAGAAAATCTTAATTTATATTGTTACGTTTGTGGCAAAAGAGCTCATTCAACAAATACTGGATCATTCACTGAGCAAGTGGAAAATGCTTTCAAACTGTGTTTTGATTCCGAAATAATTCTCGTCTTTTCGTCGGTCCCAGTCAAAATTTGTAAAACGTGCTACAATGCTCTTACCCGATTTAAAGGAAACCAATACCAAACGCATGACTGGCTTGCTCGAGATTCAACGGAAAAGGACACAACTGCGTCGTGCCAACGATGAACGTCCTCATGCCCCCTCTCCATGCCAAACTGGGAATAGTCAACAATTTCATCAAGGCAATTGTAAATCAACCAAAAATTCTCGATTGTTTGAGAAATATTTTTCAAGCTAAATTGATGGAAAGTGTTCTGAATCGGCCCGATATACGGAAGCTCATGAAATCGAAAGAATTTAGAGAGGCCTTAGTCGGTAATGGTTACCTTGCGTGGCGGGCAGTGAAGAAAATTATACGATATTTTTTTGGAAGTAAGCAAGCACACAATTACCCCGCTCTTGTGACGAATATGTGGCAATACTTTCAGAAAACTAGAGTGAACATGTCTCTCAAAATTCACTTGTTGCATCACTATGTATCACGAATACTTCAGCAAGCAGCTAGCCTCAGAGTCGGATGAACATGGCGAGCGCTTCCATAAAGTACCCATGCCCATGGAAACGTGATATAAAGGCAAAAGGATGGACTCGCTGGTGTTTGCAAAAGACGTATGATCCCGACAATGATGATGAAGAAGATGAAATGTACAATGGGAGTTGCCTCCGAGGGTAGATCACAAAATTAAAGTTAACTGACTGATTAAAAACAATTAATTTTTTCCACATGAAGACAGACTCCCAACAAGAAGGCGAACCACCATCCAAGAAAGTAAAGGGAGCAAAAAAACTAATATAAATTTATGCGTTCATCGATTTTCATGATCTATGTCTCATTTTGTTCATAGGTTAAGTGACTTTACGTAAAAGTAGTAAGACTTGACACTTTTTCCTGTTTTGATTTTTTCGTGATTTTTAAAATAAATTTTTTTTATTTTTTATGGAAACTATTGTAACTGCAAAATTGTAGATTATGTCGAGAAGCAGTGTATCAGAAGATTAAAGGAATTATAATGCGTAATTTTTCCAAGTTTATTGCAGCAAAATCGGACTAGTCATTCTCGAGTTATGTCACACAAAAGAGCCCCAAACGTAACACATTCCCCTATATGATACTTACTAACTTCAAAACGATATATGTCGATTCCTAGACTTGACCCAGTGAAACGACGGGACACGTATAACTTGTTTCTGACCGATATAACTTTTTCCGAAAAAGTTTTTTTTAACTTTTTTCAGAACCCCCGCTGACCAGTGACTTGTACCATTTGTCGCACAGTATTATCATAAATATAAATATTTTCCGATTGTATCCCATGAATGGATATGGCAGAGCTTTTCATAATCAGTACGCTTCCCAATTTTATATTTACCGATTGGGATCTAGAATTTTACATCGGTTGCGAACGGTCTCGAAGAATTTTTTTCATGACTAATCACTCGATAGTGTTGCCATTACTAAGGGAGAGCAGGACTCAAACCCACGTTCTCATATACAAGAGTCGCACACACTAACCATTGGACCATCGATGGCCTTAAATAATATGACTTAAGCCCAATTTCAGAAAAACAAATTAAAGCTAACAATAAAATTTATAAATTCTATGCAAACTGACAGCTAAAACTGTAAAACTGGCGACACCGACCAACACGATAAAGTAATATTAATTTTTTAAAATGTAAAGAATTTTCATATGTAAAACAGAACAAAAATTTAAGAAGAGAGATATAAAGTGGTTGAAAAACTGATTAAAAAAAAAAATATCAGTTATAAAAATGCAGCGCGAATATATATAAAATCACCCTAGTGAGAAAAGAAACATTATTAGGATTGTTTAGATTTTAGGACCAGCCGTTTCGATTATTTTCTATTCTTTTACTAAATATGGAGCTACTTACGTATTATATGAAGTAAAAGAAGAAAATACAATCGAACTGCCTTGTCCTAAAATATAAGCAATTAATGTGGCTGATGTTACGTGTCAAAAAGTTGAATTTACTGTGGAAATGCCCATATCTAAAAAATCTTACCCTTTAAAAATTTTAAAAACATTTTTTCCAAATCGATTCAACCCATATTGGCCATAGACTAATGACGTCTAGAGACGCCAACACTCTCAGTAAATTGATGACATTTGGTGTGTTGCAGATGGACGGTTGGATGTTGGAAAGTATTGCTTTAATAATACTAGATAGAGGTAATGGCTCAAACCATCCAACAATAAATCAGCAACGGCATTTCGATTTGTGCGTTTAAATTTTTGTGTAAATACACCACAAATGTAAACTAACAATAAAATATATCAAAAAAAGTTCAAAATACCTTTAAATTTCACAGTTTTTTATCAAAAGACATGAACAATTTAAGTCAACCATTTTTGTATTTCCACCTAGTGTAAACCAATTTACCACCTAGTGTAAAATAACTCTCTATTGCACCGACCGCACCACGAATAGTGTGGAAGGAAATGGCAGATGAGAAGAATGCCAGCTCTATACGTCATTACTCTATCATATTGACTATCAGCATAAATTGTTTACCAAAATAATCTAGAAATGTAAACTCCAGCCAAAAGTAGCCATATAATAAACAAATCTGCGAATCCTGTAATCAATTTTCCAATGCGAACTGTTTGATGCCGCCTGTCTAATATGAAGTTCCAGAAAAACATTTTTTCCGGTGCACACGATTGCAGATATATTTTGAAATTTAGGTCTAGGAGTAAATTAAATCTGTTTTCAACAGGAAATAGCCTTTTGTCATGTAGAACTTGTTCATAAACTTACATACATTTTCATCTACATTCATGCAATGTTAGTTCGATACCTACAGGTACAACACTGAAAAATGTACCCTGTCAAAAACTTTCTAATAAGGGACACAAACCTTCTTCATAATCAAATCAATTGGGGGGAATCGAATGCTGATTTGAACACTTTCACACATATTGTTAGTTGGTATAGATACGAGTATATTAGTATATGTGAGTGATTGTGGGAGTCTACGCCCATGTTTATATGAATATGGGAATTTTATTCACAGCAGCAGAAAGAGGGAAACCGTATGGTTTTGGGCCGGGGTATGTTATACTCACATTTTGTGTTAAGGAAGTGAACATTAGGGTGTAATGAAAACCGCGGTTTTTGCAATTTCTAGTTTCTGGGTCTTCGTGTTGTAGAGCTGATTATGGGAACCCCAAACTATTTTTTATACGAAGGTACTTATAATCCCCTATCGGCCGTTGAAGCTTCGTTTCCTAGTGTTGGTTGGTTTTCGTGGTTGCTAAATATACTATTTAGCATCAATTAGTGTCTTGAGACACCGTTTTGCAGACCACATCACTCCGGGCAGTCCAAAGTTCAGTGTCTATATCCAGCCTGTTAATCGGAGATACCTGATTAGGTCCCCTAGATCTATCTCGTGTATCTCGGTGGGGTTATGCAGGAAGGGACGGTCCATAGTCTTCAGGCGTCTATTCATCAGAGCCGGACAACTGCAGATGTGATGCAGCACTATCTCCTCCTCTTCTGCGTCGTCGCAGGCACGGCAGTGGTCATGATATGGCAGCGTCAACCGTCTTGCGTGATTACCGATTGGTCAGTGTCCGGCCAGCACGCCAGTTATCCTAGACATGTCTCCCCGATTATGGCTAATCAGAGAGTTGGTCCGGTGAATGTTATATTCTGGCCATGTGTTTTTGGATATGCGGCACGCTTCCTTCCTATCCCATCTGGTCTTCGCTCGTTCAAAGTAATGTAGGAAAATGCCTCTTTTGAACGACCCTATAGGCGTTGCGACTGACACTATATGGAGTTTGGTGGAAGAGGATCCTGCCCTGGATAGTTCGTCTGCCACTTCGTTCCCAAGGAGACCCATGTGGCCTGGTATCCAAGTAATAACCACGTTGGCCAGCCGGCCTAGCTAGACAAGTTTTTCCCTACATTCACTAACGAGGTTAGATGCAGTGCTGTCAGATTTAAGTGATAGGAGAGCCGCTTGGCTGTCTACAAATATTCCAATGCGCTCTATTCTTCACTGTAGTATAAGTGCGGAGCAGGCTTCTTTGATGGCCAGTATCTCCGCTTGGAAAACGCTGCACTTGTCTGGGAGTTTGAATGATAAATTAAGGCATGCCTCTTTGGAGAAGACATCCGAGCCAGTTCCACATTCCATTTTGGATCCGTCCGTAAATACTTTGGTGTCAAAACCTGTAAGTGGTTCCCCTTTATCACACTCTATTCTCCTGGGAAACCTGACATCGAATAGGTTATCGAACACCAATGAGGGAGTGCAGTAATCGGTAGTTATATTGAGTTCTCTTGGGATTGTCTGTATTACACTCGCATGTCCATATGCGTTGATCTTCCAGAGTCGAAGAGCGTTTAGCAGGGTGGAACTTCAGGCTGCACTAGCTATGATGTGAAGGTCGATTGGTATAATATGAACCAGCGTATTAAGGGCTTCAGCTGGATACGTCTTCGTTGCCACTGTTATGCCGATGCAAGCTGATCTATGTAGTCTATACAACAGTTTCATGGTGGACGTCTTCCCTGCGACAGGCCACCGTACCATTGCTCCATAGGACAATATTGGTCTGAGTATGCTAGTGTACATCCATATCACCATTTTCGGTCGGAGACCTCACCGGCTTCCGAACATTTTCCGACAAGCGTAGTACGCAACGGTTGCCTTCTGTGCCCGGTGCTCCAAGTTACGCTTCCAGGAAAGTTTAGGGTCTAGAATCATGCCCAAGTACTTGGCGTGAGCTGACTCTGGAATCTCTATTCCACTTAGCCGAGGAGGATTACACTTTGGTATCTTGGTCTTCGTGGTAAAAAGCATGAACTCAGTTTTCCGTGGATTCTCTCCAAGACCACTCCCAGTGGCCAATCGTTATGTGATTTCAAGGCCCCATTCATGATTTCGCTCAACATGGATGCGAACAAACCAGACACCATTAATACCACGTCATCCGCATACACCACGGTTTTGATCCTCATATTCTCCAGTTTCAGTAGTATTTTGTTGATCACGAGTAACCAAAGTAGGGGGAGATGACTCCACCACGGGGAGTTCCTCTATTCACTCGCTTTGATGACTCGCTGTTTCCCATAGAGCCGTCGATAATTCTTCTCTGTAGCATTGTCACTATCCAACTCTTGAGGACACGTTATTGAATGCACACGTTATTGAATGCACCCTCAATATCCAAGAAGGCCGCGAGGGTATATTGTTTGTTTTACAAGGACCTCTCAATTGTTCTGATGACTCCGTGCAGGGCTGTGTTGGTTGAGCTGCCTTTTAGATACGCATTTTGGCTGCGTGATATTCTGGCCGAACCATCCATCTTCGTGCGGATGTGTGCGTCGATTAGCCTTTCAAGCGTTTTCAGAAGAAACGATGAGAGGCTGATCGGTCTGAAATCCTTTGCGCTCTAGTTCTAAGTGTTATTGGTAAAAAAAATACTTTTTTGGTCAAAGTGATTTGAGCCGTGTCATGATGAGCATAATTTAAAAAGAATAATATGTTTCAAAATTTTGACAGAGCATTTCTTCCACGACAGCATTATGAACTCTTGATCAAACATATTTTTTTTCCGATTTTTCGCGTATTAGCTTTTAATCATGTTTATTGTTTCTTTTGATAGTATTTTCAGGTAAAATTAAAAAAAAGTAAAGTGAATATTTAATTCAAACATTGGGTAGAAAATGTGTGCCTGATCTCAAAATGCTGCCGGGAAAAAAAGTACTCTATCAAAATTTTAATATATATTTCTCTCTTTATGCTCCTCATGACACGTCATTTTATCACCATATTAACCAAAATCATTTTACACTAGCAATCCAGTCTTTAACGATCGGTAGGGGACTATAAGAACCCTCGCATCTTTTGAGCCCCCGCTCAAAAAAGAAAATAGTCAGTGTACAACCCGAGGGGGAGTCTTATTTCCAGTTCTCTGAAATTTAGCATTGACCAGTGTTTTGCTAGAGTTGGAGGGGTTAGGTTGCAGAGTCGAAGCATATGCTGACGATCTGGCAGTTACAGTGCAGATAAAATACCCCTCCACCTACAGAGATGTGCTGCAGAACATAATCAGGAGACCCTCTAAGTGGTCCTCCGAAGAAAACCGAGGTCGTACTCTTTATTAGGAAACAGAAGGTTCCGTGTGGTAGAGAAATTCGCTTAATAAGGCTAGTGCGAGGTATCTAGGTGTGATTCTCGACAAAAAGCTTACTATTAAGTCAAACACTATGGATAAGATCAGTAGAGCCACTGTGGCCCTGTATTTGTATAAAAACACACATCTGGTGTCTGGCCGATATTGGTCTACGGTCTAATATTAGTTGGTGACCGATACTGGTAAAGTTCACTTACCTAAGACTGTTGACAAAACTCCAGAGAATGGCAACGATGTGTATCACGGGTTGCTTTAGCAACAAAGACGATCAAGAAATAGACGGCCAGAAGTTGAGCGCAATTAGGCAACCTTGTAAAAGAGAACCAAAAAGTCAACACGATTCATTCAAACAAAGAGTCGTAGCGTTTCACTCGTTTTGTTTGTTGGCATTTGAGTCAAGAGATTTATTGACCGTCCACTTTAGTACATAGTTTTCGTTAGTATAACCTCTACCTAGGGTTTGGAGATTATCCTCTACATATTACCACTAGCAACGTTTTGCCAGCCCATATGACCATAGACCGATTTTAAGGCATATGCAGTAATCCACAATAAAAGCCGAGTATATGATATTCTTATAGTTTGAGAGGAACTTCTCCACTCATATACCGGACAGGCAGAACTGGATGGAACACATACCAGGTTATAAAAGGTATTTAGGCCGCTACTCTGATGGCTCCAAACTGGATGGCAAGGTAGGTTTTGGAGTCTGTTCTGAAGAGCTGGGACTAAGCATTGGAAAAAGGCAACGAGATCGTGGTAGTGTATTTCAGGCAGAAGTTACAGCAATCGAAGTGTTTGCTCTTTGGCTGGTACGAAACGTAATCACAGCTTGGGGTATCAACATCTACTCTGATATTCAGTCTGCTATAAAATCTCTGTATTTCTGACTCCAATAACTGCCCACAACTACCGCGAATCTCTATATGAGTTGACCATGTAGTTGGATATTCACCTTATATGGGTGCGGGTGGACGGGAACATTCTAGGGAACGATATAGAAGTTGAGCTGGCAAGGTTACATGCTGAAAAATTTGTTTTTTGTTGTTGTTGGGATGCAAATATAACAATATTTTTTTATTTTAGTAGAACGTGTTTGGAACACAATGATTAATAGGTTATTATATATGTATTTGAGACCCAAATGTGGGTTTGTTTGTTGAAAACTGCTGAAAACAAAAACGTGACAGACAATAAAGAACCAAAACGCAGCAGATCTTCTATTCACGAAAACAATGCTTGCAAACATTTAAATGGTTCCTGCAATATATTTCTGGGGCCGTTATTTTGCAGAGTGTAGGGACTACCTTATGGGACATGTTAGGAATAACCTTATGGGACATGCCCCTTTCTGCATGCAAGCTAATGCTTAAAACCGAAGCTCTCAGATATGCGAATGATAGATGGTCTGGTGGCAGGAATTGCATGATTACCAGGCAAGTATGACCAAGTGATGACTTAAATCGACCGCTAAACATTGTATCCATTCCCAAACAAGATATATCTATGCTATTAGCTGCGATCAGTGGGCACGCGTCTGTACTTGAAGTCTCAGCTCATGATTACTGCAGAAACTGTGAACATGAAGAGGAGGAAGAGGGCGTCTACTGCAAGTAGGAGGAAATATTTAAGATCTTACTTCATGTTGGATCTAACTGACATTCAGAAAGATATACTCAATAATTCTAAGACCTTTCTGCAGAGTTCTAAATGGTTCGCCAGGGACCAATGTACGTCTCTTTTTCAGCCAAATCCTAGAATATCGGGATGAGGTATCATATGGCTTGAACGCCCCATGACCATACCAGGTCAATTTTCATGTTCAACGATGGGGACTAAGTATGACGTTGTATGGTATCACAACGGTCGTCATTGAAATAACTTTGTCAACAGTGACAGCCACTTCACGTATATTATGTACATGTTTGCAATGATTGTTGTCAAAATTTGAAGATCTGTTGCTCTTTTGTCTCTTTGTTGGTAACAGTTTTCAACAAACAAAACCGCATTTGGGTCACAAAAACATATATTATAACCTATTAACCTATTATTTATTGTATCTACCATATGTAATAATGAATAGCAAACACAATGTGTTTGGATACAAGTATACTATATTTGCGACGAGCTACAAACACGTTATATATCCATCCAGACAAAAAAAAATTTCAGAGTGCATTCTCTGGAGTTTTGTCAACACTCTTAGTCAAGTGGATTTTTCTAGTAGTCGTACCGGCCACCAAATGCTAATACTGTACAAAAATATCAGGCGGACATCAGCTGTATCCAGTAATATATTTTCGGGAATAAGCCACATCATCTTCCGATGACTCTTTCAGACGGATATAGCGCCACTGTGGCTCTACTGATCCTATCAACAGTGCTTGACTATAAACTGAGCTTTCCGTCAAAAATCGTACGTATATATGTATCTTGCATTATCCTATAGAAAAGTTTATGATTCTTGCCGAAGAGATCGAGCTCAGGATTCTCCGAAGTTTCCATGTTACATTAAGAGATTCTCTTGATTAGGTCGTGGTGTACATCCCTGCCTGTAGAAGGGTGTTTTCCCTGCACTGCGATTGCCAGGTGAAACCTGATTCCTCCCACTTTAGCAAACCACTATCCAGTGCTAAATTTCAAAGAAGTGGATATAAGACTTGCCTCCTCTATTCACATTTCGAGTTAAAGTCGTGTATCCCGCGGACAAGGTTATTCGGCTTCACGTAAGTATTTCACGGATCAAATAGCTGACCCCCTGGTCAACAGAAAGTCGATGGCGCCGATAGTATCGATCCAGGTAAGACGTTATTAAAGGCATCCTCCTTTTCAACAAATACGACAAATATGTGTTCCTTTAGATAAATTCAATTCTTTATGAAGCTCAGTAGAGCTTGCAGAATGATTTCCGTTGATTTGCCCTTATTATAAGCATTATAGCATTTGGACTGCAAAGAATTACCAATGGTCGTTCGCAGATATGAGTCAATCATCATCTCCAATGCCTGCAAAATGAAGTATGAGAGACTTATTGGTCTAAAGTCTTTAGGGCTTACATGCCTTCGGAATTAATACCACCTTAGACTGACTCCGTCTAACGGGAATATCGGATAGCTTGATACAGCCAGCATAATGTTTCAGAAGTCAGGGATCCGAAATGTGATGCGTACTTTATAACTCCGCTCGTGCTATGCCATCATGTCCGGGTGATTTGCTGTACCTAACATTTCCAATTGCCAATTTTCCAGTTTTCATTAGTCACGATATTTCCTGAACCGTACGAGTAAGTCTGACCTTATTTTTTTTGACCAGTTTTCTGGAAAGTTTGTGTATTAAGTAGGAGGTCAAATGATGGTGTAGATATCCGAGAGATGTGGGAGCATATTGTCCAGTCGCAAACGCGTTTGCAATGTCGTCGTATATATATTTCTTAGATTTACCTCCTTCATGGCCCTAATTAATTTGAAAATTAATAAAGTTCTTAAAGATCCTTGAGGACTTAGCTGCATTAAAAAGCTTTCTGCACAACTCTCTGAGGAGTCGAAGGCCCTTGTTCCACCACGGATGTTCTTCTTAGCTTGATAAAAAGCACGGAAGCATGTGGAATCAAATGATCTATTACACACTGAAAAACACGGCCCCAGCAATATATTCCAGGAACCATGTATAGGTTTGCAAGCATTGTTTTCATGAAATGAAAATCTGCTGGTTTTTTGTTTCTTTGTTGTCCGTCAAGTTTTTGTTTTCAGCAGTTTTTAACAAACAAAGCCACTTTAGGGCCATATAAATGTTGGTTATTATAACCTATTAAAAATTGTGTCTCCCACATGTAATATCAAATAGCAAACAAAATGAGTTTAGACACAAGCATACTATATTTGGAATATATAATTCATTATATTTCTGTCCAACCAACAAAAAAAGGCAGCGTGTAAGAGCTCAGGTAAAAGTGTCGGTAATATCGTCGACCTCTTCGGATTTAGCTGGTTCGGGGAGAGAAATGATTTTTATAATTCCTTTCAAACTTTTTGGGTACACTGTCCAGGGAAAATTGTATATAACATTGGTCGTAAAACGAATAATCACTTAACATACAACACGCCTCGCCTGCAAGTTGATGGCTATTATATGCGAATCTCACTATGAATGGTTGGTTGATAAATTCGCTAAGGAACTTACTGGAAGAATCGACAAACAGATGGCGCTATCTTCGAGATGGCTGAAAGTTGTGACTGATATAAAAAGCTGGTTGGAGCTCATTTCGATTCGGTCTGATTTCAAATTCCCAAAAGTCTGCACCGTCGAGTAATATTAAATTTAATTTTAAATTTTGTTTGATATTAATTTAATATTAAATTTAATATTAATTATTTAACTTAATATTAAATGTTGTTATTGAAGATTGAAATTTCTTATTGTACAAATAAAAAATACTTGCCACATTGATTAACGATAAATAAACCAGTTCCGGAATTTTGTAACACTTTAACGGTAAAAATCGGTACTTAAATTGACAAACTTCGGAAGTTTTGTATTGAAATTTTGTAAATTTTTACAATTTAACTACCAATTTTTGTCATTAAAAAGTTACAGAATTCCGATACAGGGCTAGGAAGGATATTTTGGGTCTTTGCAACAATACAGTTTGATAACCTCCACAGCAAAATATCGCTTAACAAAACATTGCAAAACTTCTCATATTTGTGGTCTGACCTTGGATTTTTTATATATTTCAAATAGTTATATATTGTGTTTTTTGTGCTACAAAACTACTGGTCCAGACTTAGGTATGAACGGAGTATTTTGCTGTGTTAGTGCAGAGAGAAGACATTCTATTAGGACTCCGCATCACATTGTGATTTCTGTTCCTGATGGGTTCAACTAGTTAGGGTACCTTTTGTGCAAAACCACCTTCACTAAATGAGCTTTAAAACCCGAATTAATGAGGGTGCACAATGAATTCGAATGAAGCGATTTCCCGGAATTATATTAGAATCTAGCGGGAGACTCCTTCGAAGGCCCTTTTTTGCGAATACCTTTAAAATTTCCACGCTGGCCTATCTTCCGTAAGTATGTGCTTATAAAGTTTGGGTATTTGAGCAGTTCATTGTTTCTAGCTGTTTTGGTTATATATACTTTCCTGTTGTACAGGTGAATCCATAAGATAACACAGGTATATTAAAGCAAAACACTGTTGCTGATAATAGTAGGGACAGATCAAGGACTTGCTGGCAGAAACATAGGAAAAACATAACACATAAAATATGCCGTGCTTACGAAGAGTTTACGAGTCTCACATTGAATCCTTTTTTTTGGACTTGGAAATTCCTAATGAAGCGGCAACGACTTTTAACGGAAACTTTGATATCATGTTGTTTACTACCATTGATTCTAGACACAGGTGCTCGAGTGTAGCTAAGAAGACTTCGGTGTATGTAGTGTGTAGGTGTGACACTATGGTGGTTCGAGGATTTTCCCTGAATGATTGACATTTTTCTTGAAAATTTAATTTAGTGTTGACAGCTCTTAGTCAAACATTGATATATTGGAATTTGAAAAGATATGGGGGAATAAATGGAAAAGCAAGTGAGGAAACTGGAGGTTTACTTCCTTGCTGTTGAAGGAGTAAGGCAAACAAAATACGAGATGGATATCAATGATTAAAACAAACAATTGTTAAAAATTTCAAAGGATTTAAAGAGTGATTAGTCAATAATCCTTTATTCATTATAATCGAATAATAATTTGTTTTTTTATTTAACGTATTAAAATGTCATGATGTATAATTAATGATAATAATGTTCATATATTCATTAGCATTTCAAAATGATAAATGATACACGTTACATTTTCTCAAAATCAATTAATTTGATTTGAACATTTTAACGACTACATAATAAAAACAGGACATCTACCGATCAATCGGCTGGTTGCTAATGATTGTTAATTGTGTAATCATTTCAATTTCAATTTACTTTATGTTGTTGTAGTGTGAAAGGATTTTATTCAATAAATAAAATAATAAATATTTTTCATTATACAATGGAAAATAACTGTGATATAGAAAAAATTTCAATACGTTTTAGAAGAGAAGAAGATAAAAGAAATGTACCATTGATAATGTGAACTAATTAATATTTTAATTTTAATGGATATATTTTTTTGCGGCCTTAAGCAAACAAATGAGATGCGTAACTAATAAAAAAAAACATAATTTTTCATTTAATATTTTATTTCCCTATTATTTATCATACTGTGGTTATGTTGAACTAGTGCAAACAAAAAATCAAACTGTGATATAAAAACTTTTGTAAAATTCGTCCTTGTCATTATTGAAACGAAATGAATGGTATTTTTTTTATTGTGGAGGGGGAAATTTTACTCTGCCACTTAATAAATAACGACAATAACTCATGCATACCTTAGCAGGAGCTCACTAGGACGTACAGTGGGATTACAAAAAAAATTATATGAGGTTTCAGGGGACTTCCGGTTGGAACGAATTTCCTTTCGCTATATATTATGTACTAGTTAGATCCAACACGCCTAAGGCGCCCGTTAAAAAATACGATAATTTAAATAGATCTTTAAGAAAATATACTTTCTATAAAATGATAAAATAAAAATTTTTAAAGGAAATTTTTTTTATAGAATGTATTTTTTAAAAAAAATTTTTTTAGGTCCTTTTGTAGAATATGTATTATATTTTCCCGAAAAAGTAATTTTTTTAAGAGAGGTACTTCTTTTATTAAAAGCTAATGTTTCTTTAAAGAAAAGGTTGAATCAATCTTTTTGTGTAGATTGTATATATTCGTCATTAAAATAAAACACACTTTGATTCGCGTTTAAAACAAACTTTATTACTAGCTTTTCTTGTATCTCAGAGTAAGGCAGTCGTCCGGAACTTATTAAAATAAGACTGGGCACACTACTTCATTCGTTGAAGGCAGAAAGCTAAGTGTCCCAAACATTGTTGCAAAATAAAAGTAGTGGAATGATACAATTGTACATAGTTGAATTTCATAAGTAGTATTAACATATCCGTTAATTTCAAATATCACATCTGATCAGTAGTGTTGGAAAGTGTGAAATTATAAATTACAGGGTTGCATTATGACTGACAAAGTGTCGAAAATATACGTATTTCTAATAAGTTCATTGAAATAGGAAATAAGTGTTGAATTCATATTAATAAGGAAATAAGTGTTGAATGTGGACTGATTCATGGTACTATTTCTAAGACGAAGTATTTCTGTAAGAAAAAGCCATAAGAGTATGATGAAGTATTTTTTTAAGAACAGGTACTTTTTAAAGAAGTGGTACTCCTTTTAGGAAAAGGTTACTTTTTAAGAAAATGTACTTATTTTCAGAAAGGCTACTTATCTCAAGAAAATAAAAGAAAAGTTAATATTTTATTTTTAAGAAAAGGTACTTTTAAGAAGAGGAATTTTTGAAAGAAAAGTTTTTTTTTTTAAGAAAAGGTTTTTTTTTTGAAGAAAAGGGGTTTTTAAAGAAGTTCGAATTTTTTCAGAATTGGTCTTTTTTTCAAGGATAGAAATGTACCTATCGGCAGTTATTGGTTCTTATCTCGAGAAAAGTTATTTTGTTTCACAAAAAAGGTACTCTTTAAAGCAATAGTAGTTTTTTAAGAAACGGAAATTTGTTGTAAAAAAATTTACTTTTTTAAGAAAAGGAACTTATTTTAAAAGAAATCATTCTTTTTAAGAAAAAGTACTTTTTGTAAGAAACTTTACTTTTTTAAGAAAAGGTACTTATTTAAAAAAATGTTTTTTTAAGAATATATGGTTTTTGTAAGAAAATTTACTTTTTTTAAGCAATTTACTTTAATTTACTTTATGATAAGGTATTTTATTTAAGAAAAGGTACTTTGTTTATGATTCTGAATATGTTTCTTTTTTTTGAGAAAATTTACTTTTTTTAAGAAAAGTCACGTATTTAAGAAAATAATTTTTTTAAACTTCTTTCACTTTGGCTTTTCTACAATTACTTTTTATTGGGTTCAAAGTTACAATATATACTAAATATTGGTTACAGGCTCCACCTAGATAACTTCCCATTAAACCAGAAATTTGCCAACATATGTTAGTCTAGACACAAACCAAAGCAAAAGTACCCAATGTAGTTGATAATACTGGGTTGTAGCTAGAGTGTCCAAAACCGAAATCAAAAAACCGGGGGATCCGGTTAACCGGTTTTTTGCTATTAACCGTGTGCCGGCTTTTAAAAAAACGTAATTTTCGAACAAACCGGAAACCGGTTATTTGACGTCGGTTAACCGGATAATCGGATTGTACTGAATATGAAATTAATAATAAGTGATATGATTTTCGAATTTCTGGAATTAAGAAACATGATTTCTAATTTGAAATATGATCTAAATGACATATCCAAATAATTTTTTTTCAAAAACATTTTATGATTCGAAGTAGAATTAATTAAAAATTAATTACGAATTAATTAAGCTTTTCAAACATTTTTTGATTAAATTTCATAATTAAAACTATTTGATAACTAAATGTTTTAAACTTAATAAGGTTTTCATACATGAAAATCTTTTTTAAATTTGAATGCGATTTACGATTTAAAATCGGTTTAATGCGAATTTGAGTAAAACTTTCAAATTTTATATTAAATTAATATTTACATTATATTAGCTATATTAAAATTAAAATGTTCGAGTGTTAGGTCTATTTTAAATTATTTTACTCTTCAATATTACGGTACCCATTGGGTAGCATCGTCAGGAAAATAAGCACAATTATTAATTAAAAATTTCATTTTAATTTTTAATTTCATAATTTTTTTTGCATTTAATTTCTAATTAATAATTGTGTTTATCTTTCCGACGATGCTATCCAATGGTTAGCGAAATTTTGAAGAATAAAGTAAAGAAGAAGAGGAAGAACTAACGCTCGAAAATTTAAATTTTAAATAGTTTTTTTTTTATAAAATTAAAGCGTAATTAATTAAATACAGTTGTGAAATTTTGAGTTTTCAAAACGATAAGTATATTACAAATGTTAAACAAATGTATTGTAAGTTCTACATGTGTAATTTAGCTTAAAGCAGAAAAATGAAAAAGTCCTGTTTAATCGGTTTTTTTTGCCAAAATTAAAATTCGAAAACCGGTTTCTAGAAAAATTGATTTTTCGAACAAACCGAAAACCGGTTTCATGAAAAATTGATTTTCCGAACAAACCGAAAATGGCTTCTAAAAAGTTCCGGGTTTTTGGACACTCTAGTAGTAGCATAATAGGTAATGTTAAAAAAAGTTTTTTAAATTTTTTTCGATAAGGAACTTCGTACCATAAATACTAACAAATGCTGATAAGAAATATTAATGGAATTTGAATTGAATTTGAGAATTGAGAATAGTTATGGGCGAGACAACGAAACTCTGAGGATAATAAAGCCTTCGAAGCACTCAAAATTAAATTATACCAAAGACGACTGACTATTCGTTAAGTAAATATGAGAGAAATTAATTTGTAATATGGCAACCCTCGTAGGAGAAAATCAAAAACCAATGACGATTCTCAGGTTATAACTTGATTATTTCATACTTTTTACACAATTTATGTAATTATCCTTTGACATGGTTGGTATTTGTATTGTCGTAAACAACACAATTTACATAAACAATATACAATAAACTATAAGTAAACTCTAAATTTTACATAGAATATTTTTCAATACACACCAACCCTCCAAAATGCAGTTTTGTGGGACATTTTAGCGCCAACTCGGTATAAGTACGAAATTGACTCTTAAAGGTGAGTACTATATTTTTCAGAAGGAAAACATAAGCCCTACCATTTTTCCTCGTGAAAACACTACTAGTGTTGTGAAGTTGAAAAGAAAGTGGACTACGTGTTTTTGACTGTTTCCAACACAGAAACGACGTGCTTTTTTGTCCATTTTCAACACATAAATCGACACAATTTTTTTTTGCCATTTGTTTGTTTGACTTATTTTTGGCATTCAAGTTGAGTTTTGAGCTTTAGTGCGTTAAGAAACTTACAGCCTGTTTCTCTATCTCGAACGAAAAGCTAAGCGAACTCATAAGTTACTCATATCGAATCAGTCAATCAGTCATATTCGACTCAAATTTGGTGTCTCAAGTCGAAATTTTCAATCGCCTGACTTCATGCTTATTCATTAGTGACAGCACATTCGAAATAGAGAAACCAAAATGTGTACTGAAAAATTTGATATTTTCATTCCACTTCCACCCAAATCAACTTTCTTTTGCCGAGAATAGGAACGAAAGCTTTCGTTCGAGACAGATAAACAGGCTGTTATAGTAGAATTTTATGAGAAATATTTTTATAGTATATTTTAAGGGTGATTTTTACCCTTCTCCACAAAAAGAGCAAAAATACCCATATACGTTTAAAGTATTCCATAAAAATGTTTTTTCATAAAATTCAAAATTTTTTTACTTGTCATTAGGTCTGTTTGAGAACTTTTCCAGTAAAAAATATCAAGTAACTTTTACTGGGAGAGTAAGGCTGATTTTACTCTCTAAGTAAAAAATATCGCAAAAAGTAAACGAACGACATCCAGTAAAAAGTATCAAGTAATCAACATTTGTTTGTAAACAGCTGATTCATGTTTTCTTTTTTGCTTTTCGTTTCATTGTTTTCCCTATGTTCAGAGTAATTTGTTGACTTGTTAACACTGCACTTTGTTGGGAATCTAGTTTATTAACAAATTCTATTAAAATGTTCCAACAAATGTATTTTCTTACTTACCTCTGCCATTGTTAAATTTCTTCTTTGTTTTCAAAGTTTTGTTTATTTAAATAAAACAGCTGTTTAAAAACATATGTTCGTACTTGATAATTCTTACTGGCAAAAATTTCTCCAGTAAAAACTTGCAAGTTCTCTATCATTCAACTGTCAAAAATATTCACTCTCTGGCTCTCTCGTTGTTGATTTTATCGAGTAAACGAACACTATCAAGTAAGAAATGTGATAAATTGTACAAATTATCACGTTCTCAAACAGACCTATTGCCTTTCTTTTAGATATTTGCATTTATTTTGCATTTGATTTAGATAAAGTAATGCGAATTAAAATCCAAGTCAAACTAAAAAACCCGCGTATGCTAGTTCTCTTCTCTATTTGAAGTTATGCCCATATTTTGAATAATTATGCACATTATGCTCTAACGGTCCCACAAACTTAAAGGTTATATTAGAAGCATAGTTATATTATATTAGAAGGATAGATTGTACATTTTTTAATGGTGCCTTAAATTTATCGGATGGATCTGTCCCACACTAGATATGGGCGCATCAACTTCCGAAAAGTATGTTCTTATTTGTCAAAAATCACTGGTTTAATCACAGCTTTAATATACAATTGAAAAAATAGTGTTATTCTTGGTAAAATTTCGTGGTTTCTCAATGTAAAGACGGAAGTTGAAATATTATTTTTGGTACGAAATTCCTTATTGCCCGTTGCGGAATTTGGGCTAAATGAAAATAAAATTAAACAATTTTTTTTTAACACTATTATGCTTTAAGCGAGTATTATCAACTATATTGGGTACTTTTGCATTGGTTTGAGTCTGGACTAACATATGTTGGGAAATTTCTTGTTTAATTGGAAGTTTTGTGGGGGGTTTGTTAAAAAATATAAAATTTTCTTAAATAAGTACATTTTCTTGAAAAAAGGTAAATTTTTTCAAAAAAATACCTATTCATATTCTTAAATCTTTGCTTAAAAAAAGTAAATTTTTTTACTAAAACTACCTTTTGTTAAAGAATGCATTTTTTTTAAATAAGTACATTTTCTTTAAAGAGTACCTTTTTAGTGAAAAAAAAATTTTCCTTGAGATAAGTAAAAAAAAAAAAGGTTTCCCAATACATCCCATCAAGGAATTGGGGAGTGCTTCTCACAACCAGTGAGCTGTGCGCTTTATAGTTTTATACTCACTGATTGGGACCTACAGTTTTACACCGGTTCCGAACGGTATTTTGAGAGGCTTTTTCATGGCTATATACTCGATAGTGTCGCCGTCACTAAGCGAGGTGACCGTCGTCGAAAGAAATTTTAAGGTGGTATCCAGAATCTCCTGCATAAGAGGCGCGCACACTAACCATTGCACAACCGATGACCACCTTGAGGTAAGTACCTACTCTTAAGAATACACCAATTCTTGAAAAAATTTCCAATTCTAAAAAAATTCCCATTTTTTAAAAGATACATTTTCTTCAAAAAAATACGTTCTCTTAAAAAAACTTTTTCTATCAAAAATTCATTTTCTTAAAAGTACCTATTCTTAAAAATAAAATAATACCTTTTCTTTGCGTGAGATAAGTAGTCTTTCTGAATATAAGTGCATTTTTTTAAAAAGGTAACTTTTTCCGAAAAAGAGTACCACTTCTTTAAAAAGTACCTATTCTTAAGGAAAGTACTATTTTGTAAAATAAAATCCAATCCGTTTTCGACTCCAGGGCGATGTGCTAACACCTTTTTGTTACACTGTACCTGTTCAATTTCTATGAACACATTAGTAAATGTTACATTGGAAAATAAAACGCAGCGTTCAATCATATGATGCCGTTACATTTAAGTAATATTAATACTTAAAATTATTTAAAGACCAGTGCAAGAACATGTGTCATTATTTTCTTGCTTAATACTTTTTATTTTATACCCACAAAAAACAAAAAGAGATTGCAAAGCAACAGACACATGAACACACATCCAAACATTGTTATGTTCGTACATACGCTACACATGTTCAAACAATTTTCGTTGCTCTCTTGCTTTCTCAGTTTTATATACGTATAACCACGTCATTATTCTCTTTGCTCTGAGAGTTGTCCGCACCTATTCGCTGCCGTTACATCAGTGTGTGTTTTTTTCGCAGTCTGAAAATTTGTGTTTGGTCATATTTGTCATTTACGCGTACGAAAAATAGATGTTGACCGAGTCTGAGAACTACCCAATGTGCACACAAAATTTCGTACAAATCGGTCCAACCGTTTTGGAGGAGTTTAAAGTCAAACAATCTATGATCGTAGTCGGACAAACTGTGTTTGGATGTGTTCACTTTGTGAGTTTAGTCCCTACCCGCGCCTATAGATGTTAGCACATCAAAAAAATACCTTTTCGTACAAAATTACTTTTCTTAAAAGTACGTTTTCTAGAAAATAAAATAATACCAATTCTTTTCTTTTCTTGAGATAAGTAGCCTTTCTGAAAATAAGTAAATTTTTTAAAAAAAAATAACATTTTCCTAAAAAGTGTACCAATTCTTTAAAAAGTACCTGTTCTTTAATCGTACTCTTATGGCTTTTTTTGTTTACAAAAAGTACTTCTTCTTAAAAGTAGTACCTTTTCTTACAAAAATAATAGCTTTTAATAAAAGAAGTACCTCTCTTTAAAAAAGGACCTTTTCGGGAAAATATATTACATATTCTTACAAAAAGGACGTATACTTTTAAAAAAAATACATTCTATTAAAAAAAAATTGTTCTTAAAAAAAGTTTATCATTTTACAGAAAGTATCTTTTCTTAAAGATCCATTTAAGTAGTCGTATTTTTCAACGGGCGCCTTAGGCGTGTTGGAACTAACTTGTAGATAGTATATAGCGAAAAGAACTTCGTTTAAACCGGGTGTCCCCTGACACATCATGTAATTTTTTTTAACATGTGAAAACATTCATTGCCTACTGTTCTCGTATTTTAGGAAAAAAAATTATCGTCTGACTTAAGGACATTTCAGAAGTTTATTTGTCGTTCGCTCGTTCATTCCTTCATTCATTTTCATTATTCATACCACGATAACTTTTACATTTTCAACTAATTTCCAAAAGTGTCTGTTTAAAATGAATAAAAGTAGTTGACAGTTTCCTGTTCCCTGTCATTTGTGATGGTAAGATATTTTTGTTCGTCTAGTGGGGTAATAACAAATATTGCATCGCGTTTCTAACAGATACGGAGTGGTGAGGAGGTGGTTTTGGGGGTAAATGATAAAACTGTCTCGAAAACTGTTAAAACTAATGCATAACCAGCAAATATTTGCTATACGAAATAATTTGACGGTAGATTTCCAATTGAAGATATTTAAAATATTTATGTGCGAAATTTTGTATTATCTACAATTTATTTAAAAGATGGAAGTTTGAAATTTCAACATTTTCTAAAATTTATGATTTTAATTAAAAATGTGCTTATCTTGTTGCAATTCACTCAGCCACATGTCAATACTGGTAAGTGTGTGAGCTGGAAATGAAGTGTCTTTAATAGTTAAGTGAATCGAAATTCAAATAGTCCTTTCGATGTGTATGAAGGTATAATATTATCTTTCATCTCTCTAAAATCACTTACATAAAATTAAATGGTCTAAATGTTTACGGATACAAATGCAAATTTTGTGGCATATTATTCACATTTGTTGCACATTACTGCTGCTTAAGGAGTTGAAAAGATTAAATAAAGACAACCGAATCCACCACTATCTACATCAGTATTCTGCTTGTACTCATTATCCAGATTGGCAGTGGTTTCCTTCTTCGTCATTCATAGTTGATCGTTGTTGTCATCATCTACAAATATCATACATCACTTGCAGTATTTTGCAAATGTAAATGTGTGTTGGGTAAAATTATATCATTCATTAGATTTTGAAAATTTTTAAGTCATCATCATTAAAAGTGATTCGAAATTTCAAGAAATTTTAAGTAGCGCGATGCTTTATTAAATCAAATGTGTCAGAAATTATTTAAGCAACAGCAAAATGTGTGCATTAGGGTGTCCCATCAATACAATTTATCTTTTTGCTCAAGCTTTATTTGAAAGCTTATTAGGTAAAGTATTTCTGAGAATTTTTTAAAATTTTTCGGAATTAGTTTAGAGGTCGCGTAAAACGAATTTCCCCCAAAAATCGGGTATACCGTGCGTTTTTTGAACTTTACTTAAAACTCGGTCAATAACCACGATTTTCTTAGTTTGTAAGTCAACATTTTTAAAGCTAAACGTCCAAACTTTTATTATATATGCACAAATCACCAGTTTTGGCAATGATTTTCCTCAATAAGGTACCACGTAATACATTTTTTAGTAAATTTTGGGTAAATTTTGTAAATAACGCTTTATATCTTTTAAAATTCCTATGAAAATTCAAGAAACTAATGATGCATTATAAAAGACGGATAAATTCCAAACAATTTTGTAGGATAACATTTTTAATTTGCTGTTACTGTTCAAGAGTTATACCATTTTAAAACCTTTTATCCATTGTATGAGGCTAATAATATTATAAACTGTATGACATTTTTGCATCGCATTTGCTTTAAAGTTCCATGAAAATTTAGAACACTAATGATGCAGTTTAAAAGTTGGATAAATTCCACGCAATTTTGTAGAAAAAATTTTGAATTTGCAATTACTGTTCCAGAGTTATGGCACTTTAAACTCTTTACCAATTGTAACGGGTTTTTCAATAAGAGCGCTACAAAAGTTTTTTTAAATAAAACAAAACCGGTTTTAGATACCAATGAAATTCTTTATTCCCGTGAAAGTACGTTCGATGCCATTATGTATGGAACTCGATTTCGTTTGCATGGCCACCACGGGCACGCTTGCAGAAGTCCAGACGCTGAACCCAATTTTCGACGGTTTTCAAGCATAAATCGGCCGATACTGCTGCAATTTCACGTTCGATATTCGTACGAAGTTCATCAATCATCGCTGGCTTGTTGGCATAGACCATAGACTTGACGTAGGCCCACAGGAAATAATCTAACGGCGTCAAATCGCACGACCGAGGCGGCCAATCGACTGGGTTTGTTTCGTGAGATAACACGTTCACCAAACTTGGTTTCCAATAAATTGATTGTGGCATTCGCTGTCCTGTTGGAACCACATGTCCTCCAAGTCCATATTAAACCGATTTTAAATCGTAAATTATGAAAACCTTATTAAGTTTAAAACATTTAGTTATCAAATAGTTTTAATTATGAAATTTGATCAAAAAATGCTTCAAAAGCTTAATTAATTCGTAATTAAGTTTTAATTAATTCTACTTCAAATCATAAAATCTTTATGAAAAAAAATTATTTGGATATGTCATTTAGATCATATTTCAAAATAGAAATCATGTTTCTTAATTCCAAAAATTCGAAAATCATATCACTTAATATTAATTTTATTAAGGATATTAACACATATTCAGTACAATCCGATTATCCGGTTATCCGCTGTCAAATAACCGGTTTCCGGTTGGTTCGAAAATTATGTTTTTTAAAAAACCGGCACACGGTTAATAGCAAAAAACCGGTTAACCGGTTCCCCCGGTTTTTTGATTTCGGTTTTGGACACTCTAGCTACAACCCAGTATTATCAACTACATTGGGTACTTTTGCTTTGGTTTGTGTCTAGACTAACATATGTTGGCAAATTTCTGGTTTAATGGGAAGTTTTCTAGGTGGAGCCTATAACCAATATTTAGTATATTTTGTAGCTTTGAACCCAATAAAAAGTAATTGTAGAAAAGCCAAAGTGAAAGAAGTTTAAAATAATAATTTTCTTAAATACGTGACTTTTCTTAAAAAAAGTAAATTTTCTCAAAAAAAGAAACATATTCAGAATCATAAACAAAGTACCTTTTCTTAAATAAAATACCTTATCATAAAGTAAATTAAAGTAAATTGCTTAAAAAAAGTAAATTTTCTTACAAAAACTATATATTCTTAAAAAAAAATATTTTTTTTAAATAAGTACCTTTTCTTAAAAAGTGAAGTTTCTTACAAAAAGTACTTTTTCTTAAAAAGAATGATTTTTTTTAAAAATAAGTTCCTTTTCTTAAAAAAGTAAACTTATTTACAACAAATTTCCGTTTCTTATAAAACTACTATTGCTTTAAAGAGTACCTTTTTTGTGAAACAAAATAACTTTTCTCGAGATAAGTACCAATACTTGCCGATAGGTACATTTCTATTCTTGAAAAAAAGACCAATTCTGAAAAAATTCGAACTTCTTTAAAACCCCTTTTCTTCAAAAAAAAAAACCTTTTCTTGATCATCACGGAAGAAGTACGGCCCAATGACGCCGCCGGCCCATAGACCGCCCCAAACCGTAATTTTTTCGGGATGCAATGATGACTCATGGATTACGTGTGGATTGCTGTCTGACCTCATCGCTGAAGATGATTTTCTCGACCATAAATTGGACGTAGCGCTCTTAAAGTTGAGGCCACTGACTCCAAATTTCGGTAGTAAATTTTAATAATTTCAACTCGTTGTTGGCTCGTATATCTTTCCATGATAATATGGCAAACCTTACTGAAGAGAAATGTCAAAAGAGCGGAAGAAAATATGGCGTCGTGTGCTGTCCCTATCGATTTTCTTTTGTAGCGTCTCAGTTGAAAAACCCTTTATGAACCTAATAATATTATAAACTTCATCGGATTTGCTTCAAACATTGTATTATTGAAAAAGTCTGTGTGCGCTAAGTAACGACAAAGAATTACACGTAGAAAAAAATGGCCCCGGCAACATATTGCAGGAACCATATGTATGATTGCTTGAAAACATATATATGTTTCCTGCAATAAGTTGCTGCAGCCGCTTTTTTCTGCGTGTAACTCTTTGTCGTTACTTAGAGTATGTAGATTTTTTCATGAATACAGTGTCTAAAGCAAATCCGATGAAAAATTGGAAAACAGTTTATAGTATTATTAGTTTCATACAATGGGTAAAGAGTTTTAAAATGCCATAACTCTGGAACAGTAATTCAAACTTTTTTCTACAAAATTGCTTGGCATTTATCCGTCCTTTAATGTGCATCATCATTGTTTTAAATTTTCGTAGAAATTTAAAGAGATCCGGTGCAAAAATGCTGTTTGCCATTTATATTTATAATATTTTTAGGTTCATACAATCGGTAAAAGGCTTTAAAATGCTATAACTCTTGAACAGTAACAGCAAATTAAAAATTTTATCCTACAAAATTGTTTGGAATGTATCCGTCTTTTAGAATGCATCATTAGTTTTTTAAATGTGCATAGAAATTTTAAAAGTTATACACAAAGTTATCCAAAATTTACCAAAAAAATGTAATACGTTGTATCGCACCTTATTGAGCAAAATCATTGTCAAACTGGTGGTTTATGCATATACAATAAAAGTTTGAACTTTGTGCTTTAAAATTGTTGACTGACAAACTAATAAAATCGTGGTTATTGACCGAGTTTCTGTAAAATTCAGAAAACGTCCGGAATACCCGTTTTTTAGTGGAAATTCGACTTGAGCGACCTCTAAACGTCTACCGAAAAATCTGAAAAAAATCTCAAAAATACTTTACCCTGTAAGCTTTCCAGTCAAGCTTGAGCAACCATGAAAATCGAAAAAGAAATTTTTTTGGGGACACCCTAGTGTGCATCGTGGATTTTGGGGTATGATTTTTTTTCTTGCAAAATTTTATCGAACTAACTTTCACTATTGGTAGATATGAAAGAGTTCTTCGATAACAACATCATAATCGCGATTTTTGAATTTGTTTCTGTTCACCAATAATCCGTGACCATGACCTTGTTTTGTAAGACCTACAATATGCCTTCATTTAATTTATTCACAAATTCTTCTTGTTTTATATAGAAAAGTTACATTAAACAAATTTATACGCCACCATTTGTAGGCCCCTAAAAATGACATTTCATCAGTTCTGCGGTGCGTATGATTGTTGTAGATATGATTTTGTTAAATAAATTGTTTCTGTTCAATAGATACTCAACAATCCTTGGGCATGACCTTGTTTTGTAAGACCTACAATATGCCTTCATATAATTCATTGCAGATTCTCCTTGTTTCATTTAGAAAAGTTACATTAAACTAATTTATACGCCAGCATTTGTAGGCCTTCAGTTCTGCGGTTCTTCAGTTCTGCGGTGCGTATGATTTTTGTAAATAAGTATGTATACCATTTATAAAAACTCATACGCCTCGGTGTTCACAGCGCCATTTCAAGGTTTCCAAACTCATTACAAACTCACTCACACTGATCCATGTTCGCTCTTACCATTTTTAAAGATAATTAATTAGTCATTTGAACTGTTCTCTGCGTTGTTTTACCCGTGCAATGTCAACGCACATTAACATCCTTAAAGTTGTGTTACGTATGCCCTTCATGCCTGTAAAGTTACACCAAAAATTGGGTTAATTGATGCATACGATTTTTTTTGTGTGTGCGCCATTGCGTCAAGTAACACATGGGGAAATTCCATTTATGATGCGCTAAAAGTGCCAAAAACAACTACTACCATACACTACTACAACTACTAATTTACATGCGATGTAAAGTACTTAAAAATATGTATGTGTGTATGGGTGTTATGTTAAGTTGTGTAAGCAAAAATACACATGTAAAGCCATAGAATTACAATTTTACAATATACGCAGAAGTGAGAATCCTTATGTACCATATAGAAGTATTCTGTCGCAGGTTTGATAGCTGATGTTCTTGTTTTTCATAGTATAGAAACTGAAATGACATTATCTAAAGTTTGTTCGTTAAAATTTGACATAAAACTTAATGATTATTAATATAAAAAAAGGGTTCGTTAAGGAGGTGAAAATATATTTTTATTTTTCTGGAAAAGTATAGTCACAACTCCGTGATCGTCGTCAGACATGGGGCAAATTATTTATACGACAATTATAATTTGCAGTTTTATAAGAATCACCTCTACAAATATAAATTCAAACAAATTTAAATACCATTGGCAATTGTACTTATACTTATTTTCAAAGTATTTGCTTCAAATCTGGTAATTTTGGGTTTCAAATATTTTATATGTACCGGGTTATGAATTTGAAACCACTACGAGGTAACATCTGTATTTTGTGATACAAACTCGTTCACAGTGGACAACCTATCAACAGCCTTGTATTCCATATCATATTTATATATCTTCAGGGTTACCTGCAACAGCCGAGACCATGCCGTCAGATTTTTTCAGAAGTCGCGTTGCTCATAATGAACATCGCGGGTCTACCGACACCATCTACAAGGTGGCGCAAAAGTAATCCGCCTATCAGAAAATGCTATAAATTTTGCGATTGGCCCCTAATGTCAGTTCTGTTTTGACATTTGTGTAGTAAACACATGCGATATACACGTTAATAAACAATGTTACGCTACACTGCTCCAGAACGCGGAATATTGCTGACTATTTATTTGTCCCATAATCGGTCGGTGACTTTGGTACAACGTGAATTTCGTCGCAGATTTCCTGGCCGTCCAACGCCTACTGGTGAAACACTGCGGCGTTTAGCCGCTCGCCTCGAAGAGACTAGCACAACGCGAGATGCTGCCAGGCGTGGCAGACCCCGGAGTAGCCGTTCTGCAGAGAATATTGCTGCTGTAGCCGAGGATGTCATGGATGCGCCGTCGACATCGACCAGACGACGTGCCACGCAAATGGGTATCAGTCGACGGTCTTTACAGCGAATTTTGGTACAAGATTTGAAGATGTTTCCGTACAAAGTCCAGACGGTGCATCAGCCGTTAGCTGCTGACCGCCAATCGTGTCTAACAAACGCTCAAGCCATCCTTAATCACCACCAAGAGGAAGATGATTTTTCATCAAAAATAATCATGAGTGATGAGGCCCATTTCCATCTTAGCGGGTGCGTAAATAAGCAAAATTTACGCTTCTGGGGCACTGAAAATCCGCGCGTAACCCACGAAGATCCATTACACCCGCTCAAAGTCACTGTATGGTGTGCTGGTTTCGCTGGAGGAGCCATCGGACCTTTTCTCTTCGAAGACGTCGCGGGCCAAACGGTTACTGTGAATGGTGAGCGCTACTGAGCAATGATCAACGAGTTCTTTTTGCCGCAACTTGATGAATTGGGATTGGAAAACATGTGGTTCCAACAGGACGGTGCAACGGCACACACTGCACGTGCCACAACCGATATGCTGAAGGATGCATTTCCCGGGCGCCTAATCTCCCGTTTTGGCGCTTTGCACTGGCCAGCAAGATCGTCTGACTTGACCGCTCCAGACTTCTTTTTGTGGGGATTTTTGAAGTCGCGGGTTTATGTCAACAAGCGTCAGACTCTTGCAGCTCTTAAAGACAATATCCGTGAAGAATGTGAGGACGTATCGCCGGAAGTTTTGGCCAAAGTGATGGAAAATGCCATAAAAAGGGCTGAAATGACAATCAACTGTGGCGGCGGCCGACATCATATTCTCGACTTGATGTAAAAAAATTAAAAGACCAAATAAAAATAGTCCACAAGAAGAATAAAAGTTTTTCATTTTTTTTTTAAATTACAGCCAAAAAACATCGGAAGTTTACTTTTGCGCCACCTTGTACCTCTTCCAGTCATGCGATTTGCCAACTGTGAGTTGAAAGTTCGGGGTTACTATCCTTGAGAATGTGGTCAATTTCCTCCACGTCAGCTACACCCAGGGAATTAAATATTTGAATAGAGTTTGTAGTAACCGTAAATTCGGCTGTTGCCATCAAATTTTGTTTGCTATAACCGAATTGAAGTGTCACGTCCGAATTTAGTTACCACAACTGAAATACGGTTGAAGCAACCTAATTTTATAATTGAGTCGGTTGTGATATTCGTTGCCAACAAAAATTTCGGTTGGAACAACTGAGTTTGGTATGTACTTTATAACAAATTTGTTACCGTGAAGATTACCCTATCTAAATAACTTTTTTTTTCTCCTTTTGTAATTTTTTTATACGAATTCAGGAATATATCATGTTGTAGTTAGTTCCAACACGCCTAAGGCGCCCATTGAAAAACACGCCTAAGGCGCCCGTTGAAAAAAATATGTATTATATTTTCCCGAAAAGGTAATTTTTTAAAGAGAAGTACTTCTTTTATTACAAGCTAATGTATTTTTAAGAAAAGGTATTTTTTGTAAGAAAAAGCCATGAGTATGAATTTTTTATTAGAGAATGTACTTTTTTAAGAAATGTTTTTTTTAGGAAATGGGAATTTTTTTAGAATTGGTAATTTTTTCAAGAATAGGAAATGACATTATCTAAAGTTTGTTCGTTAAAATTTGACATAAAACTTAATGATTATTAATATAAAAAAAGGGTTCGTTAAGGAGGTGAAAATATATTTTTATTTTTCTGGAAAAGTATAGTCACAACTCCGTGATCGTCGTCAGACATGGGGCAAATTATTTATACGACAATTATAATTTGCAGTTTTATAAGAATCACCTCTACAAATATAAATTCAAACAAATTTAAATACCATTGGCAATTGTACTTATACTTATTTTCAAAGTATTTGCTTCAAATCTGGTAATTTTGGGTTTCAAATATTTTATATGTACCGGGTTATGAATTTGAAACCACTACGAGGTAACATCTGTATTTTGTGATACAAACTCGTTCACAGTGGACAACCTATCAACAGCCTTGTATTCCATATCATATTTATATATCTTCAGGGTTACCTGCAACAGCCGAGACCATGCCGTCAGATTTTTTCAGAAGTCGCGTTGCTCATAATGAACATCGCGGGTCTACCGACACCATCTACAAGGTGGCGCAAAAGTAATCCGCCTATCAGAAAATGCTATAAATTTTGCGATTGGCCCCTAATGTCAGTTCTGTTTTGACATTTGTGTAGTAAACACATGCGATATACACGTTAATAAACAATGTTACGCTACACTGCTCCAGAACGCGGAATATTGCTGACTATTTATTTGTCCCATAATCGGTCGGTGACTTTGGTACAACGTGAATTTCGTCGCAGATTTCCTGGCCGTCCAACGCCTACTGGTGAAACACTGCGGCGTTTAGCCGCTCGCCTCGAAGAGACTAGCACAACGCGAGATGCTGCCAGGCGTGGCAGACCCCGGAGTAGCCGTTCTGCAGAGAATATTGCTGCTGTAGCCGAGGATGTCATGGATGCGCCGTCGACATCGACCAGACGACGTGCCACGCAAATGGGTATCAGTCGACGGTCTTTACAGCGAATTTTGGTACAAGATTTGAAGATGTTTCCGTACAAAGTCCAGACGGTGCATCAGCCGTTAGCTGCTGACCGCCAATCGTGTCTAACAAACGCTCAAGCCATCCTTAATCACCACCAAGAGGAAGATGATTTTTCATCAAAAATAATCATGAGTGATGAGGCCCATTTCCATCTTAGCGGGTGCGTAAATAAGCAAAATTTACGCTTCTGGGGCACTGAAAATCCGCGCGTAACCCACGAAGATCCATTACACCCGCTCAAAGTCACTGTATGGTGTGCTGGTTTCGCTGGAGGAGCCATCGGACCTTTTCTCTTCGAAGACGTCGCGGGCCAAACGGTTACTGTGAATGGTGAGCGCTACTGAGCAATGATCAACGAGTTCTTTTTGCCGCAACTTGATGAATTGGGATTGGAAAACATGTGGTTCCAACAGGACGGTGCAACGGCACACACTGCACGTGCCACAACCGATATGCTGAAGGATGCATTTCCCGGGCGCCTAATCTCCCGTTTTGGCGCTTTGCACTGGCCAGCAAGATCGTCTGACTTGACCGCTCCAGACTTCTTTTTGTGGGGATTTTTGAAGTCGCGGGTTTATGTCAACAAGCGTCAGACTCTTGCAGCTCTTAAAGACAATATCCGTGAAGAATGTGAGGACGTATCGCCGGAAGTTTTGGCCAAAGTGATGGAAAATGCCATAAAAAGGGCTGAAATGACAATCAACTGTGGCGGCGGCCGACATCATATTCTCGACTTGATGTAAAAAAATTAAAAGACCAAATAAAAATAGTCCACAAGAAGAATAAAAGTTTTTCATTTTTTTTTTAAATTACAGCCAAAAAACATCGGAAGTTTACTTTTGCGCCACCTTGTACCTCTTCCAGTCATGCGATTTGCCAACTGTGAGTTGAAAGTTCGGGGTTACTATCCTTGAGAATGTGGTCAATTTCCTCCACGTCAGCTACACCCAGGGAATTAAATATTTGAATAGAGTTTGTAGTAACCGTAAATTCGGCTGTTGCCATCAAATTTTGTTTGCTATAACCGAATTGAAGTGTCACGTCCGAATTTAGTTACCACAACTGAAATACGGTTGAAGCAACCTAATTTTATAATTGAGTCGGTTGTGATATTCGTTGCCAACAAAAATTTCGGTTGGAACAACTGAGTTTGGTATGTACTTTATAACAAATTTGTTACCGTGAAGATTACCCTATCTAAATAACTTTTTTTTTCTCCTTTTGTAATTTTTTTATACGAATTCAGGAATATATCATGTTGTAGTTAGTTCCAACACGCCTAAGGCGCCCATTGAAAAACACGCCTAAGGCGCCCGTTGAAAAAAATATGTATTATATTTTCCCGAAAAGGTAATTTTTTAAAGAGAAGTACTTCTTTTATTACAAGCTAATGTATTTTTAAGAAAAGGTATTTTTTGTAAGAAAAAGCCATGAGTATGAATTTTTTATTAGAGAATGTACTTTTTTAAGAAATGTTTTTTTTAGGAAATGGGAATTTTTTTAGAATTGGTAATTTTTTCAAGAATAGGTAAATTTTTTAAGTGTAGATACTTATCTCAAGAAAAGTTATTTTGTTCCACAAAAAAGTTAATTTGTTGTAAGAAAATGTACTTTTTTAAAAAAAGGTACTTAATTTAAAATTTTTTTTTTTTTGTAAGAAAAGGTACTTTTTGTAAGAAAATTTCCTTTTTTAAGCAAAGGTGCTTCTTTAAGATATGTTACTTTGTATTTCTTGTTTTGAGAAAATTTATTTTTTGATGTGTTAACATCTATAGCGCCGTATAGGGACTAAATCTATCGAAGTCAACACATGCAAATAACACACGGACAGGTTTTCTGCTGCTGCTAAAACCAGATTTTATGCTGCTGCTAAAACCAGACTTTAAGCTGCTGCAAAAACCAGATTTTCTGCGACTGCGCAAGAGACTAATGATGTGTTAAACAAAAATGAGCGAGCAAGAGAGCAATGAAAGAGTGGTGTGGCAAGGGTGAGGCAAACGAAATTGTATTAACATAATAATGTATGTATGTACATGTGTCTGTTGCTGTTGTTGAACGGAGATATATAGCATAGCCACGCAAAATTTCATTTGCAAAGGCTTGCGCTGTCAACGTAATGGTGACACACTAATACGTCAGCTACTTCGTACAAAGTATGTGTGATGTTGTGTGTTTGGCTGTTTCGTTGCTGTTGATATTACAAACATGTGGTTATGTGACACACGTATACGTCAGCTACTTCGGACAAAGTATGTGTGTTAAGTTGTGTGTTTGGTTGTTTCGTTGTTGTTGCTATGGCCAAACAAAGCGAGTCATTTGATGTTCAGCATTGCCCGGTGTATTTTTCAATGCCTATAATTATGGGTGGTGACTTTAACACGAATTTTTCAACCGCAGAAGCACTGCCACTTATCGAATTCCTCTACGATAAATTCAAGCTTACTATTAATACTTCATTAGAGCCTCCAACTACTATCCAAGGAACTACAATTGACGCTGTTTTCTCACGATATTTAGATAGGATAGATCTGTTTTTTTATCTGTATTGAAAACTTAACATTTATAAATTATAAAAATAAAGAAATAAAATTTAATTCAATAAACTATTATTTTTGAGGTGTAAACATCTATACGCTGGGGGTAAAAATCTTTTTCACAATACAATCACAAATTTAGAGTAAGATGTGCGATGTAATCGTTAACCAATCGTAAAGCATTATCAAATCGGTGTGAGCTATGTATGAGTGTATTAGTGTACTCATACGCTGCATACAATATACTCAACACCATCTAGTGTGCAATAGTAGCGACTAATTTTCACTAATTGTCGTACATTATGTTATCGTAGGCAAATGAAAACAAATAAATTAAATGAATACAAAATATTTAATTTTAATAAATTTTAAAAAGATTTTTTGCACTTTTAATAAAAAATTTACTAAAACAAGGCAAAATAAGGAAAACTAAAAACTAAACTTATCAAATATAAGGAAAACTAAAAACTAAAAGTTTTCGTCATCTTTGAGATTGTCATTCATACTTAACAGCTGCATATAAGCACCATCTAGTGTGCAATATTAGCTACTAATTTTCGAAAACCATTGCTGTAAAATAACATTACATTTCAGTAAACAGCTGATTAATAACTTGTCAACCGCAACAAATACAAAATAATAAAATATTTTACAAAACACCAACAAAATTATAACTCAGAACATAAAACAACACAAAGTGTATCAAAGCTGAATGGAGGTAATGTTAATTCTAATAAAATTTCTATTAGATTCCAATATAAATTAAGATTATAACAAATCTTCATTACGTACTGTTGCCTTACACTGAAGCTGGTGCTCGACAATTGGGTAACAATCTCCATCTCATGTCAATTTTTATGGGTGGAAATTTTAATACAAATTGTGCAAATCCACAGTCGCAAGCTTTATCAAAATTTTTATTTGACGTTTTCCACTTGCATGTGAGCAATTCTCCACAAACCCCCACAACTAACAATTCCACTACTATAGATGCAGTTTTCAGAGATTTTTAAATACAATCGAGTCAAAAAATTATTTATCTTATTTTAGTTACCATAAGCCAATATTAACTATTTGTACTTAAGGCATTTACCATAGATGGACACTTTGCAGTACTACTAAAATTTCAGTAAAAATAATTCTTTAACTAGTAAATTTTTACTGATTACTAAAATTTTTTTCAGCAATTTTTATAAAGTGCCTACCTGATTACGATGAGGTGCTTTGAATTTTCAGTAATCAGTACTGCCCGATTACTGATTATTATGAATACGGCCCTATGATTTTACTGGTAATGCAAATTAAATTTCATTATCAGTAAATATTTACTGAATTTTTTCAATAATCAGTAAATTTACTGCTTACTGTAATTTTTAATGCAGTACATATATACTGCAGTGTGCCCATTTACTAACCAAATAAGTTAAATAAAACAAACAAAAACCAGCAAATTCCTATGTATTTACAATATTGAAAGTTTTGATACTTTTAATTGATTAATTAAAAAAATATACTAAAAGCATAAGTACTTCCAACTTAAAAAAAATTGTTCATTACTAGATGTTTACACATCTCCCCTGTGATCGGACTCACATTAATTTTTTTTTTCCAATGTAACATTTACTAATGTGTTCATAGAAATCGAACAGTTACCGTGTAGCAAAAAGGTGTTAACACATCATCCGTGAGTTCGAAAACTCGTTGATTTTTTAAGAAAAGGCACTTATTTAACAAAATTCTCTTCTTTAAATTTCTTTCACTTTGGTTTTTCTAAATTTACTTTTTATTGGGTTCAAAACTACAATATATACTAAATTAGCTGGACCCGGAAAACTTCGTTTTACCTTCAAAGTTTTTGTAATGCCAAAGTCTGAACAAGAATACAGTGGCCAAATAAACCTGTAGGTGTCTGGAATATTATGAAGAAGAATGTAAAATAATTATTTGTTAGAAGAATTTGATTAGATTTCGATCGTGTGCTGATTTGTCTAAAAAGCTTCTCATTGTACTTTAATAACTGTTCCCGTTGAGCTTCGCTACCCCTGAATTGTAATTTTAATGAAACACAATTTTGTTATTTGTTGTCTATTTATTCAAGTGCTCTAGTTTTGTCGAGAACATGCAACATATATTGGCCGTGGGAAAAATACGGATTTGTCATATTTAAGCCACAGACTTGAAGCGACTGCCCTGAAGCGACTGGAAACTGAAATCTTTTGAAATCGATGGGCATGTCTGTATGTATCATGGGAATGCGTGGAATCAGGGCATCGCTCCATTATAATTTCCAGTGATTATAATAGGCTCTATAATATTATTCTGAATTTTTTTAAAAAATTCATTATTGGGATAAAGATATTTATGATGCTCTCGAAACTGACCTCAATGATATTCATATTCATTCGTACCTGTGGTCACTTTTTTAGCTTCATAGTCGGATAAAGATATTTAGGATGCTCTCGAAACTGACCTCAATGATATTCATATTCATTCGTACCTGTGGTCACTTTTTTAGCTTCATAGTCGGACCTTTTTAATAGCCATATTTTCATTGGTTTTCCCCAAAAAGTAATTTGCATCATATCAGTAGTATATGTACCGAACCTCATAATCCTACACTGTATCAAACAATTGTCCGTACACCTGGTAGTTGTGAACATATTTCAATGTATCTCAAACGATATATGGCCGATATGATTCAAATATTTTTTTTAAATCAGCCATATATTTTTTGCGATACATTGAAATATGTTGTCAAGTGCCTGGTTTACGAACAATTGTTTGATATAGTATATATAATAGTCAAATATTGACGTGTGTGGGCGGCGCCTCGTCCCTTTGTGGCAACTTTCTTCCAAATAGGCTGTTCGTATGTTTAGGCCAACTGTGACATACTGCGAAAAACTATTATTATGACTGATATAACGTTTTCTTTTAAAAGGGGCGTAGCACATCCCACTTCCACCTTTCCATTAATTCATATATACTAGATAGTATCTTCATACCTCTGATAGCTCATGAGATATAGCCATTTTAAATTTCAAGTTGTGTGAGCGGTGCCACCCCCTTTATTCAATCAGTACCAATTGTAACTAAGGACTATCAGTAGGTCATCAGTACCACTTTGTAAAATCTCCATAACAATCGGTCTATTAGAAAAGCCGTCAAAGTGATTTTTGAAAAGGGGGCGTGGCACATCCCACTTTCACCCTAGCTTTAATTCGAACTGTACGAACAGCTTATATACCAAATATCATATTCATACCTCTGATAGCACTACTCAACAAAATGAAAAAAATTTCCTGTACTCCGGATGCGATAATTTTTTCTGTGTAGATAACCTTGACATGAGCTCGAAAAACGCAATAAAATTTTTTTTTTCGTTTGGTTATTTTTTTGTTTTTTTTTTTAAATTTTAAAAATTTTTTTTTGGTTAATTTGTTTTTGTATGAAAAATTGTTTCAGCAACTAACAAATCTCGTCAAAATATATACTAAATGGATGGTAGTAGACCCCAAAATATAAATAATGTGCGTCTTCATTCATCGGCCAGCTACAGCGGTCGTAATCGGTTGTTGAATCAGGAATTTTACAAAATTTTACCGAAAATTTACAAGTGAAAGCCCCTTAAAGCATTTTAAAAAAATATTAATTCACAGAGTGCATTTTTTTTGTATTTTATACGCAATGTGGCAGGTTTTAGAAATCAAACAAGCTACTTTTTAAGCAAATCCATCAATTAATAATGAAGTTGTGAATTTTTTCGCTAAAGCCCTCAGAATCTACTTTTTAGTTCGAACATTGCATTTTACCTTTGAAATTATCTCACTAGTCAACCAAATGAAAAAATGTCATGTACTTCTAATGAAGTTTTTTTTTCTGTGTAGATAACCTTCAGATGAGCTCGAAAAATACAACAAAAACTTTGTCTATGGTAAGGTTTTTTCTTTTTTATTACAAACAAAATTAAAATTTGTTGGGTGACAAAAATATCGTGAATTTTTTCGCTAAAGCCCTCAGAATCTACTTTTTAGTTCGAACATTGCATTTTACCTTTGAAATTATCTCACTAGCCAACCAAATGAAAAAATGTCATGTACTTCAAATGAAGTATTTTTTTCTGTGTAGATAACCTTCAGATGAGCTTGAAAAATGCAACAAAAACTTTGTCTATGGTAAGGTTTTTTCTTTTTTATTACAAAAAAAATTAAAATTAAATTAAAATTAAAAATAATTATTTGCTTTTGTCTTTCTTTTATATTGTTGTGGGTCTGTTTCTCTTATCAGGAACAAGATATAGTCCCCCATCACAGCTTCGTTCCAAAATCCTTGGTATCGGTGCTCTATTTCTTTCATTTGCTGATGAAAACGCTCGCCATGCTCGTCACTCACATCGCCCAGGTTGTCCGGAAAGAAGTCCAAGTGCGAGTGCAGAAAATGTATCTTAAGCGACATATTTGCTCCAATTTTTTTTAGAATTTTGGAGTAGTTGTTCGACGATCTCTCTGTAATTTGAGCTTTTGTTGTTTCCAAGAAATCCGGAAACAATTTGCCGAAATGAGTTCCAAGCTGCAGCTTCATCTGGTGATAAAATGTGCTCAAACTGTTGGTCTTGCAACAACTTTTTAATTTGCGGGCCGTCGAAAACGCCTTCCTTAATCTTTGCCGACGAAAGCTGAGGAAAAATGGTTTGTAAATAGGCGAACGCTTCACCATCTCTGTGAAGAGCTTTCACGAAGTTTTTTATGAGTCCGAGCTTTATGTGAAGAGGTGGGAGAAAAACATTTTCATTTTTTATGAGTGGTGTATATTTCACATTGCCGCTGCGGGGGATGAAGTTAACTCGTTCTGTCGAACTCCTCCTGGTGTAATGATGTTGACGATCGCGGCTGTCCCAAAGGCAGAGAAAACAACAGTACTTTGTGAATCCACCTTGTAATCCACAAAGGATACCGATAACCTTAAGGTCGGCACAAACTTTCCAATCGTGCCTCTTATAGTTAAGGCACTTTAGTAGATTGTCCATGACTTTGTATGTTTCCTTGGTGTCAACGGCATGAACAATTGGAATCGAGGGTTTCTTGTTGCCGTTGTGCAGTAAAATCGCTTTAAGGCTCTGCCTGTTGCTGTCGATGAAGAGACGCCACTCTCCTGGATCGTAAGAGTACCCCAGTTCACCAAATAATCCGCGAATGTCCTTACAAAAACAGATGTTGCCTTTTTTTGTGTAGTACCTTGCGTATGGTTCATGACGCTTCCTGTAGATTGTTGTCACCACACCAGGAGCCAAGAAACCGAACTGTTCCATGCGCGATGCATGCAACTCTGCATCTTCCTTGGAGAGTTTCAGTTCTCTAACCCAATCGTTCAGTTCTGCTTGCGAACATAAGCGTCGACCTCCATGCAATGTATGTATATGTTGACTCGCATTCTGATGTGGTTTCTACTGTCTCCGGATCTGATGTTGGATCTATCGCCTCATTATTAGATACCCATCTTGAAACGGACGGCTGCGGGTCCACTGGTTCTTCGGAAAATGGCACTGGAAAAGTCACTGTTCAAACTGCAGCGTAAGTCCATCGTATATTTTTTCCCACGCCGGTTTTTTTGCTAAGACAGAAGTATCAATCTGTTACATGGCAAAGCGGTTCTCTCCAAAGCATTGGCATGATGATTCTCGGCTGTCGTCTGAAAGAATTTCAATAATAAGTTATATATGTTCTTGAATTTCGTAATCTACACTTACCTTTAGTCAGCTAGCTGTACGTAGCACCTTGGACATAGGGCACTTGGTGTCCACCGCTCATCAATGTTTGAGACCTGTAAATTGAAGCTCTCTTCAAATGAATCTCTCAATTTAGGTGAAAAACACCGCTTGTTTTTTTCAGAAACGTATTCTCCGCACATGTAACAAAAATTACTTGGATTGGTATTGCATTCAAATCCTCGCGAACGTTTGCTCATTTTGAGGTTACTTGCGAAAGTAAGTGATATTTGGCAATGTTCATCCTTAAATACCTGTAATAAAATCAGGCACAACAGGTAGTGGTTAAGGTAGTTGCAGAGGTAGCAGAGTGACCAACAAAACGCATTGTTGCGTAGTGGCATTACTACCTTCCGTTATTATTTTGTAAACATACCCAAGTGCAATATCTATAAGTGATACATACCAGCAAAGGTACGCATACATTGAGCCATCCCTCACTGCGATTGTTGCATTTTTCAAGCTCATCTGAAGGTTATCTACACAGAAAAAATACTTCATTAGAAGTACATGGCATTTTTTCATTTGGTTGGCTAGTGAGATAATTTCAAAGGTAAAATGCAATGTTCGAACTAAAAAGTAGATTCTGAGGGCTTTAGCGAAAAAATTCACAACTTCATTATTAATTGATGGATTTGCTTAAAAAGTAGCTTGTTTGATTTCTAAAACCTGCCACATTGCGTATAAAATACAAAAAAAATGCACTCTGTGAATTAATATTTTTTTAAAATGCTTTAAGGGGCTTTCACTTGTAAATTTTCGGTAAAATTTTGTAAAATTCCTGATTCAACAACCGATTACGACCGCTGTAGCTAGCCGATGAATGAAGACACACATTATTTATGTTTTGGGGTCTACTACCATCCATTTAGTATATATTTTGACGAGATTTGTTAGTTGCTGAAACAATTATTCATACAAAAACAAATTAACATAATTTCCTCTATGGGAATTTTTATTCGGTTTGTTTTCTAGTACCTACAAATTTGTTCAAGCTCAAGACCTTTTTAAATAATATAAAGTTATTTTATCTTTATATTACTTTCAAAAAAGTCGAGCATAAAAATGTTCCAATGATACCAAGGCTGTCTGTATAGCTATTTCGGATCTTGCCAAGATCTTCATCAGCAGACGTTTTTGGTATGTTTTTGGTGAATTCTTCAAAAATATATATCCAGAAACACTCATCATATTAATGAGAATTCCTTCATATACTCGTTTGAAGAATACCAAGCACTACCATTGGAACACCTTCATGCACAACTCTTTTTATCATGCCGTAAAACCATTGGTTTTAATCAGACATGATTTGTTTTTGTTATGTCATTACAAAAACAACAAAACAGAGGGTTGCCATCAACAATATTATTGTTTCAAGCGCGCGGTGCTCTTTGTCAACTTTCATCATTTCCTCTATGGGAATTTTTATTCGGTCTGTTTTCTAGTACCTACAAATTTATTCAAGCTCAAGACCTTTTTAAATAATATAAAGTTATTTTATCTTTATATTACTTTCAAAAAAGTCGAGCATAAAAATGTTCCAAAAAAAAATTTTTAAAATTTAAAAAAAAAAAACAAAAAAAAAACCAAACGAAAAAAAAAAATTTATTGCGTTTTTCGAGCTCATGTCAAGGTTATCTACACAGAAAAAATTATGGCATCCGGAGTACATTTTGACTGTTGACTAGTGTAGTTCATGAGCAGCTATGGGCACAGAAGCTGCTTGGAAGCCGCGCTCTCAAAATTGCGTATACGTATATGAAAATGAGAGCAAATAAAGCAAGCAAGAGAGCAAGCAAAGCAACGAAAATTGTTTTAGGTGGATTGAAAACAGCAAGCAAGCAAGACGTGTGCCGCATTGTGCGATTTGAAAAGACGAAAAAATACATGAATAAAACTTTTGTTTGTTTCCAGCGCTTAATACTTGCTTAGATGCGCTCGCATTTTGTCTCGTAATAGAGTAATTTTTATTTACATGAAAAAGGAATCTGACCTTTATTTTTAGCTTTAAGATTTTGTAAATTCAAAAGAAAGACATAATTCAATAAAAAGTTTGGATTTATATTTCGAATTGCTACAATGTTTCTAAATTTAGAATTTTAAACATTACGACTTAATTCTTACCACCATCGTCTGTTTTTTCTGAGATATATTTATGTTAAATATATATTCCGTTCCTACACAACATTTTTGTCAGTGCCACACATACAAGCAGGCACACAAGCACTTCACTGTAGTGATGCCCATAGCTGTTCATGATCAAAATTTCAAGATGTATGCCACGACATTTTTTGATGGATCACGAATTTTGCTGCCAAAAACATCCACACAAATTTTCAAGGCGATTGGTGAAACAGTCCGCCAGATATTGCGTTATCAAAAATAAAGTCCAATGGGCGGGGCCACGCCCACTTGATATATCAAAAATTCAAATACCCTATTTTCACCACCGACCACACAGCTACATTCTGTGAAAATTCAAAAAGATCAGTCCAACTGTTTTCGAGGCTATACGGTACTAAAAACTGAAAACAAACAAAACAAACACACCGCAGTGGCTTAACGGGCTAGACGCTGCTGAAGATGATGCTTCACTAACATCGAAACGATTCTGGATGGGTCTGGATGGGAGGTCCTCCCTCCGACTAATGTCTAGTGCTGCCCGTGGTCAGTGCTCACCTACTTTTGCAAAGCTGCACGGAAGCAATCTACCGACCGCTGATTTCCAAACAAAACTAACTTTGCTCGGTCTTGGAATGAGCCTTACGTCACGACGTCGTGGAGGACGTCCCGGCATTCCCTTTCGGACCTGAACGCGTCTACAATATAGTTACATTTATCCTTTGGAATGATTCCATCTTCCTGACCCTGGTCGATAACTGCCATTAGCAGGTTGTCTTCTACAAACTGACTATAGGCTCTTTGGCCAGAGTGGCCCGTTATGGCTGTAAATGCTTATCGTGTGAGCAAAGCTTATTCTCCGCTTGTTCCGATGTGGAAGCCGCTAGTTATCAATATCTTTACCAGCCAATTTCAGGGTATGTGTCTCCTGGTCGACATAATCATAAATAAGTAACTAGGAATCGAAATCGAATCTTGTTGTTAATGAGGGTAAGACGAAATTGATGGTGTCAACGACTAGAGAAACCTCTCGACTTGGTCCGCCCTTGAACGTTGAGAAACGATTTAATTTTGAAGTGGTAGATGAATTTGTCTACCTTGGATCCGCAGTGAACAAGGACAACAACGTCAGCCTGGAGATTGATAGGAGACTTTTGCTTGCAAATATATGCTGTTTTGGGCGCAGCAAGCAGTTTAGGAACAAAGCCCTCTCTCGACTGACAGAAGTCCAGCTATATCAAACTCTCATTTTACCTGTCTTGACATATGGCTCCGAAACTTGGGTCATATCGCAAGCGGATGAAAATCACCTGGGAGTATTCGAGAGGAAAATTCTCCGTAAAATATGTGGTCACGTTAAAGAAAACGGCGGGTATCAACGTCATTGGAACCAGGAGCTATATAATTTATATTCTGACGTGGACATAGCTAGGCAAATCAAAGTAGGCCGGTTGCGGTGGCTAGGCCATGTTATCAGAATGGATGAAGATGAGCCAGCACGAAAAGTTTTCGATAACGTACCCGATGGAAGCAGGAAAAGAGGACGACCAAGACTCCTCTGGAAAGACCAGGCAGAAGTATCCCTCCGAATGTTTGGTAGTGGGTGTTTATAACTGCGGCTGATGGTGTCTAATTATCATTCCTTCTTCCACTAGTAATAATTAGTGATGGTCCATATTAGTGATATCTGCCATCTTGGCATCTGAGGGGATTCTGTTTGTGTTGTTGTTTTATTTTAGCCTCCGTGGTGATTCCTACGAGTTTAGGGGATTTTAAATCTGGCGCACCATAGCCCCCATTAATATGGTAAGAACAGGGGAGATCCACTACTATAATAAACAGCTGCCCCTAACATGGCGATCATACGCTGTCCATACAGCCGCCCCCTGTTGGCAGACGTTTGTGGAACCGAAAAACCACTGAGGCGTCACTCTCATGAATTTACTCCTCTTAGGATTGCCCACTGTGGGAAGATACTCAGTATATGAAGACGTGTCGGTGAATCTTTTTCGGACATTTGTAACCTATCATTGAACGGTCTCTGCTGCTGCTGGTCGGGAACTGCTCACTCTTCGCAGCTGACCCAGATATCCGCAACCTGCTGACCCGCATGGTAGCCGGAGCTCAGCCATAGGTACACACAGATAAGAGATTCGTTGTCACAACTATATTTGCAGCCAACTAAAATTTGGCGGTTCATTCGACTATCACATTATTCCGTTGTGATTACCAATAATTGTGTTCAGTATCACCAAATGTTGTGCATATCAATTGATTTGTAATTCAGTTTTGGTTGCAAGAACTGAAATATTTAGTTGAAGCCACAGCAACAAGAAATAAATGTGATCCGTCAATCGAGTTTTAGTTCTAGCAATCAAATTATCCTGTAGTGGTGAATATTCTATTAGTTGGATGAACAAAAAATGATAAAATTAATTCGGTTGTACCAAATAATATATTGGTATGCTCAACTAAAGTAATTACTTGAATTTGATGGCTGTCACAACCATTTGGTGATGCTTTAATACATTATGAATTTTATAGAAAAAAAGTAAAACAAAAATAACTTTTTTATTAAAATTGTGTATTTTATATTTAAATATAAACAAAATTATTATTATTTGTAATCAGGGTTCGTATTTCGTGCCCATTTTTTTATCAAAAATATGAAACAATTTCTATATCTCGAAAACGGAGCGTCCAATCGAAAACAGATACAGACAACCTTTCTACATTTTTCATATTTTCGATTAAAAATGGGGATGGGTTACCCTGGGTATCATATGTATGTTTAAGTTAATTTGTGTCATCCACAATATTAGTTCCTCCAGCCAAGTGTCCACAATTGTCTGCATGTGTTTGTGAAGGCGTCATATTCAACGATTATGTTTAAAAGTCTAACTTCACCTCAATTTATGATAATATGTATTCTTCGCTGGCTGTGTACACTTTATTGTTTTTTCACAACTTTGTTTATCACTTTCTGTTGAAAATATTAGTTTTTCTGTAAAGTCCTCGTGTAACATTCCAATATACGTAGTTTCTCTGTAACAACAAAGCCTGTAACTTTGCAATAAGGGTTTTAGTAACAGAAACTAAATTATGATTATAGTAACTAATATTTGAACACGAATTCTAATATTGTACTTTTTATTAGTTGTATCTTCCATTTCAGATGAATGAGGTTTTTGAAATGCTCAAATTGGTTAATACAACTAAAGTTCGGTAGTAGCAACTTGTATTTAGTAAAACCTATTTTTAACCTATCAATAACATCGAAAAATAATTCTGATGTTTGACAATTATGAATTCTAATCAAAAAATAGACTTTATCATGGAATTTCCAATGCCTGAATTGATTTCCAACTAATCTTTTCCCTGTGTGTGACCAAGATAGTTAGTTACCCACCATATATGTCTACTTTAGGTAACTGGTATAGGTATGTTCCATATTAAATATTAACAAAAAATTTGTCATTTGAATGACGTATCAGCTGATAGCAATTCAGTAATTGTCAGATGCTGTATTTTCAGAATTTTCTTTTAGAATAAAAGGCTACAATTTTGAAGTTCTTAAATCATGATATATTTTTGTTCTGAATTGTTTGGTTTTAAAATCACAAGGCATTGGCATTCTAATTCAAAACTGATATTTTTCTTCTGAGTTGTTTTACAGAAACCCAAAACATTTATGTTTGTCGGGATTCTGTTTACAGAACAGGTCCGATCATCTTTGTATGTGGAAACCAATGTGAATGAAGGCGGTTATTATCTGTATATATGTATAAAATTCTCGTGTCACAATGTTAGTTACCTTACACCTCCGAAACGGCTTGACCGATATGTATGAAATTTTGTGTGCATATCGGGTAGGTCTGAGAATCGGACAACATCTATTTTTCATACCCCTTAATGATAAGGGTAACCCAGGCCGTGCCATGCCCCCTTTTCAAAATCGCTCTGACGGATTTTCTAATATACCGATTGTTATGAAAATTTCACAATGCGGTACTGATGACCTGCTGACAATCCTTGGCTATATTTGGAAATGTTTGGATAAAGGGGCGTGGCACCGCCCATACAACTTGAAATTGAAAATGGTTGTATATCATAAACTATCAGAGGTAAGAAGATGAGATTTTGTATATATGTTGTTGGTACAGTATGAATTACAGCCAGGCTGTAAGTAGGCGGTGCCACACCCCCTTTTCAAAAATCGCACTGGCGACTTTTCTAATGTACCGATTGTTATGAAAATTTCACAATGTGGTACTGATGATCTACTGATAGTCCTTGGTGATATTTGGTAGTGATTGGATAAAGCAGCGTGGCACCGCCCATACTATTTGAAATTTAAAATGGCTATATCTCATGAACTATCAGAGGTATGAAGATGAGATTTGGTATATATGTTCTGGATACATTATGAATTACAGCCAGAGCGGTAGTGGGATGGACCAGGCCCCTTTTAAAATAAACCATTATAGCAGTCATAATAATAGTTTGATCGTCCTGAAAATTTCACAGTATGTTACAGTTGATCTACATATACGAACAGGCTATTTGGAAGCAAGTTGGCAAAAAGGGCCGAGGTGCTGCCCACACGCGTCAATATTTGACTATTACATATAGTATATCAAACAATTGTCTGTAAACCAGGCACTTGCCAACATATTTCAATGTATCTCAAAAATATGTGGCCGATTCGATTTAAATCATTTTTTTTTAAAGTTCAATGCTTCTAACTTTAAAAAAAAATTTGAATCATATCGGCCATATCCTTTGAGATACATTGAAATATGTTCACAACTGCGAGGTGTGCGGACAATTGTTTGATACAGTGAAGGAATGTGAGGTTCGGTACATATACTACTGATATGATGAAAATTATACGTAGAGAACTAATTGTTTGAAAAGAGGTCGTAGCAACCGTAAATTCGGCTGTTACCACCGAATTGAGGTTGCCACAACCGAATTGAGGTTGCTACAACCGGATTGAGGTTGCTACGAGCGAATTTAGTCCCCACGACCGAAATTCGGTTGAAGCAACCTCGTTTCATAATTGATTCGGTTGTGACAACTGAATCTTCAATTATATTCGCTCAGTAAACTAAATTTTTTAAAATTTCGGCTGGAACAACCTAATTTCAAATTAATTCGGATGCAACAACCGAAATTGGTACCTAATTCGGTTGGGGCAACCGAATCTGGTCTTAATCAACCTCAATTTGGTTGTAGTAACTGAATTTGACATCATTTCGGTTGTAACTATCGAATTTGGTTCAATGCAGTGGCTATAACCGAGTCTAGCCTTAATTCGGTTGCAACGACCGAATTTTGCGTCAATTCGGTTGCTGTAACCGGATTTCCCATGAATTCTGTAGGTACAACCGAATTAATTTTCAATTCGGTTAAAATTTTATAATCATTTTTTTAAAATTTTAATTTTATTTTAAAAAGGTAAGTAAAGTATATTTTGTATTAAACCGTCTTATTTTGCAGATTCTATTTAAGCAGATATCAACAGCAGACATATATTGGTTAGTCTGGATACGAAACGGGTTTGGTCCTAGAGCAACCGATACAACGCGTCAGAATTAGTGCGGCGTCCCATGATGGCCGGGACTTCAATAAAGGTTGGAAGAGGCATGTAAAACAAATGTCTTATTCTACTAATTTAGACTACCCCATATATATGACTTTATTTTCTCGCTTTTTAATTTATTTATAAAATACAAGAAAATAAATCATCACTTAATAATAAAAAAAACTTTAATAATTCATTTATGACAGTATCTAAATTCGGTTGTAACAACCTCTAATTTGGCTGTGACAATCTCTAGTGAGGTTGTGCCAACCTCTAATTCGGCTGTGACAACCTCTAATTCAGCTGTGACAACCTCTAACGAGGTTGAGTCAACCTCTAATGAGGTTGTGACAACCTCTAATGAGGTTGTATCAATCGCCAATGAGGTTGTATCAATCGCCAATGAGGTTGTATCAACCGCCAATGAGGTTGTGTCAACCTCCAATGAGGTTGTGTCAACCTCTAATGATGTTGTGTCAACCACTAATGAAGTTGTGTCAACCTCTGATGAGGTTATGCCAACGTATAATTCGGTTGTGACAACCTCTTTATTCGGTTGCGGCTAATTCAGCTGTCTCAACCGAATTTTCCTGTGAGTGTACTTCTTGGCCAAAACCCATAAAAATACGGCTATTAAAAAGGCTAGACTATGACGCTAAGAAAGTGACCACAGGTACGAATGAATATGAATATCATTGAGGTCAGTTTCGAGAGCATCCTAAATATTGTAATCCAAATAATGAATTTTTTAAAATAAATCAGAATAATCTTATAGAGGCTACTATAATCACTGGAAATTATAAATCGATGGGCATGTCTGTAGGTATCATAGGAATGCGTGGAATCAGTAATTCTCATGATACCTACAGACATGCCCAGCGATTTCAAAAGATTCCAGATTCCGATTCTGTTGGCATTTGCGATGACCATTAATAAAGCGCAAGGGCAGTCGCTTAAATTTGACAAATCCGTGTTTTCACGTGTAGGTAAACCTTGCGACTAATATACATGTGCCCCAGATGGCAAAACTAGACATATTGTGTCCTAGAGCACTTGTATAAAGAGAAAAAAAATAACAAAATTGTGATTCATTAAAATTACAATTCAGGGGTAGCGAAGCGCAACGGGTACAGCTATTACGGTATAATGAGAAGCTTTTTAGACAAATCAGCACACGATCGAAATCTAAACAAATACTTCTAACAAATAGTTATTTTACATTCTCCAGGTTTATTTGCCCATTGTCAACTAAACGTGGCGGAACGCCAGCAGATATATTCATTTACTGCAAACATAATGGAAGAAAATAATTTTGTTCACCCTAGGGCATTACAAAAACTTTGTAGGCAAAACGAATTTTGCCGGGTCCAGCTATACTTATATATGTATAGATATATAGATAGCTATTGATTACAGGCGCTCCTCCTAGAAACTTCCCATTAAACAAGAATTTTCCCTCTATATGTTAGTCTAGACACAAACCAATGCAGAAGTACCCAATATAGTTGATAATACTGGGATGTAATAAAAAAATAAATGGTTTCCCATTACATCCCATGAAGGTACCGGGGACTCACTCTTCACTCACTCACTGGTTGAGACCTATAGTTGTACACTGATTACGAACGGTATTTTGAGAAGCTTTTTCATGGCTATATGCTCGATAGTGTCGCCGTCACTATGCGAGGTGACCGCCGCCGAAAGAAATTTTTTGAAGGTGGTCACAACCGGGTTCGAACCCAGGATCTCATGTACAAGTGCTGCGCACACTAACTATTGCACCACCGACGGCCACACTGGGATAAAGTTGATAAAAAAAGTAGTTTAATTTTTTTCATTTAACCCATAACTTCGTTCCAAAAAAACATCGAAAAATATCTACGCATTTCCGTTTTACGCATACTTTTGTGATGATGTGTTTTCCTATATAAAATGTGTGAATTCATTTGTGGCCATGACATCATTGAATACTTTTTGTAGGCAGGGCGAAGTCTACCGGGTCAGCTAGTAATTAATAAAAAATTAAATTTTTTTCTGGGTATCCTTCGAAAATTTAATGCACCCTTAAAAGAAAAAAACATCACCTCGAATTGAGTAGTATAAAGTTATAATTTATGGGCTGTCAAGTTTCAAGTGCCTATCAATTTTTGCTGTGAGTAAAATTGATTTAGATTCTTTTACCATGGTGCTACTACTGATCAACCGATGGAAACATTTTCTTAACGTGTTCATTAATTTCTTAGTTAGCAAGAAATATCAAGAGATTTTCCCATGATTTTTCGTTGTTTTGTATCAAATTTAACACTAGGATTTAATACTCTACTATTAATAAAATAGTGGGTTTCTCCAATTTAAAAATATAACAAGCATAAAATCAGTAAACTTTAAGAAAATACAATTTTGGAAAATATAATTTTCAACTGGGAAGTTAGCGATGAGTCAGCTGTAGTGAGTTTTTTATATTTGTCGTTGAAATTAAGGAAAATATAATGATTTTTGCTTTCCTGCCATTTGGGAGTCCGGTGTAGTTGTGGTAGGTGTAGTTGTAGTTGGGTTATGAAGAAGTCAAGATGCGAAATAGCTATACAGACAGCCTTGGTATCATTGGAACATTTTTGTGCTCGACTTTTTTGAAAATAGTATAAAATTAGCTTGAATAAATTTAGAAAATTGTAAAATACTTCATCATACATTCATTGCAGCAACGACAAACTCCTCGGGTGTACGAAATTTGCCAATGCAACAATGAAATAATCACAGCAGCAGACATATTTCATCCCTAGGATATTCACTGTAACTTCCTTGTATTCACAAAATGTAAACCCAAAACCAAAGATATTGTGGTTTGACATGAGTGCTTTATGGTGCTACTGCCACAAATTTAATACTACATTAACAACTTTTCTTACTGCAAAGGATATTTTCATTAAGTTGTTGCTTTTAATTTAATTTACTTGATGATGGATGTTATTTTCGCGCCTACTTCCTTCCATCTTTCCTTCCTTTTATACACGAATCAATTCAATTTCACGCATACTACGCAAATAATTTCAAAAGAATTTCCGTCCACGATTCGTAAAAGTCAATGTTGTATGGAACGGAATTAAGTCAATTGTGCCGGTGCTACTTGGAAGGTCACATAAATTCCAAGAAATTGTCAACAAGAGGTTTGTGTCAAGTTTTCGTTGAGCCTGTTGATTAAAATTGGGCGACTGAAAAGAGAAATAGGTATTTAAAATGTTAAATGTTTTTATTTTTACTTTTTTCTTATGGCCGTTAATAAAGAGCATTAAATGTTAATAGAATTTCAATGAAACTGTAATGTAATGGGAAACCATTTTTTTTGTGTCATTTATTGATGGAGGAAAAATTGGAAATTAAAAAAAATGCAAAAAATGTATGTAAAAATCAAAGTTTTTAAACTTTCCTTTTGAATAAATATATTTTTCCGTTACATCCCGCGAAGTCATAGGCGAGGGATTCTTCCAATCCAGACATACACCCCATATAAAGGGAAGGACTTACATTCTGTAGATGATTTCTGTCAAATTGCAGCTCTGACATTTCACAGATGTCGACTACTATTATTCCGATTATTCAAACTGCACCGGAATTCTGTAACTTTTTAACGACAAAATTCAGTATTCAATATTATAGTATTCAAACATTTAATGGAATATTGCCACAGCTTCTTCATCAAATAATTTTTATCTCAAATACGACTTTCCTGGCGACGACATCTCAGCATGCCAATGCAATAATTGTTGTTGTATCTTGGAGGCCATGATTTTCAGATATTTCTACCCATGTAAATGCACAAAAGTGTAATATTTTCTGATTTCACTACTTTATATTAAACATAACCCCAAACATAATATATATCGTGGAAAAATATATGCACTTGATGAAAATGCAATTGCCACTTTTAAATTTTCATATGAAGTTTATACAGTGACGTAAAAAAAATTTCAATGATTTTGATTTTGCAGCATAACGCTAATATAAATTGGGTCCACAGGCAACTGTATAAATCTTAATGAGTTCTCGGTCTTATGGTGATTTCATTTACAACAAATAATGTTACTCTTGTCGGAGTCAGCATTTAAAAAATTCGGTAGTCACCCAGTTGATAAGGGAATGTAGAAATATTGCATTTTCGTACAACTCTCTTATTATTTATGTCATTCAATTTGTCAAAATTAATAAGCATTATTATTTTCCCCACTAAACTACTTTATTAGACCGATTTGTATAGGAATCTTCTAGACTTTAAGCAACTCTACTTACAAACTGGTCGAAGAAGTACACATCGAAACCAAGACAAGTGGCATTATTTCGTTATCCCCGCTAAATTAATAGTGATTTTGTTTTTACCGAAGGCAGCATTTTTTTGTGCTGAGAAAAGAACATAGGAATGTTGAATTTTCTCACAGCTATCTGCTCGTTTGTGTTTCTGAAAAAAATGTTGTTTACCCCGTAAACTATTCTTTCGACCAGATTGTATGGAAGCGAACCAATATTAAGCGATCTCAAGCGACTCTCCGCCATATAAATTGGTTGGATGAGTACATACTGAAACCTCAATAATTGGTACCTAAGGGTAAAACCCGGTTTTGTTGAGAAGAGCCATTTTAAAGATTTAAATACGTGTAAATACGTGTTAAATCGTCTACTTCACTTTCATAAAATGCGCATATCTCTGGGAGGGAACACTTTTGGGGCATGGGATCGGTCTCATTCGATGCTCAGATGTTGTCCACATCAAAAAAAAAATAAAGTGAAAATTGATTTTTTTTACCCTTAGGTCCCTTTCTCTATGCGCTGTCACATATACTAATTATTCGCTCACTTTGTGTGGGAAGTGAAGGGATTTCATATATAAATAAATACCATAGATGATTCATTTGCTTAATCACCATTAACACTAGAGGGCAAAGGCTGTTTCTGTGCCGTCATCCGTGTCACCCGTTTTATCGGGCCTCGCTGAGAGAGCAGAAAATGTATAACTTTCGTGTTGAATGAAATAGGAACTTGCTTTAGAATAGGGGAAGAGCTGATCTTATCACCTATACCATTTGGTGTTGTTGTGAAAAATCAATTTGTTCCAATTAGTGGACTGTATGGTTGTAGGTCAGATTGATCTTTTTGTGGTCTGTGCAGTCTTTGGCAGAAGCGCTGAAATATTTTGGAGCTGCAATCTGTATGGGCTCTTTATTACTAAGCAAGCCGATGCAATTTCTCAGTTTGGAAGAAATTACATTAGATTTCCCTCAGAGTAGAGTATAAAAATGAATAAGAAATAAAACCAATTGAATCAGTTGAAATTCGAAGTGCACATTTTTTCACTTTTTTTTCACATATGAGCACAAAAATGCAACAAATGCAGAATAAATATTAAATTTTTTCGCAGAAAAGAAATCAGCATAATTCTTCGACATAACCTCATACAAAATGGTGGAAAATTAACTTCGTGGGAACAACTCGTAACTCGCTGAGAGGGCAGAAAATACAAAATCTTTGCACTTCGAGTTAAAGTGAATATCTAGAAAATTCTTAACTAATTTTTTTATTTTTTTTATTGATTATTAATTAAACAAACAAATACAATACAACAATAAAACATAATTCTCCAACTGGTTCTATCCTTCACCTTTTCTCGTCAGTTGGTAACACCAAAGATACAGTGGGATTCCCTGGTCTTTCGATCGGAGTTTTGATCGCCCTCTTTTCCTGCTTCCATCGGGAACATTTCGCGCTGGCTCATCTTCATCCACTCTGATATCATGGCCTAGCTAATGCAATTGGCCTAATTTTATTCGCCTAGCTATGTTCACATCAGAATACACATGATGTAGCTCTTGGTTCCAGCGACGTCCGTAATCGTCTTTCTTTCTTTTCATTCCCTTTCGATATGACCTAAGTCTCGGAGCCATATGTCAGGACAGGTAAAGTGAGAGTCTGGTATAGCTGTGTTTTTGTCCGTCGAGAGAGGGCTTTGTTCTTAAATTACTTCCTGAGCTCAAAATAGCATCTATTTGCAAGCACAATTCTCCTATTTATCTCCAGGCTGACGTTGTTGTCCTTGTTCACGCGGCTCCAAGGTAGACAAATTCATCTACCACTTCAAAATTTATTAATGAATTACATTCATGTACCACTTCAAAATCAAGTGTGGACCAAGTCGAGAGTTTTGTCTAATCGCTGACTCTATCAATTTTGTTTTGCCCTCATGAACAGCAAGACCCAGTATCGCTGATTCATTTTTGATTCTTGAAAAGACACCAGTAACCTCTCGCAAATTTCGCCCAATGATGACTATGTCGTCAGCATACGCCAGAAACATATGGCATTTCATCTTAGTGGTCTTGTTCGTATTTCCTGCAGCTCTTCTCGTTATTATCTCCATTAAGATGTTGAAGAGATTACAGGAAAGTGTATCGCCTTGTCTCAATCCCCGCTTGGTACGGAATGGTTCAGTGACGTGTTTCCCCACTTTCGCTGCTGATTTGCTGTGGGTCCGCGTCATTCTTCAGAGGCGGATCAGTTTTGCCGGAATACCACGTTTAGACATAGCATCGTACAGTTTTCCCGGTATGGGGCTATAGAAAACAGCTTGGAATCGACAAAATGATGGTATGTATCGATTTGCTTTTCGTGGGTCTTTTCCAGGATCTGGCGTAGTGTGATGATTTACTTTACTTTTTGCCATCTCTATAAGGTTTATAAACATTTTGCCCATATGCACTCTTCCAAATGAAGTGGCATTTCCTCGATCCTCTCTGTCTCTCTCAGCACTGTAGCATAATGGCACTTTTGTCTTTACGACTCAACTTTCATAGTTTATGAAGTGATGGTACCCATATGCGCGGTTATCATTTATATGGATTTTCATGTACAACCGAAAAATTTCTTCAGTAAATTCTTTAAAATGGAATGAAATGGAGAAATAATTTTTGTTTCAGTTTCTTCTTCTACTCCAGCTCCCGGACCTACTGCTGCAGCCACTACTATAGCTACTTCGTCGCCTTTTGTTGTATTTGGCAACTGTGCCATAAATCTTATTCAGTTTTCAGTTACCAGAGGTTTTGCCCCCCACTCCCATCTTTCTGCAGTCCTTGTTGTTCTGCCTTTTTCTCTTCATCTTTTCATAGAGAAGCCTTAAATCATATGGTAATACATCATATTGCAGATACATATATCTACAAAAAAGGATATAAGGAGTCTAGTGTATTCATATGTGTGGCTGTCTATCTTATACAAAATGAAAAGTGTGTAATTTAAAAGAAATTCTCTTGATTTATTTTGATACACAAGAAACTGCTAGTAAAGGGTTTATTATTGTTTTGTTGAAGAATGTATGAATCTTTATACGCACATAAATTAGGGTGCCAGTAAAATGGGAATTTTGAAATTTTTTAAACAAAAATATTAATGTGACAACAAAAAGAAAATTATATTAAATATAGTACGTGCAGTTTCTGTGAATTAAAAAACATTTCAGATTTTTTTTTGTAAGACGGTATCTTCAAGTTTCGTATTGGCATGGTTGTTCCTTGGAAAATATTAAAAAAAAAAATAAATCTCGTGGAAAAGTGAAAAATTTAATACAAAAATATCCATACGGATCCATATAGAATAATGCAAAAATACACGCTGAAAAATATCGGTCCCATCAACATATTGCAGGAAACATGTATTCTGTTTATGAATTTAAGATCTACTGCCTTTTGTTTCTTTGCTGTCTGTCTCGTTGTTGGTTTTAACGGTTTTCAAAACGCAAATCCACATTTTGGTCTCAAAAACATATATTATAGCCTATTAATTATTGTATCTCAAACATGTTATATTGAATAGCAAATACAAGGTGTTTGGGCACTAGTATAGTATATTTGCGAAATGCTACAAACACGTTATATTTGCATCCAAACATTAAAAAATACCGATTTTCAGTGTGTAGTCTTACACACTTACCTATTATACTGGGAAAAATCTCTCTTTATCCCTCTTTTATTCTGTTGTTATCGACAGAGCATAAACAGTGCAACAAAAACATAAACATATAAATTATAACATATTAATCACCGTGTCTCCAAATGTGTAATATTAAATAGCAAACACAATGTATTTGGAGACAACTTTACTATGTTTGTGACAAGCTCCAAACACAGATCATATTTGCCTCTAAACAACAAACAAGGATGAATTTTCAGGGAATATAAGGGGTGGGTTTTGAGGGTTATAGAACTTTAAATTAAAATAATGTTTAATGTTTAAATATAACTTGGACCATTTGGCCGCCCCGTCTGATGCGTACATAGCCCAATCTGGAAATCCCATTTTACACACGTTTCGCAGTATTTGCGGTCGTTTTTCGCCAATGTCGAATGTTGATTTCCAGATGATCAATTGTCCGTGGTTTTTGTCGTAGACGAGTGACTTTACATAACCGCAGAAAAAAACAAAAGTCACATGAGGTGTCAGGGGACACCCAGTTGGAACGAATTTCTTTTCGCTATACGTTGTGTACTAGTTAGTTCCAACACGCATAAGGCGCCCGTTGAAAGATACGATAATTTAAATGGATTTTTAAGAAAAGATACTTTTTGTAAATTGATAAACTTTTTTTTACGAACAATTTTTGTTTATTTATAGTTTTTTTTTTAAGTATATTTTTACGTCCGTTCTGTAAGAATAGGTATTATAGTTATATTTTCCCGAAAAGTTATTTTTTAAAGAGTGGTACTTCTTTTATTAAAAGCTACTGTTTTTTTTTAAGAAAAGGTACTATGGTATGATTTTTTAATTTTATTTATTTATCCTTTTTATTGGTACGGTTTTGTCTTTTTAGTCAAGCTCAAGACCATCTATATCTCAATAAATAGAGATATAGTTTTTTAAAAAAGAAGGTGTTTTTCAAATGCAACCTCATGGTTCCTGGCAAACCGTATAGCTATTTCAGATCTAGCCACAGATATTCATCAGCCGTTGTTTGGAATGCTGCTTTTGAAAAATTCATCAAACTAAATGCAAAAGAAAACTCATCTGAATTGAGAATGTTCCACTTTGCAATTGTTCCAAAAATCACCAGGAATCATGAGAGTGCATTTGCAAAATATCTTCTCTTTTATAAAACTATATCTCTAATTATTGAGATTTAGATGGTCTTAAGCTTGACTAGTAAAATAATAAAGTACTTAAAAAAGGCCGAAAAAGGCCTGATGAACGTAGAGCACGACGAAACAACAGGCAATAACAATTGCCAGTAAACATTGTGTTGTCTTTTAGACAACAACAAAAATCTTTTCTAATGGCTACCGATGGTTCTCTGGAGATGGAAAGAAGTGTTTTGCAAATGTTTTGTGTGTTTTGGTCGGTATTTTTTAAGGGTATGATTTTTGAAGAAAGGGTTTTTTCTAAGAAATGGGAGTTTCTTTAGAATTGGTCCGTTTTTCAAGAATATGTACATTTTTAAAAGTAGGTACTTATCTCAAGAAAAGTTATTTTGTTTCTCAAAAAAGGTACTCTTTAAAGAAAAGGTAATTTTTTAAGAAAAAGCAAGTTGTTGTAAGAAAATTACGTTTTTAAGAAAAGGTACTTATTTGAAAAAAAATACTTTTTTTAAGAAATGGTTCTTTTTGTAAGAAAATGTAATTTTTTAAAGCAAAGGTACTTCTTTAAGAGAAAGTAATTATTTTAAAAAACGTTACTTTGTTTGAGAATATGAATAGGTATTTTTTTTGAGATAATTTACTTTTTTTTGAGAAAAGGCACTTATTTAGAAAATTTTGTATTTTTAAACTTCTCTCACTTTGGCTTTTATAAATTTACTTTTTATTGGGTTCAAAACTACAATATATACTAAATATTGGTTACAGGCTCCACCTAGAAAACTTCCCATTAAACAAGAAGTTTTCCAACATATTTTAGTCTAGACACAAACCAAAGCAAAAGTACTCAATATAGTTGATAATAAATACTAGTTTGCACTAGAAAGTGCACCTCATGTGTCAACCATTCAAAGAGTGGTCAAAAAATTGGAAAAAACTGGTCGGTAATACCCAGTAAGAGTCCAGTGCATCACCGTGCCGGTCGGTCTCTTGAAAACTTTGCTGCTGTAAATGAGAGTGTCGCCGAAAACCCGAAAACATTATTTCGGTATCGTTCTCAACAACTTCAAATTTCACGAAGCACTATGCAGCGAATTTTGACAAAAGACTTCAGCCTTCATGCATAGAAAATTCAGCTTTCTCAGGAGCTCAGACCAGCAGACCATGAAAAGCGTCGGGAATTCGTTCAATGCGTAATAGAGCAAAGTGAAGTCAATGCCAATTTTTTAAAAAAATTATCTTCTTATTGTCAATTATTGTCAAATTTCGGGCTCAGAAAATCCTCAAACAATCTAGGAGAAACAAATACACCCCCAAAGAGCAAATGTCTAGTGCGGTTTTTGGTCAGGCGGTTTGGCCTTACTTTTTTGAAGATCAGGCCGAAATTGCAGTGACTGTGAATGGCATTCGTTACAGGAACATGATAACGGAGTTTTTGTAGCCTCAATTGGATGGCATGAATCTGGCAGACATGTGGTTTCAGCAAGAGAGCGCCATCTGCCACACCTGGCATGAAACAATCGATTTATTGAAGCAACGATTTAAAGAAAAAATTAGCTCCTGAATTTCTGATATCAACTGGCTACCAAGATCATACGAGTTAACGTCGTGCGATTTCTTTTGGGTTTTGTGAAATCTCGGGATTGTGATTGTGAAATCTCATGTATGATTAAAATATAAAATTCATAATTTTGGAAAAATAATTTGGAAATATGAAATCTTTCTATTTTATTATTTTATTAATATTTTGTAAAAATAATTCGGAAATATTATAATCTTTATATCTTATTATTTATTATTTTATTAATATTTATTTAGCGGACTTCAAAATTCAAGGGCTTATTGTGGACAGGCATTTTTGGTCTGTTTACATATTTTTCCCATAAAATCCATCTTTCTCATCATGGATATTTTGCGACACAATAAAAATGTGAAAAAATCTCTGCAGTCGTCGACTTCAAACAACGTTTCGGTCGGGGTTTCTTTTCAATTCCCCTAATCGTTTGATTCTGAGTGGTGTTACTTGATTTTTAGTTTTCCGAGGGAACACCCTAATATCATGTAGCCATATTTATTTGATAAAGTTGTATTCAGTTGTCACATTTTGATACTTTTAGAGAAAAAAATGTGAAATTCTTGCATTGTTATTAGTCTATTAGAATAAATACAATTTATTATGTTTTAAATTCATACATGACTAAATATTGCCTAACATTTTAGTTATGTAGTTGAGGTAAATTTAGGAAATCTTTCTTTTATAGCTTCCCAGTGAAAAATGCAGGTGAAAGCTGTCATCATTGGCGAAAGCATGCTAGATATTGATAAAGACAAAATCAATTTCTTATCGGTCTATTCTGATATCGTTGCAATATTCGCCACGGTTACAATTGACCACGTTGTTTACAAATTCGGCATTGTTTCATCGGTTTTCCGAATTCTGGATACCGTGACAGAAGATACAAAAAATTTAATCTGGTAATTATTAGGTAACCAGCTAGTTACTGCTGTTTTGATGTATATTTTGGGTTGTAAAAATAAAAACTCAAATTATTGAAGGGTATGAGGGTTGCTATTTATATTTCGGGTCCAGCAATAAAAAAAAATTACATGAAGTGTCAGGGGACACTCGGTTTGAACGGAGATCCTTTCGCTATATATTATGTACTAGTTAGTTCCATCACGCCTAAGGCGTCCGTTGAGAAATACGATAATTTAGGTGGATTTTTAAGAAATGATAAAATAAAAATTAATGGTTTCCCATTACATCCCATGAAGGAATCAGTGAGCTGTGCGCTTTCTAGTTTTATATTCACTGATTGGGACCTACAGTTTTACACCAGTTCCGAACGGTATTTTTGAGAAGCATTTTCATGGCTAAATACTCGATAGTGTCGCCATCACTATGCGAGGTGACCGCCGTCGAAAAAAATGTTAAGGTGGTCAGAGCAGGGATCGGATCCAGGATTTCAAGTACAAGAGACGCGTACACTACCCATTGCACCACCGACGGCCACTAAGAACTAAGAAAAGATACTTTTTGTAAAATGATAAACTTTTTCTAAGAATTTTTTTTTTATAGAATGTATTTGTTAAAAAAATATATATATTTTTAGGTTCTTTTTGTAAGAATATGTATTATATTTTCCCGAAAAAGTAATTTTTTCAAAGAGAGGTACTTGTTTTATTAAAAGCAAAGGTTTTTTTATGAAAAGGTACTATTTTTAAGAATAAGTACTTTTTGTTAGAAAACGGTTAAAGTATGATTTTTTTTTAAAAAGAAGTACTTTTTTTAAGAACAGGTATTTTTTTGCAAAAGTGGTACTCTTTCTAGGAAAAGGCTATTTTTTTCAGAAATTTTACTTATTTTCAGAAAGGCTGCTTATCTCAAGAAAAGAAAGGAAAACGAAAGGTATTATTTTATTTTTAAGAAAAAGTACTTTTAAAAAGATGAATTTTTGTAAGAAAAGGTTTTATAAAAGACGGTATTTTTTTGAAGAAAAGGTTTTTTTTTTCAAAAAATGGGATTTTTTTAAATTGGTAATTTTTCAAGAATAGGTACGTTTCTAAGAGTATGTACTTATCTCACGAAAAGTTATTTTGTTTCACAAAAAGGTACTCTTTCAACAAAAGGTAGTTTTTTCAGAAAAGGCACTTTGTTGTAAAAAATTCAATTTTTTGTAAGAAAATTCACTTTTTATAAAAAGGGTACTTATTTAAAAAAAAATTATTTTTTTTTAGGAAAGGTACTTTTTGTAAGAAAATTTGATCTTTTAAGCAAAGGTACTTCATTAAGATAAGGTATTTTTTTTAAAGAAAAGGTACTTTGTTTAAGAATATGAATAGGTGTTTTTTGTTTATGACAAAATTTTGTTTTTTTAAGAAAAGGCACTTATTTAAGAAAATGTTCTTTTTTAAAACTTCTTTCACTTTGGCTTTTCTAAATTTACTTTTTATTGGGTTCAAAACTACAATTACAGGCTCCACCTAGAAAACTTCCCATTAAACAAGAAATTTACCAACATATTTTAGTCTAGACACAAACCAAAGCAAAAGTACCCAATATAGTTGATAATACTAGGTTGTAGCATAATAGTGTTAAAACAAATTTGTTTAATTTTTTTTCATTTAGCCCCATCTCGCAACGTGCGATAAGGAACATCGTCCAAAAATTTTTATTCGAAGCATCAATATATGACATTAACATTTGAAAATGATTTCAGTAATATGGTCATTATGGTTGTTCATGACCAAGTGCATTCTGGAGTCCAATTTTGGGTCGCTTTTGTGGTTTAATTGTATAGTCCAGTTACTTCACGTACCCCTACAGGAAATAAACGAGAGATGTCAAATCGCACAACGTTGGAGGACAATTGAGAGGTCCATTTCTCGTAATCAACTTATCGCCAAATTTTGGTTTCAATATGACAGTCAGTATGACAGTTCGTTTGAAGGCTAACCCTTTTGTAAGTTTTGTCTAAGCACAAAAAACACCCTTTATATGGATTTTTGTGATATAACACGCATGCGGCTCCACGAAAAGTATGAATCCTTGCAAGTATACATGCAAATGTTTGCATTTAAGTACACGCTGAAGAATCTGTCTTTGTTGTTGCTTGGATGTAAATATAATGCGTGTTTGCAGCTTGTCGCAAATATGGTATACTTGTGTCCAAACACGGTGTGTTTGCTATGAAATATTACATGTGGGGGCCACAATGACACATATGTTACAATATATGTGTTTGTGACACAACTATATCTTTGTTTGTGATACAAATACAGCTGTGTTTGCTGCACTGTTTATTCTCTGTTGAGTGTATGAGAACAGCCACTGGATTTTTGTACTATTCTTTCAATCAGTGATTCATAAATTTCCTGAATGCGTATGGAAATTGGAGATGAAGTGTTTGTTGTTTGGATGCAAATATAAGGTGTGAGGAGCTAGTTGCAAATATAGTACACTTTTGTCCAAACGCATCGTAAGGTACATAAAAGAGGTACAACGAGAGATTATTCACAGTCTATCTTGTATGTGTGTAACTGTGTTTTTGCATTATTCTTTCAGTCAGTAACTCATCAATATTCCTGAATGTGTGTGTAAATTGCAGATAGGGTGCGTGTTTCTGAGTTTGACGGATGTATGGCGTTTTAGATTCATGAATTTTGTCATCAATGGTTCATCGGACAGAGGATACCAAGATCAAAAATTAATGTGGTTTTTGTGATTTGACGCACCAGTTAGCAGTTACCTCGCATAGTGATGGTGATACTATCGAGTACTGAGCCATGAACAAATTTCTCAAAATTCCGGTCGGAATCGGTGTGAAACTGTAGGTCTCAATCAGTGAGTGTAAAAACTAGAAAGCGCAAAGCTCGCTGATTATGAGAAGCTCTCCCTAATGCATTCATGGGAGGTAATAGCAGTTACGAGCACTTTTATATTTATACCGGTGATCACGAATTAACGTCTTTTTTACGATTAGGCGCACCGTTTATGAGTTATGAGCACTTTTATATTTTAACTGCTTATCAAGAATTAATGTCCTTTTTGCGATTAGATGTAGCGCTTATAAGTTTCGAACAATTTTATATTTATTTATCGTTGATCACGAATTAACGTATTTTTTTGCGATTAAATGCGACGTTTAGGAGATACGAGCACCTTGGTCGGATAAATAAGAATGCTGCGAAAAATTTTGTATTAGTAGAAAATATTTGTGATCGGTGAAAAATAGAATTAACAGAATCTCTGACAGTTAAATGTTTTGTGAAGTTGCTTTGGTTTTTGCGTGTGTTTCGTATATATGTGTCGTAACAAAGTGTGAACCGATTTTTGAGGAAAGAATCTGAAAAGAGCTGCACCAAAAAAAAGACCCGTGTCTCCCAGTTTTACCCAAAGTCATGGACTTTTTTATGGGCCCCAAAGGTTTGGGACTTCGGTGTCATTTTTGCAAAAAATTATAATTTTGTCAGGCTCATATCTTGCAATTCGTTCGGAATTTTGATTTATTCTCTGAGGGAAGGCTATTGCTCTTATCATAAAGAACAATAATTTTGAACATATAAGATCAAAAAAATTGCATCTTCAAGGTAAAATTGGCAAAAAACTTAAAAAAATGTAATTTTTTACCTTTTCCCCTGTTTTCCCACTTTTTTGCAAAAATGACATCGAGGCTCCAAATCTTTGGGGCCCATTAAAAAGTCCATGACTTTGGGCGTATGACGTAGTGGTGTCCGTATATGGTTATATTTCCATCACTTAAAAAATTACACACAGTGAAATTAAAAAATTGTCGGGAAATTTTTCACGCTACCTAAGCGCTACCTAAACGGTGTTAAGAATCATTCCTAGGAAATTCATATATTCTAGAAAGTTGTTTATTGAGATTTCTGTGGTTGATTGTTTCCTTGAATTTTGAACGGTTTGCTACCTATGGACCTGAACAGGGGGAAAAAAAGCACAGTATATGGAGGTTTGGGAGGAAACCCCCGAATGATTCCACGTAAGTATTTGAATGTTTGGGATGGGATGAAGAACGCATATGTTTCCACGTAAAAGAATACATGTTGGCCAGCAAACATGCTAATGTTTGCATTTAAATACAAGTGAGTTTGGTACTTGTAAACATATGAATGTGCGGAGTGTGTTCCAAATATATACATGGTTCCCGCAAAATATGTTTGGGAGAATCTGTTACACGGGACGATATTTTTGCCAATATTATATTAATGTCAATCTATGTATATATGTATATATGCTAATAATATTGCCAATATACTTGGTTCCTGCAGAATATATTTGAAAGAATATGTTACAGACAAATTATTTTCAGCATGTATGATATGCCAAGGAACCCCTACTTTGTGATCCAAGGAAAAACATTCGAATTGTATTCGAAAGTTTTCGATTTGGTTAATAAATTAAGAAAATATAGGTTATAATAACATCGTTGTTCGATGGTAATCAACAATTTTTCTGTGTCTCTGCCCCAGACTCAGACCATTCAACATGTAGTTAGTTTGATCTTAAAAAAATTAATTTTTTTAATTTATTTTGGATTCTTCGAAACATATTTACTCAAATAACTTGTAATACTCTTGATTTTATTCTCTTGAAATTTGTCAGTTCGTTATTGTATAATTTTAATTAAACTTCTAAGCCAATTGTGTACTTTAGTCAGTTTGCATATTTATTTGTATTATCATAGGCAATTTTCGAAACATCAATTTATTAGTATTCTATAAGGGGAAACAATCACATACATACCTGACATTTTCATTTCGTTTTTTTTTTTCTTGAACGATTTGCATATGACAACGAATCACCCGGCATCAATTGGAAATATCAAGTATAGGCAACAGACGCCTTACTTTTTGTTTATAGCAAATTGTTGTTAAATATTCAACAAAATTGCTTCAAAAAACTTAAAAACAAAAATTGTTGCTTTATCAAAACTTTTTTGTTTATTAAAGTTATGGGAAATTTGCCCAAAGAGAAATACAAATAAATACAAATACGTTTTTATTATATCAACAGGAATTTATTTGGTTGCCTAACAAGTGGCCATTCATTCATCGTCGTGATATGTATTTGATTCAACAAAAACACCAACAGCAACCACAACATCAATAGGGTGAATATCACAAAATCACAGATTCTTTTCGAATACAAAAAACTTTTAATGAATTTTTCTTGGAAGTTGATTGCTATTTTATTTTTGGTTGCCATCGGTGTAGTTGGGTGGAAGTAGACCCTTTCACTTGAATTACTAGTGAACACACCTATAAGGCAGAGGTTCCTTATTGTATAGCATAATTATAGAGGTAACACAGTTTTGAAAATTTTAGATAGGTTTTCAGAAAATGGCTTTGTATAATTTTCTGTTATTTTATTAGGCAATTTATAAACCTCCTAAGGTAAAATTCTTAATGGTTTAGAAGTAAACACTATTATCAAATTCTAAGGTATAGAATACATGTTTCAAAAAATATATTTTTTTACATTCCAGAAATCTAAATCAAAACATGATAAAAACATTAAACTCTTAGCTTCCCATTGCAACTTATGCAGGTATTGGGATCTAACAACTTCACGCAGAAAAATAACGGCCCCAGCAACATATTGCAGGAAATATGCATATGTTTGCAAGTCTGGCATTCGTAAATTGATGATTTGCTGCCTTTTTGTTTTTTATGGCCTGTTAAGTTTTTGTTTTCAGCACTTTTCAACGGACAAAAACGCATTTGGGTCACAAAAACACATATTATAACACATTAAGCATTGTGTCTCAAACATGTAATATTGAATAACAAACACAATGTGTTTGAACACAAGTATACTATATTGGCGACAAACTGCAAACACGTTATATTTGCATTGAAACAACAAAACAATACAGATTTTTCAGGGTGTACTAAGATGTGTGCTGTCACTGATCGGACCTACATTGTCACAATGAGCAAAAACTATAAGTCTTGGATCACGCTGGGAAATTTTGCCGAAGAGCCCAATCAATTTAGATGCACTCGATTTCTCCAAAATTGCAATATAGATTACAGATTCACACCCGAAAACAAAAATCTAACCCGGTAGTATTAAAACATTTTCTTGGGCAGCTGATATTGAATTCGAAGTCAGATTAGCGTCATCCTAGTCCACTGTCAAAACTTCAGAATAGCGGATCCAAATATGGCGGCAAAAAATTCTAAAACTGAAGCGATCTGTTTAGAAATTTGTACGCACGGTCACGGAATCTCTTTCGTTGCTATCAAATCTGAAACCCAAAAATGGTGAATTCAATAGGGAAATAATACTTGGTGCACCAATATGAAAAACATGGTTGTCAGTAGTACGAGATTCCATCCAACACAAAGACATCTACAACGCCACTTCGATAACCCCTGAGCAGCAGACGAAATCCCAGATTGATCACCTGGTAATTGATAAAAGGCATTCTATCAGTGAAATGGTCGTACGTGTAATTCAAGGAGCTAATATCGATACAGATCATTACCAGATTGCAGCAAAGGTTCCTCCAATGTTAAGCAGAGTGGAAGTCATATAGATTGCTGGACATCGGAACGCTGCAATTACCAGCGATAGACACGGCATATGCAGCAGAGAAGCTTACTCAGATACTGGCACAGAACGCACCTCTGCATGGCCCTGAAACGCAGTGGAAGTAGATTAAAAAAAAAATTGTTTCCCATTACATCCGATGAAGGAATCGGAGAGACCTTCTCACAACCATGGCGCTGAGCGGTTTTTTGTTTTATACTCCACAGTTTTTACACCGATTCCGACAGGTATTCTGAGAAGCCTTTTCATACCTAAATACTCGATAGTGTCGCCATCACTATGGGAGGTGACCGCCGCCGAAAGAAATGAAAGGTGGTAAGATCAGGGATCGAACCCAGGATATAATGTACAAAAGGTGCGCTCTCTAACCATTGCACCACCGACGGCCACGATGGAAGTACATTTCTCACACTATGGAAACTTTTTCAGAGATCGTACTTGGTTATAAAAAGTCGCTAAAGACAAACTATGGTACAATGAATAGTGTTGCATAGCAAGAATGAAAAGATCGCTGCACGTATGGTAACCCTTCAGGCCGTTGCAGTGCGAACAAACCCGTTTAGGAAGAAAAGCAGTTGTGAAGAAAGCGCGAGAGTGCAAAAATTGAATCTTACAGAAGGAAGAATGAGGCCTGTAAATTCTACCGAAAAGTACCAAGTCAAACCAACGGAAATGTGGAGATAAGGACGGGAATCTTCAGAAAATTTAACCTTACGGAAAGAAGACCAAGGCCCGTAAATTCTACGGAAAAGTACAATCTCAAACCTTACGAAAATGGATCAAGGCCTCCTTTTGTGGGATATGGACGGCAATCTTGTCGCAGATGTGCATGATATGTTAGGAATATGGAGAGATCAATTCTCCCAGTAGACTTCAATATAGATGAGGGTGTTGAGCACATACAGGACGATGATGTCGACTGCCCTCTCCCAGCCAAATCGAAGTTAGAACTGCAATTTACCGGCTACCGAATAACAAGGCCGCTGGTGCTCATGGACTGCCGGCTGAGCTGTTTATTGCTGGCGGATGTGAGTTGTAAAGGTGCATGCATCAGCTCGTATGCAAAATCTGGCCAGACGAACGCATGTCCGACGATTGGAGTCTTAGCATACTGTGTCCTATTTTCAAAAACGTGACCCGAGTAAATGTACAAAATATCGTGGAATAAGTCTTTAATTCATCGCATACAAAGTCTTCTCGAGCGTAATGTGTGAAAGCTAAAGCCGTTTGTTGCAGACCTGATCGGACCTTATTAGTGTTGCTTTTGGCCTGGAAAGTCGACTATCGTCCAGATATTAACATTACGAAACACCCTAGAGTAAATGCACCAAAAACAAATCGACACTTAGCACCTCTTTGTAGATTATAAGGCTGATTTCGTTATCGCGATACGGGGAAAACTGTACCTGCTAAGCTGACAGAATGACACTGGCCTATACGAAATCCTCATTATATATTGTTAATGATCTCACCGAATTACACCCTATCATGTGGTCTCTTCAGCATATTATTTGAGATTATCGATAGAAATGCTTCAATCAACACGAATAAAACTATCAACAGCAAAAGTTCCATGCTGCTCGGGTATGCTGATTATTTTGACATCATTGGGCGAAATCTGCGAGAAGTTACTGCAGTATTTTGCGAGAATTGAGAATTAGTCAGCCAAAAGTGGGGTTGACAGTAAACGAGGAAATTCATTGTTTCGACAAGCAAAAGTAGTGGATGACTTTATTTACCTCGGATCTGTCGTGAACAGAAGCAATAACTTTAGCCTACAAATCAAATTCGTTTCGACTGAAATTGTTTTTTGGTTTTGAGAGTATTTGGTTCGTTCTGAAAAAAATATAAAAAATGTATGTTACATTTGTATTTCATTTCATACAAGACGCATGTTGTGGCCAGATTCACCCAGTCTATGTGTCTGACCACTTGTTGGCTTCCTTTTATTTAAGTTTGTTTGCATGAACGTTACATTAACAAAAATGTCTAAATCATAGATGTTGGACGAATTACATTACCTCACTAGTAAAGCAGCAGTGAAAGAAACAAAATCTTAACAAAAACAAATGTTCTAATTAAATTGTTTACTCAAATGAATTAATAAATACACATTTGATTGATGTTACAAAATACACATATGTATATATCAGCTGGTATACAATTTTTTTACCCATTCACTTGCACGTGCGTAATTAATTAGAAAGGTTGGGGAAAGAAATCTTAACCAAAAATGAAGTTATAAAACTGTGTGAAGGCTAAAGGGATGATATAAGAAGACGGTCAATAGGTGGAAACATGTACGACTTTCAGTTTAGTTTGTATACACGATGAAGATTAATACTTTTGCGATTATCCTTAGGCCAATTATTTTCCTAATACTGCTAATTAGTAATTAGTTTGAGTATATACATAATTGGTTTGATTATATACATACATATTTTTGTAATTCAGGTAATGAGTAATAAGCGAAAACATACTCAGTAGATTCAATAAACTGCAGATATTCGAAGTAACTCAATAATATACATATAAGTATATATCGTATTAGGGTGGCAATGAAAAATCGACTTCTGATTTTTGGTAAATACCATGCTGATTATTATGCCATTGGGTCTAAAACTAACGTGGTGAAAATTTGAGCCCAATCGGATAACTCTAAGCCGGTCCGACTTCTGGTTAAAGTTTTCGGGTTTTGGTATTTTGGGTGTAAATTTGTATACGCTAGACAATTTTCATTTCTTAGTTTATTTGAACAAAAATTGCACATTGATTTAGTTTGACCTAAATATAAGCTGAATAAAGCTTGAGTAAAATCCGACCACTCTAAGGGTTCCAATTTTTAATTTGAAAAAATTTGCAATTTTTAACAAAAATTAAAATTTGGGTTTTTCGGTATTTTTCTACCAAAAATTGTATCTAAATGAAAAAAATATTTAACTTGGATTCCAATACCTGCTAGCAGAAGTCTATACGCTTCCAAAAAACTATTACACGATATATTCATACAACGGTTTCATGGTGTTATCGTGCGGCAAAGTAGGCTATGTCGAGGAAAATCGGAAAGATGGCCCTAGAAGGGTACCACATTATACAAATTTCAAATTATAAGTTAGAAACATAAGCTATGTGCTCAAACCAATTCCAACCAATTTTAATTGCGGGTGTTAAACCGGGGTTTTTGAACTCGGTTTTTTGAACCCGGTTTTTAAAAACCGGTTTTTGTAACCAACTGTCACATCAGATTTAATAGAATCGGTTTGAGCGAATAGCTTATGGTTCTAACTTATAATTTGAAATTTTTATAATGTGGTACCCTTCTAAGGCCATCTTGGCGATTTTCCTCGAGATAGCCTACTTTGCCGCACGATAACACCATGAAACCGTTGTATAAATATATCGTATTATAGCTTTTTGGAAGCTTATAGACTTCTGCTAGAAGGTATTGCAATGCAAGTTAAATATTTTTTTCATTTAGATACAATTTTTGGAAAAAAACCGAAAAACCCAAATTTTAATTTTGTTAAAGATTTAAAATTTTTTCAAATTAAAAATTAGAATCCTTAGAGTGGTCTGATTTTACTCAAACTTTATCCAATTTATACTCAGGTTAAACTAAATCAGTGTGCCAATTTTGTTTTCAAATGCACCGAGGAGTGAAGATTTGCTAGTGTATACAAATTTTCACCCAAAATGCCAAAATCCGAAAACTTTGACTAAAATACGACACGGCTTAGAGTTGTCCGATTCGGCTCAAATTATCACCAAGTTAGTTTTAGACCTTAGGGAACAAGAATCAGCCTGGGGTTTATTAAAAATCCGAAGTTGTTTTTTGCATTGCCACCCTTATATATATATATTGTTATATACTCCATTGACTGTGGAGGTTTTTGTGCTATTGAAGAAACAAATAGCCTTCGAGTAAATTAAAGTAAATCCATAATTGCCCCAAATCCAACCATTAGCTTCGTTATCTTTACAATACAACAGATTATGAAAAACATATTGATTCGTGCCACTTCCAGACATTTTATGCGCTCAGACATGTGATCTATTTTGTGTTACTCTTCGACTAATCCGCTAAAACGGTGCGACAACAATAAGTCTTTTGCTACAATTCCATCATTCAAGGACTACAACTTAATATGATCCAAAAAGAAAACATTTTTTTTAGTTCCATTTTCGACTCGAATACGATACAATTCCCCGCGTACACTTATAATAATGAATGTGGTGGATGTTGAAATGGAACAACAAAATAAAAGGGGATTTGCATAAAATGTAAATTTCAACGCACCAAAAACACAACCGTAAAAACGATGGGCTAACACTCATCCCAACGCGAATATTTTGTATAAATTTGCAAAAAGTTAAAATGATGACATCTCAAGAATTCATTAAAGACAGCGGAGAGAGCTATGAGATCACAAATATCGTTAAATTTGCAAATAATAAATATTTATAGATTATTTTAACTTAAAATGTTGTGTAAATACATACACATGCAAGGATATTCCGAAAGTACCACAATGCGCATAAGTGATGAGAATACAGACACGCATAATACATATTGCGTATACGCTTGTGGTGTGTGTTTGCGAAGAAACACGTACAACGAGACGTATGAGTGTTATAAGATTTTATGTATTTGGAGCAAATGAGTGCGTGTGTGCAGGATTTTAAGCTGATTCAGCAAATCAAAACATTCGAAAAAATTCCAATAACCATGATGTGCGTTTGAGTTTGTATTTCTAAAGGGTTTAATGCAGGGGTGGGTAATTGTGTTATGTTACCTTAAGCGCTCGTTGGTTGTGGCATAATATTCAGATGTGCAAATAAGAAGGTTTCTTGTTAGACGCATAAAATGATAAAATAAAAGTAATAGGATTCACAATGTTACATAAATACAATTGTTGTGAGGGATAGCATATTTGTAACGGTATTTCTTTTTAAATATAAATGACAAATAAAGGCAACGGCTGCCTTGAGTATTTTTATCATAGCAATAGGTACTTAAATACAGTTTCATATTATTCTATATTTAATTGTAGTTTTTATTTCTTTACATCATTTCTATATAAAGGGTGACTCAGAAAGATTACACTTTTTTAAATATAGTGTCACTTATTTCTTGTACAAGTGGCAACACTGAAATTTGGCAGCTGTTACATACACTCCAGTTCACTTATTTAAAGGCATTAAAATTGCCATATTCAGCAGCCTGTATCGCTTACAATTTGTAACCGGTTGCAGAGTTTTAAAATGGAATTGGAAGCTAGATATCTTGAGATTAAAAAAAAATTATGACGATAGTGGTTTCTTAACTAAAGAACTGCCTTTATTCAAGTGAACCAAAATAATAGCACATTTTTGGACTTTGTTTTTATAAATTGCTCAAAAATAGTTCTGTAGTTAAGAACCCACTATTGTCATGACTTTTTTTATATCTCAAGATGTCTACTTTCCATTTCCATTTGAAAATACTGCAAGCGGTTACAAATTACAGAAGATACAAGCTGCCGAATATGAAATTTTTTTGCCTTTAAATAGTTTCACTTATGTTTATTCCGATTTTTGAAAATTCCGATTATTCCGATTATTGAAAATTTTGCACTTTACGAAAGAACTCATGCTGAGACCGCTCGCAAACTTCAAAGAAGTTTCAGTCGAGAAAGTGCACCGAATGTGGCGTCACCCTGTGCGTCAACGTACCGATTGGTCTCTTGAAAACATTGCTACTGTAAGCGATAGTGTCGCCGTATACCAGAAAACATCATTTTGGCATCGTTCTCAACAACTTCAAATTTCATGAAGCACTACTCAGCGAATTTTGGCAAAAGACCTCCACCTTCCTGCATAGAAAATTCAGCTTACTCAGGAGCTCCAACCAGCCGACCATAGAAAGCGCCAGCAATTTGTTCAATGGATAGTGGAGCAAACTGAAGTCAATGCTAATTTTTCAAAAAGTCATTTTCTTCGGTTAAGCGCATTTCCATCTGAACGGCTTCGTGAATACAAAAAATTGTCGAATTTGGGGCTTGTGCGGATTTTGGTCAAGCGGCGTGATTCGGCGATACTTTTTCGAAGATGAGGCCGAAATTGCACTGACGATGAACGGCATTCGTTACAGGAACATGACAGTGGAGTTCTTGAGGCCTCAACTGGACGGTATGGACCTGGACGATATGTGGTTGCAACAAGACGGCGTCACCTGCCACACTGCGTGTGAAACAATCGAGTTATTGCAGCAACGATTTCCAGGATAAATTATGTTTTGAAATTCTGATGTCAACTGGCCAGGAAGATGATGCGATTTAACGCCGTGCGATTTCTTTCTTTGGGGTTTTGTGAAATCTCGGGTCTATGCGAATAAACCTGAGACAATTCTTGAGCTCAAATCTGAGATCCAAAGCATCATCGGTGAGAAATAGCCACATCTCTGTGAAAATGTCATGGAAAATTGCATGAAGAGAGAAATGGCCTGTCCTCAGAGCCGAGGGGGCTAGTTGACGGGTATTTTATTCCATAGTTAATCGGAACAAGTCTTCTTTACAATCTAGTAAAAAAAATATTACAACTATCTCAAAAAATGTGTGTCTTCATTTTTAAATGAAAAGGTGCATTCTTACTGAAACACCCTCTATTTCGGTGCTATAGGAATTTATATTTACTTGAGTGTAACTGTGAACATCTTCCTGGTTTTTTTAAATACTCTTCGGTCAATTAAATAAGTACACACCGAGTTAAAGTTGACACTTTCACCCTTCTTTGGGTGGTTTAGTTCTCTTGATCATTTGGCACCCTCTACCATTTGGCAACCCTTTTCCGTTCAGGATATGTGACTTTCCTTGGAGGTGGAAAGTTTCTGATAGTCATGCAATTGGGAGTGGTCAGAAATGATTCCTTCATTGGGCAGTCCAAGCAGCTCACTACTTCTACGCAGTATGTTCTGGGCAAAGGCTTTATCGGAAACCTCCGTTAGCTAGCTAAAGTGAGAAGGAGAAACAAATGAAACAAGCCTGATTGGTAGTGCGATCACTGATACATTTCAGGATTATTAGGTGACACTGACTCTGAAGCTCTTCGAAGTAGTGGACATATTCTTTTGTCTTTTGGAAGCGGATGACCCAGCACCTCTGGCCAACGGCGGTTCAAAATTGAGGAAACCAGAATCCGGGCACATTGCATTCGGGTCATCATCTGATCCATAATGGACGGCTGAAACATGATCATCCTGGCAGTAGGTAAAATTCAAACCATGGTGGGCTGCGTTTGGCTCCCGCCACCCTTGGATAGGCAAACAAAAATATAATGGACGAGGAAAACCCCTAACTGCTGACAACCCCCGAAAATTTTACGAGGACCACGATTTGGGGATATGTACCTGGAATGTGCGAATGCTATACAGGGCGGGTGTCACTTTCCAACTGGTGGATTTTCTCCGAAAATACAAAGCTGACATCACAGCTATCCAGGAAATGTGATGGACAGGATATGGTTGCACCAGAATGAAAAACTGCGATATTTACTACAGGTGCCACTATCGAAACCAAAAATTTGGGTGCGGTTTTATAGTTGGCAAGAGACTGCGACACCTAGTTTCTAGGTTCAACCCTATAAGAACCAGATTGATCACTTGGTAATACTCGTAGTTGGCAGACACCCTTCAAGTGTAATGAATATACGTGTGATTCGAGGTGTCAATATCGATTCGGATCATTACCTGGTGGCTGCGACTGTTCGCACAAGAAGCTGCAAATACCGAATATATCAAAGTTCTATCAGCAAAAGATCACTCTCCTGCTAAAACAGAATACCGACCCTCCCACGGACCCAGAAGCGCAGTGGAGGCACATCTCCCATTCTCTGGAAACCCCTGCAAGGACCGAACTTGGCTATCAAAAACCGCAGAGGTATGAGCCATGGTACGACGAAGAATGTCGCATTACAGCTGATGAAAAAGACGCTGCACGTTTAGCAACAAAAGAGTCAGTTGCAACGCGTCCTGCTGGTGAGCGGTACAAGAGGCTGAGAAGGTAGGAAAGCCAACTATTTAGGCGAAAAAAATGGCAGTGGGAGCAGAGCGAGAGAGAGTGAAAAGACCGAATATTCGAAAATTTTTTCAGAGGGTAAGAAAATCAGATAACGGTCTGAATGAAGGGCTGCCCACCAGCAAGGACGAGAATAGGAATCTGGTGACAGATAAGCAGTGTGTTTTTAAAATGTGGTGAGACTACTTTTCAGAATTACTCCTCAGGAGGCAATGATTGTGGAATACACGGAAGATTGCCTCTCCTCCAGCCAGGGCGAAATTACAGAGGAAATCAGCCGGCTTATGAATAATAAAGCTACTGGTGTGGATGAGCTACCCGCTGAGGGGTTTAAGACCGCTGGCGAAATAATGTTATTCCACTTGTATCAACGGTATATGGTTGGGGGAATCTATACCTGACGATTGGAGTCTCAGTGTATTGTGCCCTGTATTCAAATAGGGTGATCCGTGTGTCTGTTTCAACTATCGCGGTATCAGCCTTTTATCCATCGCATATACGGTCTTGTCGAGCGTATAATATGAAAGACTAAAGCTAATTGTAGAAAACCTGATTGGACCTTATCGGTGAGGTTTTAGATCAGGGAAGTCCACGACTGACCAAATATTCATAAACACAATTAGAGGTTTCCCATTACATCCCATGAATGAATTGGAGAGGGCTACTCACAATCAGTGAGCTGTGCGCTTTCTAGTTTTATAACTTTACTGATAAAGGTATTCTGAGAAGCTTTTTCATGGCTAAATACTGGATGGTGTCGCCGCCACTATGCGAGGTGACCGCCGTCGAAAGAAATTTAAGGTGGTCAGAGCAGGGATCGAACTCATGATCTCATGCACAAGAGGCGCGCACACTAACCATTGCACCACCGACGACCACATACAGCAAATATTCATGCTATGACAGATCCAAGAATATCAGTACGGTATTTTTGTCGATTACAATGCTGCTTTCGATAGCCCCAAACGGGGACAATTCTACGAAGCTATATCTAAACTTGGGATTCCGGAAAAACTGCACCGCTTCTGTAGAATGACGCTGACCCACAGCAGATCAGTAGTGAATTTGGGGAAATACTTCATCGAACAATTCAGCACCAACTGAGGACTGAGATAAATCTAGGCGCTTTCGTGCAATCTCTTCAACATCGTAATGGAGATAATAATCAGAAAGGCTGCAGTACATTTGAACAAGACCATCAACACGAAAAGCCACATGTTGCTGGCGTAAGCTGACGACATAGAGATCATTGGGCGAAATTTACGAGAGTTTACTGCAGTAGTTTCAAGAATAGAAATAGAATCAGCGAGGATTTTGTATTGCTGTTAATGAGTTCAAGAACTGATGGCAAAACTGATGGTGTCAACGACTATACAAACCCCTCGACTTGATCCTCACTTGAAGGTTGACAACCGATTTAATTTTGAAGTTGTAGATGCATTTGTCTACCTTGTATCCCACGTAAACAAGGACAACAACGTCAGCCTGGAGATAAATAGGAGAATTGTGGGTGCAAATAGATGGGCTCAGAAAGCAATTTAAGAACAAAGCTTTCTCTCGACAGACAAAAGTGCATCTATGCCAGACTCTTATTTTACCTGTACTGGCGTAGGGCTCCAAAACTTTGGTCATTTTGCGTATGAGTAGTCGACAAAGAAATTCTCCGTAAAATATATGGTCCTGTTAAAGAAATCGGCGAGTACCGACGTGTAACCAAGAGTTATATAATTTTGTATTCTGATGTAGAGATAGCTAGGCGAATCGAGTTGACTATGCCATGTTATCAGAATGAATGCAGTTGAGACAGCACAAAAGGTTTTCGATAACGTGTACGATGTGAGCAGGAACATAGGATGACCAAGAATCCGCTGAAAAGACCAGGTCGAAGATTCCATCCGTATCCTTGGTGAAGGATAGCACCAGTGGGTGAAATATTTTAAAATTTGTTTAATTTTTTTATTTGTTGGTTTAATTAATATGTGTAACGCATCTGACCTTATGAGGTTGTAAAATAGCCATTAAAAGAAGATGGACAAGAAATAGAAATTGTTGAATTGAATTGAATTAGTATATATTAGGGTGGGTAAAAAAAAATTGCTGCTGTCACCACCTAAAAATGAAGGTCAGAGTGTTTAATGACTTTGTGCAAAATATTGTGATTCTGGGTTCAGCAAATTGTGAGCTATTTTGCTTTAAAAACACCCCTAATTATCGGGTTTTTTGAGCGTAACTTTTAAGATGTTGCAGATATGTGGAAAATTTATTATGGGTACGTAGACCTTTAGGAGTTCTTGCATTGCACATATTGTTTTTATTTGTATTTTTGATTGAGTTGTAGAAGTTTAAATGCCGTTTTTTAGTAGATTTTCGTGGAGTCCTAAGAAAAAATCAAAATAACTCCGTCATTTTGACTTTAAATGGTCGTAATATTTGCATTTCTGTAAAACAACTTTGAAGCTTTCAGGTCTATAAAACAGTTTAATATTGTATGTGAATGCATTAAATGTTTCAATAAAATCGGAAAAATAAGAGAAATACAATGGTTTGGTAGTTTAATTGATTATGTTTCTTTAAAAACCACAATATTTACAAAAAATTTAAAGAAAAAAAAATTATTGAAACATTTATTGCATTCACATTCAATATTAAACTGTTTTATAGACCTGAAAGCTTCAAAGTTGTTTTACAAAAATGCATTTCTTTTCAGATATACATAATTTATATATAATTTTAAAGGTATTAAATAGCGCTTTTTACAGCGGGTAAAAACTTGCAACATTTTTTGCGATCAATGTAGTTGTAAATGATAACTTTCGAAAAATTTTGAAATACTACCGACAAAAATAAAAATAAGCTGTATGATTTAACGATATGTTCCAAAGAATCATACCGAGCTACAAACCTGAGCTTACAACCTTCACAATGACATCTTCAGTGTTAATATACGAGTAAAAATGACGGAGTTATTTTGAGTTTTTCTTAGGACTCCTCGAAAATCCACTAAAAAACGGCATTTAAACTTCTACAACTCAATCAACTTCTAAAATACAACTAAAAACAATATGTACAATGCAAGAACTCATAAAGGTCTACGTACCCATAATAAATTTTCCAAATATCTGCAACATCTTAAAAGTTACACCCAAAAAACCTGATAATTAGAGGGGTGTTTAAAGCAAAATAGCTCACAATTTGCTGAACCCAGAATCGCAATATTTTGCAAATAGTCATTAAACAGTCTGGACTTCATTTTTAGGTGATGACCTAAAAGTGTTTTTTTTTGTATGGGATTTTACCCACCCTGGTATGTACATATACATACAAATAAAGACGTCAAATTATGAAAACAATAAATATAGAAAAATAAAATATTCTCCTAGCATAGTCGAATTTCACATTCCGTTCGTGGAAATAACATATATTTTTTTATGCATATTTCTGTGGTGTTCACGTGGAACAATTGAATTTCAGATGTGATTTCTTTTGTCTTCACAATCAAGTAGTTGTCAGACATGAAAAGATGAATTCAATTTTATAATATTTTTGCGCCCTACTGCTTTGACAACTGCAAGTTCAATACCAAATGCAGTTGCATCGCTATGGTGAAAATGTAACCATCATGTAGCTCAGAAATGTGCAGTTATTTTTTTCCAATTGCCCATTATTGTCCGCTTGCTGATCAAAAATGGAAGCATCTGAAGTGTTTGATATCATGGAATTATTAACAAATAATAATTCTCTTCGGAACGCGTAAAAAAGTTTAATGTATGTAAGTCATATGATCCAGACAATAAAACGAAAGCCAAATATTGGAACTTCAACTGATCCTGGACAGCCCAGAAAGATTGCGGCACTAAAAACGTTAAATATTGACGCCAGTGAGAAGAAAATAAAACCATTTTTATCACAATATAATATAAAGCTTCGTAAAGAATTCGCCCTAGACTGAGGCTGATTGGTAGAAGTTAAAGTATTAAATTCGATTCGTTTTCAATAACAAAACTGCAATTCTGGCTATATACCACATCGGGAGATGAATCGCTCGATCATCCGCTTAACACACACTTTCTAGGAAACTGGTCCGAACCCATAAGATCGGACTCACCGAACAACCACGTCATCTCGCAGGTTACGGGAAATATCGTGACAAAAGAAACACTACACTGGACAATAGGAAGTTGTAAGCCTTACTTACAAAGCACCTGGCTTCAGAAACTTTATATGTGCTGTATCAAGCTGTGCTAGATTTCCGTTAGATTGAGATAACCCAAATTCCGAAATCAGCGTAAATTAGTCCAAAAGTTTTTAGACCAACCAGTCACTCATATTTGGCACTGAAGGCATTGGAGATGATGATGCTTTAGATGATCATAGTAATTCATGCATTTGTCGATATAGAAGGTGCCTTTAACAACGCCTTTCCGAGGTCGATAAAATTGGCACTTAACGTTGGCTAGAAATTATTAATTTCATAAATCGATTGCTCACGCAAAGGCTATACCACGTCTTGGCGGCGTATAACCTCATCCGTCGAATAAAAGGACACCTCAGGCGGAATTCGTATTGCCATTACTCTGGAATCTAGCATTGTATAGTGTTGTGCTAGAGTTGGAGTGACCAGATAGCACAGTTGTACAATTTACCTACGACCTGGAAATTGCTGTGCAAGACAAACGAGAGCTTAAAACAACAGACCATGGAAAGCGCCGGCAATTCGTTCAATGACCAAAGTGAAATCAATACCAAGTTTTCAAAAAAAAAAGTCATCTTGTTCGATGAAGCGTATTTCCATCTGAATGGCTTCGTGAATACACAGAATTGTCGAACTTGGGGCTCAGAAAATCCTCATGCAATTCATGAGACATAAATGCACTCATAACGAGCAACTATCTGGTGCGGATTTTGGGCACGCGCCGTGATTGGGCCTTACTTTTTTGAATATGAGCCTAAAATTGCAGTGACTTTGAACAATATTCATTACATGGACATGATAACTGAGTTTTTTTTTTGTCTCAACAGGACGGCATGGATCTGGATGGCTAGTGGTTTCAGCAAGACGTCGCCACGTGTCACACGGCGCATGAAACAATCGATTTATTGTAGCAACGATTTGCAGAACAAATTATATTTTGAAATTCTGATGTCAACTGAACACAAAGATCATGCGATTTAACTCCGTGCGATTTCTTTCTTTGAGATTTTGTGAAATATCGGGTTTATGCGAATAAACCAGCAAAGAATATTCCTGAGCTCAAATGCGAGGTCCAACGAGTCATCGGTGAGATACAGCCACATCTCTGTGTAAAAGGCTTGGAAAATTTCATGAAAAGAGTAATGGCCTGTTCAGCAGAATCGTGGGGGCCGTTTGATGGATATTTTATTCGGTACTTAATCGGAACATGTCTTCTTTACAGTCCAATAAAAAATCACAACTATCTAAAAAAATACGTGTTTTTATTTTAAAATTAAAAAGTGCAGTCTTACTGAGACACACTTTACATGCGGAGAAAACCAAGCTCGTACTCTTTACCAGGAAGCAGATGTTTCGTTATATTCAGCCACTGTCTCTATACGGTAGCGACATTTGCCTAAAGGATAGTGCAAGATATCTAGGCCTGATTCTGATCAGAAATCTTAGTTCCAAATCAAACACTATGAATAGTGTCAGCAGAGCCACTGTGACAATTCACCTAAGACACTCTTTGCGATGGATCACCAGGCCATATGGACCCTGGACGATTCTAAGTAATCTATGTCAGTCCATAATAGATGTCGATTATGACAACCACTTCTACCATTGTAGATGCTGTTGAGGCTTCTACACTGATGGCTCCAAACTAAATGGCAAAGTAGTTTCTGGAAGCGATGCTCAAGAGCTGGGTTTAGACCTTGCACAATGGCTACCAGACCATTGTAGCTACTTTCAAGCAGAATTCGTGACAATATGAAAAGGTGCCCTTTTGCTGAGACGAAACATCATCACCGGCTGGGGTTACTACATGTACCATGACTATGACCCCAAAAACTGCCGCGAATCTCCATATTCACCTAATGTGTGTGCCGGGGTATAGAAACATTCCAGGGAACAACAAAGCTGGTGAAATTAGGGACTACCTGCCTTGTTCCACATGGTATGGAGTATGTGGGTGTGCTCATTCTACATTGAAGCTCATGTGTAAATACGAAGCTCTAGGCCATGTGAAGTCAAGTCTGGCTACGTTACAACCTGAACCATAAACTTGATATCCTTTACTAAGCAAGATATTTCTACGCTGGTAGCTATGATCATTCGGCACTCTTTTATAGGCAAACTCGCGTCTAAACTTTGAATCTCTGTAGAAGTTGTGGCAATGAAGAAGGAATATGCTACTGCACGGTCTTTTCTATGAGTAGGCGACAATATCTACGATCTAACTTCACGTTGCATCGAAAACACGTTCTATGAGTTAAGCGAACTTTCTTACGAAGTTTTTGCTGAGTAATATTTGGTTCGCCAGGGACTACTGTATGTGACTTCTTCAGCCAGATACTAGAATATCGGAATGAGGTATCATATGGCTTAAACATCCCATAACGACACAAGGTTAATTTACAGGTTCAACAAAGAAGACGGCACATGATGTTCCGTGTTTTCTCATTCTGCATAATCTGGGTTGAATAAACTGAATAATATTATCTATACAAGTAGCCCTACGTTTACTTTCAGCACAAGTGTATTTTAAACTCTAATTTAGATTAAAATAAACACATAATTTGTGACGGCGAAAGTCGTCCACTCATTTCTACCACATTTATAGATTCGACATCTGTTGACCAAATAAGCGCTCCATCTGTTGAAACCAACCGCAACGTTAGCACAACAGCGCAATCTGGAGGGCAATAGCCACCCCACGAAGTTGTTGATTGCTGACCATCAGCTGATAGTAAACCTCAGAATCACATCTGTGACAACTAATATCAGCTACCAGCGCGGAGTGTATAAAAGGCGAATAAACTTAGTACTCCAGGCGATTCGGTCAATAGACGTTGAAGACACAACATAGCCTTAGTAGTGTGTTAGACATCCTAGTTTAAACGTATATAGTATAGTAATCCCTAGCTCGTCATCTTGACGCTGCTTCAAGCCACAGATTCCCTGCCTGTGGGGTCTTGAACTTGGTACCCGACTGTTCTAGTGTTGTGTTTGTTCCCCTGGTTCAAGCCAGAGATTCCCTGCCTGTGGCGTCTCAACATTGTTGCCTACCGCTCCCTCTGGTTCAACCCAGAGACTCCCTGCATGTGGGGTGTTGAACTTTGTACCTGCCTGTTCCTGTGCTGTCTTTTGTTCCGCTGGTTCAAGCCAGAGATTCCATGCCTGTGGGGTCTTGAACTTGGAACCTACCTGTTCCAGTGTTATCTTTTGTTCCGCTGGTTCAAGCCGGAGATTCCCTCCCTGTGGGATCTTGAACTTAGTAGCTGCCTGTTCCCGTGTTGGGTTTTGTGCCGCTGGTTCAAGCTGTTTCCGTTTTGTGTTTTGTGCCGCTGGTTCAAGCTAGAGATTCCCTGCTTGTGGGGTCTTCAGCTTTGTACCCGCCTGTTCCTGTGCTGTAATTTGTTCCGCTGGTTCAAGCCAGAGATTTCTCTGCCTGTCTGGTCTTGAACTTGGAACCCGCCTTTTCCCTTATTGTCGTTGTTATCCTGGTGCAAGCCAGAGATTCCCTGCCTATGGGGTCTCGATATTGTTACCTATCTTCCCCCTGGTCCAAGTCAGAGATTCCCTGCCTTTTTCAAGTCAGGAATTCCCCGCTGTCAACGACAGGTTCTCTGCCGTAATATAGACTGAGGCTTCCTACCTGTTTGCGAAACTACAGCGTTCAAAAGTTTCCCTAACGGTCTGTAAAGCTTTGCCATCTAAGAAGTCCCGACATCAGATGCGAACCATCGACCATGCCAACTGCAACGACCCATCGACGACGCGTTACTTTCACAGACGGTAAGTCACTTACCCACGAGTCAGCGCCGTTTCGGTCAACGATCTCCGCCACCGGTAACACTCTACCCGATTCGTCGTCATCTGCCAGCCGCTAACGCCTGTACAGTCCCACCGTCATCTTGCCGCACCATTCTAAGACATCTACTGCAATATTATTTTTATCATTGAATATTAATACGTTTGAAATAAAATTTATTTATATACATAATATTGATAGCTTTCTACTCTTTCTCTCAAAAATAAATGCTATGTCACGAACCCTTGGCGACCACTGGGTAAACTCCAGCTTCAACGGGAAAATCCGTTGTTACAAATTTTAGTCGAAATCGCGTAAATTTTTTAACAATGAAATATTATCGTTTTATAGCTTTTCATAATAAAATCAATCTCATATATCAAAAGGACTGAATTAAAAATTGACGAATGTTATAAGACGTATAGTTTTCTATTTCGAGATAAAACCCGAACCCGATTATAAACCGGTGTTACTCCTCGGTTTAACGGAAACCCGGTTTCGTCAAAATTGGAATGTTTCAAGAAACTGAAAACCGACATATTTAAAAGACCGGTTTTGTGAAAACATTAGTGTTGCGCAAACAATCCCGAGTTCACTGAGGCCTTGAACCACGAAGTCACGAGACGAAGTCACTGTAAACCAGTCGTGGAAGCCATTTGAACGATATTGTGTTTCATTTATAAATGACAATGATGGGCCTTATAAATAAAATCCTAATTTTGAAAAAATATCTATTAGCTTTTTTGAGTGCGGAATTAAATTCTAAATTGTAAATGGACCAATTTTTACATATATGTATATTAGGGCGGGTCAAATTGTATGGAACGATTTTTTTGGATGAAGCGTATAGCAAAAACGTAATCTATAGGTGATTCTGAGGAATTTTGCTCAAGAGACGATAGCTCTAAGTCGGGTGTGGAGCCCCCCAAAAGGTATTTTTATCACCTTTCAGAATCTGTATTGATTGATACCTGTAGAATAAGTCGTCAATGACAGCATTTTAGGCTATTTTTCGACATAAAAATTCCTAATATCTCTACTGAAAATGAAAAGAAATATTGGTATCAATACAGGTTCTGAAAGGCGATAAAAATACCTTTCAAACAAGCCCACATTGAGAAATCTACTATAATTCTATTCGATTTTGTGACGAATTTAATTAAATTATTCTATGTATATATGGAAAAATATCTATTTTGAAATTTCCGACTATTTTGAAATCCGACTTAGAGCTATGGTCTCTTGAGCAAAATTTCTCAAAATCACCTATAGATTACGTTTTTTCTGTACGCTTCATCAAAAAAAAAATTAACTCGCCCTAATATATATGCACCGTGTCACTTCAATTTCAAAGCTCCAAATCCGACTTAGAGCTATGGTCTCTTGAGCAAAATTTCTCAAAATCACCTATAGATTACGTTTTTTCTGTACGCTTCATCAAAAAAAAAATTAACTCGCCCTAATATATATGCACCGTATCACTTCAATTTCAAAGCTCATCAATATAAATGTAATATTCATCAACTGAAATTTCAAAATTATTAAACGGTTTTATATAAGGGTGTCTCAGTAAGAATTCAGATTTTCATTTTAAAATAAGAACAGGAATTTTTTCCGACAGTTGTAATTTTTTATTGGATTGTAAAGAAGACATGTTCCGATTAAGCATGGAAACAAAATTTTCCGACAAATAGGCCACCACGGCTCCGATGACAGGCCATTTCTCTTTTCATGAAATCTTCCGGGTTTTTTTCACAGAGATGTTGGCTGTATCTCACCGATGACGCTTTGTATCTCCGATATGAACTCAGGAATTGTCTCTGGTTTATTAGCATAAGCCCGAGATTTGACAAAAATCCCAAGAAAGAAAATACACGGCGTTAAGTCGCAAGATCTGGTACCGTGAAATAACTCCCAAATGAAATAAATCCCAAAAAAAAAGTGAAATAAGTCCCAACAAAAAATTAACAAAATTCCATATAAATTGGGAATAACATCATTATGAAATAAATCCCAATGCGTTAGGACTTATGTCATAATTTCTAATTGGGAATTATTTCATAATGGAATAACTTCTAAGTCGTATAACTCCCAACAAAATTATGTTGGGATTTATTTCATTTTTTTAACTAATTAGAATTTATTGCATTCCTGTTGGAATTTATTTCACTCCAAAGAAGCAACAATTCTAGACGAATTTTAATCGATGGCACTTTTTCAATTGTACCGCTTGGATGCTTTAAGCAACTTCTTTTGATTCATATTGAATATTATGAAAAGGTATGTATGTCAACCGGGAGGGAGGGGGCCGGAGGCGCGACGCGGCGCGGCGCGGGTCCGGCGGCTAGATCGTAATTATTATTACGATTATGTATATGCTTACATATAATTACGAAATAAAAAGCGTTCTGTAAATGGAAACCAAAAAAAAAATTGGGAGTTAATTCATTTTTGTTGGGCCTTATATCATTGGGAGTTAATTCATTTTTATTGGGTTTTATTTTTACATTTTGAAAAAAGTCCCAGAAATTGGGACTTATTTCATTTTTGCCTTTGGGAGTTATTTAATTTTTTTCAGTTGGGCGTTATTTCATTCTTATTGGAATTTTTTTCATTGGGAGTTATTTCATTTGGGAGTTATTGCACGGTACCGCAAGATCTTGGTGGCCAGTTGACGTTAGGATTTCTTGATAAAATTTGTTCTGGAAATCGTTGCTGCAATAAATCGATTGTTTCATGCGCGGTGTGGCAGGTGGCGCCATCTTGCTGAAACCGCATGTCGTCCAGATCCATGCCGTCGACTTGGGGCCACAAGAACTCCGTTATCATGTTTCTGTAACGAATGCTGTTCACAGTTTCGGCCTCATCTTCAAAAGAGTAAGGCCCAATCACACCGCCTGACCAAAATCTGCACCAGACAGTTGCTTGTTGTGGGTTGCTTAATTTCTCATAAATTGCATGAGGTTTTTCTGATCCCCATATTCAACAATTTTGTGTATTCACGAAGCCATTCAAATGGAAATGCGCTCCATCGCAAAAAATTTAAAAAATTGGCATTAATTCACTTTGCTCCATTACCAATTGAACGAATTGGGCTCCTGAGTAAGGTGCATTTTATACGCCTTTTATCAAAAGTAGCTGCGTACTGCTTCGTGGAATTTGATGTTATTGAGAACGATGCCGAATTAATGTTTTCTGAGTTTCGGCGATACTCTCGTTTACAGCAGCAATGTTTTCAAGAGATCGACCGGTAAGTTGACGCACAGGAGTCTTTCCGACCATAACCTGCCCAGTTTCTTAAAGTGTTTTGACCACTCTTCGATTGGTTGTCACATTAAGTGCGCATGCTCGACTGAAAATCTTTGAAGTTTGCGAGCGGTCTCTGCATAACATTAAAAATTTTTGTAATAAGTTTTCACAATTATAACGCGTTGTTATTTCGTAAAGCGCTCCAATTTTACTAATCGGAGTTGTCACTTGCACAAAAAAAAATAGCACTCAATTTAAAGAGTGCAATGTTGCTGAGACGCCTTTATATGTTATATTTAAATGATGTACTTTAAATTTAAATTTTAAATTTCAATTGATATTTTTGATTTCTTTTTGGTTTTTGGGTGTTTTAGATTTCAGTTGATGTGTTTTAAATTTCAGTTAGAATTTATTGAATGCCAGTTAATGTATTTTATAAATCAAATATAATTTTTCAAGTTTAATTGATTTATTTTAAGTTTCAAAGAAAATAATTAGATTTCAATTGATATGTTTTGAATTTCGATTGAGACTGGTGTATAAGTTCTCACTTCGACCCTGGCTTATGTTTTTGCCTTCAAGATAATCAAGAGCTCTCATAATTGATAATCGATACCTACTTGGTGCGAGGATTTAGTGTCAGTCATAGTTTTTTCCGTGTCAGATTGTCAGACGCAGCTTTGTATTCAATAACCTAGTAGTAAGAGTTTCATAGGGTGCAATAAATGCTATTTGTACTGTAAGTGCAATTTACCCAAGTATGGGTTCTTTACACAACTACTTAATATACTCTTCTTCTATGGATTCAATAACAACTACGTGTACATATTGAAGTAATGATGCTGCTTGAAGACATTTTCCACAGCATTTCACTTGGAACGTAAGTGAACACCGACAATATATATTGTACAATTCATACATACATACATGGAGACAGATAAATATACGAACGTATACTAGTTCGACAACCATCAGTCTACATTAAAAATAAAATATAGAATAAAAATGAGCACTAAAGTTATAACGAATGTTGTGCTCATACAAATGTAATGATGTTTGAAGTCAATGTAATGACTGTCAAAATATATAGTTTCAGGGGATTTCATCTAACGTCTGTTTTCGCCTTCATCCTTTCATTCTGCCCTTCCATGCCATACGGGATATCTCATTCATTTCTCTTAAACATTTTCACAAATATGTTTTCTTTCAAAACATAATAATAATAACGAATTGAAGGGAGTAGAGTTGGAAGACAGAGAGAAAGAAAATAATGTGGAAAAAACGATGGCAATGATTTATTGAATTGCATTGCAAGATAGCAATAACAACGGAGTGAAAAATGAAAACCGAACAAACTCATTCAATTTTTAACTTAAAGGATATTCAATCAAGAAGTTCGTATGTATTGGTGCATGAAACATATTACAACATTTGTAAGGCGGCGAAAAAAGCATAAGCAAGAATTGTTGTTTAAGAAAAATCCTACGGATTTGGTAATTGGTATTTTCGCGTTAACATTTATCATTAGGTTAATATTTATGTTGGTCCTAAATTGAAATCATGTTGTTTATGCCATTTCTAACAATCGGAAATGTCATGGTTATGACAGAATTCTTGTTTTTCTTTTTCATTCTTTCCGGTTCGTTAATTTCTATTCATGCAAACGGAAATTACTACGCAATTTCAATAAAGAGAAATTCATAAAAATAAATTTTCCTAAAGATTTAAAAATTATAATATGAATTTATTCACGAGTAGTAACAGTGTAGAGGAGTCAGAGGAATAATCGGCTCTGTCACCAAGCATAATTTTTTTCGAAAGTGAAATCCGGTAACATCGTGGGAAAACACAAAGAAATATCAAATCCAATCCAAACGCAAACACTTAATATTTGATTTAAAAATAAACATAACGATTTCAATTTCTGTTTTGGAATAAGAACATTCTGTTAATGGAAATCACTTGAAAAACTATGTACTAATTGAACACCCTTTATTTTGGACACAATTCAAGTTTTTGTAATTTGTAAAAACTGTAAACGAAATGAAACAAATTTGATTAGTGCATTGTTGCCACTTGCCCAATTAATTGATAGTAATGACAATATTGTGATATTTTCCAAGAACTATATATGTCTTGTTTTAAAACATAGAGATTGTATAAGCTACATGCTGTTGAATAGCTCTTATTTCATAGAGCCACCAGAGAAAAGTGACTGCCATTTATTTTCGTTAAAGCCAAGTAGTATGATCGTTCGCGTGAAAAATATTGAGCAACATCAATTTGTTTGCGAAATGGGCCAGCATAATACCAGTGTAGATGACTATATTTTTATGTTAGTTTTTACACAAAGATTCTTCTTTTTAGAGAAATTTAGAGTCGAGAACATTGATAATTTCTTCCTATAATTTGATTGGTCGTTAAAATTTTCGGTGACATGTTACAAAGCTATAGGCAATAAAGGCATATGGCCTTATTTCTCATCGCACTGAGAAATGAGGTCATATGGAACTGATAAATAAGGCCATATGGCTTTATTTCCATAGACGAAGTGAAATATCACCATATATGATCAGCAGCGCTGTAGTGTGTTCTCTAGTACTGCACCTTATATATCGACTTCTGAAAAGAGAGAGAGAGAGAGACTGGCGGATAAAAAGCTTCCGAAGCATGGAAATTTTTATAAACTTGTAGATTCCTTGTATGATGTATAAGTAGATGCGGCTAAGTCAAGTGATTTTCCGGATGCTCGTCGTTATACGAAAGGAAAAAGGGTTTTTATGGAAAGCAAAATGAATTTATACAAAGCGATATCAGCTACTAAGGGCGAAGAAAATAACACTTATTACTTTACTCTCTAAAATGAAGAACTGTATGATTGAGGAAAATTTCATTACTACAATTCATACATGGGACAAATTAATTATATGACAATTATAATTTTTAGTTTAATTTGAATTACCTTTCGAAATGAATACTCAAAAAATTTCAATACCATCTCCTTCATACTCGTATCTGGCACTTCTGGTTATTAAATATTTTATATTTTTTAGGTTTATGCAATTGAATGTGCTATGAGGCAATACCTATCAAAGTCACAAACCACTACATATAAAATGATTTAAAAACAATATTTCCAGCAGTCAAATAAATTCAAAATGATTAAAAGCATTTCCATATTTCATTACAATTGACATCCGATTCCACAACCTGCATTTGCATTGCCAGAGCAAATGCAAATTCAAAATTTTTTAATTGCCATTGCGAACAATGGTAATTCTTTTGGATTTGCGTTGGATAAGGTAATCCAAATTAAAATCCAATGCAAATTAAAAAAACCCACGCATGCTACAATTGACAGCAATGAGGACTAATCAGATGAAAAAAGCAGTGGAGAAGATAGCACTGACACCGAAAGACAAGAGCAATATTATCTGTCATGTATTATTTGTTACGAAAGGGAAAGGCAAATACTGTATACTCCATGCAAACATGTCAAACGTTGTCAACCATGCTACTAACCATGCGATAGAGAAAAGCGAAGCTATATATTGTACCCCATTTGTCGTACCGTTATCAAGGATGTCATTCTTATAGTTTGTTCGTTAAACAAAAAGTTTATAAACATTCCAATTTGTACTCTGAATTATTATTTTTTTTATAAATAAACAAAATCAAATGTAAAAGTTAGGAAAAAAAAATCTAAGGTGCAATAATGTCATAATGGCTTTATTTCACTTCAGCTGTGGAAATATAGCCATAGTGCCCTTTTTCTCTGTGCGGTGAGAAATAAGGCCATATGGCTTTATTGCCTATGAATTTATTGCCTATGGCTTTATAACATCTCACCAAAATTTTCATAGAATCATCAAAATATTGTTCGAAACATATTACGGATATGTCGCGTGAACAATTACATCACTCTCAGAATTGTGTAGTGGATACCAGATTTTTGTTTGAATAATGTTTCGTAAAATTGTGCTTGAAATGTTGATCTTGGTACGGACAATTATATGCAAAGTTTAGAGAGATGACGAAGCCGAAGTAAAGTGGAACAAATTTTCTACAACAGAATTGATCCACTTTCGACAGAAAACAGGGCTGAATGTTTTCCTCTGAATTTGAACACTGGCGCATCACGCATATGCGTCATTGATGACATAAAGTATAATGAAAATATGTGTAGATAGGACGTATGGAAAATAGAGTAAAATCAGTCGTATGCTATTCTATTGCCAATTGTCGTGGATGCTATACATAGTTTTCAAAATGTGTACAAGCTAATGGGAACAGAGTACCAATTTAAAAGAATCTCAGTGGGTACCAAAATTATATCGCCGTCGCTATCACATCTTGAAATTGCTAAAAAGAAACTCATCGAATCTGGATATACGTTCTACACACATGAAAGCAAGGACACAAAGCTGTTCAAGTTAGTTCAATACGGTCTTCCCCAAACAGACCCAAATGAAATTAAGAATGAACTTAAAAAAACATCTTACAACATTAACATAGTTAATGTTAAAGAAATTAAAACTGCTCGGTCATCAGTCGATGATGCACTGTATATGTTAGAATTTGATCGCTCTCAGAATTCCAAAACACAAGTCCTTAGAATCAGGCGTCTATGTAGCATCGTGGTCTACTGGAGAAAGCCTCTAAAAAGCAATAAAGGCCCAACGCAATGCACCAAGTGCGCAATGTATGGGCATGGAGCCAAAAATTGTTTCCGTAAAAACATTTGCATTGCATGTGGCGGTAACCACGATGCAGCTACCTGTCAGGTCAACAAGACACCCCATGAAGGTTCGGCTGTGTACAAGTGTTTTAATTGCATAAACAAGAACCTTAAAAACACAAGTCATAGAGCTGATGATCCCCGATGCCCAAGTCGGAAGGATTATCTCATGATCCGAGACAATATACGCAACAAAATGCGACCTATGCAGAACATCCGTCCTCGTCAATCCTTCCAACAAACACCTGAGGACTTTCCATATATAAATCCAGACAACTCTCTAACGGCTGGTCACAATACTAATCTGCCTAGACATAGCTATGCCGCAGCTGTAAAATCATCAAGTTGTCAACCCTTCACATGTGATGATCTTTATAGCACAGATGAACTATTCAGTATATTCCCTGAAGCATTAATAGATCTTCGAAAGTGTAAGACAAAAATAGAGCAGATCAACGTAATAATGACCATGCTCAAATATGCCGTATAAAACATCAAATAGCGTCCATGTAATGCACTGGAACTGTCAAGGCATTACACAATTCTCCCAATCAGTCCAACTTCACCTGTTTATGAGAATGTATTTTATTGACATTCTTCTTTTGAATGAAACTTTTCTTAAAGAAAACCATAAATTTAAAATTCCCGGATATAACATATACAGAAATGATAGAACATCCCACGGAGGTGGCGTAGCAATTGCCGTACGATCAACGATAAAACACAAACTAGAGAAGACGCTTCCTACAAAGAGTGTAGAGAATATTTCCGTTTCTGTGGAGCTGCAAAACAAAAAAGTAACGTTTGTAGCTGCTTATTGTCCTCGATACACACCCGATTTTCTTGGAGATCTTGACGTGCTGACATCCATAAGAGACGATTTTTTCATACTTGGTGACTTCAACGCACATCACACCAGCTGGAACTGTGCAGAGTCCGACAGAGCAGGCAAAATATTATATAATCATCAAAACACTTCCAATTATTATGTATATTTCCCACCCAGTCCAACCAGATTTCCTCAAAATATCACTTACACAGGCCTTCAACCATTGACCTTCTGCTAAGTAACTCGACTTTACCATTTACTGACATTGAAACCCACCCTTGTAAGCTCTACTCTGACCATCTTCCTATTACCTTCAACATAAATGAACGAGTAAGTGAGTCCATAAAGATGTTTCCTGACTTTCCAAAGGCCAATTGGGGAATATTCAAAAGGATAGTAAATTCAAATTTAACTTCCTCTGAAATAATGAACGTCAGTCTGTCATTGAGTAATGTTGATAAAGCCATCCGTGAATTCACAAAACTATTGACCAATGCATGTTTAGAAGCAGTGCCACTTAAAACGATTAATGTCAGAAATATTAAGTTGACAGATCTGTGTAAGCGCTTAATTTCCTCTAGAAATAGCTTTAGGAGAAAGTTTCAGAGATGCAACGATCGAAAATTGAAAATGACCTATAGATCAATAATCGGCCAGCTCAATAAACTCATATCATGGCATGTCAGTATTGCAAGAAACGAACAATGGTCTAACTTCTTATCCAAGTTATCTGTAGGAGGGAACAATTTTTGGAGGGTCACAAAGCGTATTAGAGGAAATACAAAATCCGTTAAAACATTATTAGTAAACGGCCTTGAAATAACAGATAACGCGGAAAAAGCAGAAGCCATTGCAAATCACTTCGAAAACTGTAATTTAACTACTATAAATCAACGTAGTTCCATGGACAAAAAAGTAGACTTAGTAGTAAAGTCAATTGGGTTAGATAATGCTATTAACAGCGATTCTAATTCTCTGACGTCATGTGCTGAAGTTAAATTCTTTATTAATGGTCTTAAGAATTCAAAGGCTCCAGGCTCTGATATGATAAACAGCATATTACTTAAAAAGCTTCCCGATTCTGCGTATACATTTCTAGTAAAAGTCTTTAACTTTTGCATTGAAAATTCGTACTTTCCTAAAGATTTTAAGATCGCCAAAGTAATACCGATAGGAAAAACTGGAAAAAATGCTAAGCTACCAACAAGCTATCGACCAATCAGTTTGTTGAGCACGCTTGATAAAGTCTTTGAAAAAATTATATCCCAAAGACTCAAAACTTTTGTTGAAGAACATGATCTTATACATAAATGTCAGTATGGACTTCGATCTCAGCACTCGACAACGCATCAAGTCAAGAGAGTGGTGAATATTATAAAAAAGAACAAGAATAAGAGATACTCCACTGGTATACTTTTTCTGGACATTGAGAAGGCATTTGATTCAATTTGGCATAATGGGCTAATTTATAAGCTTCATAAAATGCAAATCCCATTATATTTAACCAAGTTAGTTAAAAGTTTTCTCACTGACAGATCATTCTTTGTAGATATCAATGGAGAGCATTCGGCCACAAGAAATTTCCCAGCTGGAGTGCCTCAGGGATCAGTTCTATCACCACTGCTGTACACCTCTGATTTCAAGCCTTCCACGCAAAATGATGTAGCTTTCTATGCAGATGATAGCGCTTTTATATGTCATGGAAAGGTCTCGAATGCAATAGTAAAACGTATGCAAAAAGCAATCGTTTCAGCTGGCAAATATTTTACAAAGTGGAAAATAAAGGTTAATGAAAGTAAATCGCAGGCTATATTATTCCCTTATAATAAATCACCGAAAAGAACTCCTACCGAAAAACTCATTGTGCAAGGTAGGGAAATTAGTTTTTCGGCTACAATAAAATACTAAGGTATAACTCTTGACCAGAAACTGACGTTCAAAAACCACATTCACAATTCGTGTATAAAAGCCATAAGATGCGGCCGAGGATTGTACCCACTCTTAAATAGAAGTTCAAAATTGAACGTAGAAAACAAACTTCTTTTGTATAAAATGTGCATAAGGCCAATCCTTACGTATGGATGCCAAATTTGGAAGGACTGTGCACAAGACGCACAAAAAGCGGATACAAATAATACAGAATAAAAATTTGAAAATAATTTACAATCTTCCAAGAAGATTCTCCACCGCCGAACTGCACAGTAAATCCAAACAAAAAATGATTCAGACATTAATAAATGACTTGACTCTGACATTCAACGATAAATGCAGAAGGTCAACCTACGCCCATCTGAGAAGTTTGATTTAGTAATCGCTAATCAATCCTATATATTATACATGTATATAGATCGAATTAGCTATTGCTCCCAAAACTTCATCAAATTTAAACATTGTGATACTAAATATAGGTTTTTTCTACTATCTTTTTCCTATGTATTTTGTAAATATTTTTAACTGCTAATATCCAAATTATAAACGTAAACATTTGTTGAAATATCTTAAGATAAAAACTCAAAACCTGTTAAGAATATATATATAGCACACTCTGTATTATTGATAGTAAATAAAAAAAAAAAAAAAAAAAAAAATAGAGTAAAGGGCGAAGGTTGAAAATATTTCAGCCATTTCTAAAAGGCTTCTTCGATTAAAATGAAACTTTGGACACATTGAATAATTAAATGTGAGTATTTTCACATAATGTAGCATGTAAATAGAAACAAATTTTAAAACCTTCCTCATCATAGTCCCGGAATTTCCAAAGTGATTTCAATAATATTTAAAATTGATGGGGTGCTTCACAAAATTCTCGGTATTTTTCACATACACTGCGGTTCACTTATTTAAAGGCACTAAAAATTCCATATTCAGCAGCCTGTATCTTTTGCAATTTCTAACCGATTGCAGAATTTTAAACTGGAATTGGAAACTAGACATCTTGAGATATAAAAAAAATCATGACAATAGTGGTTTCTTAACTAAGGAAATTTTTTTGAGCAATTTATAAAACAAAGTCCAAAAATCTGCTATTTTTTTTGGTGCACTTGAATAAAGGCACTTTATTAATTTTTTATTATTTTTAAAGTACCCGATGATTTTTTGAAGGAGAGCGTTTATTTATTACAATTTATTACATCTTAATCATTTTACGAGTCAAAATAGCAAAACAACAAATTTTATATCTATCGGAAGACACTAAAATCGATGTTTACCGTTCTGAGGGATATTGTAGCCGCGCAATAGCTACAAAAAATTGGACTGAGCCCAAAAGTTGTCGACAATTACATCAAGAACCCGAAGGGGTATGGAAAAAATTTTTAAAGGAAGGATTTCATTGTCTTTATCTACGTATGAGAAATGCTTCTAATTCTGCCATATCCTTGTCAAAAATAAGAGCTCAAGCTGGAGTGGAAGCGAGCAAGTCATCAGTACGCAGAGTAATTAAGAACTGTGAGTATTTTAACTACCTGACATTACAAAAAAAACTCCTCTTAATGCTCCTCGTAAGGAAAAGCGGCTTCAAGGCTACATGGTATGGGATGTGCACCCAAGAGGTCAAGTAAATGACTGGAGAACCGTTGTATTTACGGATGAGAAGAAGCTTAATTTGGATAGGCCTGATGGCTGCAATTAATATTTCCATGATCTGAGCAAATAAAAGCGTTTTTTTAACCGAAATCACAGCCGATAGGGCGGCGTTATGGTGTAAGGTGCTATTACGTACTATGGCACTATCAATCTTGAATTTCAAAGTGCAAAAATGACTGGTGCAAGCTATAAAACGTTATTGGAATCGGCTTTCCCGAAGTCCACTGAACTAGTTGGTTACATATCTTGGATATTGCAACAGGATAATGCCCCTATACACAACGCCAGAGTAGTAAAGGAGTTCACTGCAAGCCAAAATGTTAATATTCTTGACTGGCTACCCTATTCGCCAGATCTAAACATTATCGAAAATGTCTGGGGTTGGTTATCTCGTAAGGTCAATGAAGGAGATAGACAATTTGATGACAAGCAGTCACTAATTCAGGCCAATAAGGATGCTTGGAATCAAATTTCGTTGGATTACATAAATTCTCTTTATCTCTCAATGAAACCCGTATATTTAAGGTTATTAAAAACATAGGGGGTTGTACCCATTGCTAATAGTTCTTAAATAAAGTTAGTTAAAATTTAAAGTGTTAATGCTTTATTTACACAGATAATATTAACATTAATTTTTTGGCAATTTATCCATTATTTGATCCCAACTTAAAATTTGAACAATTCCTTCAGTGTAGGAATACATGAGAATCAAAAAGTATTAATATTCTCTCAGTGTCGGTATGCGTTCTTGCATACTCGCATTTGTTGCAGTGCTTTGAGAGTTGCAATTTTCTGAAGTAGAGATTTTTTGATAACCGAACCAGTGGCAGTTATGTTTTTCTAACCACAGAATGTAGAAAAAAACCACAGTTATGCAGTAAAAAACTCACCTCAAAGCACTGCACTGCAGAAAGTTCTTGTGGTCATCGATGGTGCAACGGTTAGACTGCGCTGCTGTTGTGCGGAACGTGGGTTCGATCCCTACTCTGATCACCTTACACTTTTTTGTTTATCAAGCCAAGACTCAGGGGATGCCCCCTATAAATGCATTGCATTGTGTTGGCGAAGGAAAACTGAGGTAGTGGAGGATGGAAAGACGGAGTAGTGTCTGTTGCCATTTTCCTTGAATCTTTGTATGTCACAATTAGTGGGACATACACTAGCCGGCAGTTTATTCCACATACGGACTGTACGGCTGAAGAACGAGTTTTCTCTATAGTGTGTAGTGCGGTTAACCGGCCACTCGATAAAAAAAAGGATGAGAGTTCCTGGAGAGTTCCTCACGTCTGGCATAACTTGACGGATGTCCGAGGAACACATACCGTGGAAATATCGATAGAACAGTGACACGCAACCCACATTTCGACGATGCTCAAGGGAGGCAATAAAGTTGGATACCCTACTGTCCCCTATCAACATCGTCGCTCTCCTCTGGACACGGTCGAGAAGCTCCAAAGATGTCCTAGGAGCACCTGCTCATATATGGGAGTTATATTCCATCTTTGGCCTGATGTAGGTTTTGTAGATATTGAGAAGATCAGATGGAGTAAAGTATTTCTTGCACAGCTTTAAAAAGCCTAGACACTTGAATGCATCTTTCGACACTTCAAATACATGTTTTGCCCAACGGACATCACATTGTACTGTCATGCCCAGAACATCAAGAGCGTCTGATTCATCTATATCCACGCCGTCCATAGACAATGACGACACACCCGGGACAGCAATCCGCTTATGCGACAACAAACAACACTGGGTCTTACCTTTTAATCTACTCTATTCTACCCCATTCAACAATGGACACCAGATCCTGGCCGAGTGCTTCATTCATCGTCCGGCGTTTGACTTCAATCTCTTGAAGACTTGGCCTACGATCGAATGAATAAGAATGACAGAGATTACTGTCATCCGCAAAAGACTTGATTGGATTCACAGTCTGACCCAATAGATCGTCTATAAAAACATTTTCAATCAATTTATGCTCGTCTGATGAAACACCATCTACAACAACTCGTATAGTGCGATATCCGAGGAAACTCGATAATAATCGGGTGAAGTTATCACCGACACCAAAAGCAGCGAGCTTTGACAACAGTGCGTTGTTCCTTACTCTGTCAAAGTCCTTGGAAATATCAAGAGCCACTACGTTACTCTCACCAAGCCGATGGTTGGATCGACTCCACTGTTCCGAAAGGAACGCGATGATGGCCACTTCGCTCAGTGACGGCGACACTATCGAACAATAAGCCGTGAAATAGCTTCTCAAAAAACCTGTGTAGAATTGTAGATCCGAATCAATCAGTGTGTGAAAACATTAAAGCACACAGCTCAGTGATTGTGAGAAGCTCTCCCCTATACCTTATGGCTTTATTAGAAATAACAAATATTCCCAATATTTACGGAATACGGTTCCATTCATGTGGCTGCCGCAGCTGGCTTCGCAGTAGCTTATGCTGTAAATCAAATTATCCAAAATTTTGTTGACAGTTTCTGATTCTGTCTCAATGTTAGCCTTAGAGGTGCAGATAATTTCTGGATTATTTGCATAGCATCGGTATTTAACGGACATTTAAATCGCAGCACCAAGGCGGTGAATTGACATCGCTAAGACGGCTGATAACACGATTAGCGAATTTAATGCGCAAAAGATCGACTGTTTGATGAAGGGTGTGACAGGTTGCTCCATCCTTCTGTAACCATAGATTATCCAAGTTAATATCATCCACTTAAAACATGGTGTCCCATAACATCCCATGAAGGAATTGAGGAGAGCTTCTCACAATCAGTCTTCAACTCATCCACTTCAGCCTATAAGTCGCTTTTGACTGAAATGGCGTTTCCTGCAGTATTTTCGACAAAAACAGCCAATGATGTCACCACTCCAAAACACACACAAAACTGTCACTCTTTGTGGATCCATTGGCTTCTCGCCAATGGCGTATGGATTTTCCAATCCCCAAATGTGGCAATATTGCTTGCTGACATGGCCGCCGAGATGAAAATGCGCCTCGTCAGAAAATATGATATAGCGGGGAAATTTGATGTGCGATTGGAGCTTTTGAGAAGTTGTAACGAAGTGCATGGCCATTTGCTTTCAATTACTGAGCCAATTGAGCCTTGTAAGCGAATTACCCGAGATCTTTGTGAAAAATTCTCATCACGCTTCTGCGTGAAATGCCAAGTTTTTGAGATCGATGCTGAGCGGAAGATTGTATTGTCGGTACGTCTCGTACGATGACATTCTTCGGAACATTTTCAACAAACTTGCATACAGCACCTGCGGTAGGTTCTACATTTTGGGCCAAAAACTTATATTCTACAAGCGCACAGTTTGGGCAATACAGCACTCAGTTTGGAGACAATTTTCAATATTTACCAACGTTGTTCAAACGTAAAACGACTCATTTTAGCCCGCGGAAATATGATATTGACTGATAGTAAATATATCGAACAGACAAAATCTTCCAGTGTCAAAATAACGCATGATTATAAAAGATACCTATATTTGGACCACCCGTTGCTCTGCAAAGCGGATCAAAATATTTCCTCCCTTATTTTGACATATTGTCATTGAGTACACAATCTTTTGGAACTTTGAAAAATTAATAAACAAAATTTGTTTTCAAATTTCTTAAATTTGTTTGCAAGTCCTACTCGTTGAAAACAACGGCCCCAGCAATATTTTGCAGGACCCAGTGTATATGTTTGCAAGCATTGTTTCCATGAATTGGAAATCTGGTGCTGTTGTGTTTCTTAGTTGTCTATCACGTTTTTGTTTTCAGCAGTTTTCAACAAACAAAGCCACATTTGGGTCATATACACATACGGTTGCTTTTATATTTCGGGAATAGCAAATAATAACAAAAATTTTTAAATGAAAATTACTTTATTGTTTTTCAAAATATTCCCCTTGATAATCAAAATACACTTTTGAATTCCTCCAAACCATTTGTAGTACCAGTTTTTCCATACCTCTTGAGTGAGACACCTCCAAAAACATGGTTTTTGGACGCTTCAACTGCTTCTTCGGCGCCCGTAAATCGTTGACCACTCAGTTTACCTTTGAAGTTCGGGAACAAGAAGAAGTCGTTGGGTGCCAAATCAGGAGTGTAAGGAGGATGAGTTACCAATTCGACGTTTTGACTGCTCAAAAATTCACCTGTTTGACTCGCATTGTCATGATGGAGAATAATTCGTATTTGGTGGTTAGTTTTACGAATTTCTCTGACGACTTCCGGCAAACAAATGGTCGTCTACCATTCATAATTGACCGCCCTACGTTGCTCAAGTAGTACAGTGGCCACATGACCCACTCGGCCGAAGAAACAGGCGACCATTTGCTTCGCTGTGCTTCTGCCACGAACAACTTTTGTTGGATTTACCTCGCTTTGAAAGACCCACACGGTCGATTACTGTTTTCATTCCGGCTTATACGCATATATCCATGATTCGTCCCCTGTCACGAATTTATTCACATCTTTCGAAGCACCACGGTCTAACTTTCTAATCAATTATAATTATGGAAGGTTTCAACTATGCGTTGGTTATCACTAGGCGTTGGTACACGAAGAATATACTTATTTACAAATCTAGGTCATGCAAGATAAGCGTGTATTAACTACTTGTCTTTTTTATTATGTTTCACAAATGGTCCGCCATTCCGATTTTTTTAGTAGAGGCTCGGGCAGAAAAACGGATTCATGTTGTTGCCCTCTCGAGTTTCTTTCCTCAAAATCGTTTCTCACTTTGGTAACACAGATAAATATATGCGAAACACATACACAAAAACCAAAGCAACATCACAAACCATTTAACCCTCTGAGCGTTTGTTTATTCTTCCTTCACTGATCAAGCGCTTTTCATATCCTCTGTCCGATGAACCATTGACGACTGAATGCATGAAATTAAAACGCAATACATCACACACATTTAGGAAAATTTATCATTCACTCACTGAGAGAATAATGCAAAAATACAGATCCACACTTACAAGATATACACACTCGTTGCCCCTCTCTTATTCTCTTGCTCTCGAGAGAGCATAAACAGTGCAACAAACATGGCTGTATTTGTATCACAAACACAGATATATTTGGGTCGCAAACATATATGTTATGACATATTAATCATTGTGTGACAAATGTGTAATATTGAATAGCAAACACAATGCGTTTGGGCACAAGTATATTATATTTGCTGCAAGCTCCAAACACATGTTGTATTTGCATTCAAAGAGCAAAATATTAGAGATTTTTCAGTGTGTACTCATGTCTCGATAATCCACGCGCAAAATCGGAAAAAATCATTGTACGAAAATGTTCACAGATTAAATCAATTTTTTGATCGAGATCAATTTTTCAACAAACTGTAAAGACAACAAATAGTGTTCGTAAGTGAAAACTTTCTTACGGGGTTTGCAATAAGAGCGCTACAAAACCGGTTTTAGATACCAATGAAATTCTTTATTCCTGTGAAAGTACGTTCGATGCCATTATGTACGGAACTCGACTTCTTTTGCTTGGCCACCACGGGCACGTTTGCAGAAATCCAGACGCTGAACCCAATTTTCGACGGTTTTCAAGCATAAATCGGCTGATACTGCTGCGATTTCACGTTCGATATTCGTACGAAGTTCATCAATCGTCGCTGGCTTGTTGGCATAGACCATAGACTAGACGTAGCCCCACAGGAAATAATCTAACGGCGTCAAATCGCACGACCGAGGCGGCCAATCGACTGGGCCATTTCGTGAGATAACACGTTCACCAAACTTGGTTTCCAATAAATTGATTGTGGCATTCGCTGTGTGGCTTGTGGCGCCGTCCTGTTGGAACCACATGTCCTCCAAGTCCATATTATCCAATTGGGGCCAAAAATATTTGGTTATCATTGAACGGTAGCGATTCGCATTCACAGTAATGTGCCGGTCTTGATCATCATCACGGAAGAAGTACGGCCCAATGAAGCCGCCGGCCCATAAACCGCACCAAACCGTAATTTTTCGGGATGCAATGATGACTCATGGATTACGTGTGGATTGCTGTGTGACCAATAACGCATATTTTGCTTATTGACGAAGCCATTCAGCCAGAAATGAGCCTCATCGCTGAAGATGATTTTCCGATGAAAATCCGAATCATTTTCAAGTTGTTGGTCAGCCCAATTCACGAACATACGACGCTTATGGTGGTCAAGCGGCTTCAGTTCTTGCGTCAATTTTATCTTGTACGGATGTAGGCCATGATCTTTTCGTAAAATTCGCCACATCGACGTCACAGAGATGCCCAACGCTTGAAAACGACGTGTGAGAGACACATTTGGGCTTTCTTGAACTGAAGCCTCAGCGGCAGCAATATTCTCCACACTACGGGCACTTCTTTGTCTCACTGGCACGGGATCATTTTGTACTGTTCCTGTATTCAAATTTTTCCACCAGACGCTCAATTGTTGATCTGGTAGGACGATTATGACGACCATAAATTGAACATAGCGCTCTTAAAGTTAAGGCCACTGACTTCAAATTTCGGTAGTAAATTTTAATAATTTCGACTCGTTGTTGGCTCATATGTCTTTCCATGATGAAATGGCAAACCTTACTGAAGAGAAATATCAAAAGGGCGGGAAAAAAATATGGCGTCATTTGCTGACCCTATCGATTTACTTTTGTAGCGTCTCTGTTGAAAAACCCTTTACATGGATTTGTGCTAAAAAATTGCAAACTTTCCAATGGAAGTTCCACTTGGCATCTGTGAACCCTAGTGTTGCCAGTACCCGATATATAAGCCCCTATTATAACCTTTTAATCATTATGTCTCCAACATGTAATAATGAATAGGAAACACAATGTGTTTGGACACAAGTCTACTATATTTGCGACCAGCTACAAACACATTATATTTAAATCCACACAACATAAATAAGTCTGATTTTTCAGCGTGTACTCTAGGGTGATGACTTTTTGATTTTAATTGTTTTTAAATTATTTCCTGTTTATTTAACGTTTATACCATTCAAATATTGAAACAGGTCACGCACAAACCACTTTGAAATGATTTTTTTGTGAACAAATTTAAATTTTTTCTTTTTTTTTATATCATATAAATCCAAAACGGAAAAAAGCGTCAAGTCTTATAACTTTCACGAAAAGCCACATAACCTATGAACAAAATGAGACATTGATCATAGAAATCGATGAACATCTTTCGTTTTTATTTACAATTAAGTGAAGGTATCTCATTTTGGATCGAATGTATCTCTTTGGAAAAAACGTTGACGACTTTATTTATGATTCTCAGAATTAAAAAAAATTAGTGGGAAACGAAAGGTTATGTCATTTTTATGATTGTGGTAGGAAACTAATAAACTCTCATAAATTTATGCTGAATTGCTCTTCGGGTTCTTTTATTGTAGCTACTCCTTTTACATTCAATTTAAGGGGGAAAAAGGAAAGTGAATTTTTTTATTGATATTGTTTCCTTTGGCTGCCTGTTAGGGATAATTTTTTTTACAGAAACCACATTTATGAGCGGTCACTATTTTGAAAGTGCTGAATCAGGTATATAGCCACCGTAAAAAAAGATGTGCCCATTCATAAGTGCCTGTCAGTAAAATTTTGAAAAAACACGAACACGAAGAGTACAAGTAGTTTAGTTTTTTAAAAGTGAATAGTGTATTATAATTAAGGCCTTTAATAATGGCAAGGCCTTTCCCATTTAAGTTGTTAAGTAGAATACAACATGTCATTCAAGAAGAGCTCTTCTAACACGGAGAAAAACAAGGAAACCTGCACAAAGAACCTAGTGCAGTTTCAAGCGCCATCAAGAAGAGGCAACGTGGCCATTGTTGAAGCACCATTGAGTGATCGGAGTCGCATGCCCCTGAAAAACCACGTCATTGGACGCTTCAAATTTCTTGAGTCCACTGCCAAAGGATGAGGAGAGAGTATCTGTCTAATTGCTATAGAGCTTAAAGCCCTATGGAGCAAAACATTGAACTTCGCGCATATATCTGATCAAGCCATTTGTGCAAAACTAACAAGTCTTCTGGAAGACTAGAGTATGAGAACCTCTACAAACTGCAAATTGAGAGCAAAGGCCGCGTTGGTTATTCCAGCGGCAAACCTGGTGGTTCCAATAACATCCACCCATCCAAGTGAAAGAGGGCAATGGAAGCGACTGTGTCCACACTAACCTGTGGGGATCAATTGAGATGATTGTTGCCGATACAACAAGCGTGAATACCCTCAAAAAGACCGGCGTTGTAGTTCGACTGCAGCAAATGTTCGAAGAGAAAGGTCACCCCAAACCCAAGTTCATCAGTTGCCAGCACCATGTGCTGGATCGCGTTCTTCGCGTTGTCATGGACGATGAGCTCCATGGTCGACTAAATCACCGAACATCGAGTACTGCTTTGTGCAGGATTTGATGAGAAATTATGATCAATTGAAAGCAGCCTTCAGCAATGGTAAAACTGAGATTAAGGAAACAAGCGGCTGGAGAGACGACATCACGTTTCTCTTCCACCTCACTCGTGTCTTCCGTCACTTCACTGAGAGGAGTGAGTTCCCTTTTGTTAATTTTAAGCAGATCCCAAACATGCACGCTGGAACTCTCGTGCCATTCTAGCTCTTCATGCGTTTATTCTGATGCCTGAAACCCGGAACAGGTTGCGTAAAATCTGTTCATTCATTTCTTACTCATGGGCTGATCATTGGTTCAGTAGTCAATTGTGTGATCAAAGTTATGCAAGACTTATACAACTCCTGCCGCAACAAGGACAACCTCCCACTGAGATTCATACTCTCCAATGAGAACGTGAATATTTAACTTCCGTGTGTGTTTGATGATCCTATGTAATGTTACATATATGTGGCTCTAAAGCTTGTGTTCAATTATATATCTGCTTACAGTGACTTCAAAAAATTGCCAAAAATGCTGATAAATAAAAATTTTAAAATCATTTTGTGCGTGAGGTTTTTTTTTTTATCGAATCATCTTATATGTAAGATTTTATCTAATCTTAAATAAAAAACTCATCTAAATATGATACAGGGAAACGAGGTTGAATAAAAGTCATCATCCTAGTGTACACTCATAGAACCACACGTATGAAAAGAGGTTATAGCAACCGTGAATTAGGCTGTTGCCACCGTCTTAAATTTGCCACAATCGAACTTAGGTTGCCCCAACTGACTTTAGTCCCCATAACTGAAATTCAGTTGAAGCAACTTATGATAAATTGTGACAACCTCTAATACGGTTGTGAAAATCTCTAGTTGAAATGGGGTGACATGTAATAGGGTTGTGACAATGTCTAACTACGGCTACGACGAGTTTGGTAGTTTTGTCTGTGCGTGTAGGACCAAACTTTTCAAACTCAACTTCTCGGGTCAAAATTATGAAGTTTTGAATGGAATGGCGTTTGTAGCTCATCTCACAGTTCCTGACTCATGTAAAGCTTTCCAAAAGTGGTAGAATAAAGTACTGGTGATTATGTGACAATGCGGGTCAAGCCCTGAAATTACGACAAATGTTTTCGTTCTATGCAGGTTTTTGTCTGCAGTGTGGGCAACCCTATTGGGTTTTCGAGAACGAAAAACTTCTTCAACTGCCAGACTAAAATAAGAAGTGAGATGAGATCCCCAATGGGATGTTTAGGTATAATTAATTTAGTCTATTATTACCACTCTACTCTACGAGTACAAGTATTCAAGTGAATGTAAGTATATTAAACAGGGAACACGATAAACCACTTTTATCCAAAAAAAAATTTGAAATTTTCTCTAGTAAATAAAATATTATAAGTTTTCTTACCATCCACGCGGAGCAGTTTATTCTTTATTATTTCTACAATAATCAGTTGCAATGTCCTGCAAAAACCTTATGTATCCTTTCACAAAAACACATAACATCATTCATGTAGTACTTAAGCTTTTTCTTAGCACTTTCGTACATACGTATCAGCGATTTAAACAGAAATACAACAAAACAATTTCTGCACAAATGTCACGTAACACTTCCGGTCGCCAAGTATGTTTTCCGGTGGTGACATTTGAACGTTTTTCTTACTTTTGTCCTGGGGTTGTCTTGTCTGTTTGAATTCATTTAGAAGCGAAAACGATTTGGAATTCGCAACGCTGATGTAGACGAGATGATTGTAAGTGCACTTGAGAAAAAAGTTAAGGATATGAAAAGAGACATTTCGATTTTGTCCCTGGTTGTGAAATGAATATTAGGCATTCAATTGAACATTCATAGTCACAGAGTCAACGTCATCATAATGCCAGAGATATGAAAGAGCGCACATTGAAAAGGATATTCGATGGTTGTGTATGTATATATTCTTCATTCACTCATACATTCATCCATCTATCCATCCATCTATCCAAGCTTTCATACATCAGTGATGCTGTAAACGTTTTTGCTTAAGGACACTTGGTTCGCCGCTTTTACTGTATCTTTTTCCTAAAACTAATACTCAATGAGGAGGGGAATAAAAGTTAAGGAGTAATGTGCCACATTGTTTTTCTTGGCACGATGAGACAATTCAATTAATCGCTTTTAAATGATGTTTAGTACGTGTGAGTTTTTTGTTTTGTTAGTCCTGTCGAAGTTTGTGGTAGAGGGAGGGGTGATTTAATACATGTGTTGTGCAGCGAAGGAGGAGATTTTGTTGATGTTGTTACAAGATTAGAGGCATATGTTGGCTGGTAATTGTCTGTTATTGATACTGTTTGATGTATTATTTTTTTTTTGGTTTCACTTTCACACTCATCGTTCGAATAGGCTTGAGGAGGTTTCTATTAAAAAAAAAGAATGACATTTTTCTTTGTGCACGATGTTAATCATTATATGGATGTCTCAGTTGGCAAAACGATCAACTCCATTAAATAAGAAACGGAAAAAAACGGTAAAGAAGTTTGTGGTGTTCTTTAGTAATTTTCACGGTCCAAGTTCCATTCCAATTAAAACGTACAATTTATATTAAAAAATCCAATGAGTGTTCGAACTCACGGGCGATGTGTTAACACCTTTATGTTACACGGTACCTGCTCGATTTCTATAAACACATTAGTAAATGTTACACAGAAAAATAAAAAACAGCGTTCAATCATATGATAACGTTACATTTAAATAATATTAATACTTAAAATTAGTTAAAGACCAGTGCGAGCACATATGTCAATGTTCGGATGCAATTCCGTCACTTTGGCTATCAGCGTTTTAGTCGAGGAATCCAGCCAAGGCGTTTGTTTTGCCTTCCACCTCCGTTGTTGGACTTAATTGTGCATCTGCATTTGTATACAGGCTGCCCATGTCCATAGGCGATTCATCTTCGTTCGGCAAGAATATTATTTCGTCGAAGGTATCTATTCACGCAACTTCCTCAGAAACAGTTTCCCGGTACTCTTTATCTATTAAATTACAACGGTTTACATTTTATATATATTCCCAAGTTTCCTTACTTACCATCCGAAACCCTTTGGAATGTTCCTGGTGAATATTTGACATTTAGCATTTTTTGGTTGCTCATTTTTTAATTGCTTATTTTAAGAAAAAACAACGATAATTATTTGTATATTTCGAATCAAACACTTTTTGAGTCTTTAATTATTTACATCAGCTGTGAAAAAATCAGCTGTTTTCGTTTCTTGCAAGTTTTTACTGGATGTTGTCTGTTTACTTTTTGGGATATTTTCATCTTGAGAGTATAATCTGTCTTACTCTCTCAAAAATAGTTACTGAGTAATTCTTACTGGGAAAGTAAACAGATAGACCTATTATTTTCTTGCTTACTACTTTTTGTTTTATTTCCACAAAAAACAAAGAGAATGCTAAGCAACAGACACATGTACATACATACATGGTTATGTTCGTATATACGCTACACAAGTTCACACAATTTGCGTTGGTCTCTTGCAACCTCAGTTTTATAAACGTATAACTACTTCATTATTTCCTTTGCTCTGATAGTGCTCCGCTGCTGCCGCTACATTAGTGTGTGTGTTTTTAGCAGTTTGATAATCTGTGTTTCGCAGTCCGACAAATCTGTGTTCATAGGGGTGGGTCACCCTTATCATTGAAAGGGTATGAAAAATAGTTGTTGGCCGCTTCTGAGATCTACCCGATATGCACACAAAATTTCATACAAATCGGTCCAGCCGTTTCGGAGGAGTTTAACACCAAACAATCTGCGATCGCAGTCGGACAATCTGTGTGATCGCAGTCTGACAATTTGTGTGATCGCAGTCCGACAAACTGTGTTTGGATTTATTCACTTTATGAATTTAGTGCCTACCCGCGCCTATAGATGTTAACACATCAGAAGTACTATTTATATTAAAAACTAAATTTTAATAGAATATTTTATTAAAGGATTATTTTATTTCAAATTTAAATTTTCGAGCTTAGGTCAATTTTAAATTATTTTATTTTTCAATATTTCGCTACCCATTGGGTAGCATCGTCTGGCGAATAGACAACAATTGTTCATTTCGAATATTTATTCGTTACAATAAGGTCGAAGAAATTACCACATTTATAAAGGATTATTGTTACGTTGGATGGTGGGAATATAGTGATATCAATGCCCAACAAGTGTGTTTTAAAATCACACGTGCATTTTATATTCCAATTAATTTTGTTTACTATTTTCCTATAGATTTAGCTACTGTATAGTGACATGAAAAGTTATAAAGTACAGGATGCACAAATATTGAAGTTATCGTTATTTTTTACACCGTTGTTACATTATAATTTGAGTTACTCCTTTTGACAACTTTCATATTTTGTTTAGAAACTAAATAATTTTATTCATAATTTTACTACAGGGTGGGGTAAAAGTAATCACCCTATTGAAAAACCCTATAACTTTTGCAAATGCTGTCAAATGTCAATTCGGTTTTGATATTTTTGAAGTTAACAAATGCATAATACAAATCGAATACATGAATTGGTTTACTCCCCAAGAACGCGGAATAATTGTTTCCATTTGTTGGCGCAAAAATTCGACCGAAACCAACTGGACAACACTGCGACGTTTGGCCGCTCGCCTTGAAGAGACCGGGATAACACGAAATCTTCCCAGGCTGGCCTGGCTCGGAGCAGCCGTTCTGTTGAGAATATCGCTCCTGTTGCACAAAATGTCGAAGAGGAGCCCGGAACATCGACCAGACGACATGCCACGCAATAGGGAATTATCCGGAGTATAATAGGGAATTATACGCAGTATTTTGGTGAAAGATTTAAAGATGTTCCCTCACAATGTGCACATAGTTGACATAGCTTTTGACCGCCAAACGCGTGTAACCTACGCTCAAGCCATCCTGAATCTCAGCGAAGAGGTGGACGATTTTTCATCGCAAATTATCATGAGCGATGAGGCTCATTACCATCTTAGCGGTTACGTGAATAAACAAAATAATCGTGTTTGGGTCACTGAAAATCGGAACCACTACACCAGCTCAAAGTTACTGCGGGTGTGCTGTTTACGCTGGAGGAGTCATCGGGCCATTTATTTTTTGAGAACGCCGCGGGACAAGCGACGACTGTGGGCGGCGCGCACTACAGAGCCATGATAACCGAATTTTTTCCTTCCTCCATTTAATGAATTGGGACTGGAGAACATGCAGTTTCAACAGGACGGTGCAACGACGCATACTGCTCGTGCCACAACCGATATTCTGAAGCAAACATTTCCGGGTCGTTTAATCTCTCGTTTTGGTGATTTGCACTGGCCGGCCAGATTACCCGATTTAACCGTTCTAGGCTCCTTTTTATTGAGTTTTTTGAAGTCGCGGATTTACGTAAAAAAAACCTCAGACTCTTGAAGCCCTCAAGGAGAATATTCACCAAGAAAACGAGCACCTGTTGCACGAAGTTCTGGCAAGAGTGATGGAAAATTCCATGAAACTAGCCCGTATGGTCATGAACTCATTTTCTCAATTTGATGGAATAAAGTCTAATGGATTAAGTAATCAAATTTTCACAAGGAGAACCAAAGTTTTGTTCAGAGTTCATATTTACCCCCCTCCCCCCTCATGTGTAACCCATACACATCGTCGTGGGGAATGTGTAATGAATGATTACCCATTACCCACAGAGTATGAGCAAAATAATTGGTAGGTACCCACGAATATGGGGAGTTACCCATCATGATTACCTATTACCCTCAGGGTAATGGGGAAAATAATGGGTAGCTACCCACGACAATGGGGAATTATCCTTCACGATTAGCCATTACCCTCAGAGAAATGGGGAAAATAATTGGTAGCTACCCACGGCAATGGGTAATGGGTTACCAAAGGTAATCCATCCCCATTTTTGATCGAAAATATGAAAAAAGTAGAAAATTTCCACGAAATACGAACCCTGGTTTTGTATAAAAAAAAATAACAGCAAAAGAACATTGGGTAATTACTTTGGCCCACCTTGTATTATATTTGAATTCAACTAAGAACAGGATAGGATTTTGTTTATTACATTCATTATTTTAATATATTTACATTAATGCTGAGTTACTCGAATAGGCTACTGAAAGAAAATATTGACAATTCATTGCCCAAACCCAAATTTAGCACCCTGTGATACATTTATTCACGTTGCACGGAATTGTTGTTTGTAATAAAAAGCTTTATTTAATTTCGCCTCTTGACGCAAAAATATCAAAATTTTTGAAAAGTTGAGTTGATCGGTTTGACATCTGAATCCCTCATACACTCTCGATCAGATGATTAGAACCATTTAAATTTCTGGTTTTAATAGGCCTTTTAATTTTTTTTCAACAGTTAAAATATTACTAACATTGGAAAGGCCATTATTTTCAGATTACAAAAATGACAACATTAAAATTTAATGCAACTGTATTATAAAGCTTCTTTTCGAAAAAAGACAAAAAATAATAAAACAATTACCTTTCATACTTGTACGATTAGAACCACTTAAATAATTTTATTTAAATATAACTTTTTTTTATAATTTAATAATAAGAACCCTTAATATGTAGTTTATTCGTAATATTATAGACTTTTTAAATACATTGGGCTACGAGGCTGGTCCCAAAAAAACAAAACGACCTAACAAAGAAGACACAGAAAAGTATTTTTTTTTCAACATAATCTCCTTTTAGCTCGATATGCTTTTTGCAGCGATATTCAATAGGTTCGATAATCTGGTTATAGTAGGAACTGTGAATCTCCTTAAAATAACCATCAACCGCAGACTCCTCCCCTTAATTGATGGCAAATATTTTACTAGCGAGCCATTTTTTCAAGTTTGGAAATAGAAACTAGGCCGAGGGAACAAGGTGCGTGATGAAGCATTCCGAACTTTAGTTCATTAAATTTGGATATCGCAATAGTGGACTGGAGCATTGTATTGATGAAACAACGCTTTCTTTTTCGCCAAATGCGGCTTTTCTTCACAATTTCACCACTTAAACGCTGCAATAAATTAGCATAATATTCGCCGTTGATGGTTTCCCCTTTCTGAAGACAATCAATATAAATTATCCAATGCGCATCCCAAAAAACAGACGCCATGACCTTGCCTGCATATGGAACCGGCTTCGCAGTCTTTGGACACGATTCTTCCATTCCAGTCTATTATTCCTTTGTCTCAGGTGTAAAGTGGTGGGCCGATGTCTAATCCACGGTCATAAGTCGCCGCAAAAATTCGGCTATATTGGGGTGAAACATCGCCAAACACTTTAGTGAAACATCTTCACGGCGCTGTTTTTGCTCTATTGAAAACAAGCGCCGCACCTATATATCTTGTCCACAGCTTTCTCATCTTCAAATCTTAGGGCAATATACGATGTATAACACTTGTACTTTTTTAAAATACTAAACCGAACATATGGCTTTCAAAGCTGCATTCTTTAACAATTTGTATGGTGATTTCCTCTTCTGTAAAGAATCAAAATTTTAACTATAGTGTTGTGCGTTTCAGCTTATTAGGTAGGCATTTCTACATATAAATTAATTAAATAAATATTTTTCTTGGACAAATACACACAGATTTCTTAAACTTTCTTAAATAACGTATATGGTGTTCGAAGGCTCTGAGCTCGTTCTTTCTAAACCCCTTGAGAAACTGAAAATCGGTTTATAATTACCTAAGTTACAGCCTTATAACCGCTAAAGGTACGAAACCCCGGGTTTTTAACAGTAAAATAAGATTTTGGGGATGCTTGAGGAATTTCATAAAAGGATTCTTGATTTACTCAACAACATCTACAAGAAAAATAGTATCACTTCCCACTTCATTCTTTTTGTATTACTGGGTTATTTAAGAGAGTACAAATCATCGCTTAAATCATTGAGTTTGATATGAAGAGTGTACTACATGCGTGTTTCAGTTCAACAAAATTCTCGTCAAAAGTCACTGGGCTAACGACAGTTTTGATACGGGTTTTAATGCCAGTTTCTTCTGCCAGCATTTGGACGGAATACAAATATATATTAAAGAAACTTGTTGTGTTCTTTAATGTAAAACAAATTTATTGCATATAAAGTTATTTTAAAAGTCATTAGTGGCTTCGGTGGTGCAATGGGTAGTGTGCGCGCCTCTTGTGTATGAGATCCTGGGTTCGAACTCTGCTCTGACCACCTTAAAAAAAATTCTTTCGGCGGCGGTCACCTCGCATAGTGACGGCGACACTATCTAGTATTTAGCCATGAAAAACTTCCCAAAATACCGTTCGGAATCGGTGTAAAACTGTAGGTCCCAGTCAGTGAGTGAAAACTGGAAAGCGCAGAGCTCAATGATTATTAGTAGCTCTCCCTGTCGCTTCATGGGATGTAATGGGAAACCATTTATTTTTTTTAGTGACAATAAAATGTGGCCGTCGGTGGTGCAAAAGCTAGTGTCTAAAGCCTGCACTGACCACCTTACATTTACTTCGACGATAGCCACCTCGCTTAGTGACGGCTAGTCTATCGTGTACTTAGCCATGAAAAGCTTCTCAAAATACCGTTCGGAACCGGTGCAAAACTGTAGGTCCCAATCAGAGACTGAATAATTAGAAAGCGCACAGTTCACTGGTTGTGAGAAGGTCTGTAGTGGGAAACAGTTTTCTTTAGTGGCAATAAAATCAAGTTTAATATGAGTTCTTTCAAGAGAATGAGCGCTATATACTGTTTGAAATTCTATCCTGTATCAAAGTTGCAGCTAGTAGGTCGAACAGCCATTTCATCGAAACCCTCTGAACTGATATAATAGAATAGAATAATAATAGAATAATAGAAATGAAGTTTGCCGGGTCCAGCTTATTTAGTATATAATTTAGAAAAGCCAAAGTGAAAGGAGTTTCAAAAAAAGAACATTTTCTTAAATAAGTGCCTTTTCTTTAAAAAAAGGTAAATTTTCTCAAAAAAAATACAAAGTAACATAACTTCAAGAAGTACCTTTGCTTAAAAAAAACAAATTTTCTTGCATAAGGTACCTTTTCTTAAAAAAAAGCATTTTTTTTAAAGTCAGTACCTTCTCTTAGAAAAAGGAAATTTTCTTACAACAAATTGCCTTTTCTTATAAAACTACCTTTTCTTTAAAGAGTACCTTTTTGTGAAACAAAATAACTTTTCTTGAGATAAGTAAAATCCCATTTCTTGAAAAAAAAACATTCTCTTATAAAAACTTCATATTCATGGCTTTTTCTTACAAAAAGTACATTTTCTTAAAAAAACATTAACTTTAAATAAAATAAGTACTTGTCTTTAAAAAAGGATCTTTTCGGGAAAATATAATACATGTTCTTACAAACAGGACGTAAAAATATACTTTTTAACAAAAATACATTCAATAAAAAAAAACATTTTTCTTAAAAAAAGTTTATCATTTTACAAAAAGTGTCTTTCCTTAAAGATCCATTTAAATTATCGTATTTTTCAACGGGCGCCTTAGGCGTGTTGGAACTAACTACTACATAATATATAGCGAAAGGAACTTCGTTCCAACCGGGTGTCCCCTGACACCTTATGTAATTTTTTTTTTGTTATTAAGACCGAAGTAATAAAAAAAATCGATGAGTGTTCGAACTTACGGATGATGTGTTAACACCTTTTTGCTACACGGCACCTGTTCGATTTCTATGAACACATTAGTAAATGTTACATTGGAAAATAAAAAATAATACAAAGTTTTTTTGTATACACCGGCAATGCTGAACATCAAATGATTCGCTTTGTTTGGCCATATCAACAACAACGAAACAACCAAACACACAACATCACACATACTTTGTCCGAAGTAGCTGACGAATACGTGTATCACATAACCACATGTTTGCCATATCAACAGCAACGAAACAGCCAAAAACACAACATCACACATACTTTGTACGAAGTAGCTGACGTATTAGTTTGTCACTATGACGTCGACTGCGCAAGCCCATGGGCTTGCAAATGATCTTTTGCGTGGCTATGCTTTTTATCTCCGTTCAACAGTAGCAACAGACACATGTCCATACATACATTATTATGTTAATACATAAGCTATAGACACAATTTCGTTTGCCTCACCCCTGCCACACCACTCTTTCATTGCTCTCTTGCTCGCTCATTTTTGTTTAACACGTCATTATTCTCTTTCGCAGTCGCAGAAAATCTGGTTTTAGCAGCAGCATAAAATCTGGTTTTAGCAGCAGCATACAATCTGGTTTTAGCGGCACAATAAAATCTGACTTTGATAGATTTAGTCCCTATACGCCGCTATAGATGTTAACACATCAATAATATGTGTATATAGAACGCAAACAATAGGAACTTTGTCTGCCGCCACCGAATTAATTACGAAATGTGTTTCTTCCAACCTGATTTCAGTTGTAGCAAATGAATTCAGTCGTGATAAAAACATCACTTTAGTTTGCTTTAGCTACCGCCTTCTTCTAATTATGTTGTTTGTGAACCCGTATATGAATGCTCTTAGTTGAAATGGTTTATCAGAATTCCTGCCAGTAATCATTATCATGAAATACCACATAAAATTTAATAATATCATAGTTTAATTTTTAAGATTTTTGGTAACTATTAAACTGAATTACCATGAAATGCTCAACAATTTACAGTTTCACAAAATGTAGTGTTAACATTTAGCAAAATGTTATGGCCCGATTTAGAGGCATCTACGATACTATATGGGATATTTGTTGTGTCATTTCTAGTTGTTGTTTGCCGATTCTGACATTCAATTCAGTTGCTTTTGTTTTTATTTGCTTATAATGTCGTTTTTGTTTATTTTTATGATCCGACATGAACGATATCTCACACGCACACACACACACACACAACCACACACATGTGCAGATACGTCAAAACATGTTGTTTAGATAAATATAACGATATTTCCTTTGTTAGCATTGGATTGTACAAACACTAAGAATTTACACATATATAAAGGGTTTTTCAACAGACACGCTACAAAAGTAAATCGATAGGGACAGCAAACGACGCCATATTTTATCCCGCTCTTTTGACATTTCTCTTCAGTAAGGTTTGCCATTTCATCATGGAAAGATATACAAGACAACAACGAGTCGAAATTATTAAAATTTACTACCGAAATTTGGAGTCAGTGGCCTCAACTTTAAGAGCGCTACGTCCAATTTATGGTCTTCAGCGATGAGGCTCATTTCTGGCTGAATGGCTTCGTCAATAAGCAAAATATGCGTTATTAGTCAGACAGCAATCCACACGTAATCCATGACTCATCATTGCATCCCGAAAAAATTACGGTTTGGTGCGGTTTATGGGCCGGCGGCGGCATTGGGCCGTACTTGTTCCGTGATGATCAAGACCGGCACATTACTGTGAATGCGAATCGCTACCGTTCAATAATAACCGAATATTTTTGGCCCCAATTGGATAATATGGACATGTGGTTCCAACAGGACGGCGCCACAAGCCACACAGCGAATGCCACAATCAATTTATTGGAAACCAAGTTTGGTGAACGTGTTATCTCACGAAATGGCCCAGTCGATTGGCCGCCTCGGTCGTGGATTTGGCGCCGTTAGCCTATTTTCTGTGGAGCTACGTCGAGTCTATGGTCTATGCCAACAAGCCAGCGAAGATTGATGAACTTCCTACGAATATCGAACGTGAAATTGCAGGAGTTTCAGCCGACTCATGCTTGAAAACCGTCGAAAATTGGGTTCAGCGTCTAGACTTCTGCAAGCGTGCCCGTGGTGGCCATGCAAAAGAAATCGGGTTTCATACATAATGACATCGAACGTACTTTCACAGGAATAAAGAATTTCATTGGCATCTAAAACCGGGTTTGTTTTATTTAAAAAAAACTTTTGTAGCGCTCTTATTGAAAACCCCGTTACATGTACATATGTATACATGTCCATTTGTGTTTGGGACATGCTCTGTTAGTATGAGAGATTTAGTTTATATCCGTTTTAGTTGAGACTTTATGATAAACAGGGAATATCAGGATAGTTGAGGGAAAAATGTAATCCTTGGAATTATAAAAATCTTTAAAACAGAATTATAACTAACACAAATTTCAAAATACTATACATAGGTTTTTTAAACTGTTTCAAATTTTGAAAAGGTTTCACTACTTTAAAAAAGACTACCCAATGAGAAACTTTTGTACTTTATACACTTGTGTTTCATTCCAATTTCTTCCCATGTTCCCTTCTCTTGTAACGACTGTGTGCGTGTGTGTGTTGCCAAATGTTTGATGACTTTTCCATCACAGCCATAAATCGACATACAACATGTAAATCTTTGTTAAATCATCTATCACATGCAAACAACCCAGGCCCACAATGTCTGGCCCATGTTTTGTATTATATTGGTTAATTTATCTGTAGATAAGAAAAATCGCAATGGCATGGGCAGAACTAGAAGTCACGCGACCAAAACGAACATTGTTAACATCATAATATCGACATGCGACAACCAGTAGCGATAACGTTGCCAACGATAAAAATGGATAAACTATAAAAGAAACAAGGCGTTAAATAAAGAATGGGATATTAAAATCGGAAATAACAATATTTTCAATATATTCGATAACACTTTGAATGAAATTATTGTCTAATATTGGTTAAATTTTGACAGTATGTGATCTGTAGATAAGGAAAGTAAAATGCAAGAAGCCAAGTAGAAGCAGTATAGTTGAATTAAATGCCCATACCTAGTACAAGGTGTTTCAAAAGAAGTCATTTTACGGCCGATTATCATGCTCGACAAAAACAAAAATGCTGGGAAATATTAAAAACTTTCTTCCAATGTTCTGACTTTTCAACTCAAACTGTAAGAAATCTACGAAATAAATTCAATAGAAACAGTGTGTTCGAATACCGGACAATCAGCCGAAACTCGGAAGTCAATTGGCTGCCTCGCAGCTGCGATTTGAACCCGTTAGACTGTTATCTCTGGAGCACCGTGAAATATAAGTGTTACGCAAACACGAAATAAAGGTCCAGTCAATCTAAAATGTAAAGAAAATTTGAGTAGATAGAATGGGGTACTGTAAAGCAAGTCATGGAAGCCCTTTGAAGGATTTTGTGTTCATTCATAAATTCTAATAGTCCATTAAAATCATAATTTTGTCAAAATGTCTATTTTAATTTTTTTAAAGCGAAATTAAATTACAATTCTAACACGGCCCACCCTTTAGTTTCCCATTACACCATATGAAGACATAGGCTTACACGCTCTGATTACGACCTGCAGTTTTACACCGGTTCAGAACAATAATTCGACAAGCATTTTCGTAGCACATAACCATGATAGTCGATCTCAAAATTCAAAGAGACAAATTAAAAATAAACGTTGTCTATAAAACGCATAGTTTTCCATTCTGTCATAAAAACCGAAACCGGTTATTAACCGGTTTCTACAATTCGGTTTAACCGAAAACGGGATTCGCCAAAATCGCAATATTCGAAGAAGCCGAAAACAGACATTTTTGAAAAACCGGTTTTTTGAATACACTACCCAGGACATACTGCGTGGAAGTTGTGAGCAGCTTGGACTGCCCACTGAAGGAACCATTTATGGCCACTCCCAAGTGAATGGCTGTAAATGCAGTACATTGTGTTGGTGAAGGAAATTTGAGATAGTGGAGGCTGGAAAGAGTGAGTAGTGTCTGTTGACATTTGCCTTGAATCTTTGTATGTCAGAATAGGTGGGAAATACACTAGCCGGAAGTTTATTCCACATACGGAGTGTACGGCTGAAGAGCGAATTTTCTCTATAGTGTGTAGTGCGGTCAACCGGCCACTCGATAAAAAACGGATGAGAGTTCCTGGACAGCCGCGTACTTTGACTAAATATCCTCACGTCTGGCATAAGTTGACGAATGTCCGAGGAACACATACCGTGGAAATATCGATAGAACAGCGACACGCAACCCACATTTCGACGATGCTCAAGGGATACAATAGTGTTGGATACCCTACTGTTCCCTATCAACACCGTCGCTCTCCTCTGGACACGGTCGAGAAGCTCCAAAGATGTCCTAGGAGCACCTGCCCATATATTGGAGTTATATTCCATCTTTGGCCTGATGTAGGTGGTGTAGATATTGAGAAGATCAGATGGTATTCTTGCACCGCTTTAAAAGCACAAGATAGTTGAATGCGTCTTTCGGCACATCAAATACATGTTTTGCCCAACGGACATCACATTGTACTTTCATGCCCAGAACATCAAGAGTGTCTAATTCGTCAATATCCACACCGTCCATAGACAATGCGGCACACCCCGGACAGCAATCCGCTTATGCGACAACAGAAAACACTGAGTCTTACCCACATTAAAATTTACTCTGTTCATTTGAACCCATTCAACAATGGCCACCAGATCCCGGCCGAGTGTTTCATTCATCGTCCGGCGTTTGACTTCAATCTCTTGAAAACTTGGCCTACGGTCGAATGAATAAGAATGACAGAGATTACTGTCATCCACAAAAGAGTAGATGGGATTCACAGCCTGACCAAGGAGATCCTCAATGTAAATAAGAAAAAGAGAAGGAGAAAGAACAAAGCCCTGTGGTACACCTGCATTCAATTTATGCTCCTCGGATGAACCCCATCTACAACAATTCGTAGAGTGCAATCTCTGAGAAAACACGATATAAATCGAGTGAAGTTATCACCGACATCAAAAGCTGCGAGCTTTGACAAGAGTGCATCCTGCCATACTCTATCAAAGGCCTTGGAAATATCAAGAGCTACTACTTTACTCTCACCAAGCGGGTGGATGGATCGACTCTACTACGGAAGCCAGACTGCCGATCATTAATAAGGTCATTGGACTCAAGATATTTCACTAGATGGTGGTTAACCATGCTCTCCATAACCTTTAAGAGCGCAGAATAGATTGCAATTGGGCGGTAATTTGCAAGGTTACTTGCATCACATTGTTTAGGGATTGGCTGGACATTAGCAACCTTCCAACGCGCCGGGAAGACTCCGGCACGGTATGCAAGGTTGAAAAGGTTGCGCAGTGGACACGCCAGCGTCCAAGAGCACCTACTCAAGACCAGTGCAGATATGCCATCTGGGCCCGGGGATTTATTTACGACGAGATTCGCAAGAAAATTTTTAACTCCTCGCGTTCGAAAAAATATCTTGGGCATGGAACAAGATACGTAATTGATCAAGGGGAGTGGTTGATTGCTATCCGGCAAGGACGAGTTCCCGGCAAACATTTCAGCCAGGAGGTTAGCTTTTTCAACCGGTTCAGTGAATGTTATGTCATCTTTAAGAAGATTTGGGATAGTGGAAGAACTGTCCTTTATTCTTCTTGCAAATGACCAAAAGCACTTACTTCCACTAGGGAGAGAAAAGACTTTAGCACGAATACGCTGTTCGTGAAGAAACTTTTCGCATCGAAGTACTTTGGCACTCTTGGATCTTGCCTGTTTGCGTAGCAGTTCAGTATTAACGTTTTTATTAGAACGCCAGCCTCTGAACGCGTCCTCTTTGGATCTGACAGCATTCTTGCAGGTCTGGTTACACCAATTTCTTTCCGATGGTTTAACCGAAATAATTTTCGGTCGGGATGAATGAATTCATACCAATCAAAATTATCTTCTCGATCATTGATTATCCAGAAAACAAAGCTTCCAGTTAAAATGCTGATAAAAGTTGTTGAGTTCAGCCCAACGTGCCTCTTCGTAGATAACAATTTTTTGCTTCGGGACTGTGTTGGAAGCGATACGAAGAGCTTAATAGGGAAAGGACGCTGAAATGATACAGTGATACGAATTACCAAGAGGTGTAAGCTTGTTAAGTTCGTACTTTGAGGGTGCGAAGTTAAAAAGAGGTCAACTAAATGCTGGTTGTGACCTTGAAGCGCGGCGAAGAGCTCAGCATATTGGCCCTCCGTAGTTGTATTGCTCGAATGCATTAACGAGGAGGAATTATGGACATTGAAGTCACCAGCAACAACGATTTCACTGTCCGGAGAATTCCCCAATATCTCAGAGATGGAATCGGAAAGGTGGTCAGAGCCATTAAGGGATGCCTCCCTTCGCGCATTAGGACTTCTATAAAGAAATCCGAAATGTGAGACATGTGTTCCAGTCTTGAATTTTACCCAAAGAGAGTAAAATTCTGGATCTTGTGAGTCGAACTGTGAGTCGAAATAATACCCGGGAGCGTGCAAATCCTGTGCACCAGAATCCTCACGCACCTGTGTTTCACATAGAGCAAGAACATCAGGCCGATAAATATTAATGTGGGAGTACACATTAATAATAAAAATACGCATTATTGAGAATAATTTTTTAACCGCTAATAAAATAATAAAATTTCAAACCGAAACAAATTATATAAAGGTGTAATATGTTTATCAAAGAAAGAGCGAAAAGTAAATTATTAAAGGACTAATTTTAGCAATGAAATTTTAAATTTTGTACCTTTTTCTAATTTCTTTTAAATGTTTTTCACTTTTTGGCGCTGCATTTCCCTCCCAATGACAGGCATCTTCATCGCCGAATTCAGTTTGAGCTTTCTAATTCTCTTTATCGTGGCAATTTTTGCACACAGCATTCCCTTTAATGGTAGAAAATGGTTGCCGCGCTAAAATTTGGAAGCATGTCGTTTAGGTAATTTTCACAGCAGTAAAATGTTTTTTTTTTCAGACATCTTAATGAATTGGGGGCAGAAGATCTAAAACAATAATTAGGTGTTTCGTCGTAAATTTTATTTAGTATTTACAATATTTTTTTTTACCTTATTTTAAATTTTTAGGCTTGTACATTTTGTGTTTCATTTTCTTTTTTATTTGAATTAAATTTTTTTAGTTTGGCAGAAATCAAAAATTTGCATATTTTTTTCTGCGAATTTAAAAGTATAATTGTATATCGTTCTGTGTTGTACAATATTATTTTATGAATTATGGAGTTGTTATTGTGTTGTGACTGTCTGTATAACTTTATTTTGGTTTCGAATTTAAAAAGCGGTTTCCTCTAAAGACTTCGTGATATAGAGTAATGACGTATAGAGACGCCAACTCTCTGATGTTGGAAAGTATTGCTTTAATAGTACCAGATAGAGGCAATGGCTCAAACCATCCAACAGTAGCTCAGAAACGGCATTTCGATTTTCTCTTTAATATTTTTGTGTAAATACTCCACAAATATAAATAACTAACAATAAAATAAAGGGTTTTTCAACAGACACGCTACAAAAGTAAATCGATAGGGACAGCAAACGAAGCCATATTTTTGCCCGCTCTTTTGACATTTCTCTTCAGTAAGGTTTGCCATTTCATCATGGAAAGATATACGAGCCATCAACGAGTCAAAATTATTAAAATTTACTACCGAAATTTGGAGTCAGTGGCCTCAACTTTAAGAGCGCTACGTCCAATTTATGGTCGTCATAATCGTCCTACCAGATCAACAATTGAGCGTCTAGTGGAAAAACTTGAATCCACAGGCACAGTACAAAATGTTCCCGTGCCAGTGAGACAAATAAGTGCCCGTAGTGTCGAGAATATTCCTGCCGCTGAGGCTTCAGTTCAAGAAAGCCCAAATGTGTCTCTCACACGTCGTTCTCAAGCGTTGGGCATCTCTGTGACGTCGTTGTGGCGAATTTTGCGAAAAGATCTTGGCCTACATCCTTACAAGATCAAATTGACGCAAGAACTGAAGCCGCTTGACCACCATAAGCGTCGTATGTTAGTGAATTGGGCTGAGCAACAACTTGAAAATTATTAGGATTTTCATCGAAAACATCATCTTCAGCGATGAGGCTCATTTCTGGCTAAATGGCTTCGTCAATAAGCAAAATATGCACAATTAGTCAGACAACAATCCACACGTAATCCATGAGTCATCATTGGATCCCGAAAATATTACGGTTTGGTACGGTTTATGGGCCGGCGGAGTCATTGGGCCGTACTTCTTCCGTCATGATCAAGACCGGCACATTACTGTGAATGCGAATCGCTACCGTTCAATGATAACCGAATATTTTTGGCCCCAATTGGATAATATGGACTTGGAGGACAACAGGACGGCGCCACAAGTCACACAGCGAATGCCACAATCAATTTATTGGAAATCAAGTTAAGTGAACGTGTTTTCTCACGAAATGGACCAGTCGATTGGCCGCTGTGGTCTATGCCAACAAGCCAGCGACGATTGATGAACTTCGAACGAATATAGAACGTGAAATTGCAGCAATATCGGCCGATTTATGCTTGAAAACCGTCGAAAATTGGGTACAGCGTCTGGACTTCTGCAAGCGTGCCCGTGGTGGCCATGCAAAAGAAATCGAGTTCCATACATAATGGCATCGAACGTACTTTCACAGGAATAAAGAATTTTATTGGTATCTAAAAACGGTTTTGTTTTATTTAAAAAAACTTTTGTAGCGCTCTTATTGAAAAACCCGTTATATCAAAAAAAGTCCACAATATGTTTAAATTTCACAGTTTTTCATTTAAACGACATGAAAAATATAAATCAAAAATTTTTGTAATTCCACCTGGTGTAAGCCAGTTTACGTCAAATAACTCTCCATCGCACCGACCGCACCACGAATAGTGTAAAAGGAAATGTCTAACGGCTATATCTCGGACACCATTGGGAATTTTGTTTTCCAGTCTTCGGCACAATTGTAGCTATAGACTGGGATCATCATCATACATGGCAAACTGCGAACTTACAGTTTTTCGGCCGCGCATTAACAAGTGCAGCATTTGTTCTTGCGTTCGAATATGCTGCAGATATCGATTATTCGGCGCATTCTAAAATTTCGCAGAGGTTATTATTATAGAAGTACTTTTGTAAGACTAGTTATAACATCGAATTAGACTAACCTTTTCGATTAAATCTTGGAATTAGAAATATTGAGAAAATTTACACCTGATGTCGTATCGAAAACGGTTATTTTGTGCGAATAAAAATTAAGGAAAATGTGTTGAACATTTAAAAGGAAAAAATGGACCAGATATAACATCGCAATAGGCTATTTTTAACGATTATATAATAGCATTTTAAATAATAAAAGTTACAGACTAACTGCCTTATTCATAAAAAGTTATGAGCGTTTTTTTGTATGGTAAACCATCTTTCAAGCCTCTCATAACTTTTTATGAATAAGACTAGTCTATTTAAAATTAAACTCTAGACAATTTCGAAATAAGGAACCTGCTCGAAATATCGCAGGCTGGGAATAAACTTATAAATTTTTATGGAGGAATGAAAGTTTATCAATATTGTCGTTCGAAAGCTGACTGCGATCTCCGTAGATTATGTGTCTGGCTGCTGGAAATACACATTTGTAAATTTCAGAGCTAGCAGGTACGTATGTATGTATATATTCCTTCAACAGGGGAATGTCGTTTGCGTTATTTCCTCTTCGACTATATCATTCTCAGCATATTTGCCTCAGTATATTTATGATTTTTATGTAAGAAATCGTTTAGTTGAGGATTGTGCGAATCAGTCAAATTTCATTGACGTCTATGACGCATTGCTTTAATTTTATGTCTCAAATCTTTATGTCTTAGTATATCATGTGACAAGAAGTATGAAATGTAAAAAGATTGAGATGCTCTCCTCAATCCCTTCAGGGGATATCATGGGACACCATTATTGTTTTATATATTTTTATATTAACATAGTTTTATATTGTTGTACCGCTGAGATATATGTAACATTGGAAATGATGTATTTATTGAATTTGTGAGTAATAGTCACGCTAGAATTCACGATTCTGAATTTAAAATCACGTGCAATCACGATCACATGAGTGGTTTTTAATTCGATTTCGAAAACGCTTGAGTCAAGCCTGTCATGAAGAATTCACGTCACGCGCACAACTCTAGAAATAATTATATTCCTTCCTTCCTTCCATGATTTTGCGCAAAACTGGGAGATTTTTGGTATTTTATCACGTAGTGGTGTCCGTATATGGTTATATTTCCATGATTTAAAAAATTACACTCAGCGAAATTGAAAAATTTTCGCGAAATTTTTCACTTTTGCGGCTACCTAAATGGTATTTAGAATCATTCCTAGGAAGTTCATTTGTTCTAGAAAGTTATTTATTGAGATCTTAGGTACATTCTTACAGTTGATTATGTCCTTGAGTTTTAGACGGTTTGCTACCTATGGACGTGAACAAGGGGAAAAAGGTAAAAAAATCGAATTCCTTTAAGATTTTTGCGATTTTGACCTAGAAGATGGAATTTTTTTGATTTTATATGTTCACAATTTGTTATGACAAGAGCTACAACTTTCTTGCAGAGAGTAAATCAAAATTGCGAACGGTTTACAAGATATGAGACTAACAAAATGATCACTTTTTTGCAAAAATTACATCCAGGCCCCAAATCTTTGGGGGTACATAAAAAAAGTGATGAATTTGGGCAAAACTATGTAGGAGACACGGCCATTTTTTTGGTGTCTTATCACGTAGTTGTATCCGTATATGGTTACACAGGGCGGAGCGCGATAATTTGCTTATTTGGGAATGAAATACAAAAATTATGAACCTTAGAAAAATTTATTTTATATTTTAATTATATTGAACAGTAAGGGAAATTGTAAATAAGATGGTCTTAAATGGTGTATCTGGCAAATGTCGACCTTCGCTATCCACACACTGCTGCATACGTTTTCTGAAGTTTTCATGAATTTACAATTGATTGCCGTCCAGGAACATTTCCGCGTGGGGGAACGGCAAATCATAAACGAAAAACACGCTGCAAGGCAATGATCGAGAGCGCAGTTGAAAAATACGCTTCAACACAAAATGACGTCCCCTCACGTATCCAATGCATGATGGCAACTGAAAGGCAGACGAATACAAATCCCCCGTCAGCTACTATAAGCCACACACACTCTCCACTCTCTTCGACCAACAGTGCCGCCACAGCCTTCAGTGCAAAAAAGCAAATTACCGCGCTCCACCCTGTATTTCCATGACTTAAAAAATTACACACAGTGTTTTACTCGTCGGTGGCACAATGATTAGTGAGGTGGGCTCTTGCACGTCAGAACGTGGTTTCGATCACTGCTCTGACCAATTTACATTTCTTTTCACGACGGCCACACTATCGAATAAACAGCCATGAAAAAGCTCCTCAAAAACAAATCACATGAGGTGTCAGGGGACGTAGTTCCTTTCGCTAATTATGTACTAGTTAGTTCCAACACGCCTAAGGCGCCCGTTGAAAAATACGATAATTTAAATGGATCTTTAAGGAAAGAAACTTTTTGTAAAATGTGAAACTTTTTTAATAATTTTTTTTTTATTCAATTTATTTAAAAAAAAAATAGATTTTTAGGTCCTTTTTGTAAGAATATGTATTACATTTTCTCGAAAAGTTCATTTTTTAAAGCGAGGTACTTCTTTAACTGTGGCCGTCGGTGGTGCAATGGGTAGTGTGCCCGCCTCTTGTACTTGAGATCCTGGGTTCGATCCCTGCTCTGACCACCTTAAATTTCTTTCGACGGCGGTCACCTCGTATAGTGACGGTGACACTATCGAGTATTAAGCCATGAAAAAAGCTTCTCAAAATACCGTTCGGAATCGGTGTAAAAACTGTAGGTCCCAATCAGTGAGTATAAAACTAGAAAGCGCACAGCTCACTGGTTGTGAGAAGACCCCCCCGATTCCTGCATGGGATGTAATGGGGAATCATTTATGTATTACTTCTTTAATTACAAGCTAATGTTGTTTTTAAGAATAGGTATTCTTTTTAACAAAAAGTACTTTTTGTGACAAAGCGTATGATATTTTTTACAAAGAAGTACTTTTTTTAAGAACAGGTACTTTTTAAAGTACTTTTTTTAAAAAGGTTATTTTTTTAAGAAAAGTTAAAGTATTTATTTTCAGAAAAGCTATTTATCTTTTTAATAAATGTTTGGTTCAAGATCAATATCTATTAAAAAGTACTTTTTCACAGAATATTACTAGAAATATTACTTAAGAAGTGTTTGAAATTGATTACTATGGTGGATGGTTGAGAATAGAGCTATTTCAATGCCCACCTAGGCACATCTTCAGCTCCCTTCTCCACAAGTATTCAGCTATATCACCACACATTATAGGTATAAACAAAACTCAACTTAGCGAGAATTGTCTGAACAATCTCACTTGTGCGAAAACAACCAAAACAATACTTTGCCATAACCGTTAGTATTCATTTCTTTCCTATGCATGCTTTCATCGAAAGCCATTGCATAGATGTTATTGTTTCAAAAAAGAAGCAACGATTGCCATGAGTTTGGCGTTAGAGTGTATCGTCTTCAAATTATATACGTTTATGTTTATATTTTTCGAAAAAACAGAAAAGGTATTATTTTATTTTTAAAAGAATTTACTTTTGAGAAAAGGAATTTGTGTAAGAAAAGTTATTTTTTTTAAGAGATGTTATTTTTTTTGAAGAAAAGCTTTTTTTTAAGAAATGGGATTTTTCAGAATCGTTCCTTTTTTTCAAGAAAAGGTACATTTTAAGAGTACGTACTTATCCAACGAAAATTTATTTTGTTTTACAGAAACGGTACTCTTTAAAGAAAAGTTAGTTTTTTAAGAAAATTCAATTTGTTGAAGGTAAATGTGCTTTTTTAAGAAAAGGTATTTTTTTAGAAAATATACTTTTTTTTAAGCAAAAGTACTTCTTTAAGAAACGGTATTTTTTTTAAGAAAAGGTACTTTGTTGGAGATTATGAATAGGTGAATAGGTTAAGAAACAAGAAATTTCACTAGCGTGAAGTTAGACCCACATATTTCGATGGTGGGTGAACTTCAGAGTATCTAGTATATGGTAGCGTGAAATTGGCCCACCTTAAAATTTTATTGTATTTAAATCAAACCAAGCATATAAATTGCATTGCACTGGTCATTAATAAAGTGTCATAAGGTTAAAAATAGACATTGGAGATATCGATTGGACATATCCTTTAAATGCAATTATCCTGCCCTATATATGCCATTATCCATTAACCCTGCTGTTAGATTAGGACCATTTGGTCCAAATTTTTTCTGTTTTCCCTTGTAACTTTGGAACGGTGATATATACTGACTAAATTTTTCTGCTAATGGGGTCTTTTAATAAAACAATGTTATGTGCGAAAATTAAATTTTCTAACTTTATTCAGGACTGAGAAAAATACAAAATGACGAATCTTAGATTAGAGGACCATTTGGTCAATAGTACATTTTTTCATTACCAAGCGAATGTAAATTCATGTCAAATATTTAGAAGATGTTTTTGATATGTCAAATACTTGCTTTAGAAATTATTGAACCAAAATAGTTACAAAGGATAAGATAAAATTATTATTTTGGATGAAAATTCCAGTATGGACCAAATGGTCCCTCAATCTAAGATTCGTAAGTTTTTTCATTACCAAGCGAATGTAAATTCATGTCAAATATTTAGAAGATGTTTTTGATATGTTAGCGGATGTTTTTGATATGTCAAATACTTGCTTTAGAAATTTTTGAACCAAAATAGTTACAAAGAATAAGATAAAATTATTATTTTGGATGAAAATTGCAGTATGGACCAAATGGTCCCTCAATCTAAGATTCGTAAGTTTTTTCTAATCTAACAGCAGGGTTAAATTGTATGATATTTTTATCGAACAGGTTCCCACCTTTATTTCCATAGACGTCTCTAGTGTTAATGATAACACATTTTTGGAAAAAAAATGTCAAGGACATTGAAAAAGGACTAGGTCTTTAAAATTCAACAAATCTTTTTCGGGCCATATATATGAAAACTCTCCGAAAATTGAAAAAAGTTTGGAAAATTTTCACACTTTAATATTTACACATATTGCAAATACTAAGGAAAAACTTTATAAAAAAAAAGGTCAAGGACATTGAAACAGGACTTGGTCCTTCAAATCGAAGAAACCCAATATACTCCATATATGAAAACTTCTCAGAAAATTATTTAAATTTTCACACTTTAATATTCACAGATATTATTGTAAATATTAAGTAGAAATTTGAGAAAAAATTGAAGGACATTGAAACAGGACTAGGTTCTTAAAATCGAAGAAAACTAATATCCGCCATATGTTTGAAACCTGTTAGAAAATTAAAAATTGTTGCAATGGACTTGACATTTGTTCTTAAATTTCTGCTTCGTACTTGCAAAAACATATGTAGATATTAAAGTAAGAAAATTTTCCAAACTTTTGTTTTTCTGAGAAGTTTCCATATAAATGGAGGATATTTGGCTTCTTCGATTTTAAGGACCTAATCCTGTTTCAATGTCCTTGAAATTTGTTCTAAAATTTCTACTTAGTATTTGCAATAATATCTGTGAAGATTAAAGTGTGAAAATTTTCAAAACTTTTTTTAATTTTCTGAGAAATTTTCATATATATGGCGGATATTGGGTTTCTTCGATTTTAAGGACCTAATCCTCTTTCAATGTCCTTGAAATTTGTTATTAAAGTGTGAAAATTTTCCAAACTTTTTTTAATTTTCTGAGAAATTTTCCTAGTCCTGTTTCAATGTCCTTGAAATTTGTTCTAAAATTTCTACTTAGTATTTCCAACAACATATGTATGTGAATAATAAAGTGTGAAAATTTTCCAATTTTTCTTAAATTTTCTCAGAAGTCTGCATATATATGGCGGATATTGTTTTTTTTTTTTGATTTCAAGGACCTAGTCCTGTTTCAATGTCCTTGAAATGTTTTCTAAAATGTCTGCTTAGTATTTACAATAATATCTGTGAATATTAAAGTGTGAAAATTTTCGAAATTTTTTTGAAGTTTCTGAAAAGTTTTCATATACATACATATATAGCGGCAATTCGTTTTCACCGATTTTAAGGATCTTGTCTTGTTTCATAGTCCTTGAGCTTTTATTTCTAAATTTTCTAGTAATAGTAAAAAAATATAAAGAAATTCAAAACATTTTATCTTTTGTAACCTTTGTGGACTTTTTCTGAAACGTACATTAAAAATGTTAAATTTCATCATTTTTAAGGATCTCTTCACATATCAATGTCCTGAATTTTAGATTACACATAACATCTTCAATAAGGTAACTAGAATTGACGTTAGAACTATTCCAATCGATTTGGTCTATTTTAACGTTGTACAGAAAAGTGGGCCAGCCATGGTGGGCCAATTTTCCCAACATAAATATGTGAGACATATAGTTAGTATGGGCCCAAACCAAAACATAAGTAAACAATATAGTTGATAATAGTGGGTAGCATAATAGTGTTAAAACAAAAGTTGTTTAAGTTTTTTTTCATTTAACCCCCATTCCGCAACGTGCGATAAGGAACTTTGTTCCAAAAACCCGTTTGGAACCGGTATAACCCAGTAGGCGGTACCAATCATTGCGTGCAAAACTATAAGGCGCACAGCTAACTGATTGTGAGTAGGTCTCCCCAGTCCGTCCATGGGATGTAAGGGGAACCATTTTTTAATTTTTTTTTGGTCAGACGGAACAGAGGTAAATCAATTCCTTCAAATATAACGGTCATTAAAGTTCAAGTATTGTTTGCTGTTGGTTGAATCCATAAATATTTATTTATCCTTATTTTCTGTCAAACCCAATTTCACTACTTCCCTCTCGATTCTTGAATATACGGCGGAAACCTGTTGGTCAAAATGGTCATTATCATCACCTAAAGTTCAGTGTTTTGTTCCTTTAGAATTAAATATATAAATAAACACCGTCAGATGACACTCTTGCACTGTCAAACATGTTTTATCCAAAGTAACGCACCGATTAAAAATTTTAAAGTTATTAGCAATCACGTCGCCCATCCTGAGGACCAATTTCCTGATATCCAAATCATTTTGTAATTATGGTTTCAATCATAAAAAGGATTGGAATTACATTCGCAATTTATCCTCTTTCCCATGTTAACACAAACTAGGTGAATGCAGCCGAGGTGCTTCATTGGATGAACTGAAAAAGGGACATCTATTGAAATGATTTCAGTTTATTTCCTTTGGAATCATATTTGTAAAACATAAATATGAATATTCTGTAATCAATACAAAATGGATTGACATGGCTTGAGGTAATATATTAACAAGGTAGTAATATGTATCATTCGTTCCAGGAAAGAAAGTTGAAAATAAGTGATTTTCTGAATTCACATCCTCCGATTTTGTTTATATTGACAACAGAGAGACTCTGTGGAGCCATTAAGAGAATCCCATTATCAGATATTTGAAATTTAAAAAACTCGCGATTTAATTCGCGTTTTCCATTTTTGAAAAACCTAAAAAAATGAAAAAGTTGTGAAGTTTGGAGAGCTATATTTTTTTAAGTAGATGGACTATTTCAAAAATTTAAAAAGTTTCTGAATGATACGGTTGTCTATTTGTAGAATCCGTACTCTAAAAATGAGGGCTTGATTTCAGAAATGCATTTTTATAGCAACTGCACTTTTTGAATGCATTTTCCATTGCATTTTCCCTATGATTTTAAAAAATTTAACATCATTGCAAAATTCAGAATTTTTTATAAAAAAGACAAGTAATCTTTTTTTGGGACAAGGCAGCTTACTATTTGTAATGATTTTTTAAAAAAAGACTTACTTGATTTTTCATATAAAAAAAATAAAATTTAATTTTTTTTAGGATTTTGAAAATGAAAATGTACAAAATATGAAAGAAATTTATTTGGTATGTAACTTTGAATTGCTATATTTTAAATAGTTTTTGTCGCATTACAATTATTTAAAAAGTTACTGTAAGGTATTGATGTCATTTAAAGTGTGTTTTTCTAAAATAATGCTGATTGAGAATGATGCGAATGCAATTACTTGTAATATAAATGCTATTTTTGGATGCACTTTGCAAAAAATTCTAATGTACAGAAAAAATATTGTTTTTCTTTTGATTTTTTTGTAAGTAGGCTCACTTTTTGATGCCAAATACTTATTCCTAGGAAACTACATGCTACTAGAATTGAATGATGAAATATTTCTTCCCTATTTCATCATGTATTGTGTTCAGCGTGTATACACACCTATGTACACATTTGTACATATGTGTGTACAATTCTGTGACAAGCAAGAGTAGCACAACTTTTTATATGAAATATTTTACATGTTTTTTTTAAAAAATTATTAAAAATAGAAAAATTCTTTGTCCCAAAAAAAGAGAACATTTATTTAATAAATACTATTCTAAATTTTACAAAAATGTTTTTTTTTGAAAATCGAAGGGGGAAAACGCACTGCAAAATGCACTTTAAAACTGCATTTGCATACAATGTTTTTTTTTTTTTATAGTGGTAACTTTTAAACTGCAAATCATAAAATAGACAAAAACAGCTTTCAGAATCTTTTTAAATCTTTGAAAAATTCGGTCCACTTATGGAAATATGGCTCTTCAAAGTTCACTACTTTTTCCATTTTTTTTAACTTTTTGAAAAATGAAAAACGCTAATAAAATCGCGATCTTTAACAATTTTAAAAATCTAAAAACGCAAATGTATATTTGGCTCCATAGAGTTTCTCCGTGCAAAATTTGAAGAAAATCGGAAGACCTTCGGTAAGATTTGTGGCGTTTTCTCATGGAATGAATGGTATACATATTAATTATTCCGTTTGATATGTTAAACTACAGTCCTCATATTTTAAAAATCACTACACATCTATGCTTCATGTACTGATTGGTTATGGTCTTGTGACAGTCAATATTGGACTGATAAAAGCAAAGAGATGTAGATACGAGTATTCCAAATATATTTGTATTTGGTAACAAGTGATGTGTCACATTTTACTCCTTTTACTCCATTTCCTACAGAAAATGAGATGCTCTTATGCATGTTAACACCAAAAATGTTTGGTGGGTCAATAACCAATAATGCTGACGCTGTTAAGCGTGCCACAATTGGAGCAACGATCGCAGACGTTGTGCCATAAGTAATATCAAACAATGCTGACGCTGTTAAGCGTGCCACAATTAGAACAACGACCCCAGAGGTAATTTACGTTATGCCAGCAGTCAACGCGACGGTGCACATTTTGCGACGTCATCATTAGTTGGTAAGGTAGTTATCATTAAGAATTTTGTAATTAATTTAAGTCAGTTCATTTTGAATCATTAAATAAAGAAGTCGCTCCTCTAAGCAGCGCAATACAGGAATAAACTTTAATCCTGTTAATTGGCGCCCAACTAAATCAAGTACCCGAACAGGCTACAAGTGCAACTAAATCAAGTACCCGAACAGGCTACAAGTGCAACTAAATCAAGTACCCGAACAGGCTACAAGTGCAACTAAATCAAGTACCCGAACAGGCTACAAGTGCAACTAAATCAAGTACCCGAACAGGCTACAAGTGCAACTAAATCAAGTACCCGAACAGGCTACAAGTGCAACTAAATCAAGTACCCGAACAGGCTACAAATTCAACACAATCAGCAGGAAGAGACCGTAGGACCTTCAACTGAGAGCAGCTGTGAAAAATTGACCCCTGAGTACCAACAAAGAAAAAGGATTCTGTCGACCTTCCGGCTCCCAGTATGCTAGCAATTATTTTAGTGTGAGTATAGTGATAAGTGACTAGAAGCCACTACGAATCCTACGGGACCCTCTAGCGGCAGTAAGAAAATTGTAAAAACCAATCCTGTGTAGTTTAAACATAATAAATAAGTGATTAAAAATAAAATATTCAAAATATAAAAGAAAAGAAAAATATAAAATGGCAAACCCAAGCAATTTAGTGAGACCCCCTATCCTAAACATCCAAAATCCTCCCATACCCCAAATTCAACCTAACGTGAACGCGATTGATATCGACGCGATAAGGCAAATGTGTGCAGAACAATCCCGAAATGTAGTCAGGCAAATTCTAAATCCAAACGCAGATATTTCGGGAATAGACCAAGACATAGAGGAAAGATATAGGGGAAATCTTACCGAACTGGACAAAATTCCAGACGTGGTTAGGTGTCTTAGGGAATTCTCTGGCAACCAATCCGAATATAGCTCCTGGAAAAAGAGCGTGGAAAGAATTTTAAAACTATATGAATCCTATAAGGGAACGCCGAAATATTTCGGTATCCTCAACGTTATCAGAAATAAGATTATTGGCAGCGCTGACGCCGCCCTAGAATCTTACAATACTCCTCTAAACTGGGAATGCATTTCCCGCTGTCTGACACTGCATTATGCAGACAAAAGGGATTTGTCAACCCTGGAATACCAAATGATATCTATTGTACAAGGCAATTGTACTATACAAGAATTTTACCAGGTGGTATACTCCCACCTGTCTCTGATAACAAATAAACTCTCCAGTATGGAGATGGGACGTGAATCGTTAGATATTCTAACACAAACCTATAGGGACAAAGCGCTGGATACATTTATCAGAGGACTTAAAGGTGATTTGCCCCGTCTTCTGGGAATAAGGGAACCCACAGACCTTCCTCAAGCTCTGCATTTGTGTCTCAAATTAGAGAACCAACAATATAGAGCACAGTATGCAAATTCCCATGCAAAAACCGAGAAATCTCAACAGCAACCTCCACCTCGTAAGAACTATAATCCGAAATATATTAATCCAAATCAAGGATTTATTCCACAATCCTTCAATCAAATACCTCAAGGGTATTTTAACCAAAACCAGCCATCAATATCTCAACAACAATTCTTTAACCAGATGCCTCAACGGCAATATTATCAAAATGGCTATGGTTTCGCTCCCCAACGTCCAACGGCACCGAAGCCGCAAGCCAAACCAGAACCAATGGATGTAGATCAATCCATGCGATCGAAAGCGGTCAATTATATGAATAGGCCGGTGCAGGATAACAAGTTTGTAGGAAAAAGACCTACCAATCAATCAGCACAGGTTCATCAACCAGCGAAAATACAAAGGAATTTTCACCTCCAAACAGATGCACCTCAAAACGATTCAAATGAAGAAAACTATGCATCGGAAATGTACAATTATGAAAATGATCAAGAATTACAACCATTAGATGAATATGTTAATGAATATAACACCTTCAATCAAGAGGATGAACAGAATGAAACACAGGAATTCATTGATATTCATTTTTTAGGCTAACAAGCTCGTCCCTACCATATATCGAGTGTAGGACGAGCTCAGGTCAAACACTAAAATTTTTAATTGACACGGGATCAAATAAAAATTATGTCCAACCCGAACTTATCAAAAACCCAATTCCAAATAATGAAACGTTTTACGCGAATTCTGTTGGTGGTAAAACCAAAATTACACACCATACGTTTATAGATCTTTTCCATACAAATTCTAATGGCACTAAATTTTTTCTGTTACCAACGTTGAAATCTTTTAACGCTATCCTGGGAAACGATAGCTTAAAGGAATTGAATGCGGTTATCTTTACTTCCGAAAATTATATGTTAATAGATAATAGAACAAAGGTGCTAATAAAGCAACAATACTCCCAATCCGTAAATACGATAAACATCAGGAACAACCATATGACTCAAAAACAAAAAGTCAACCTAGATTTAATTGTGAAGAGGTATGAAAAATTATTTAGTGACCCGAATGAGAAATTAACTGTCACCACGTCGGTCATGGGTGAAATACAAACCAAGGACGAAAATTCGGTATACTCACGGTATTACCCATATCCACTGCACCTAAAAGATGAAGTCGAAAGTCAGATTAAAGAATTATTGGATAACAATATAATACGACCATCTCGGTCACCATATAACTCGCCGATATGGATCGTACCGAAAAAGGCTGACGCCTCAGGGAAAAAGAAATATCGTTTAGTTATCGATTACAGAAAACTAAACGATGTTACTATACCTGACAAGTACCCAATCCCGAATATAAATGATATCTTGCCACAACTATCCAAAAGTAAATGGTTTTCTGTAATCGACTTGAAGAGTGGTTTTCACCAAATACCGCTAAAGGAAAGTGATATGAAAAAAACTGCATTCTCTGTGAACAATGGAAAATATGAGTTCACAAGACTTCCCTTCGGGCTGAAAAATGCCCCTTCAATCTTCCAAAGAGCTCTCGATGATATCTTACGTGAGCATATAGGGAAAATTTGTTTCGTCTACATTGACGATATCATCATTTTCGCAGAAGATGAAGAGACACATCTGAAAAACCTGCAAATAGTCTTTGAGACCCTACAAGGAGCAAATATGAAGGTCCAGTTGGACAAATGTGAGTTCCTAAAAAAAGAAGTAGAATTCTTAGGGTTTATCATATCAGATTCGGGAATTAAGACAAATCCGGAAAGAGTAAAAGCGATTCAAAATTTTCCGATTCCCAACACACTTAAAGATCTCAGATCCTTCCTCGGACTTGCGAACTTTTATAGACGTTTTATCAGGGACTATGCTAAAATAGCAAAACCCCTGACAATACTTTTAAGGGGGGAAAATGGACGCATGTCCAAACATGTTTCGAGTAAAATAAAAGTAGATCTTGACGAAGAGGCTTTAAATGCCTTCAAGAAATTAAAGAATACACTGATATCCGAAGATGTCTTATTAGCTTACCCAGACTTCGAAAAAGAATTCCAATTGACTACGGATGCCTCTAACTTTGCCCTCGGCGCTGTATTATCCCAGGATAATAGACCAATAATTTTTCTATCAAGAACTCTCCATAAGCCCGAAGAGCACTATGCGACGAACGAAAAGGAGATGCTCGCAATAGTATGGGCTCTCAAGTCTCTTAGAAATTATCTTTATGGCGCAGCCAAGATGAAAATCTTCACGGACCATTTACCTTTAACGTATGCGTTAAATAATAAAAACTCGAATTACAAACTGAAAAGGTGGAAGGCCTTTTTGGAAGATTACAAATATGAATTAATGTACAAACCTGGAAACACTAATGTTGTTGCAGACGCACTGTCAAGAATTCCACAGGAGGTAACACATATTAACTCCATGACAGCAACGCAACATAGTGATGAGAGCTCATCACAGAATCTAATCCAGTTTACAAATGCACCTCTAAATGCCTTCAAAAATCAAATCATAATATCTACCGGCAGTACAGCTTCCTACAAGTTTGAGATCGTTTTTCCCACGTACCATAGACATACAGTTTCAGAACAGGTTTTATCAAAGGATATTTTGGTTCATATTCTGAAGAAATATTTAAACCCTTCAGTAACGAACTGCATTAAAACTACAGACAAAATCCTTGGTGTGCTTCAGGAGATATTCGGACAACATTTCAGTCAATATCAAGTGAAATACACTAGGATTATGGTAATAGACCTCATAGGCGAGGAAGACCAGGAAAGGGAAATTATAACAGAGCATAACAGAGCCCATAGAAGCAGTTCGGAGAATAAGTCTCAAATTCTAACAAGATTCTATTTCCCACAAATGCACGCAAAGATTAAACGTTTAACAAAATTATTCAAAGTATGTAAAGAGAACAAATATGACCGCCATCCCAACAAAATTCCCATCCTCTGTACCCCTTCCTATCCCATGAAACCAATCAACTCCAAGCCCATCTCAATAGAATTAAACCCCGAGTAAGGAGATCGCTTAATTTTATAGGGTCTGCATGGAAATGGATTGCTGGTAATCCCGACCATGACGACTTCGAAATAATTAAACAAAAAATGAATAATGTTTTGCGAAATAATGATAGACAAGTAATTGTAAATAAACTATCTATAGATAATATGAATGCTCTAGCTCAAACAACTAATCAAATTGTAAAGTATTTCAATTCTCATGAAATAGTCAATGAATCACAAGTATCAACTCTTAAATACAAAATAAAATTATTAAAAGAAGAACTTTTAAGTATTCAATATGCCATCCACTGGGCAAAAGCTGGAATAGTAAACTCATTCATTCTCACAAACAACGAAATAAATATTGTTAAACAAATTTTTGAAAAGGAAGCCATCCCTTATATTAATTTAGAAGAAGCATTCGAGTTCTCTGAAGTTAAAATAGCCTCCAGCAATAGTCATCTTATTTATATTGTTACCATACCAACTACCGATGTAAATTCATGTAATAAATTAATAGTTAAACCTACTAAATTTGGAAAATACGTTAATAAGATTCTGTATAACGAAGTATTGTTATGTAACAACTCAACTTTTGGCATAAAGTACCCCTGTAAATCATAATGTTGAAAATATAAATAATGATACCTGCCTAACAAATTTACTGAGAAGTCACACTTCAAATTACTAAATCAAATCAACGAAACTATTCATATTAACGAAGAACCACGGGATCTGACCGGAACCTACATTCTGCAGTACCATAATGCATCAATAGTTGTCAAAGACAAAACATATAACTATTTCCAAATGATGGATGTTCAACCTTTACCACCTATTTTACAGCCTAGATTACCTGGATCAACGATTGAGAAAACGCTTACCTTACAATCAGTAAAAGAACTTCACCTCAAGAATACCGAAGAAATCGGCCTCCTAGATGTCAAGAACAGATGGACTTCAGGAATTAATTTTGGATTATCCACCATTATCATACTATTCGTAGTGATGCTTGTGAGAGGAAGAAATCAAACAAGCAAAGAAATTGTAACCACTATACCAGCAGTACACCTCTCACTCCCTGAAGTTGCCACCACAAATTTTATGGAATCGCAACAGACCCCAAGATTGTCCCAAATACCATATTTCTAAAATGTCACGATCGAGGACGCTCATAATTAAAAGGGGAGGTGTTAACACCAAAAATGTTTGGTGGGTCAATAACCAATAATGCTGACGCTGTTAAGCGTGCCACAATTGGAGCAACGATCGCAGACGTTGTGCCATAAGTAATATCAAACAATGCTGACGCTGTTAAGCGTGCCACAATTAGAACAACGACCCCAGAGGTAATTTACGTTATGCCAGCAGTCAACGCGACGGTGCACATTTTGCGACGTCATCATTAGTTGGTAAGGTAGTTATCATTAAGAATTTTGTAATTAATTTAAGTCAGTTCATTTTGAATCATTAAATAAAGAAGTCGCTCCTCTAAGCAGCGCAATACAGGAATAAACTTTAATCCTGTTAATTTGCATAACTTCTGGCACAAAATATCTAATTAATAGTCACGAGAAGTGGTGCCGTGAGTGATCTAAATAGCTTCAATTCTCTTTATAGTGGTGTATGGATTTGTGAAAGAGCTATTAAAAGTAAAATACATATCAGCAACACATAAAATTTATATAATTGTATATGATTCGAACTGAAGTTGTTCTTAGAAAAATATTTTTCTATTTATTATGAGCTACACTGATCATTAGTTTTATCCGAGATTAAAGAAAATTTAAAAAATTTTGAAACATGAGAATGTATTTTGCAAAACTTCTTCTTCAAAGAATATATCTCTATTACCAGAGGTATAGAATGGTCTTTAGCTTGAATTTAGTTTCCTCCAATAAGCTCAAGATCTTGTCTACGTCTATATGATACAATTCTCCCAGGCCCATTAAATGGTGGGATCCCATAGAAGACATCCTCCTGCCGGCCAGTGCTGGACACGTACAAAGTAAAGGGGTTTCCAATAAGACCGCTACAAAAGTTTTTTTAAATGAAACAAAACCGATTTTAGATACCAATGAAATTCCAACCAAATACCAAGTATGTTCGATGCCATTATGTATGGAACTCGATTTCTTTTGCATGGCCACCACGGGCACGCTTGCAGAAGTCCAGACGCTGAACCCAATTTTCGACGGTTTTCAAGCATAAATCGGCCGATACTGCTGCAATTTCACGTTCGATATTCGAACGAAGTTCATCAATCGTCGCTGGCTTGTTGGCATAGACCATAGACTTGACGAAGCCCCACAGGAAATAATCTAACGGCGTCAAATCGCACGACCCAGGCGGCCAATCGACTTGCCCATTTCGTGAGATAACACGTTCACCAAACTTGGTTTCCAATAAATTGAGTGTGGCGCCGTCCTGTTGGAACCACATTGTCCTCCGAGTCCATATTATCCAATTGGGGCCAAAAACATTCGGTTATCATTAAACGGTAGCGATTGGAATTCACAGTAATGTGCCGGTCGTGATCATCACGGAAGAAGTACGGCATAAACCGCACCAAACCGTAATATTTTCGGGATGCAATGATGACTCATAGATTACGTGTGGATTGCTGTCTGACCAATAACGCATATTTTGCTTATTGACGAAGCCATTCAGCCAAAAATGAGCCTCATCGCTGATTGTTGAGGCCTCTTAAAGTTGGCCTCTTAAAGTTGAGGCCACTGACTCCAAATTTCATCTTTCCATGATGAAATGGCAAACCTTACTGAAGAGAAATATCAAAAGAGCGGAAAAAAATATGTCGTCGTTTGCTGTCCCTATCGATTTACTTTTGTAGCGTCTCTGTTGAAAAACCCTTTGGATGTTTTGTATTATAATCGGCAATAAACAAAACAAGAAGATCTTTTGATTGTCGCTTTGAGTGCGGATGTCAATTAGTGAGTTACTATTAATTGTATCAGCTTTTATACAAATTTTGGGCAACTTAGCCTCTGTCTGTATACTAATCCATACATACTTAATTCTATGCTGTGTCTATGGTAGGCAGTAGTTTCTGCATTCCAACAAGTAACATACAAGATTCATAACGGCAGCGACTGCGGTCGCTGCTTGAACAAATGCATCAATTTTAAGGGTAAACTAACAAACAGCAGCATGATAAGGGCGCGCATATTGCTTGGCCGCAGTGCATTCCCACAGGTAGATGGGTGGCTGCCGCAACGTACAAAGGGATCATATTCGGTTGTGTTAATCCTGGTTAACAATGATATCTTAATTTGAATGTTGGACATTTCTCATGTCATCAATTTGTTATGTTGTTACTTTATGTTGGTTGCGTCAACTTGAGTGTACTCTATTATGAGAGACACGCTGCACTAGACGAAAATACTCATCACCCCAACAACTTTCGTCATCGAAAGTGAGCTAACATAAATGTGTTCATCAACTGCAAATTGTTCGTCACTGCGACGCACGTGTGACGAACGAATTTGTTTCGTTGCTACAATGAATTTGTTTCATTGTTGCAGTGAATAAGTATCGTTGTTTGAATGAAATTATTTCATTGCTGCAATGAATTGGTGTCATTACAACAATGAAGTTGGTCCATTACTGCTATGAACTTATTTCATTGCTGCAATGTTTTTGTTTCGTTGCTGTAATGAATCTGATAAAATGTTTAAAATTATTTATTGTTTATTGTACATAAATACACTGTTAGTATTACATTACAGGTGTTTCGATAAAAAAAAATCCAATGAGTGTTCGAACTCACGGGCGATGTGTTAACACCTTTTTGCTACACGGTACCTGTTCGATTTCTATGAACACATTCGTAAATGTTACATTGGAAAATAAAAAACAGCGTTCAATCATATGATGACGTTACAGTTAAATAATATTAATACTTAAAATTATTTAAAGACCCAGTGCAAGCACATGTGTCATTATTTTCTTGCTCAATACTTTTTGTTTTATTCCCACAAAAGTCAAAGAATGCAAAGCAATAGACACTTGTACATACATACATACATTGTTATATTCGTACGATATAACCGAAGATCAACATAAAATACTTTTTTAATATTACTTCAAATTAATACTCCAAATTAAAACACTTCAATCTCGGCTCGCCGATATCGGATCGCCTAAACTGTTCGTCGAAACCCGCACTAGCTTTTTAATCCAAAAATTAATAAAATCGGCTATGAATTTCCGGAGAAAATCGCGTGGGAAAATTATATGAAAATCGCCCAATAATCACTTTCAATACCGACTGCCAAGCAACGAACAAACAAACGATGATTTACTCTTACAAACCTAACACTTGCGTATGTATTAAACTGATAGTTTACTGTTAACACATCAAAAATTTGAATTTTTGTTTCGAAAATGGTCTGAATGTGCTAAATATGTTATACCCATTCCTCTCGTCCGGAGAAAGATTATAGAAGTCGAGGGGTTATTGTGGCCGATGTACTCAGGTCCTGCAATTAAAAACAAATATGAGGAATTTATTATTAAGATTTCTATTTAATATTTACGTATGGCTGTACTTAACATGAACATAAGATCTACTCCCGTATGGATTTCATCACAGCAATTGATCTATGTTCAAAATTGTCTTTAACATAAAACCACATCATTGTTTCTTAAATTATGCACTTGTTGTTGTGTTGAGGGTGCTGTCATTCAATTGTAGCGCCACATCTCCCTGTAATTAAGACACTGATTGCTCTGTAAGCATTTTCTTCAACTGCTGTTTTATTTATTTGAACCAAATTTATAAAAAGTTTGATTGGATTTATTTCATTGTACGTTAAATTGTTACATTTTATGATCGTCTTACTTGAAACACTTTGTTCATTTCACTTCTTCGTTTTCATTGACTTCGAACCCAAATACCAGTCCAACGAAACAGGCGCGACCGGATTATGGTTAAAACACGAACATTTTGTTACGATATGAACCGTCACGCTCATACACACACACACAAATGTTCAGTTACATATTTCGGGATAGGTTTTCTTCTATCGATGCGTCACTTTATTTGCTGTCGTATTGCGCCTTGCATTCTGTTTGTTTATCTATTTCATTTATAGGTTCACAATTTACACAAACGATGACAGCAAACACATAAATTCACACAATTTAGTTTTCACAATAAAAGATTATTACTAAGTATAAATAATTCGTCTGCTTTAAAAAATTTATTTAAATTATTCCGGCGGAGCAATATGTCTACCACTTTCGGTTGTTGCAAATGAACTGATGTAAGATGTGTACGTGGCCCAGAACTCACGCTCACCATTTCCTCTTGCTGGCCTCTTTTTTACGCTCACTCATTTTTTTGACTGCTTTTCACTCTTTATCTTCATAAAACTTAGTTTAATTGCAATAACGAAATTGTTTCATTAACTATAAATGTTGGCAAAAGTCCAAAATAAATAAATAATAAAAATAATCAATAAAAAGTAAGAGATAACCAAATTGCAATAGTTTAAATCTTATGAACTTCCTTTTTTTAATTTTTAACCCATTTTTCTACACAATTTAAATTAAATAAAATTGTTGCAGGAACGAAAAGTAAGTTGTTGCAGCAACGAAATGAAAAATTGTCAAAGAAATCATGTATGCATTTTTTCGTTGCAGCGAATACCAAATTGTCTGATATATGAAACTGTCATTGTAGCAACGTAAAAACATAAAATGTTTCATCCATACGGTGAAGGATTATTTTTTCAGTGTACAGTGGATTCTTCCTCTCGCTCATTGTAAAAGCTTCTACAGAAGTCATTTACCCTGACCTTAAGTCTTGCCGCATGTCTGCGAATCACACAGTGATACCTTGGGCCTACTTAACGACAGAAGCTTCATTGAACTTCTGCTATCCCCAAAGTTTGCACTACGAAAGGGCAGAATGAACAGGTGTTTTTGATGTGTTAACATCTATAGGCACGGGTAGGGCAATCTATCACATGCAAAAAACACACAGCGTTAGCATCGCATACGTGGTAGTTGTACAACAATATTCTCTGCCTGAAAATAGGTCTGAATAGTATAGAGAATTCATGGAACGAATTATGTGACTCAAAAGCACTGACGACATCTGGCGAATGATATGAAACGTATTACCCTCTTTTTATCATAACTGGGTTAATTCATAATTTTGATATGAAACTTGGATGCCTTTTGAAACATTTATGCTTTTGGTACTGTTTTATGTAATTACATATTCGAAATGGTGCATTTAAATTAAAATATTCTTTAAAGAGAATAAGACTCGTTTATGCTCTTTTACTGAGACGCTCTACATGTGCTAAATATTGCGTTCTAATCAGTTGCATGCCAGCATTCAAACAAGCAGGTCGTTGTCGCTCTGTTTATGACAAAACAAAAACAATTATTTCATTGCTATATTGCTTTGTTGATGTGTTAACATCTAGAGTCACGGGTAGGGCAAAATCTAACAAAGTCAACACATGCAGACAAGGCACAGCGTTATCTACGTCGAAGCAATGCAGCGTTAGCTTTGAAAATATTATGTGGTTGTAGTACAACAATAGCCTCTGCCTGAATAGAAGTATGATGGTATTGATGTAACGGCAGCGAATAGTAGTTTTAAAACACGAAGTCTTGCTACTCGTAAGCTTACGAACATAACACAATATATGTACATGCCCAGCGGCGGAAATCAGGAACTGAAAGGCCTGAAATCATGACCCAGAAGGCATTCTATAGAATACGGCAGGCCTTCCCTACGCATTACCTCCTCCTTTCTTTTTAACATTGCGTGAGATTGGGAGGCAAGGCCTTCCATCCCTCTCTACTAGAAGGCCTTATGAAGGCCTGCAAAAAGAGTAGTTTTAGAAGGACTTACGTAAAAATAAAAAAATATATGTGGAAATTAGTTTCATATTTCAGATTTATACTTTAATCAATTGAAATTCTTATAAGAGATTTTTTTTAAATTCTGCAGCCACAGGAATCGAACACACGACCTTAGAACTTACAATCGGACGCTTTATCTACTGGGCTATCGGATGTTATGATTTTGCAACGACGAATTGCGAACATGTGGGAAGACAGGGTTTCATGAACAACAGCGTCTTCTGGCATTCTTTTAACAGGCCTGTGGAAGCCTTATAAAATCATGCATTTCGCAGGCATTATTAAAGTAGGCATTACCAAAGAATGATTCCGCATGCCTTATTCGTGGAAGGCCTCGCAAATTCCGCCGCTGGGTGTGTCTGTTGCTTTGCATTCTCTTTGTTTTTTGTGGGAATACAACAAAAAGTATTAAGCAAGACACATGTCCTTGCACTTGTCTTTAAATAATTTTAAGTATTAATATTATTTCAATGAAACGTCATCATATGATTGACGGCTGTTGTTTATTTTCTAATGTAACAATCAATAATTTGTTCATAGAAATGGAACAGGTACCCTTTAAAAAAAGGTGATACTTTTAAATTCTTTATATTAACTTCACCTGCCTATATGCATGCATGCCGAAAAAATTTGGATTGATTTTTAACACTTTTCGCGTGACCCAATCCAGCTGAAACTTCGCAGGCGAACAAATAGCGACGACAAAAATGAACTGTCAAAATATGGACGGGATTGGACAAAGGGCCGTGGTCATATATAAAGAATTTATAGCCAAAAACTATGTTCTTTATGGGTTGGGTTTTTTCTTATGAAATTTGTGGTTTCTGTCATAAAAATAGTAACTCTACTTAGCAGCCGGACAAACTAAAACAAATGTTGATTGTTTACCAAAATTGTAGTTTCAACACCATAGCTAAATATTTTCAAAATTTTGTATTTTTTTATGTTTTTGGTAGTTTCAGATGACTAGGTACATGTTCTACCATGAATAATGTCATATAGAGCTGGCATTCTTCTCATCTGCCATTTCCTTTCACACTATACGTCTTGCGGTCGGTACGATATAGAGTTATTTGACGTAAGTTGGTTTACACTAGGTGGAAATACAAAAATTGTTGACTTAAATTTTTCATATCGTTTTGATGAAAAACTGTGAAAAGTACACGAATTTTAGACATTTTTTGATATATTTTATTGTTAGTATTTGTGGTGTATTTACACAAAAATGTTAACGCACAAATCGAAATGCCGTTGCTGAATTATTGTTGAATGGTTTGAGACATTGCCTCTATCTGGTATTATTTAAGCAATACTTTGCAACATCCAACCGCCCATCTGCAACACACCAAAGGTCATCAATTTACTGAGAGAGTTAGCGTCACTATACGCCATTACTCTATGGTTCTACCCTAGACTAATTCTTAAGACTTAACATTTCCCTCATCAAATTTATGACATTTGGCCTGGTGTTACATGAACATTAGATGTTGAAAAAATTGCTTCAATACCACCAGATAGAGGCAATGGTTCTAGACAACCAACAAAATAACAACAACGGTATTTCGTGTTGTGTGTTAAAATTATTGTGTTAAATACTACACCAATGTATGCTAACAACAACAGTCATTAAAAAAATGTAAAAAACATTTAAATCTCACAGTTTTTCACCAAAACGACATGAAAAAATATGGTCAGAAGTTATTGTAATTCAACCTGGTGTAAGTCGAAGAGTGTGACAGGAAACGCGTCTCTTTCTCTCTGTAAAAAATTACTCTATGTGTTCTAAAGGGGTTTTCAACAGAGACGCTACAAAAGTAAATCGATAGGGACAGCAAACGACGCCATATTTTTCGCCGCTCTTTTGACATTTCTCTTCAGTAAGGTTTGCCATTTCATCATGGAAAGATATACGAGCCAACAACGAATCGAAATTATTAAAATTTACTACCGAAATTTGGAGTCAGTGGCCTCAACTTTAAGAGCGCTACGTTCCATTTATGGTCGACCCATTTCTTGCTGAATGGCTTCATCAATAAGCAAAATATGCGTTATCGGTCAGACAGCAATCCACACGAAATCCATGGGTCATCATTGCATCTTGACAAAAATACGGTTTGGTGCGGTTTATGGGCCGGCGGCGTCATTGGGCCATACTTCTTCTGTGATGATCAATATTTTTGGCCCCAATTGGATAATATGGACTAGGACGACATGTGGTTCCAACAGGACGGCGCCACAAGCCACACAGCGAATGCCACAATCAATTTATTGGAAACCAAGTTTGGTGAACGTGTTATCTCACGAAATGGCCCAGTCGATTGGCCGCCTCGGTCGTGCGATTTGACGCCGTTAGATTATTTCATGTGGGGCTACGTCAAGTCTATGGTCTATGCCAACAAGCCAGCGACGATTGATGAACTTCGTACGAATATCGAACGGGAAATTGCAGCAGTATCGACCGATTTATGCTTGAAAACCGTAGAAAATTGGGTTAAGCGTCTGGACTTCTGCAAGCGTGGCCATGCAAAAGAAATCGAGTTCCATACATAATGTCATCGATCGTACTTTCACAGGTATAAAGACTTTCATTGATATCTAAAAGCGGTTTTGTTTTATTTAAAACAACTTTTGTAGCGGTCTTATTGAAAAACCCGATATTCAGATTAACATATTCATTTTACTGTTTAGTGAAGTAGTTGTTTATTGTTGTCTGTTTTTTTAATGTGTTATAAACATATTTTCTTTCCATCTCTCTTTCTATTTATAAAATATTTTGCTTAAAATTAATGGAATGGTCATTAAAGACTGCAAATTTTTTCACAGTTTCTTTGGCATTGAATGCCTCTGCAAAAGTAGGAGCATCGAAAGTGAATTCGTCATCATAAACGTCGTCAATATAATCAACATTATTTTGCTCATCTATAGTTTCACTGACTATTTCTGCTAATGTTGGTTCTTCTGCAGTTTCAATGGCGTCATCTACAGATAAAACTTACATTTTCTGGAATCAGGTTGTTTCTATAAAATATTCTTATCCAGTCAGCGAGAGCCGGCGAGTGGCAGCCGGTGGTGCAATGGTTAGTGTGCGCGGCTCTTGTTCATGAGATCCTGGGTTCGAACCCTGGTCTGACCACCTTAAAAAAATAAATTCTTTCGGCGGCGGTCACCTCGCATAGTGACGGCGACACTATCGAATATATAGCCATGAAAAAGCTTCTCAAAATACCGTTCGGAATCGGTGTAAAACTGTAGGTCCCAATCAGTGAGTGAAAACTGGAAAGCGCACAGCTCAGTGATTGTGAGAAGTTCTCCCCGGTCCCTTCATGGGATGTAATGGGAAACCATTTATTTATTTATTGAGTGCTATATTATCATCCTCATTGAATTCGTATTCCATGGATAAATTATATTCGCCCGCAATATTTGTTATCCCAGCGTGCTTAAAGCAATTATCAGTGGTAGATAACGTCACGCGATCCCATGCGTTAGATATCATATTGATGGCATCTATTAGTGTTATTTTTGTCTCTAGTTTTTGCTCTAAATCACAAATAACTTTAAAAATTAAAAAAGTACGAAATTTGCATTTTAAAGATCTTATAACTCCTTGGTCCATTCTTTGTAAGACTGATGTTGCATTTGGTGGTAAAAAAAACTAGCTTAATCGAAGACAAGTTATCGACAAGCAGGTGTGCTTGACAGTTATCGACCAAAAGCAAAACTTTTTTCTTGTCTTTTTAAGGTCTGTAGCCCATTCTCTGACGTAATGTGTAAACAGTTCACCAGTCATCCATAATTTTTTGTTCGACTTGTATTCAACTGGTAAGGATTTTACTTTTTTAAAACAGCGAGAAGTTTGGGATTTTCCTATTACTAGTAGCTTGCGTTTTACTGAACCATCCATGTTGGCTGCAACCGCAACAGTAATTCTTTCCTGATATATTTTTCCTCCTGTGCATTTTTCATCTTTAAACTTAAGTGTCAACATTTTTCATCTTTAAACTGCCTGACAACATTTTATAAAATATCCCAGCTTCATCCATATTAAAACTTTCATTTGACAACCAATCATCACATTGCTCAAACTTAACACTTTTAGCTTCACCACTCATTTTTCCTATAACAATGTTGTGTCGCATTCGTAAACGATAAATCCAACTTTCGGTGCAGATAAAGTTTTCCCCATCATTGATCCAATCTCGTTTGCCTTTTTTTTTTTTGCAAAATTGACCTAGTAATTGGTACGTTGTTGTTTCTGTGAGTTTTAAACCACTTCGAAAGAGCTTCTTCAATCTCCTGATGGTGTGAAGGTCACACTTTTTAATTTTCAAAGATTTTTCTTCAAATGCTTTCTGAATGTCTTCCCTGTTCTTCCACATCATGGTTATTGTTGAATGCGCAACGTTGTGTTCCTTTGCTAAATCAACATTGGATGAGCCAGCTGCTAGTCTACCTATAATTTTCATTTTATCTTCAAGAGAAAAGGTTTTACGCTTTTTAGATTCCATTCTAAAAAATAAAATCTCTCAAGTAACTTTCGTTTTTCAATAGTCAAAAATATACATACCTAATTGTTTTCACACAAACTTGCAAAATTAAATAACTTATGAATACAAATTGTAATTTATGTAATTTTAAAATTCTTCTTTCTTTTCTCTCACTATTCTCCCCAATTTGTGTCCAACAGTTTGGTTTTTTTTTTTGCATTCGACTTATTTTCTTTAGTACAAATGAATGACGTATTTCACACAATTTCTGTTAACATTTCGTCGTTACAAACGAACACAAATTTCAAAATTCTACTAAATGCGGTCGCAAAAACCGGATCGTCGCTATATCCAAAGTCACAACAACCCGAGGAATTTGTGTAAATACACACCGCAGTGGCTTAACGGGCTAGACGCTTTTGAAGATGATGCTTCACAAACATCGAAACGATCGTCCAGCGAATGTGAGTTCGAATCCCACCCGCGGCATTTACATTTTTTTCACTAACCGGAGAATACATGATCTCTTACAGCCTTAAAGGAAACTACAGCAGTTTTCTATGTAAAACCAAACTTTGTATGAATTTTCGTTGTTATATTCGAAATGTCGTTATAACCGAGGTCGCTATGATCGAACTCTACTGTATTAATATTATTTAAATGTGACGTCATCATATGATTGAACGCTGGTTTTAATTTTCCAATGTTTACTAATGTGTTCCTAGAAGTCGAACAGGTACCGTGTAACAAAAATGTGTTAACACTACTGTTGTTGTTTGGATGCAAATATCACGTGTTTGTAGCTTGTAGCCGTGAGTTCGAACACTCATTGGATGTTTTAAAAATAAAGTGATGCCGTATTGAAGGGAGGAAAATGTATTAGTTTTGCGATTGTACGCGCTGTTTCCGAGATATAGCCATTTTCTTATTTTAGGGATTTTCTTATTTTGGCTATTTTTTGAAAAAAACTAAATTATTTCATGCGAATTGGAACACTTTGTTAGAAACGCGTAAAAATTTCTTATTTTTTCGATTGGACGCTTCGTTTTCCAGATATAGACATTTTTCTAAATTTTTCACATTTTTGATCAAAAATTGAGATGGGTTACCCTGGGTATCATATGTATGTTTAAGTTAATTTGTGTCATCCACAATAATAGTTCCTCTAGCCAAGTGCCCACAATTGTTTGCATGTGTTTGTAAAGGCGTCAATAGTGGCGTCAGATTCAACGATTGTGTTTAAAAGTCTCACTTCACCTCAATTTATGATAATATGAGTTCTTCGCGGGCTGATATACACTCCGGTTCACTTAAATGCCATATTCTGCAGTATGTATCTTTTGCAATTTATAACCGATTGCAGAATTTTAAAATGGAAATCGAAGCTAGACATCTTGAGATATAAAAAAATTATGACAATATTGGGTTATTGACTAAAGAACTTTTTTTGAGCAATTTATAAGAAAATGTCAAAAAATGTGCTATTTTTTTTGGTCCACTTGAATAAAGGCACTTTAACTAATTTTAATGAAAAATAGTTTTTCCTGTTTTTTTAATTTATTTTACTTTATTTAAGGACTATTAGTAATGGGTACAACCCCCTTTGTTTTTAATAACTTCAAATATACGGGTTTTCATTGAGAGGTAAAGAGAATTTATGTAATCCAACGAAATATGATTCCAAGCATCCCTTAATGGCCTCAATTAGTGACTGCTTGTCATCAAATTGTCTAGCTCCTTCATAGACCTTACGAGATAACCAACCGCAGACATTTTCGACAAAGTTTAGATCTGGCGAATAGGGTGGCCGGTCAAGTATATTAAAATTTTGGCTTGCAATGAACTCCGTTACTACTCTGGCGTTGTGTATAGGGACATTATCCTCTTGCAATATCCAAGATATGGGACCACATAGTTCCCTGAACTTCGGAAAAGCCGATTCCAATAACGTTTTATAGCTTGCAGCAGTCATTTTTGCACTTTGAAATTCAAGATCGATGGTGCCATAGTACGTAATATCACCCCACAGAATAGCGCCGCCCTCTCGCCTGTGACGTCGGTTGAAAGAACGCTTTTCTTTGCGCAGATTATGGAAATAATAGTTGTAGCTATCAGGTTTATTCAAATTAAACTTCCTCTCATCCGTATATACAACGGTTCTCTTGTTATTTACATCACGTCTTAGCTGCACATCCCATACCATATAGTCTCTTGCGAATTGAATCCGCTTTTCCTTACGAGGAACATTACGTGGCGGCTTTTTTTGTAATTTCAGGTAAAGGGTCCGCCATCTAAGGTTTTTTTTTTCAACTAGTGCTTATTTCGTGAATGGTAACAATTAGCTCATATCTGATTTGACAGATAATTAGTTTTATCCTTCCGCTGAACGAATATGGTTGTGTATACGCTTGAACAAGGCTGGGAAATATGGGAAAAATGGGTCTGCGATCGACTTACAGAAGATGCCGATTTTGCCAAAAAAAATTATCTTTTCAGATGAAGCTCGTTTTTATCTTGGCGGGTATGTAAACAAGCAAAATTGTCGCATTTGGGGCACAGAAAACCCGCACGCATACATTGAAAAGCCGATGCACCCAAAACGAGTCACTGTTTGGTGCGGATTTTGGTCCAGAGGCATAATTGGGCCATTTTCCTTCGAAAATGAGCAAGGAGTGGCCGTTATAGTCAATGGCGGTCGTTATCGGGCCATGTTGAACGAATTTTTGTTCACAAAAATTGAAGAGGAGGATATTGTCAACAAGTTTCAACAAGACGGCGCTACGTGCCACACAGCCGTAGCTATACTCGATGTTTTGCGCCCTGTTTTTGAAGATCGCATTATCAGCCGCAGAGCTGATGTCGTTTGGCCACTCCGGAGCTGCGATTTGACACCGTTGGACTATTATTTGTGGGGTGCCCTCAAAGATAAGTGTTACGCCGACAAGCCAGTGACAATTGACGCTTTAAAGGACAATATTCGTGAAGCCATTGGTGAAATACAGCTGCACACAATCGATAATGTGCTTGAAAATTGGACCGATCATGTAGGCTACTGCATGGCCAGCCGAGGCAGCCATTTGAATGAAATTATTTTCCATTATTAACCGGAAGGATTGTACTTTCAAATAAAAAAAGAAATTTGAGAAAATAGTAGTAGTTTTTTTTATAGCATTTTCAAAAAAAAGATATTTGGCGGACCCGTTATTTAAGATACTCACAGCTCTTAATTACTCTGCGTACTGATGACTTGGTCGCTTCCACTCCAGCGTGAGCTCTTATTTTTGACGAGGATAGGGCAGAATTATAAGCAATTCTTCTTTTAAAATTTCCATTCCCTTAAAATTTTTTCCATACCCGTCCGGGACCTTGATGTAATTGTCGACAACTTTTGAGCTCCGTTCAATTTTTTAGCAATTGCGCGATAAGTATATATCCTTCAGAACGGTGAACATTGATTTTAGTTTTTTCCGATAGATTTAAAATTTTTTGTTTTGCCATTTTGACTCGTAAAATGATTAAGATGTAATTAATTGTAATAAACAAACGCTCCCTACAAAAATTCATCGCTTACTTTATAAATAATAAAAAAATAATAAAGTGCCTTTATTCAAGAGAACCAAAAAAATAGCACATTTTTGGACTTTTTTTTATAAATGGCTCAAACAAAATTCTTTAGTTAAGAAACCACTATTGTTATTGTTTTATCTCAAGATATTTAGCTTCCATTTCCATTTCAAAACTCTGCAATCGGTTACAAATTGCAATAGATACAGGCTGCTGAATATGGAATTTTTAGTGCCTTTAAATAAATGAACCGGAGGTATTTTTGTAGCAAGTGTTTCTGTAACAGAAACTAGATTATGATTACAGTAACTAATATTTGAACACGAATTCTAATATTGTACTTTTTATGAGTTGTACTTTTTATGAGTCAAATTGGTGCATACAACTTAATTTCTGTAGTAACAACTTCTATTTAGTAAAACCTATTTTTAATTTAACAATGACATCGGCCAATAAGTCTGATGTATGATAGTTTTTGAATTCTAATCGCAATATAGACTTTACCATGGAATTTTTAATGCCTGAATTGGTTTCCAACTAATCTTTTTCCTGTGTGTAGGAACATTTAATTTCGAGCTATGTATATCGGCCAATAGTGATAACTTCTTGAGCCGATAGAAACCAGCTTTATAAGCTACAGTTGAAAGACCCCTATCAGTATTAAGGTTCTGTCCAATACATTTTGATTCCTATTTATTGCCGAAATCTTCTTTGAATCTCAGCCCATATTGCTCTGTCTCAAGCAGAAGCTATTAAAGGTAGACCAGCTGAGAAACGCTTACGTAAGAATGTAAAACGTCGATAGACATTAAAATAAGTATCACCGAATAAGTCCAAAATTTGTTGACATCCGCAAGCAGATCAATAAAGTATAATAAAATTTATATCTTTAAAACATTTTGTACTTTATTGTAGATTTTATGACTTTATTTCTTGTCACATTCTCCTGCCTCTACTTTCAACCACAAAAATTGGCAACTGGAGAAATGTTAAGTACCCAAAAGGGTTTTTGCAAAAAAAAAAACAACATTGGGTATTGTACAAATTTTTATGATGTGTGTGCGGTTTTCATTTTCAATTTCGATTAAAAACATTTATTGTTTGTTTTCACAAGGCGAATGGCCGTTCGCCATTCGATTTTATGAGATCTCTTATTTTTTCGTTTCGCATATAAATAAATACTTGTTTTCCCCTTTTTTTATTATTACAAGTGTGTGATGGTATAAGTAAATATGTCTACACTGCATTCGAAATGAATAAGTTCACATAAATGAGATTGCTTTGAAATTATATCATAAGGAAAAGTGGTGATTTATCCGACCTTTCGTATTATATTCAAATTTAAAAGGTTCGAGTGTTAGGCCTATTTTCAAATGATATTATTCTTCAATATTTCGCTGCACTTTGGGTAGCAACATCAGGAACATACGATGACTATGCTAAATGTTAATAGGGTAGCGAAATATTGGAGTACAAAATAATTTTAAAGTAGACCTAACGATCGAACATTTAAATTTTTGAATATTATATCATAAGGCAGAGAGAGCGCAAAATATTTCTAATTGAGAAAGAGAATCAATAAAAACCTTAAACGTTGTCATATTTCGTGTCCCGCAGTCCTTAAAAAATTTATAAATTTTATCAATATTTCGGAATAATATTTATCAATATTTCGGAAAGGGTAGCGAAATATTGGAGTACAAAATAATTTTAAAGTAGACCTAACGATCGAACATTTAAATTTTTGAATATTATATCATAAGGCAGAGAGAGCGCAAAATATTTCTAATTGAGAAAGAGAATCAATAAAAACCTTAAACGTTGTCATATTTCGTGTCCCGCAGTCCTTAAAAAATTTATAAATTTTATCAATATTTCGGAATATTTTCAATGTTTGGAGTTTGGTGTCTTCATTGTGTCTCCCTGTCTACATTGAGTGAACGTTAAAATATTAAAGCGTATCGTCGGAAATTCCCGCGGACGTATTCCACTGGACTACAGTGTTTACACAAGTCTGTAACCTAACCGGCATCGTATGTTTTGGCTTTGAGCAGTCAAGAAAAAAAGGTTTCAAAATAATCATAAAATTTGAGCCATCAATCAGAATGCATAAAAAACACACGGAAAAGGGCCGAATGAAATTGCAATTCAATTTCACTTAAGTCATAAAAATCAATTGAATGTTCTGTAGTTTTGTCATAAAAATGGCATAGCCATACAAGACCATGGGAGACAAGCTTTCCTACGCATAGACATATGTATATGTGCACATTTAGTTCATATATGCGTACAAATGTATGTGTATATGAGCATTTATTTACATAAAGGACATGGCATTCGAATGTATGTATGTATTTGAGCGTAGCAATGACAATAAATGGCTCATAAGTTTGTAAAACCTTCATCTAAGTCCTGGCTCAATAGAAATGGACTATAAAATGCCGTATTTGAATGAAAGGGCAATGGCTGTGAAAGTGAAGGAATAAAGGTTGATAATTGAGAATGTGGTGAAATAAAACAAATGTCCTTGATAATTTGTAAACTATATTAAACCGATAGTCTTAGTTTTGCCACTTGATTTTTATCGGTGCTAAAAATTGAATGGAGTGGATTGGATTTGTCCAAGCGGAGCAGGGTTATTCTCTATAATTATTATTCTTTATAGGAGTAACTAGATATAATTTCTGTGCAGAATTTACAAAGCAGCTCACAATTTTCGACATTAGGCCAAGTGCGCCCAAATAATTCCATTACCTGGCTGATGGTAATTAAAGGAGTAGCTAAATGACGCGATTGATTGACCAAAGTGAATAGCGTATTAACACTAGTGCGTTTTAGGTTATCAGATCACAAGGGTCACCCTAGCTCATCTAACTATTAGGATATTTGTTTTATCTTTAGACGGCTGACGAACTAACATTACTGGCCGACGATATATAGCAATCGCAGAAAAATTCAGGGCCGACAGACTCACGGAGATATATAAATCCTGGTAGAAAATCTTGCCAGCCGTCTTCCACAATGGCAATGAAACTACAAACGCGGAAGTAAAAAACATACAACTACCCTATTTGTTAACCATCCCTGCATACGTTATAAGGAGCACCATTTACGGATATGCAGCCGGAATGTAAGAAATGCACGCAGACCTGGTATCACTATCCAATTACCAGAGATGCTTGAAAATTATAAGGCTGTTGTAATAGCTGTCCAGAAAATGCGATGGTCGGGAGCATAACAGTAAAAGGATGATTTTTTATACATATATTCAGCTGCCATTTGCTTGCGGATTTGTTGAACCCAGGGACATGTAGTGCCTAGGTTCAACCCGGTGGGTGAACGTGTATCTACTATCCGTTTAAAAGCGAAATACTGAAACATTTTCTTAATTTAATTGCAGGCACCGACGAAAGATAAGGAGATGATACCAAGGACAGGAGCGTATGAGGGCTTAGAAGAAATCCGACCATAACAGTAATATTTCAGTAGGTGATTCGCAGGAAAAGTGTGTTTCAGTACATACAAGATATATACACAAGGCGTATTGAATACCCAATGTGCGGATCCGTTTCAAACTCTTAACCAGTCAATAAAATCATCAAAAACGAAATGTGAGTTCTCGAATTCGTTTCGAACCCGTTTCGAGTCGGTACAAACATAAAAAAGCGAATCAGTGGAATTTCGATTTGGCGGATCCATCTCCAACCCTTTACGAGTCCATAAAAACATACAAAATCACATGAGGTGTCATGAGACACCCAGTTGGAACGAAGTTCCTTTCGCTATATATTATGTACTAGTTAGTTCCAACACGTCTAAGGCGCCCGTTAAAAAATACGATAATTTAAATGGATCTTTAAGAAAAGGTACGTGTTGTAAAATAAAAAACCATTTTTGAGAAAATTTTATTTTTTTGTAAAATATATTTTTTTTAAAGAGGATAATTTTAGGTCCTTTTTGTGAGAATATACATACATATATCATATTATCCCGAAAAAGTCAGTTTTTGAAAAGAGGTACTTTCTTTTTTAACAGATAATGTTTTTTAAGAAAAGGTAACACTTTTAAAAAGAAGTACTTTCTATAAGAAAAAGCCATAAGAGTATAACTCTTTTTTACAAAGAAGTACTTTTCTAAGAACAGGTACGTTTTAAAGATGTGGTACTCTTTTTAGGAAAAGGCTATTTTTTAAGAAAATTTACTTATTTTTAGAAAGCCTACTTATTTCAAGAAAAAAAGGTAACATTTTATTTTTAAAAAAAATTTACTTTTAAGAGAAGGGATTTTTTAAGAAAATGTATTTTTTATGAGAGACCATATTTTTTTTGAACAAAAGGGTTTTTTTAAGAAATCGGAATTTTTTTTTAGGCGTATTGGAACTAACAAGTAAAGGGGTTTTCAACAGAGACGCTACAAAAGTAAATCGATAGGGACAGCAAACGACACCATATTTTTTCCCTCTCTTTTGACATTTCTCTACAGTAAGGTTTGCCATTTCATCATGGAAAGATATACGAGCCAACAACGAGTCGAAATTATTAAAATTTACTACCGAAATTTGGAGTCAGTGGCCTCAACTTTAAGAGCGCTATGTCCAATTTATGATCGTCATAATCGTCCTACCAGATCAACAATTGAGCGTCTAGTGGAAAAATTTGAATCCACAGGCACAGTACAAAATGTTCCCGTGCCAGTGAGACAAAGATGAGCCCGTAGTATCGAGAATATTGCTGCCGCTGAGGCTTCAGTTCAAGAAAGCCCAAATGTGTCTCTCACACGTCGTTCTCAAGCGTTGGGCATCTCTGTGACGTCGTTGTGGCGAATTTTGCGAAAAGATCTTGGCCTACATCCTTACAAGATCAAATTGACGCAAGAACAGAAGCCACAATAAGCGTCGTATGTTCGTGAATTGGGCTGAGCACCAACTTGAAAATGATTCGGATTTTCATCGGAAAATCATCTTCAGCGATGAGGCTCATTTCTGGCTGAATGGCTTCGTCAATAAGCAAAATATGCATTATTGGTCAGACAGCAATCCACACGTAATCCATGAGTCATCATTGCATCCCGAAAAAATTACGGTTTGGTGCGGGTTATGGGCCGGCGGCGTCATTGGGCCGCACTTCTTCCGTGACGATCAAGACCGGCACATTGCTGTGAATGCGAATCGCTACCGTTCAATGATAACCGAATATTTTTGGCCCCTATTGGATAATATGGACTTGGAGGACATGTGGTTCCAACAGGACAGCGCCATAAGCCACACAGCGAATGCCACAATCAATTTATTGGAAACCAAGTTTGGTGAACGTGTTATCTCACGAAATGGCCCACGCCGTTTCCTGTGGGGCTACGTCAAGTCTATGGTCTATGCCAACAAGCCAGCGACGATTGATGAACTTCGTACGAATATCGTACGTGAAATTGCAGCAATATCGGCCGATTTATGCTTGAAAACCGTCGAAAATTGGGTTCAGCGTCTGGACTTCTGCAAGCGTGCCCGTGGTGGCCATGCAAAAGAAATCGAGTTCCATACATAATGGCATCGAACCTACTTTCACAGGAATAAAGAATTTCATTGGTATCTAAAACCGGTTTTGTTTTATTTAAAAAAACTTTCGTAGCGCTCTTATTGAAAAACCCGTTACATATTTTCCCATGACATGTCATAGAGGCTCAGGGGACACTTTAAAGTCATTGAGCTGTAGGCTTTCTCGATTTGCACTTATTGATTGGGAACTACAGTTTTACACCGGTCCAAAACGTGTTTTATGGAGAATCCTTCCGGGGATAATTAACTAATTGTACAAAATATGTAAGGTATGTTAATATGATTTAGTAATGAAAATGATTTAGTAATGAAATGACACAAAATATTTATCTTGCCTAAGATGTCCCAGCCAGGGAAACAATAGTAAAAGGGTTAAATATTTAAAGAACACAAAGAAACAGCGGTAAGATTTGGTTAATATTAAAAAAATTAATTTTGAGTTTTTTTAGGTTTGGACAGTCTTGAGAGTACGGGCAAAACCAAATTGCAATTGCAATGTTTTAGTTTATACATGTAGTAGTGATTTGTCCCTCAATACGCAGCCTGTAGATACACTCAAAGAAAACCCGACGTAGTGTGAATGTAATCTGACATGGATTTCATGACAAGTGACTTTGATTTTGACGCAATGACACATGTCATTGGTCCCATGTCAACCGTTATATGACCGGGTCATATTATTAATGCCACTTCTAACTTCTATGCAATGACACCACCGTTGATCCTATGTAAATGTCAGATAAACCGTATTACACTCCATGGTTAATGCAATGACTAATGATACAATGGCTAATTGTCATGGATGAAATGTCACTATGCCATTAAAATCTATGATTGATTATAATGAATAAAATAATAATATTCGTTCAATGATTTTAAGAAATGGTTTGATTTCAGAGACTGAAAGTAATATTCATATTTTACAAATATTTTAATGCACAAAAAACACTTCAATTCCAGTTACCTGTTTGAATTTATTCCAATAAAGATCAACTTTAAACTCAACAAATAAATGCGATACCTGATTACTACATGTATTCCAGCTGGTTATCATAGAGAACTGACCTATCAAAAAACCGAACAGAATAACTTCTTTTAAGATCCTCTCTCCATTTCAACACATATTTAGTTGCAGTGACTGGCATATTCGGTGACAATTTTTTAACAGACAATTTTTAAAGTTGCAATTTCCTTTGAGGTAAGAGGTCATGCTTTTTTGAAGAATCATCTTCAGCAGCGTCTAGCCCGTAATGCCACCATGCCAATCACTTTATTATACACAGCATCCATCACTCACACCGAACAGTTCAACCAGCCAACCACACACGCGACAACATCACTCAGTGATAGACACACAAAGTCTGTCGACGGGATAATACACACACACCGGCGACAGAATTATCAGCGAGTATCAGCGACCAGACAAGAATAAGTGCTTCGCTGTAATTCTCAATCACGTTAATACAGCCGGAGTACTAAGTATTGAGGCTGGCCAGCATTAGGAATTAGTCGCTTCCCAGCGCACAACCCGGTACGATCATAGAGCTCGGGACTCTAATGGCGGAAGAAATCAAGAGTATAACTTTTCACTTAAATATATTTACAATAGCGGCCACCATATTTACAATTATTCCACCATAGTGACTTCGGTTGACTCTTCCTCAATAGACACTTCGTTTGACTGTTCCACCATAGCGTCTTAGCCTGACTATTCAGTCATAGCGATCTCGGTTGACTATTCGGCCATAGCGACTTTAGACGACTATTCCACCATGGCGGCTTAGGCTGACTTTCCCACAATATCGACTTCGGTCAACTATTATACCATAGCGACTTTGGTCCACTATTCCAACATAGCGGCTTCGGATGACTATTCCACCGTAGCGGCTTAGGCTGACTGTTTCATCATAGCGACTTCGATTGACTATTCCACCGTAGCCGCTTAGGCTGACTATTCCACCATAGCGACTTAGGTTGACTCCTCCATTATAGCAGCCTTGGCTGACTATTCTCCCATAGTGGCCTCCACCATAGTGGCCTCCACCATAGTGGCTTAGGCTGACTACTCAACCATAGCGACTTCGGTTAACTACTCCACCACAGTGGCTTCGACTGACTATTTCACGTATTCTTGTTATCAACCGATGTAAATCCAATTCCCGATCCAGTTCTGCCCATCCGATTATAAGATGACGGTATTAAAGGATGAACCGAATCGGTCCTGACCCGTTCTCAAACCGAACCCAACGGAGTGTTTTCTAACCATTCCCAGAAGGGTACTATTAACCATTCCCATATGATTGTTGTCAAACCAATTCCAAAAGAGTGCGTTCAGAATGGCCCAATTCACACGGGATTAATTGTTCTGGTCTAACATGGCAGCTTGTAGGCATTTTCGGTGAGGAGAGTCGTTTTTCGTTGGAATAATTTTTCATCCAGCTCCAACCCCGCATTAGCAGAACAAAACTAATACATGCACACTTATGAAAACACAGGTTCTGTGTTTTATTTTTTGCGGAGCGATTTTTAGTCTTTATTTGTCCATCCACATGAATTTGAAAGCAGAAGGTGGTTGGTCGCGCCAACAAACATTAAAACTAATAAAAACAAACGTCAAGTAAATAAAAAAAATACTAACACACACAAAGCTGTGTATACGTATACAATTTTAGACAGATTAATTAGTCTCGTGTGTTTTGGAAAAAACAAAAGTTGTTCGGACTAAAAATTACTCCCGTGTGAATTGGGCCAATGAACCCAACGGAGTGTTCTCAAACCATTCCCACAAGGGTATTCTCCACCGTTACTAGAAGAGTAATGTCAAACAGTTCCTATAAGAGTGCTCTCAGACCGAACCCAAAGGATTGTTCTCAAACCATTCCCACAAGGGTATTTCAATCGTTCCCAGAAGAGTGTTGTCAAATTAAGAGTGCCATCAGACCGAATCCAACGGAGTGATTTCAAACCATTCCCAGAAGGGTAATCTTAACCGTTCCCAGAAGAGTGTTGTTAAACAGTTCCTAGAAGAGTGCTCACAAACCGCACCCAAATGAGTGCTCTCAAACCATTCTCAGAAGGGTATCCTCAACCGTTCCAAACTATTCCCAGAAGAGTGTTCTCAGCGATTGGATAAATTTATGTTGTTTCTTTAAATTAAATTATTTTGTATCATAAGAAAACCAACCCCAGAGAAGTTAAACTATTCTGTTCTTATTTCGGAAGGTTTAGTGGATCCTAATGAAAGACCCTGGACATCACTGAGCTCACCTCAGCCTTTGATAAAACCACGTTACAGTGTATCACTAACCGAAGTCTTTGTTTTTTTTTTTTTTTTGTTAGAATTCTAAAAATGCGCCTATGTAAAGAGCAAGAAATGCAAATTAGTGATTTATCTGTGGTCACAGGTCATAACAGCCTAAGTCGATTCTAAAATTTTTCAGGGAGAGCAGCTTAAATTTAATATCTATACTGGAAATCAGGAGTCGAAGTTTTTATGATAACTTTGTTACGGATAACAAGAAAACTAATTCTTTTACTTCTTAAAGTAAAAAAAGAGTTGCTTATTTAGGCACGGTGACTTCTCAACAATTTTTTCCAATCTTATCCTAACTCGAGTTAGGCTGTTATGGTTTGTGACCACTGATATATGCTTGTTCTTTTTTAATTGACAAAAATTTACATCTATTCTACGTAAAGTGTATTCAGTTGTATGTGTCCTCTGCATATCGTGCATTTGGGTTTCGTTTTGATATTTGATGAATTAGTAATTTCATAATATAAATGTAAAAGTAACATTACAACAATGTAACCCTTATGTGCCTAACAGAGTCTGAAGACGCACAAATTATTAATTATGAAGTTAAAAGTAAAACATTGTCCTGGAAACAGATTTATTTGTTTTTTTTTGGTCCTATTTTGTGTTCAAATGCAATATAACATATGTCATTGCATTGATGTTAACCCAGTCATAACATTAACGACACTGAAGATATGACAAAATTTGCTTATGTCAGTTTTTATATGATATATGTAAGATTTTATTACATTTATGTCATTTGCCAAATTATTGATGTCAACAGTGTCATTTAAGTATATTATCTATACCATAACATTCTTTTCTTTGAGTGTAGACAAAATCATTCGAGGATGCTATGTATAAGGGTCCTGAATTTGGTCTGCCGACAGTTTCTGCGTGTATGGATCCTTGTTTTGGCGAAGAGGGGTGGGCGGTTGCAACATTTTCATACAATGGTGATGAAGAGACACATTTATATGAGAATGTTAAGCTTCTTAACTTTAAAAATTCCTGAGCATTCGTCGATGACCACAAATGTAATTTTAATAACAAAACATTTTAGGAGATGTTTTCATGCTTAACTGATGTGATTTTTTGTACCGGTTTCGCTGCTTCGGAATGTTTTTTTTTTGTGTTAAAAAGCTGTGTGCGTGGTTTAAAAAAGTTCCACGAAAGCAATTAAGTAGGTTCATTATTCCATTCAATGTGAGTACTCACACTTAGTACTTTACGTTTTCCGAGCCCCAATACCCCCTACAATGTGATAAAAATTGGGTTATCTGAATCAAATACCGCACTGGTTCGATTATCTGGAAAATATACCAAAAACCTGCCGATTGGGCACGTACAGTTTAAAAAACTCTAACGCCGACGCAAAATGTTACAGTAGTGGACTAAAGTGGATACAAGAATGTGGATAAAAGAATGTGTACAGGAATCTGAAGGCTTGGATTAATTTTTACATATCGCATCTGTTGAGTGGAAACGAGAGATTTGGTTGGTTGAAACGAAAATTAATCGTTTCTAATCTGATGGAATACAATATTGTTGGAAGGGGCGCGGTGGAATCATTCTGCGACACCATTTTAAGCAAATATGGTGGTGGGAGTGTAATAGTGTGGTAGGGTTTCACTAGGTGGGGCATTGGTTCTCTAGTGAAAATAGAAAGAATTATGAATAAGAAGTACTAAAGGGACTTTCAGTAAGATGGCACTTTTTAAATTTAGTATAATTTTTTTTGCGCAAGTGGCAACTCTGAAATTTGGCAGTTGTCATATCTGTTTATTCCGACTATTAAAAATGGAGCGCTTTACGAAAGAACAACGCGTTAGAGTTGTGAAAACTTATTACAATTGGAAAGTTATGCTGAGACCACTCGCAAACTTCGAAGAATTTTCAGTCGAGAAAATCCACCTAATGTGTCGTCAACCATTCGAAGAGTGATCACAAAATTTTAAGAAACTGTGTCGTAACTTCAATTCGGCATCGTCTCGACAACTTCAAATTTCACGATGCACTACGGAGCGAATTTTGGCAAAAGTCCTCCGCCTTGATACGTATAAAATTCAGCTTACTCTGGAGCTCAAACCAGCAGACCATGGAAAGCGCCGACAATTCGTTCAATGGGTAATAAAGCTAATGGAACTCAATGCCAATTTTTCAAAAAAAAGTCCTCTTCACCGATAAAGCGCAGTTACATCGGAAGGGCTTCGCGAATACACTAAATTGTCGAATTTGGGGCTCAGGAAATCCTCATGCAATCCATGAGAAACAAATGCACCCACAACGACCAACTGTCTGGTGCGGATTTTGGTCAGACGGAGTCATTGGACCTTACTTTTTTGAGGATCAGGCCGAAATAGCATTGACTGTGAAGATCATTCATTACAGGAACATAATAACGGAGTTCTTGTGGCCTCAACTGAACGGCATGGATCAGAACGACATGTGGTTTCAGCAAAACGGAGCCACTGGCCATATGGCGTATAAAACAATCGATTTATTGCAGCAAACGATTTCCAGATCAAATTATCTTAAGAAATTCTGACGTCAACTGGCCATCAAGAACATGCGATTTAACGCTGTGCGATTTCTTTCTTTGGGGTTTTGTGAAATCTAGGGTTTATGCGAATAATGCGATCACCTGAAACAATTCCTGAGCTCAAATCCGAGATCCCATGAGTAATCGGTGGGATACAGCAACATCTCTGTGAGAAAGTCATGGAAAGTTTCATGAAAACGGTAATGGTCTGTCGTCAGAGCCGTAGGGGCCGTTGGACGGATATTAGGAGGTGTACCTAGATATTCTGAAAGAGGAACTGAGTTACAGTGTTCGGAAATTTAGATTTGTCGATCAAGAAAGTAAAAAGAAGTTAAAATACAGACTTTACCAGGATAATGATCCTAAACACAAATCATATCTGTGTAGGACACACCTGCTCAATGCCCTGACTTGAACCCTATAGAAAATTCATGGGTTCACTTAAAGAAAAAGGTAGGAAAACGATCTCCCAAGAATAAAAACGATGTGGTCAAATTCATTAAAGTGGAATGGGAAAGAATACCTGAAGAATATGATATTCCCAAGGTAATAAAATAGGCGTTTCCAAGCAGTAATACATGCCGAAGGTAGACATACAAAGTACTAAAAACTGAAAAATTTTATACTTCGGAGAAATTCACTATCCCGACAAATTGAGGAAAATGTTGCAAAGATTTGTTTGACACCACTGAATTTGAATTGGTTTTTATTTTTATTTGTATTTCGGTTATTATGGCTTGAATCGAACTTTTGTTGATGTATTCTAGTTACAAACAAACGTAATAATTTAAAAAATGAAAATAAATAAAAAAGTAATGCATATAGTTTTGTGATCAGCGTTTCTTTTTGGAATTTATTCAGATTTTTTGGCATTGCAAACATTTTCTTGACAAACTGTAGTTTTATTTTAAAATGAAAAGGTGCATTCTTATTGGGACAGTCTTATCTAAGTATTTTGCACGACAATTTGCCCGTTTTTATTGAAGAATGCGCCTACCCTGCAACATATATAACTTTCACCAAGATGGGGATCCAACACACTGCCCACAATTGTGCAAAAATGGCTTACTGAAATAGAATCCCACACAATGAAGTGGCCAGCTCAAAGCTCGGATTTGAATAATATTGCAAATTTTTGCGCTATTTTCAAAAGATGACTCTCACAATTCGAACGAGCACCGGCTAACTTAGATGATGTTTGGTCAAGATTTTGGTCAAGATTGGACTAATATTCAACCATCAAACTTTTAAAAATCTCGTAGAAAGCATGTCTACTCGCATAAAATGTGGTTTAAAGAACAAAGAACTTTGGACAAAATATTTTATGAAAAACTTGCCGAAAATTTTCAAATATGGACAATACAGGATACAAGCGATCACTATTTGCAATATTTTTGTATTAACTTCTTAATGAAGTATGTTATATTTTTATGTTATATTTTTATGCTCTAAAACAAATCAGTTAAGTTAAAAAAAGAAAAAAAAATTATAAAAAATTTCGTAAAACTTTCAATTAATGTATCCACTTTAGTCCACTACGTTGGCGTTCACATGCGATTCGTTTTTTGATGACACATTTCAATTTGGTCCTTATGAGTCGTTTTTTTTTTAAATAATATCTTTTCATGGATTTTAAGGACCTATTCCTGTTTCAATGTCCTTGACATTTTTTTAAATGTCTTATCATTAATACTAAAAATGTGTATGGAAATAAAAGTGGGAACCTGTTCGATAAAAATATCATACAATTTGATGAATAATCATTTTATTGGAATATATAGGGCAGGGTAATTTCAGCTAAAGGACCTTGTATCCTTTCGATATCTTAAATTTTTATTTTGAACTTTATTAATGACGAGTGCAATGAAATTGATATGCTTGGTTTGATTTAAAACCAATCAAATTTTAAGGTGGACCAATTTCACAATACCATATACTACTGTGAAGTTCACCCACCATCGAAATATATGGGCTACGATGGTGGGCTAACTTCACACTAGTGCCAGCCATGGTGAGCCAACTTCACTTCGGTTGGAATGAACGACATAAGAAATCATATAATTTCGCATACATATCAAATCTCGTGTAGAATGTCTAGAAATGTTTTTTTTTTAAACAACCCAATAATGCAATATTTCATAAAGTTAGAAAACATAAATTGCAAAAGATTGCACTTTGTCCTTTGACTACCACAAAAACAAAGCCATGACAAAGGAACAAAAGTTGAAGAAACATTTGAAATCGCTAACACACTGCAATTAGATTTAGTTGTAAGTTTTATTTCCCCACGCACGCTGTGGTGGTGACAGCCCTTACTTGTGGTATTTCAAATTTAAAATGAAATTTAAGTGACAAAAAAAAAACTGTGTTTACACTTACAAACCACATTAAACACTCAATCAGTGTTAAACACACAGGCAGAGACAAACCCACACATAAACACACATCTATAGGCACTTACACAAAGTTACACAAAGGTACACAATATTACACAGCCACGCACACACTTTTGTAAATTACTCATCAACCAAGTATAAAGTGTAAATAAACTAAAGAACCAAAAACCAACGTTTAATGTATTGTACACATAAATATATACATACTATAATACACCAACACCAACATAAAACACAAACACGCACTCAAAATCCCATATATACATTAACGCACAAACACACTCTCACACACTTCAATTAGCCTCAGTGGACATAAAATATTTGTGTACACAAGGACGTACAGTGGTTTGAGCGGTCTGGCAAATGATAACAATTAATAGATAAGGTCTTGGTGTGTTAAACGTCAGTGATTAACTGCTGCTAACGACCGTTTACAGTGAAAATTTTTTTTTCGTTTAAATTTCACGAAGTCGATTATTTGACTACGGATTTAAATTCATACACTCCGGTTCACTTATTTAAAGGCACTAAAAATTCCATATTCAGCAGCCTGTATCTTTTGCAATTTGTAACCGATTGCAGAATTTTAAAATGGAAATGGAAGCTAGACATCCTGAGATATAAAAAAAATCATGACAATAGTGGTTTCTTAACCAAATACACTTTTTTGAGCATTTTATAAAAAAAAGTCAAAAAATGTGCTATTTTTGTGGCTCACTTCAATATAATATAATTTTAACTATAATTTTAATGAAAAACAGTTTTTCTTGTTTTTTTATTTATTTTACTTTATTTAAGAACTATTAGTAATGAGTACAACCCCCTTTGTTTTTAATAACTTCAACTATACGGGATTTCATTGAGAGATAAAGAGAATTTATGTAATCCAACGAAATTTGATTCCAAGTATCCTTAGTGGCCTAAATTAGTGACTGCTTGTCATCCAATTGTCTACCTCCCTCATAGACCTTACGAGATAACCAACCCCAGACATTTTCGATAATGTTTAGATCTGGCGAATTGGGTGGCCAGTCAAGAATATTAACATTTTGGCTTGCAATGAAGTCATTTACTACTCTGGCGTTGTGTATAGTGGCATTGTCCAGTTGCAGTATCCAAGATATGGGACCAAATGGTTCACTGACCTTCGGAAAAGCCGATTACAATAACGTTTTATAGCTTGCAGCAGTCATTTTTGCACTTTGAAATTTAAGATCGATGGTGCCATAGTACGTAATAGCACCCCCCACCATAACGCCGCCCTCTCGGCTGTGATGTCGGTTCAAAAAAGGCTTTTCTTTGCCCAGATGATGGAAATACTAGTTGTAGCCATCAGGCCAAATTAATTAAACTTCTTCTCATCCGTAAATACAACGGTTGTCCAGTCATTTACATGACCGCTTGGCTGCACATCCCATACCATGTAGTCTCTTGCGAATTGAAGCCGCTTTTCACAGCTCTTAATTACTCTGCGTACTGATGACTTGCTCGCTTCGATTCCAGCTTGAGCTCTTTTTTTTGACAAGGATAAGGCAGAATTATAAGCAATTCTGAAGATTTTCCTTTTCTCATACGTACATAAAGACAATGAAACCCTTCCTTTAACCCTTCTGCATTCCTTGCATATGCACCCCTCCTATGATCCTTGGGTCAATTTGACCCAACATCATAATTTATTAAAAAAATACGAAATTTGTTGGAGAAATTTATTATTATATTTCTTTATCACAACAAAAAAACACATAAAAGAACAATAGATAATCACTTGATAACTAATTTACTATATATTACTGAATAGAAATCTAATAATTATCATTTCGTTTCATGGAAAAAATTAGAAACATAAGTATATATTAGTTATTTTTGTTTCAGTTTGAAAACAAACTGACTTACATAACTGACATACATATTTTGAGGTTTTAGCTTTTACTGTCTCTTATTTGGTAGGATAGTCGGCGGAGCTGTTCTTAGAATGTGCGAATATGAATTTACAATGTTTTACAACTTGAGTATGTTTTACAACTTTAATGGGCGATGAATAATGTCACAACATCTATTTACGCAAAATTTGTTGTTTTATTGTATTACCTGCAGTTCCAGCAGATAAATCCTGCACCTGAAAGTTATATTAGGATTTCAAGCTGGATTTATTTCATTCATATCTTGTGCAATCAAATCAATGTTTTGCCAGGTGGTTATTTGAGTAACTAGTTTTTTTTTTATTTGGAAAGAAAAATAAATGTTGGTTTTATATCCGTGATATATTTCTTAAATAATATGTTTTAAAATTTGATTTTCTTGAGCCTACCAGATTGAAGCCGTGGTTACTCTTGCCAAAGAGCACTACGATGTTTTCATAAATATAAAATGGGGTTGCAGCGTTCTCTGGTGATTTGATCTTCCAGAATCACACCTTCAACACTTTCGATTGACGATGAGTGTTGATCATCTCCATCATCATCATTTGCCAACAAAATGTCGTTCTCCTCACATAATACTTCAACTAAACTGTGTGGAAGGTGGGCAACGCAGGGATCGAACCCTCGTACTCATTTCCAAGCGTCGCCCACATAACATTTCACCACCAACATCCATAAGTACCAATCATTTATCATACTGTTTATGAAGATATCCAAATGCAGCAGGTGGTTGAAGATCGAGATCGGAAATATGTTATCCTTATTGTGTAAGACCCTTGATCCCTATGGGTTGTTTGAGGTCACATACGGAAGGAAGGTAGTTGTATGGGAAAGTTCATATGTAACAATGGTTGATACGTCATTAGGCGGATGTTCCCGAATTATAGAATTAACATAAGGAGTTCAAATGTTTCCTATTTCCCGAACGCAAACTCATTCAAATTCGTAACAAAAATATTTAAATATAGCATAACTAATTGTAATTACCATTGGGTCAAATTGACCTACAGGAAATAGATGTATATATTTTACATATTTGCATGCAGATAAACCACGAAAATAACTAACTACATATTTTTCCTGCCAAACCACAGTTTACCACGCCGTTGAGGATATCATAAAGTTTCAGCTTGATAACTTGTAAGTTAGGGAAAAAAATTGCATTTGAAATATAAAATTGGGTAATTTTGACCCAAGGAGTGCAGAACGGTTAAAATTTTTTCCATACTCCTCGGGGTCCTTGATGTAATTGTCGACAACTGTTGGGCTCCGTCCAATTTTTTTTATGCTATTGCGCGGTTAGAATATCCTTCAGAACGGTAAACATAGATTTTTGGTTTTTTCGATAGATTTAAAATTTTTTGTTTTGCCATTTTGACTCGTAAAGTGATTAAGATGTAGTAAATTGTAATAAACAAACGCTCCCTACAAAAAATCATCGCTTGCTTTAAAAATAATAAAAAAATACTAAAGTGACTTTATTCAAGTGAACCAAAAAAATAGCACATTTTTGGACTTTTTTTTATAAATTGCTGAAAAATTCTTTAGTTAAGAAACCACTATTGTCGTGACTTTTTCTATCTCAAGATGTCTAGCTTCCATTTCCATTTTAAAGTTCTGCAATTGGTTACAATTTGTAAAAGATACAGGCTGCTGAATATGGAATTTTTAGTGCCCTTAAACAAGTGAATCGGAGTGTAATTTTTATTGTTTTAAAGGCATTAATCACAATTTTGGTTGCCGTGACTGATTCGACGTGTTTATCCGAAATACAGAGGAATTCGCTAATGACAATGAAATAATTTATAAATGAAATTGTTTCAACCGAATTTCAGTTGTAGCAACTGAGTTCCGTTGTGGCAACATCTATTTGGTTGTGGTAAACGTAATTCACCAGCAACAACTGAATTTCCAGTTGCAACAACCTCTTTTCAACCTGCATATCCTGTTCAGTTTATAAAGTCTAGAAGGACCAAGAAAAAGTGTTACAACAATTATACTATTGCTAGTCAAATTGATTGTAGTCTACAAGATAGGCTTAAAGCTAATTGATATTTTGGATTTTGCAAAGGCTACTTTATATTAATGTTGAGGATCCAACCAAAAGAGGTATCGATATTACTTTAATTGAACTCAATATTTAGAATTGTATCAATTAAAAATGTTTTTTTGCAGTTCTCTTACAAGTCCCGCTTGTGAAAATCACGAAAGCTCTTTTCCTATTAAAAATCGCTGGTACTTTATTACCACTGTACGAAGACCATGCGTATATACAAATGCACACAAATAACCACATTACTCGCACACATCCAAACATTGTGTTCATTTACACTAACACAATTTGCAATTGTTTATACAAAGATACCTTTAATAAAACAAATTGCGCGTTTTCCAGTCAGTAATTTCACTTTCTCTCTCTCTTTCTCTCTTTCCCACTGTGTCACTATGTCATTTCCTCAGGCCTGAGCAGCAAAACGCCAATGGTTACTGATTATGTGTATCGTCAAGTGTATATGCGTGTGTGTTTGTTGGTTGCATGCGTGTGTTATCCTTTAGTCTATTTATTTAATGGTATTGGTCAACCAAAATGCAAATAAATGCCATGAAACCATTCAATCAATGCGGACAAAAAGTGCGAGGAAACAACATTTGCAAAATGACAGAGGAAAGCGTGAAAGTGAATAAAAATGTGACAGGATTTCATTCATTTCAATCTGAAGTAAATATTTACACATATAAACTTGTTTGTCCTTTTGTGTACATGTAGGTACGCATGGATGTGTGCGTAAAATCACGTTTAAATAAAAACACATAATAAAATGTTAATATTGACAGTTTCATTTATAATTGTGGTTGTTTTTTGTTATAATTATGGGGTAAAAATTAATGAAACTGTCAGTGAGAGAGCAACGATTACTCTAATATGTATGTGCCGTGCCACGTGTCTGGAGTAAAGAAGAATACATTTATTTTGTATAAAATTAAATTTTTTATGTGAATTGAGGACGTTTTAGGCCAAATAATATAAATAAAAATTACATGAGGTGTCAGGGGACACCCCGTTGGAACGAAGTTCCTTTCGCTATATATTATGTACTAGTTAGTTCCAAAAGGCCTCAGGCGCCCGTTGAAAAAGCCGATAATTTAAATGGATCTTTAAGAAAAGATAAATTTTGAAAAATAATTTTTTATATAATGAATGTATTTATTTTTTAAAAAAATATATTTTTAGGTCTGTTTTGTAAGAATATGTATTAAATTTTCCCGGAAAGGTAATTTTTTAAAGAGGGGTACTTCTTTTATTAGAAGCTAATGCTTTTTATAAGAAAAGGTACTATTTTGAAGAAGAAGTACTTTCTGGAAGAAAAAAGCCATAACAGTATGAAGTTTTTTTTTTCAAAGAAGTACTTTTTTAAGAACAGGTACTTTTTAAAGAAAAAGATTATTTTTCTTTCTTAAAGATTATTTTTTTAAGTAAATGTACTTATTTTCAGAAAGGCTACTTATCTCAAGAAAAGAAAAGGTACTTTTAAGAAAAGGAATTTTTGTAAGAAAAGGGGGTAATGTATTTTTGAAGAAAAGGTTTTTTTTAAGAACTGGGAATCTTTTTTTGAATTGGTCCTTTCTCCAGGAATAGGTATATTTTTAACAGTAGGTACTTATTTCAAGAAAAGATATTTTCCCTCACAAAAATTTTATTTTTTTGAAGAAAAGGTTTTTTTTTTGAAGAAGTGGGATTTTTTTTTGAATTGGTCCTTTTTTCAGGATAGGTACATTTTTAGAATAGGTACTTATCTCAAGAAAAGTTATTTTCTTTCACAAAAAGGGTAGTCTTTAAAGAAAAAATTGTTTTTTAAGAAAAGGCAATTTTTGAAAGGAAATTTAGTTTTTATAGAAAATGTAATTATTTTAAAAAAGAATACTTTTTTTTAAGGAAAGGTGCTTTTTGTAAGAAAATTTCCTTTTTTTAAGCAAAGGTACTTCTTAAGATATGGTATTTATTTAAGAAAAGATACTTTGATTAAGAATATGACTTCTGTCCGAAAGACACTACAATGGTTTTATAGCTTTTGTGTAAGGCCCTAGATCCAGTTCTTTAGAATACACTTCACACCAGGGCTGTAGTCTCGGACCAAAATTGAACAACTCCGACTCCCGAAATGTAAAAACCCACGACTCTGCTCCGTCTTCGGCTCAAGTAATTTAAAAACCCACGACTCTGCTCCGTCTTCGGCTCAAGTAATTTAAAAATCCACGACTCCTTTCCGTCTTTGACACAAGTAGTTTAAAAATCTTCGACTCCGCTCCGACTCCAGCAATTTAAGAAACCACGACTCCGCTCCGACTCCAACTCCAGTTTTTTGAAAATACGCGACTCCACTCCAACTTCAATATTAAATGAAAACTTTTTCAATATTAAATGAATCCTTTTCAATAACTATGATTCCGAGACTCCGACTCCAACACCGATTCCACAGCACTGCTCCTAACACCACTTTGCATATAGTTTGGAACCATCTGTGTAGAAGCCTCTAAATACCTTATAGTCCTGCATATCTGGAATATGAGTGTAGAAGTTTCTCTCAAAGTCTGAAGTGAGTGTTATGTAGTCGACTTCATCATGGATTGCTGCAGATCCCTTAAAATCGACCCTGACCATATGAGCTGGCAATCCGTTGCAGGGAATGCGATTGACGGATTGCCGAAGTTGCAGCCATTTGCTTTCATAGTAAACCTCGTGTTAACAGGTGGTAGATACGCCAAAACTCGCGGTAGGAGTTGTGCGTAGTATGGAGTTACTTTAGGTCGTACGCTTTAAACGAAAGAAGATATACTTGAAACGGGTTTCGTTTCTCGTTAACGGCTTATTGAGTAAACAGTTAACATATATCATTTGCTGGAAATGTTAATCGGTTCTCGTAAAAGATTTCATTTATTTACCGCAAGGTAAATTATGAACTTTCTTCATCAAATGTTAGTTTGCTGCCCTAAGCGGAGTTCATTTATCAGAGGTTTCGTTTGGGCGTAACAAAAGTATTCTTTGCGTTTAGACAGAAAAATTACAAGTTCATTGTAAGAATGGATTTTTTTTCTCAGTAAATCATTTGTGAGATCCCTAGGTAAATTGTACTCTGAACTGTTAAATGTGAATTGCCATCAATTATCACTCAGTACAATTTGGAATGAATCTTTCCACGAAAAGGGTCTTGTAGTCCAATCACGTAGAACTATTGATATAACTCAGTGAATTTTTCAATACCTGATTTTTCCATTACACTTTCATTTATATTGTTTGATTTTCTTCGAATATTAATTCTTTTCATTTAACGAAAACCAACTAAATCTAATTTAATATTTATTAATTAAATATTCATACCTGAAATAACCACACACGTGCATTCCATGCCCACACGTATTTGTTTATCCAATCAAATAGTTGAATGCCCTATTAAAACACATTTATAATACCAACATCTTATTCTGGCTAACATTTGACTTAAGGTTCGTGTGACTTCTACAAAACGCCCCATGAATAATAAAGGACCTTTTATCATTTTCTATTTTCTTAGCATACAAAACGATTTCTAATGTTTGGCAAATATACCAAAGAAAAAGCAACACAGTGTCGTTTGTGAATTTTACGTGACAGTTTTGTTAACCAATGGAAATTTGACGAAATTCTCTGGAATCTGCTTAATGTTAAATTAATGATTTTTTGTTAGAAATATATTAAGAGAGGATATTAAGATAAATTCTCACGCAAAAGTCTAATATAGATTAGGTTTGGTTAGGTAGAAGTGGCTGTCACAATTGATACACCTAGTCCAATAATAGCCGTTGTGAAACCACGTAACATCATATTACGCCCACATCGTTGAACTTGTAAACTGACCTGATATGGTTAAGGGTGCCTCATCCCGATATTCGAGGATATGACTGAAGAACCAACTAGTACTCTGCAGAAATGTCCTAAGATCATTCAGCTTAACTTCCTGAATGTCTGTTAAAAGTATAAAATATTTGTTGGGCATAGAGTATATGATTGTTAATATTTGTCTCAGTGTCTCCCAGGTCCTGTATGTTTGAATTCAAATTATGGATTGGGAAAATAATGTTCGCACACAACTACCAAACTCAATATGCAAATTAGTTAAAAGTTATATTTAGCAGCTACATTTTTATTTAATTTATGGATAAAAATTAAATATTCTCAAGTGTGGATTAATTAACACAAAAATATGTTATTACATGTTGTTTTAATTCAAACACATTCCAATATTTCACACCAAATGGACAATATAGAAAGTCTTTAAGGAACCAGCTCAGGCTGGTTAGGTACAAATAATGGCCCCAGCAACATATTGCAGGAATCGTGTACATGTTTGCAAACATTGTTTTCATGAATTGAAGATCTATTGCCTTTTTGTTTCTTTGTTGTCTGTCTAGGTTTTGTTTTTATGGGGTTACAACAAACAAACCCACATTTGGGTCTCAAAAACATATAACGGGTCCGCCATCTAACGTTTTTGATGTGTTAACATCTATAGCGGCGTATAGGGACTAAATCTATGAAAGTCAGATTTTATGCTGCTGCTAAAACCAGATTTTATGCTGCTGCTAAAACTAGATTTTCTGCGACTGCGAAAGAGAATAATGACGTGTTAAACAAAAATGAGCGAGCAAGAGAGCAATGAAAGAGTGGTGTGGCAGGGGTGAGGCAAACGAAATTGTGTCTATAGCGTATGTATTAACATAATAATGTATGTCTGTACATGTGCCTGTTGCTGTTGTTGAACGGAGATATAAAGCATAGCCATAGCCACAAAGTATGTGTGATGTTGTGTGTTTGGCTGTTTCGTTGCTGTTGATATGGCAAACATGTGGGTATGTAACACACGTATACATCAGGTACTACGGACAAAGTATGTGTGATGTTGTGTGTTTGGTTGTTTCGGTGTTGTTGCTATGGCCAAACAAAGCGAGTCATTTGATGTTCAGCATTGCCCGGTGTATACAATAAAACTATTATTTTTTATTTTCCAATGTAACATTTACTAATGTGTTCACAGAAATCGAAAAGGTACGGTGTAGCAAAACGGTGTTAACATATCGCCCGTGAGTTCGAACACTCATTGGATTTTTTTTTAACTAGTGCTTATTTCGTGAATGGTAATACTTATGTAGGTCATGTCTGATTTGACAGATAATTAGTTTTATCCTTCAGCTGAACGAATATGGTTGCGTATACGCTTGAACGACGCTGGGAAATATTGCGACATTACTTTGAAAATCATGGTAATGTTGCAGAATGTGTGCTACACTCGATGTTTTGCGCCTGTTTTTGAAGATCGCATTATCAACCGCAGAGCTGATGTCGTTTGGCCACCTCGGAGCTGCGATTTGACACCGTTGGGCTATTATTTGTGGGGTGCCCTCAAAGATAAGTGTTACACCGGCAAGCCAGAGACAATTGACGCTTTAAAGGACAATATTCGTGAAGCCATTGGTGAAATACAGCTGCACACAATCGATAATGTGCTTAAAAATTGGACCGATCGTGTAGGCTACTGCATGGCCAGCCGAGGCAGCCATTTGAATGAAATTATTTTCCATTATTAACCGGAAGGATTGTACTTTCAAATAAAAAACGAAATTTGAGAAAATATTCAGTAGTTTTTTTTATAGCATTTTCAAAAAAAAATTTATTTGGCGGACCCTTTAGTACAGCCTATTAATCATTGTGTTTCAAACATGTTATATTGAAAAGCAAACACAATGTGTTTGGGTATAAGTGCAGTATATTTGCGATAATATACAAACCCGTTATATTTGCATCCAAACAACAACAAAACAGGACCGGGTTTACAGCGTGTATGTCAACTACATTAAAACGTAGGGCAATACATTTATTTCACATTTTAAATCGACCATTCGTCAACCATTTTCAAAACCGACAATTCTTGGCCTCATCTTGTACACACTTTAGACTCTGGTCAATCAGGTTGGTACAATTAGTATGGGAACTATATCAGACATCAGTACCAACCCATAATACCCTATTACTGCAGTTTGATATCGGGTATACAAACCAAGGAATAGATAAATTCGAATCGTGAGCCGAATCTTCAATAACTCGCTCATTTTAAAACTCGAAATAGGAGTTAAAAAGATTCAAACTCGTGAATAAGATTGTTATATTTCGGCTTGTTCACAATCGAGCTGTACCTACTTTTACTTCATTACGGAGAGCGAGTGAAAAAGAACGGATCTTTTATTGCCAAAAAAGAAAGCAAAACTGCCCAGTAGAACCAGTATACTGTACATATTCGCTTTCGTATAGTATAAAAACAAGGCAGGGGTACTGTGATCTTCAATATACCTCTCTAATATGCGTTTGTTAAGGAAATAATCTTCGTGTTTTGTCTTTGTATCTACTTATATTTTATCAGTGTGCACGTTTTCAATAAACAATGTATGCTAACAAGTATAATATCCAATCAAAATTATCATGAAATCGAATCAAAAATTTTAAGCTTCGTCAATGTACATTTTTTTAGAAAAAAAGTATGTGAAGATGTATGAAGTTGAATTAGAGATGAACATAAATTTACCATTTTCGTAACTGCATATGCAGTCTATATACAAAGTATGCGAAGATGTGTGGAGCAGTGTTGCCAGAAGACGACAAAAAAATTATGCTAAATGACCAAAACAGTTGTGCAAAATGGAAAGAAATTATGCTAAAAACACAAAAAAAAAAAAAAAATTGTGCAAAATGCAAAAACACGATGCTAAAATTAGAAAAGTAATTTTTTTTATATATTTACCTCTGTGTGTATTATTTAGTACCAATATAGCGTTTTTATGCATGATCTTTATTCACAAATTCGTATAATTTTTACAAGGAATGAAAAAAACATTTTGAAATCATATATGTGTATTTTTGATTCAAAAAATTCTATAAAAACATAAAACTAAAAAAATTATTTTTGCTTAAACAATTTTGCTGTTTTAGAATCCAAAACACTTATTAGTAGTAAGTCCTGAACTTTTGATCTGGGAGGCTTATAACTTTTAAGAAGTAATGCAAAACATACCTACGTGTTTGTGCTTTTCATACTAAATGTTTGAAAAAAACCAGTATATAAGTTTCAGTCGGGTGAACCGACTTAATCATACCCTCGCCCTAAGTCATCCACTGCGTGGGAGTTCTGTTAAAAACGCCCATACTCAAAAGTGACCATATTCAATAGCAGATTGAAATTGCACTAAATATTATTGAGTACATAAATTAGTTACATCATTAGTTGCCAAAATTTTGATCAGTACCAAATTTTATTAAGATCTGTTATGATTTATTGCAGATATCGAGTCGGCAAACCAGAAATACGCTCAACTTTTGTATGGGAGGTACGAAACTTGGCGTGGCACAATAGTCTGTTATTAATTTCACAGTAGCTTTTAGCAAAATATTGCCTAGTCCGAATTTTATGTAGATCGGTTGTAGTTTACGAGAGTTATCGTGTCGATCAAGCGGTCATCTGGTTAAGTTATATAAGGGAGGTACCAGAGTGGGTGTGGCGCAACAGCTCATTTTCCATAGGACAGTTTTATTTGACTAAATATTGACTAGTATAAACTTTCATAAAGATTGGTTCGGTTTTGCGGGACTTCTCGTGTCGAACAAGCAGACGGTCAAACGACTTTTGTATGGGAGGTACCAACATGGGCATGGAAAAATCACCCTCGTTTTTGCCGATGATTGGCGTTCGATAACGTGAAGCCTTATAGCTAATTTCATTAAGGTCGGAAGTGTTTCACGCGATTTATCGGATTGAAAACACGGACGAACATCCTGTTTTGTATGGGAGGTACAAGAATGGGCGTGACAGTTTCGGTCATTTCCTCCAGTTAAGTAATCATTTACAGATTATTATCCGGTGTGTGAGGTGAAGCTAATCACAGCTACCAGAAGAAAGGTTTGAAAGAAATATGATTTTGTGCTAAATGTGTCGATTTGTATGGGAGGGCGTGCTCAAAACGCCCATTTTCAATCCGAAACTCAGTATTGACAAATTTCATTGTGATCTGTAAAGCTTTACGGCAGTTATCGTGTTGACCAGCCAGCCAGCCAGATAGACAGACAGACGGACATGGCTTAATCATCTTAAAATGTCGTAAAACAAATTTCGTAGAAACAAACTAAGGGCGTTAAATGGCTCCTTCGATGCGTTACATTTTTTTCCGTATTAAATGATATATACCCTCTTCCTACCGGTGAGGGTATAATTACTCTATGGTAAGGATTTTTCAAAAACTTTATATTTTCTGTTTATTCACGTTTTTGGCATTAATGAAAAGCTAAATTGCATTTTTTGACGCAAGGGTACTTTCAGCAGCCGTTTTCTCTGATTATTCTGAAAAAGGTATCATTTTTAGTTTCTTTCAAAAGTATGCAGTAAATTTATATCTGATAAGAAATGGCTCAGTTATGGCACCTCATAGTTCAAAGTTTGCCTCTTTTACGTTCAAGTCGCTCGTAATTTTAATTGAGATTTTTGTAATTAACGCCGAATAGAGTGTGTGAGCAATGAATATGAAAATATTGTCGTTCCACAAAATCGTTAATAAAAACTTTATTTTCCATCCGATTTTGTTCAAATTACTCTTAGAATGTTGGTAATTAAATAAACTTTATGCTATTCACTATAACGTAGGAAAAAAAACGAAATAAAAATAAAAAATTTTGAAAGAAAAAGTAAAAAGGCAAATATTTTACTTTGAGGTACATTCAAGTGCCTTTCCAACGATATGCCATTTATCTCGATGGAGCTTTTCGGTTGGGCTCCACTAGGGTTTGAGTGGGACCATACACCGAAAAACACAGAAGTACCGTTATCTAAAAAACGATACTTAGAAAAAAATTACAGCGTTTTTCAGGAGGTCCCAATTAAGGTCCCAATTAACTTATCTAGGCATGAGGCTTTCTTGGTATTTTTTGGCTGTAAAACCAGTGAACATTTTATAAAAAATATAAAATTTTGGAAAATTTTTTTGAAAATTATGCTAAAAAGCATTTAGCATCATGTTTCAAAAAAAGTTATGCTGACGACAAAAAAATTATGCTAAAAAAGCATTAATTACGCTAAACTGGCATCACTGGGGTGGAGTTGTGTTTTTTTCTCATATATAATCTCTGTATACGTTCCGAAGTATTCGGGAAAATTTCTATGGGTGAGTATAGTCAGTTTCATTTAACATGTTGATTGTAACGGTTTACAAATGCCAAATCGGGTCGAACAAAATTATAAATATGAAAAATGTGTTTCCTATGACACAAATAGCAAAATTTGCTGAAAGAAAATTTACAAGGAATATATAATTTCATTATGAGGTTCCTAATAACCTCGTCGGAACTAATTGTTAATTCCGGTTGTCGTTGTCATCATTTCGACATCACTTCGTTTCAACGTCGTCGTCACATCAACGCTATTTTCGTATTGGACTTATAAGTAGATATTTGTCTTGAGACGATGTCGACTGTTTATCGATCACTTATTAAAAACATAAATAAATTATTAAACTTTTGGAATGAAAGCAAGAAGAAGACACACTTTTTCACACAGTACTTTCTTTCATTCGGTAAAAGTTATGAATTTCCTGAAAGTATTTTATTTTCGCAACAATATGGAGTCCGACGTGGAAGTTGTTGGTTCTAGCCGCCATTCGGACCTAGATGTTTACACCGGTTCCGGACACATATTTTGAGAAGCTGTTTCGTGGCTAAGTACTCGATAGTGTCGCCACCACTAAGTGAGGTGACCGTCGTTGAAATAAATGTAATATGGTCTGAGCAGGGATCTAAACCACGTTCTCATGTACAAGAGCCGCGAACACTAACCACTGCTCCATCGACGGCCAATATTCTGATGAGTGTTGCGATTTCTCGTGTTGAGATGCAATTTTATGCGGAAAGGCTTTTCAATATTCGGGTGGATGACGTCACTTTTCGGAAGGTGATACGATATCGGATCACGTGGATGGTGACGCGGACGCTGTTGTTAGTGTGTTAGTGACAACGATAAGGTAGAATGGTTGGCTGAGGCTATTGATAAAGCTCATACCTCCAACGACCATTTGGCATCGATACATCCTTTCTGGTGGACCACACTTCCCGTATTAACTCCGGTGTTGATGTTTCGGTTGACGGCACAGTTTGTGCCGGGCGTGTGGACAACCTTCTTAGCAAGGCTGCGTAGTAGTCCCCAGGAATTGACGGTATCTCTGATGTTCTACTTTCGTCATGGATTTCCCCATGTGGACCTTCTTTCAGTGCCCCTGAATCACTGTATTAATCTTGGGCATTTGACTACAGCGTGGAAGGACGTGGTGGTAATGCCGATTCAGAAACCAGTTGCCTACCAGAGGAGTTTCGGGGGCTACAGGCTCATTTCACTGCTCTCCTTGATCGTGAAACTCCTCAAGTTTTCTATGCTAGGGAGTAAGCGTGACTTTATTAAGGAGCGAAACCTCTTGCATATAAATCAAATTGGTTATAGGGGTAAGCACTCGACATCACATGCCTTGACGGTCCTTATTGATTATGTGGCCAGTGGATGGAATGGAAGATGCGCGACTATAGCCGCCAGCCTTGATTTTGCCAAGGCATTCGATACCGTTTGACAGACTGCGATCCTTGGTAAATTGAAAGTATGCGGTTTTGGTAGCGAAAAGTTGAGACTTGCCGCTGGTTTCTCTCGAGGTGGACGTTCTGTGTGTATATTGACGAATCTCTCTGGTGAGATGGTTGTTTCAGCGGGAGTACGGCTGGGCTCATTGCTGGGCCCAATGTTGCATAGTGCGCGAGACAGCAATATCCCTCAACCACCGGAGGGAGATTTCTTGCTTATTTATGCGGAAGACATTCATGAGAGTGGGACCTAGTGAATGAGTGAGGGAGAGCACTGTTAACCGGAGGATTAACGCGTACCTTCAGACTCTGTAATCACGAGTTTCCTGTTTGAAGGTAGGATACGCTCAGGGGCTATCCAGAATCCGTTACTTACAATTTAGATCGAGAGATACAACGGTCAGTTGTTCGTGTTCGCTAAATGCAACAGTGCAAAGTATCGTCAGGATACCAAATCGGATTCCCACAGGTAGGGTGTCCCCGATCAAGTATACAGGACTTATCGCTGTTTGGGCACTATTTCGGATTCCCACAGGCAGGGTGTCCCCGAAAGAGTATTCAAGCAAGATAACTACAGGTCTAAAATTACCAGTATACTATTCTACAAGCTACTGTGGCTGACTCGTTTGAGCTGTGCGTGCTGTTTCCCAGCGGCGGAAGTCGTCAGGCCTTCCACAAATAAGACATGCGGAATGGTTCTTTTGTAATGCCTTTCTAAAATAAGGCCTGCGGAATGCATGAATTTTCTTTTTAACCGTAATTTAATTGGAAAATTTCATACAAATTTTTCAGGGTATTTTTAAAATTTTCAATTTCAGGTTGGGCGTGTTAAAACTTTCTAAGATAGATACATACGTACTTATAAATAAATCTGTAGAAGTAGATAATGATTTTGTGATAATATAAATTATTTTAATTTTATTTTTGTTTAACAAATATAAATTAAAGTAAATTCCTTCTAAGGCCTTCCTATTTGCATTCCTTCTAAGGCCTTCCTTAGGCAATGGGCAAGGAAGGCCTTGCCTCCCAATCTCACGCAATGTTAAAAAGAAAGGAGGAGGTAATATGTAGGGAAGGCCTTCCATAATTTAAAGAAGGTGTGTTTGGTTAAGATTTCAGGCCACTGGGTTATGTGGTCCATTCATGTGTGTGTGTGGGGTTGTGTGATTAACAAATGGAATGCTGGTCAGTGACTTGTGTGGCCCAGCTGTTGGCTGCTGTCACTCTCAGCTGATCGTGGTGAGTTTACCAGAAATGTATAAAAGAGACATTAAAATGGGCATTTAACAAAAGCTAGTTTTATATCCAAAGCAAATTAACTCCATATGATCCAAATTCAACGTGATATGGATGGAAACAAGTTTACGACTTCCGTCGTCACAATTCTTAGTGAGTTCCTTACCAAATGGGCAATTAGATAAAACGTGGGCAGCGGAAGGTGGAGAAACCTGTTTCCGAATGCTGGGGGATTCGCCCCCAGCTTAGGATTGGTGGTTTCGATATACGGGTTTCCAGGACCATTAAGTACCTTGGGGTGATCCTACATCGGAGGTTGACGTTTGTGGGCCACGTGGACCATGTATTGCGTAGGGCATCAAAGTTCTTGGCTGCCTATTACAGGCTGTCGATTTTAAAGAGAGGCCTTAGTACCGAGGCTCGGTTATTGATTTACAAGCAGGTAATAAGATTTGTTTTGGAAGGGAATTTTTGCGAATGGATCGTTTCATTCAAAAGATCTATGACAGCATAGATTTTGGAGGGCTGGACACAATGTTGTTGGGGTCCGCGCTGATATTGTTGGATAGAGCATGTACTGTTGATAATGAACTCGTGAGGAGTTGTTTCGACAGAGCAAATGCGACAGATTTTGTTTACAGGGCTTACTTTAAACCGGTGGATCTGCTTGCCTTCAGTGAGGTTGGTTTGCTGGTCTTGGGCGCACGCCTTTTATTTTACCACAGGTGGTATGACAGCCTGGATATCGACAATATAGTCTATTATACGGTTCAATGTTTGTGTGCGTAGAAAATGCATCTTATACATTCTTGTGAATCTGTGTATTTGTGTAAGTTTAATTTGTTGAACTATTTTTAGGATAGTTTTAGGTTTCTTATATAATACTAACAAGGTTGTTCTTTGTTTTGGGAAACTTCTTTAAGTTTTATTTTATTTTCTTTATTTTACAATGACACTTTGACGATTTGTGAATGTAATCCGATTCTGAAATGCGCCTTGAGGGTGCAATGAGTTGTAATATTATTTTAAGATTTGTTTTTTTTTGATGACAATTAAGAAAATATGAATAAACAATTAAGAAGATATGAATAAACGACCATGGATAACTCATTGGAGCCTATGTTCTTTTTTTTGATTTTTTATCTAAAGATTTTTGTGTTTTTATCCATTTCATTAAATAAAATTGTAAAACTTAAACAGTTAATATAAAACAGCATTTTTTTTAATTTCTATTTACAAGAGACGTTATTTTGCCTGGAAATATTTTTTCTGAAAAAAATTTTCCCAACAAATGTTTTCAGTCTAACTAAACTTGTAGAATAACCGAATTTACCAAATTGCAAAACAATCTTCAATCCAGAATACTTAAAATTTAGTCCTTTATAAGATTACAACATTTATTTATCATGTGGCACACAATCATCACATAAATAAATTGCCATTTTAAAATTCATTGGAATTTCCATGTCCTTGTTGCATTGCATCCTAATTCTACTAATTGTTCTTTGCAACAACACTTCATGTCACATTGACTGATGTCATTTTACTTTCTATGTATAAAACTTAAACTTTATGAAATATTGATGCACAAAATATTCAATTGTATTTACCGTTTGTGCCATGGTCCTTGCAATGGTATCGAACATCCTCTGTCTTTCACATTCCTCCATCATTGGTACGAACACTCGATTACCTGTTCTCTTGGTAGTTGCAATGCATCACAATTTTAGAAGTCTTAGTATTATTGTTCTCAAGTTAAGTGCAATATTGTGTTGATTGTCAAACCCAGGATTTTATCATTTCTATGAATTTATCATTTAAATGTGAATCCTTTAACACAAGAACAGGGTGAGTATTAGGATGGTTAAATATTTAAAAACAAATAAGCAAATGCTGTATTGTTTTTTTTAGGTTTTGACTACGAAATTGGTGAAAACGAATTGGTGAAATTAGCAATGAAATTCTAATGAAACGCAAAACCATTCGGATTAGGTGTAAACCAAAGGTCCCAATCGGCTAATTTAACTCTCTAAGTAAACAACTCTCTAATTATACACGCTGAAAACACGTCCTCTGTGACATATGCTCTTAAACATATTCTGCAGGAACCATGTATATGTTTGGACCACATTTCAAACATTCATATGTTTGGAAGTTCCAAACTTACTTTTGTTTAAATAGTAGCATATTTACCGGCAAACATGGATGCTTTTACGTGGACACATATGCGTTCTTCATCCCACACATCCATATACTTACGCGGAAGCATACGCGTGTTTCCCCCAAACCTCCATATACTTATGTGGAAACATATGAGTATTTCCTCCCAAACATAATAATATTTAGAAATTTATATATGTGTTATTTACAAGAATTAATTTTATATAAATAATTATTACAAAAAATTTTAAAAAAGATTTAAAATAGCTCTTAGTACATTTACTTGCATTGAATGCATTATGTTTTTTGTTTCATGAAATGGCAATCTGCTGGTCTTTTGATTTCTTTCTTTCTTTGTTTTCTCTCACGTTTTTGTTTTCAGAAGGTTTCAGAAGGCGCTGCTACATACACAATATAGTTATTTACAAATCTAGTGCAGACAGACCAAGCGTGGATTAATTAGTTGTGTCTTTTTTATTATATTTCACAAATGGTCCACCGTTCCCTTTCACATTGTTGTCCTTTCCAGTTTCTTTCCTCAAAATCGTTTCCCACTTTGGTAGAATATACGACGCACATATAAAAAAACCAAAGCAACATCACAAACCATTTAATCGTCCGAGCCTTTGTTTATTCTCTTTTCACTGATCAAACACTTTTGATATCCTTTGTCCGACAAAACATTGACGACTGAATACATGAAACTAAAACTCAGTTCATCAGCAGCCATAATAAGAAACAATGACTTCGTCTGCCATTTACAAGCACATTCTGGATATTTATGAATCACTGACTGAAAGAATAATGCAAAAATACAGATATATACTTACAATACAAGATATACACACTTGTTGTCCCTCTTTTATTCTCTGGCTCTCGAGAGAGCATAAATAGTGAAACAAACACAGCTGTGTTTGGATCAGAAACACAGATATAGTTGGGTCGCAAATACAAATATTTATAAATCACTGACTCAAAGAATAATGCAGAAATACAGATACACATACATTACAAGATAAACTCTCTCGTTGTCCCTCTTTTATTCTCTTGCTCTCGAGAGAGCATAAAGAGTGAAACAAACACGGCTGTTTTTGTATCACAAACCCAGATATATTTGGGTCGCAAATACAAACATGTAATATTGATAACCAAACACAATGTGCTTGCACACAAGTATATTATACTTGCCACAAGCTCCAAACACACATTAAATGGCAGACTTTTCAGCGTGTACGAAGATGGTTTGCAATGCAAAATCTTCACTACTCAGTGTATTACTCAGTACATGGCTGACCCTTTACAGTGACATGCAACTGAATTGTAGGATTGTATATAACTACATATTCTTAAATTTCACGTGCGTTTTGTTTTGTCATCTCTTCTACTACTATGTAGTTAAGCTCGTTGAACCACTACTTTTACATGAGTGTTTTTTACTTTCACTCATTCACTTGTGTCCTTTGCATGTTTGGAATGATGACAGTCGGTTCTGTGAACAATAAGGACGAGTACAATGCATGTTATTATTCCTTTTTGGCCATGACTTAGTTTTCTGCCAGTCGACACACTGTCAGAGAGGTATGAAAATAAAAATAAAAACAACATCCATCTTTAATTGCAATTGTTTTGTTGTATGTTTAAATTTGAAGGATAAATTCGTTTCGTACTCTCTCGCTCCCCCTCTATTACTCTCATCACTTTACTTTACTGTATTCAGTTTTTTTGGACGTATTCATTATTATATCCTCCAAATATTCACAGGTATATGAATATGGCAGTTTGTTGAAATGGGATCTATGTAAGCAAAAGTACTTTGGTAGTAAATAGGATTTGTGCTGATATTAGTAGCAACAATATGATTCAGAATTTTCTTTATATTTGAAATTCTTGAGTTTCTTGAAGTCGTTTTTTGTCGAAAGATTTTTTAATTCTCTTGAACTTTCCTGAAAACAATTTACTAAGTGAAAGGCAAAGCTCTTAATATTTTAAGATTTATGATGAAGTGTAAATACAGACAGGAGAATTGGAAGTTCCATTGACTAAATTAAATTAAATGTGTTATTACTTCTAAGTAAATTTATAAAACTACGTTATGATGTTATAGGAAATGTAGAGAAGTAGAGATTTGTGAACCCTTACGGGGAACCTGGAATTCCCTCTGTGGTCATTTTCAAACAGCCGGATGGCGGATGCGATTTTATCAATATTTTCGTGATACTCCATTTTGTAACCTGATTCCAGGGTTCAGACTCATTCAGTCGCGAGCGTTCGAGAACGTGTAAAATCTGTTTCTTGCACCGCCTACAAACCAGCCAGGATTCAAAAATTTGCATTTGCTAGTTTATGAGTTAGTTCACGAACCTGTGCATTTACAATTTTTCATAATCTTCTTGGTCGCGAATGAGAGAGTGACAAATTTTGCTCTTCGCCCTCGTTCGCGTGTGCGAAGATGGAAATTTTTCTGGGCGACCCGATTCTTCCTTTATCAAAATACTGTCTTCGGTGTTCCCCTTTTTTTTGGTGAATTATTTGTAGATAAATTTTAAAGGGTATTCCAACTTGAGTGATATGATTTCTATGTGACGTTTCGGCCATTTGTAGTATGTCATGATCTGTAATTATTATATTTCATTGTATTCACTAATATTTACAATTTCATCATGGAGAGATATGGGAAAGAATAAAGTTTACAAATTATTACATTTTTTTTTTTATCAAAATAATCGTTCTCCAATTGCAACTTTTCGTGCGCTTTTGTCATTTTATGGTTGTAATAATCGTCCACCTGTGCTCGCTACTCGTCGAACTGTTGCAAATTACGAACGCACGTTTTCTTTACATAATGTTCAAGTGCAAATAAGACAAAGAACCGCTCGAAGTAATGAAAATATTGCAGCTGCTCAGGTAAGAGTTGCTGAAGACCGCAATTTATCGATTCCAAGACGTTGTCGACAATTGGGACTGTTTCAAACCACAAACAGGCGGATTTTGGGAAAGGATTTAGACTGGCATCAATATAAAATTGTTATCACTAAAGAACTGAAGACATTGGATTACTGTATACGTCATGAATTTGCTGACTTTTGTCTTGGAACATCTTGAAAGCGATAACGTTTTTTTTTAAAGAAAAACATCTTCTCCGATGAGGCGCACTTTCATCTGAGTTGTGCGGTAAATAAACAAAACTGTCGGTTCTGGTGCGAACAAAATCCATAAATTAGTCACGAGCAACCATTACATTTACCTAAATTGACAGTTTGGTGTGGATTTTGGTCTGGTGGACTCATCGGTCCGTACTTCTTTCGAAATGAAGCTGGTAACACCGTTACTTTCAATGGAGACCGGTAAAGATCGATGATAACCAACTTTTTATGGCCGAAATTGGAAGAAGTTGATCTTGACAACATCTGGTTCCATCAAGACGGGGCTACGTGCCACACAGCACGTGCAACAACTGAATTATTGCGAGAAAAGTTTGGAGATTCGATTATTTCAAGAAATTGTGACATTGAATGGCATCCAAGAAGTTGTGATTTAACACAATTAGACTATTTCTTATGGGTTTATTTGAAGTCATTGCTCTTTAGCAATAAATCAGTGTCTCTTCAAGCTATACAAGTCAATATTGAACGTGCTGTTCATGATATATGACTTGATTTAGTGGAAAAAGTGCTCGAAAATTCGGTTCATCGAATCCGTTCCCGCAAAAGACGACTTAGAGGCCATTTGAAATACGTTTTATTCAGAACTTAATTGTATCGATTGTACTTCATATTAAATAAAAAACATTTGAATTTCCTTAACAATTTTTTTTAAAGAAATCATATCACTCAAATTGGAAACCCTTTATTTTGAATTCTAGTTTGTTGATGCAGGTTTTTCCCTGGAGATGATTTCGTGTACCTCTTGTTCTTGCCTTTATCTTATTGTTGATGCGAACCTTCTAAGAGTTGATGGGAGAAATATAGTCTGTAGTTTTAGAGATTAGTATTGTACAATACTGATGTCATTGATATGTTTTTTTTGATAATATGGACCCCTTGGCCATATGTTAGGCTTGTTCTTGGTGGTGATGACTGACGATGTGAGCACGGTACACTCCTGAATTTTACTATTCGAGAACTTGGTGCGATCTTCGTCTTCAGACCTCTTGTCCGAGAACGTGGAACGTTCTCCCTCTGTGTAGTGTGGACCTTTTGTTCTAGAACTTGGCACATTCTGCAGTGTGTTGTGTGGACATTTTTGTCCTTGAACTTGGCCCGATCTCCCTGGGTAGTGTGGACCTCAAGTCCGAGAACTTGGCGCGTTAATACCATAATACTGGTTACCTGTTTTTTGAGGTTATTTGCCTGATGATATATCCACTGCGTATGATTTAGATATTTTTGCTGTATCTTGCTGTTAATTTCGGCGATTGAAATCCGACGGCCTTCCATTTTAAGATGATGCACTAGATGATGAAACCTTTCTATGCAAGAGCATAGGGGGCTGCTCTTCTTTAAATTAAACCATTTTCCGAGAACTTGGAGCATTGTCCGTCTTTGTTGTTTGGACCTATTGTCCGAGAACTTGGTACGTTCTCCTTCTGTGATACGGACCTCTTGTCCGAGAACTAGACACGTTCTCCCTCTACGTTGTGTCCGAGAACGTTGAGGCCATTTTTTTGACGTTATATTCGGCAGATGTCTTTTGTGATTGAGACAGACTTTTTTTACTGCTTCTTGCTATTAATTTCTGGAATCGAATCAGACAGACTTTACCTTGTAATTATTTGTGGGTTACGGCTGCTTCCATGTAATGAAGCAGGATACCAGTGGTATCCTATCATTGGACCAATCGCTCCCAATTCCTATTAAATGAATTAGTAAAGAAATAAGTTAATTGGCAAAATATACTGCTCCTTTAGAGCTTTTAAACTATCAATTTTGGAAATGGAAAATGGGATGGATTCTTATTCGTCAGCTGTCGGATTCGCTTCAACACAACTGTACAGGTCTTTTCATAGAGGGACCAGTCAGTCCTCTTCATATTGTGACGAACAACTTCAGCCTTGAATATGTTCCAGGTCAACTAGAACTCGATATATTTATGATACAGCGAACGAATTTCCATCAATTATATTCCATTCGCTGATGATGTTATACAGGTCATCCGTCTACTACCTCTTGCTTGGAGCTTGTGACGAAATTCGTTTCGTTGCCTTTACTACATACAGGCAAGCTAAAAAGTTTTGAAAGTTCGTGTCTGGTAAAAGACGTTTAATACGTTTTCTTGAGTGATTGTGTAGGTAATGATGATACAGATTTGTTAAAAAATATATTATTATTACTGTGGCACCCATACAGAAACATGTAAAAATTTTAGAAAAGTGGAGTTAATTAGTTTGGCTTCTGAACGCCGCATATATTGACCAAAGCGTATTCCCAACAATTCATCAACTACAACAATGGGTTCCCATTACATCCCATAAAGGGATAGGGTAGAGCGTTTCACAACCAGTGAACTGTGCGCTTTCTAGTTTTACACTTACTGATTAGGACCTAGAATTTTACTCCGGTTCCGAACAGTATTTTAAGATGCTGTTTCATGGCTATACAGGGTGTCCCCTAAACTTTTGTCTAAACTTAAACACGTGATAGCTGAGAACAAAAGCTACAATGTTTGTTCTTACGCCAATTGCCTAGGTGGCTTCGTTTTCGAGATATTATAATAATTGCATTTTTGAATGCATTTTCAATAAATGCATAATCTACTTTTTAAATGAAAAAGAAATATCAGTGAAAATTGCTTCAAAATTGATTTTAAATAATTTATTTTTTCGTTTGAAATGAAAACGATTTTTTTTTAAAAATGTTTTCAATTAACGAAAGTTTTCAAAATGAGAGCCTTGTTGCGTTATGCACTTAGATAAGCGGTCTCTTATTTTAGTTGTAGTTGTATTAATAGTCATTTCCTGTCGCATTTGATTTAAAATCAATTATGAAGCAATTTTCAATGATATTTCTTTTTCATTTAAAAAGTAGATTATGCATTTATTGATAATGCATTCAAAAAAGCAATTATTTTAAACACGAATATCTCGAAAGCGAAGCCACCTAGGCAATTGGCGTAAGAACAAACATTGTAGCTTTTGTTCTCAGCTATCACGTGTTTAAGTTTAGACAAAAGTTTAGGGGACACCCTGTATACTGAATAGTGTTGCCATCGCTAAGCGAGGTGAGCGTCGTCGAAAGAAATGAAAGGTGGTCAGAGCAGGGATCGAACCTACGTTTCATGTACAAGAGTAGCGCACTCTTACCATTGTACCAACGACGGCAACAATTCATCACTTCTCGTTTTTTATATTGTAAGAAAAAAGTTGTACATTTTGACAGAGCTAACATTTTAATGTTAATTGAAAGTATGATATTTGTTAAGCTAACATTTGAAACTCAACGAACATCTGCGGTATACAAAGCCAACATTTGAATATTAGTGTGTGGCTGAACTTACGACCTCACCACGAACGGTTGAAGGATGTGCTGTAGAACTTTGCCATGAATCTAGTAAAATGCTACATGGAAGCAAGAGTGTGCAAGTACCAGGGACGTACGCCTCCCCCGACCCCTACCCCACGAAATTAGTTGCTTAAGTGGTAATTTTTGAATGTAGTGCCATTCTTCTATCTAAATTTCAAGTTGACCACCCCCGGCCCGAAAGAAAATCTTGCGTACGGCACTGACAATAGCTGTTTTCGTGGACCGGAAACCTGGGAAATATAATTGCACTTTTCATAGAGAATGAGGTAAACCTTTATAATTCACAATTTTCGATTTAATTAGAATCTATATAAAAAAAATTGGTTATTTGGAAAGAAGTGAAATATTTCATATGAACTTTAGTAAAATTTCGAAATTGTATCTTTCAAGAAGACAATAGTTTTTGTGAATGTTTAGTGTTCATGTTTCGTGTCTTTTGGTACTCAAAGTATTTAACAAATTTATCAGTTTTTTGAATTTCGCACTTGGACCGTCTCAAAATATGTGTATTGAAGAGCAGATTGCGGGATAATTAAAAGTTTTTTACACGAGGGTACTTGTCGTGCCTTACCGGCTGCTGAAGTTTCAATTTCTAGTGTATTTTGGCAAAAACAAATATTTTATTTGGTAAATATGGGGTTGAAACGACGCATCGTTTGAGCATAAGTAAAAAAATATATTTTCAAAAATTTTATTAATTATTTTTTTACTTTACTTACTTTTATTGACTATTTTACAACCTCATGAGGTCAGACGTCTTACACATATTAATTAAACAAACAATTTAAACAAATTTCAACATATTCTTCACTACTTCCACGCAGTATGTCCTGGCCAATGGCTTATCGGAAACCTCCGTTAGCTATCTAAATTGAGAAGGCGAAACCAATGAGCAACCTGAGTGGTAATGCGATCACTGATACGTCTCAAGATTATTAGGTGACCCTGTCACTGAAGCTCTTCGAAGTAGTGTACATATTCTTCTGTCCTTTGAAGGCGGATGAGCCAACACCCCTGACCAACGGCGGATCAAAATTGAAGAAACCAAAATTTAGTTTCGACACACTGCATTCTGGTCAGCGTCTGATTCATAATGGGCGGCAGAAACATAATCATCCTGGCAGTAGATAAAATGCACACCACGGTGGGCAGAGTTTGCCTCCCGCCACCGTTATATTGGCAATGAAGATACGCTATGAAATTAATTATTTTTTTACGGCAGCATTTTCGTGACGTGATTTCTGAAAATTCCATTGAAAATTTTGAAAATTCCAGATATATTTAAAATTAAAAAATTCGAGGGTTAGATCTATTTAAATTAATTTATTCGTCAATAGTTCGCATTGGGTAGATATATTTCATATTTGCGTCTTTAACAGAATTGTAATAAATTTTAAGACCTATAATATTGCTACAGACTGTAGTTCAAACAATTTAGCGGTTTAGGAAATATGGACGTGATATTTAACCAGAAACTCATATTTAGTGGTGGAATGTATTCGGGCCTATATATCAAATATATTGATGAGGATGAGCAAACTTGACCGCAATAACTTTCAACAACCACCCACATACAAGTACTTTCAATCGGAAAAATATGGTATAGAGGGACCATGTGTCTCATCCGACGTTTCATGTGCGACGCAAAATGCCTTACACCAGGTGGAGTTACAAAAACTCTTGACTTACCTTTTTTATGAAGTTCTTGGTGAAGAACTATGAAATTTATAGTTATTATAGTTGCATTTAACACACAAACACGAAATGCCGATATTGTTGCCTTGTTGGATGTGCTCTAGTAATGCCTCTATTTACTATTATGAGCAATACTTTTCAAGCAATACTAATGTTGAAAATTTACTGAGAGACGTGGTTACTCTAGGTTTCCTTTACTCTTTGGTAGTGATTTCCATAAGAATATATTTTAATTTTTGTATTTTTGAATTTTTTCGCATTTAACTACTTTTTTTTAAATTTTCTATGTAAGCATGTTATTTTGTAATAGTATTTTCAAAAACAATTTTATTCTGAAAAACGTTAGCTTTACTTAACCCTGCTGTTAGATTAGGACCATTTGGTCCAAATTTTTTCTGTTTTCCCTTGTAACTTTGGAACGGTGATATATACTGACTAAATTTTTCTGCTAATGGGGTCTTTTAATAAAACAATGTTATGTGCGAAAATTAAATTTTCTAACTTTATTCAGGACTGAGAAAAATACAAAATGACGAATCTTAGATTAGAGGACCATTTGGTCAATAGTACATTTTTTCATTACCAAGCGAATGTAAATTCATGTCAAATATTTAGAAGATGTTTTTGATATGTCAAATACTTGCTTTAGAAATTATTGAACCAAAATAGTTACAAAGGATAAGATAAAATTATTATTTTGGATGAAAATTCCAGTATGGACCAAATGGTCCCTCAACCTAAGATTCGTAAATTTTTTCATTACCAAGCGAATGTAAATTCATGTCAAATATTTAGAAGATGTTTTTGATATGTTAGCGGATGTTTTTGATATGTCAAATACTTGCTTTAGAAATTTTTGAACCAAAATAGTTACAAAGAATAAGATAAAATTATTATTTTGGATGAAAATTGCAGTATGGACCAAATGGTCCCTCAATCTAAGATTCGTAAGTTTTTTCTAATCTAACAGCAGGGTTAAGGTACGGTCAGATTGGGCAAATATTTGACGAAAAACGTCAAATATTTCTGGGCCCCAGTCTGACCACAAAATATTTTTGTGTGGCAAACAACAAAACAGCTGGTCAAACAAAATTATTTGCCATCAAATAAAAATGTGCTCAATGTGACCACAGTGTGACCACTAAAGAGCAAATGTTAGTTAGTTCGAAAAGAGGGGCGTGGTGTTGAGTGTTCAGAAGGAGCACTCTAAACCTTCCCATGTCAGTAAAGACATACACTTAAGCCGCTAAGTTCGACCTGTTGTGCGCTCTAAGATTATCCTACTACAAATAGTTTTCTCTTTTATTTGATCTTACCAAAGAATTTTGAGTTCAAACAATGGTAAATAACAGGTGGTATAAGCAGTGTTGTCAGCGTTTACGACTCAAATTAAAAAGTGAAAAAAATAATCACCAACATTAAACTAAAAAGAAGAATTGGTAAATATTATAAACATTTTTAAAAATATTTTGGTAATTTGGTTCAACGGGTATAAAACTATGTACATAGTTAAAAGTGCATAGTTTTAGCTTTGTTAATCTGTACTAACTCGGATCTAAACCGACTCAAATCGGCTAATCTAAACCGACTAAGTTGCGACTAATTAGGATAATTTGGCCATTTTTAGAATTTTGAAGCTACTGAAAATGGTGTTCTAATCTCCTCCGTCAGACCCTACAATTATGCTGGGTGATTTTAGAGCAAGCTAGTCAAACTCGCAAAAAAGAATTTAAATAATATTCGACCCATAACTCCGGAAATAGGGCCCGTCACCAAAATTGACATTTACAATTTTTTGCTTAAAACAATGAGTTCTACCTTAAACCAGTGAGCTTTTTTGGCTATGCCAATAGGAGCTAAACTTGACCAAATTTGATTTTAAGATTTCTCCTCTTACAAAACTGACACCGTCGCTTCTCCACAGCATAAAACAAGAAAACATTCATCCTCCTGCATCATATGTATATAAAATATTTTCTTGCAGTTTGTTTAAAACTTTTGAAAAAACAAAATTGTATTTACTGGCAATTTCTTTAAAACTTTTCAGAAAACAAATTTGCGTTTTCTGACAGCTTGCTTAAAATTTTTGAGAAAACAAATTTGTATTTTCTGGCATGTTGATCAAACAATTATTTGTTGCAAATATTTGTTCAAGTGTGACCACAGGGAAAATCTATTCGCCCTACTGTTTATTTGATGCTATTTGATACCTGTTTGATCAAACAAAAAGAGTCAAAGAAATGTGCATAGTGTGAACACAAAATCAACCCTGTGGTGATTTGACAAAATTTTGAGCAAATGTGTTGAAACATATTTTGATCAAATATTTGCCCAATCTGACCGTACCTTTACACTCCGGTTCAATTATTTGAAGGCACAAAAAATTCCATATTCAGCCGCCTTTATCTTTTGCAATTTGTAACCGCTTGCAAAATTTTAAAATGCAAATGGTTTCTTGAGATAAAAAAAAAATCATGGCAATAGTGGTTTCTTAACTAAAGAACGTGTTTTGAGCAATTTATAAAAAAAAAGTCCAAAAATGTGCTATTTCTTTTGGTTCACTTGAATAAAGGTACTTTAACCAATTTTAATCAAAAACAGTTTTTCTAGTTTTTTTTAATTTATTTTACTTTACTTAAAAACTACTAGTACTGGGTACAACCCCCTTTGTTTTTAATAACTTCAAATTTACGAGTTTTCATTGAGAGATAAGGAGAATTTTTGTAATCCAACGAAATTTGATTCCAAGCATCCTTAATGGCCTGAGTTAGTTACTGCTTGTCATAAAGTTGTCTACCTCCTTCATAGACCGTACGAGATAACCAACTAATGTTTAGATCTGGCGAATAGGGTGGCCAGTCAAGAATATTAACATTTTGGCTTGCAATGAACTCCTTTACTACTCTAGCGTTGTGTATAGGGGAATTATCCTGTTGCAATATCCAAGATATGGGACCTAATAGTTCCCTGAACTTCGGAAAAGCCGATTCCAATAACATTTTATAGCTTGCACCAGTCATTTTTGCACTTTGAAATTCAAGATCGATGGTGCCATAGTACGTAACAGCACCCCCAACCATAACGCCGCCCTCTTGGCTGTGATGTCGGTTCAAAAATCGCCTTTCTTTGCGCAGATCATGGAAATAATAGTTGTAGCCATCAGGCCCATCCAAATTAAACTTCTTCTCATCCGTAAATACAATGGTTCCTCCAGTCTATTCCATGACCTGTTGGCTGCACATCCCATACCATGTAGTCTCTTGCGAATTGAAGCCGCTTTTCCTTACGAGGAGCATAAAGTGGCGGTTTTTTTTTTGTAATTTCAGGTATTTAAGATACTCACAGCTCTTAATTACTCTATGTAGTGATGACTTGCTCGCTTCCACTCCAGCTTAAGCTCTTATTTTTGACAAGGAGAAGGCAGAATTAGAAGCAATTCTGATGATTTTTCTTTTCTCATACGTAGATAAAGACAATGAAATCCTTCCTTTAAAATTTGTCCATACCCCTGGGGTCATGGATCTAATTGTCGACAATTGTTCTTTTTAGCTCTTCTTTCCGATAGATTTAAAATTTTTTGTTTTGCCATTTTGACTAATAAAATGGTTAAGATGTAATAAACAAACGCTCCCTACAAAAAATCACCGCTTACTTTAAAAATAATAAAGTGCATTTATTCAAGTGAACCAAAAAAATATGGACATTTTTGGGCTTTTTTATAAATTGCTCAAAAATGTTATTTAGTTAAGAAACCACAATTGTCATGGTTCCATTTTCATTTTAAAATTCTGCAATCGGTTGCAAATTGCAAAAGATACAGGCTGCTGAATATGGAATTTTTAGTGCCTTTAAATACGTGAACCGAAGTGTATGTCGGTTTAATAATGTAAAAGTTATTCCACTTTCCTTGAAGTGATTTCAATATCACTTGATACTGCCGAGCGCAAAAATTGAAAGCATTTTAGGACCAAAATGGTATTTGAATATATATACATATGATGCGTTCTTGGGAATAATGTTGTAAGCAACATTTTTCGGAATAGAGGTTTTCGTCTATTCATTAGTTTTAGTGAAACATTATTAGTTTTGACTATAAAACGTTATTTCTTGTGAAAAGTATAAAAAAATTAATGTTCTAAATAAATTGATGTTTTCTTTAATGACATTTTCAGTTGAATGTTAATAAAAGTGGAAATTAATCCAAAGTTTAAAGAGACAAACAAAACCTAAGTGCCCACTAGCCTAAATGGTTTTTTGTCTATGGTGAACAATTTACAATTTGTCTCTTAATATGTTATTATCGAGAACGCTTTATATGTATTTTACTTTTCAAAGGTTTAGTTTAAAAAATATTAGATTGTACAAAGTTGGAAAAACTTGTTAAACATTTTCAACATTATTCGAAAAAACCTTCACACATTTCCTTTGTATCAAAAAGACCATAAAATCGCTGAAAGGGGCAAATATTCCTCTTTACAAACCTTTTAACAACCAGATGTTTGACGATCTCTCCACAGCACTAAACCTAGTTTATTTTCCTGCTGAACAGCTTCCAACACTACTTGAAAATTATCACACAATTCCACTTGTGTTGTGGGTAGCCTTCTTTTAATATTGAAGTGATCCAGCAAAATTGATTCCTCTGAGCTGTATAATATGCTTTGCCTGCTTTCATTCTCCAATATTTCGAAATAAAATTGTAGCGTTGGTATATTACGACCTCAATAATATGAACTCATACATATTTTATTACTATGACCATTGATAGTCCCAGGGTTCAAGATTATTTGTGGTGCGAGTGTTAATTTCTTACCACATTCAATATTTTTCTTGTCGGGCTTCTATATACGGTTTGTAAAACACACGCCGTTATTCCGCTTAGTCAAGAAAATTCGTTTATTCCATTTCCTTGAACCACATTTTTGTCATACATTCCCTAGGTGGCGAAGATAAAAAAATCAGCATTTTAAAATTTCCCGCATTATTGTCATTTTAATTTTTACTAAAACTCTCATTTAACTGGCGGGATTCACGTTAAAACCCACCTTGTTATAATTATTATGCAAGTATACAATTGGAATACAATCCTCACATTCTTCCTGCTTAAGGACACACTCGACATTCTATACATGAGAGTGTGTCGGAGTACTTTGCATATACATTTTTGCACATACATATGTGTGTACACTTAAGCTGTGTATCTAAATACATATTCTATTTAATCACATGCATAAGAAGTCGCGTAACTTTATAAATGTAAAAAAAATAATGCATAGTTGGTTGGTCGTAAAGCGATAGTCGGTGAAGACCGAACAAATATAAGGTTCAGGATTTTTAGAATATTTTATTAATTATTGCTGTATATATGTCAAATGGGATGATTTTTATTTATTTATTCGGCTTTTTTGTTGGGAGTTTTTTTATTTTAATATTCAAGCTCCAGACCACTCTATATTTCTATTAATAGAAATATTGTTTTGTAAAAGTTTTTTCAAATGCTTCAAAAGTTTCAGTACAAAAAATGCAAGACAAATGTATTATAAATTTATAACTTCGAACTTCAAAAACAAACTGCAAAAATTTGCAACTAAGTCTTTTAAAATGTTGACTGAAAAATATATTTTTGTAGTGTAAATTCTGGTTATTTTGTACTAAAAAGTACACAAAGTACCTCAAAAAGGGGAAACACTGAAAGTAATTCAATTATTTTTGGATGTTAATGTACGCGAAGTTCATACTACAAGCTTAAGATGTGATACATTTTGGTAGGTGAAAAATGGTTGTTTTTCATTTGAAATAATAGATAATTCAGGAAAGCGCACTCACTGGCATGACCAGCTGTGATCTTCGGGACAGGTTCAAGTTATATTTATCAAGTTGTAGTAATGAGTAAATTTTATGTAACATCACCCGGCAAACGTTGTTTTGCCTTCAAATTTTATTTTCACTGAAAGTATGGTTCCGTGGCAAAGTCATGGTGGTTTGGTCTTTCGAAGAAGAATTTTCAATTCAAATCAGCATGAACTGCCACGGCAATCTATGCAATTCATTGGAATGACAGTGGCGCCATCTGTCGAAAATGGGTCATACCAACTCAGAAACCTTCGTGGGCTCATGCACAACAACTTTGCTAAAGATTCTATAAACATTAATTTTTATATCTGTATATTAGGGTGGGTAAAATCCCATACAAACAAAAAATCACTTTTAGGTCACCACCTACAAATGAAGTTCAGAGTGTTTAATGACTATTTGCAAAATATTGCGATTTTCGGTTCAGCAAATTGTGAGCTATTTTGCTTTAAAAACACCTCTAATTATCAGGTTTTTTGGGTGTAACTTTTAAGATGTTGCAGATATTGTTTTTATTTGTATTGTAGAAGTTGATTGAGTTGTAGAAGTTTAAATGCCGTTTTTTTAGCGGATTTTCGTGGAGTCCTAAGAAGAAATCAAAATAACTCCGTCATTTTTACTCGTATATTAACACTGAAGATGCCATTGTGAAGGTTATAAACTCAGCTTTGTAGCTCGGTATGATTCTTTGGAACATAACGTTAAATTATACAGCTTTTTTTTTATTTTTGTAGGTGGTATTTCAAAATTTTTCGAAAGTTATCATTTACAACTACATTGATCGCAAAAAATGCTGCGAATTTTTATCCGCAGTAAAAAGCGTTATTTAATGCCTTTGAAATGATATATAAATTATGTATATCCGAAAAGAAATGGTCGTAATGGTGCCCGGACTTAGCGCCCAAGGACTTAAGGCCCAAAAAAAATTTTGGGCCTTTTGACCTCCCTCGAAACGGATATAAAGCCCAATTTTATTTTAGGCGTTTTGACCTCCCTCGAAACGGTCATAAGGCCCATTGGGCGATATGTCCGATTTTAATTTTTTTTAAAGAAAATAAAGACGAGTACAAATAACAAAAAACTGTTTATAATTCAGATGAAAACATAATTGAGTAATAAAACAAAATAAATCCAAAGCTATTATATGTATAATTTTTCTTTTGTCCAGAATTCAAATGTATATTTCCTCCACAGCGCCCACAATTTGTCTGCAAAATGGACACAACGTAAGAGTTGATCGTTCATTATTTACTTGTTGAATTTCATCGAAACAAGATCGACATATTTTAGCGTGCCTACAGGGTTTCATTACAGTGTTCTTCTTATTTTTGAAACAAATTTCACACAAAACACCCTCTGGAGGAGGAGTGTCAGATTCTGATTCGGACGAAGAATCAATGTTATCAATTATTTGTGAATTTTCTGATAGCGGCGGTAAAAAGTCGTTAGTTTTATTCGTCATCATATTAAGAAATGTGTTAGGAGAAATTTCCCCAAGATTTAGCATTTCAGTTAATTTTTTTATTTGTGTACTCCGATCTCGAATTCGCTTCTTAGGTCTTTCAAAAATTTCGAAAACTCCTTCCAACGCTTGTTCAGCTCCGTATGTTTTTGGAATTCTTCGTGTTTAATGACTTGTAGGAAATCCCAAAAGCTTCCATGCATAGGAATTTGTGCACTCAAATAGCTGTTGTAACCTTCAACAGCGCTGGTAGTCCTAACGCATTCATCATGCACAGAAAAGTTTGCAGGAGTTTCCTGAAAAAGAATACAATAACATAATCGGACTGTTGGCTGTTTGTATGAAGAGAACTTTTACCATTTGAATCCACTGATGCTCAAAGTAATCCAACATTTTTTCGAATACGTTTCCAGAGTTGGTATAGAGCTTAGGCTTATGCTGTTGATGAAATCCTGAGGGCTTTGGGGTGACTTTGGCATAGCAGCAGATTTAATTCTTCGCAAATTTCTTGCATTTTCCTATAAACGACATGTTTTGCAGAATCTTTTTTCTTCCGGCACTCTGCATTGAAAATAGTACGTAGTTTGTTTGCTTGCAAAGTTGGTCTGGAAACTTCCCGTTTAATGGCACTTTTTAATTGTAAGGCATTCATTTGAGTTTCTTGTTCTGAATGATTATCGCTATGTACAGCATTATCACTTTTTTGACAGCAATGCTTTTTGTTAATCAACGTAATTGAAGCTTTACAACCTTTTTGGTAACAAACGTATCTTCGATGAACTTCATTTTTCTTATTTTTATATTCACTTTTAAATTTATATAGTTGTTTATTACATGGCGTGTATACCAATTCACAATTACGTCGCGCACCTGCGACAAATTCAAATTCCATACTTTGTTTCATCTCCTACGATGGTTTTAAAGAGACTGTAGCTCAGCTTTTGTCAAATCGTCCACTATAACTAATATTCATGTGCCAGATAACTGTTTTTACATATTTCAGGCACAGAAGCCAGAATTAGCAAATATTTTATAAAATTTGAAACGATTAACATCATAAATGAATTTGGGCTTTATGTCCGCTTTGAGGGAGGTCATAGCGCCCAAACTTTTTGGGCTTTAAGGCCGCTTCTTTGTTGGGCCTTATGTCCGTTTCGAGGGAGGTCAGAACGCCTAAAATAAAATTGGGCTTTATGTCCGTTTCGAGGGAGGTCAAAAGGCCCAAATTTTTTTTTTGGCCTTAAGTCCTTGGGCGCTTAGTCCGGGCACCGGTCGTAATATTTGCATTTTTGTAAAACAACTTTGAAGCCTTCAGGTCTATAAAACAGTTTGATATTGAATGTGAATGCAATAAATGTTTCAATAAATTTTATATTTTTTTTATATTTTTTGTAAATATTGTGGATTTTAAAGAAACATAATCAATTAAACTACCAAACCATTGTATTTCTATTATTTTTCCGATTTTATTGAAACATTTAATGCATTCACATTCAATATTAAACTGTTTTATAGACCTGAAAGCTCCAAAGTTGTTTTACAAAAATGCAAATATTACGACCATTTCTTTTCGGATATACATAATTTATATATCATTTCAAAGGTATTAAATAGCGCTTTTTACTGCGGGTAAGTCAAAGCTTGAACTAAAAGACATATGCTTGCAGTCCTAGCAGCCCTATCTACCATTGGATTTTCTTTCAGAACGCATACAAAATATTCCTTTCAAAACATTAGTCAAAATATTCTCCATTCGTTTTCAGTCAAGCAAATATTATAAAGAATCTTTGAATCATTTTCATGGAGTCTACGAAGCGGATCAATGAGTCCGTGACATTTTGAATGAAACACGGTTTTTTTATGCAAAAAAAAATTATTTTTTAACTTAATCTTCTTTTAGCTCACTACACTTAGTCCAACGTTGCTTCAATTCTTGTATCCCTTCCAAAAAATAAAATTTTTCGAGATCCAAAAAATAGACATTTGTTTGATGAATAATTTCATTGTTGGAGCTAAATCTCTTTCCACCCAGCCATTTCTTTAGGTTTGGAAATAGGAAATGATCACTGGAGGCTAAATCCGGAGAATATGGCGGACGAGGTTCCAATTCGTAGCCCAATTCATGGAAGTTTGCCATTGAGACTACACACGTGTGCACCCGTGCATTATCTTGATGAAAAATAACTTTTTTCTTGGCTATATGGGGACGTTTTATTTCAAATCCTCATTAAATCGGTCCAATAAGTTGGCATAATATTCGCCGTTTACTGTTTTTTCCTTTGGGAATTAATCAATGTGGATTATCCCGCGTGCATCCCAAAAAAGTGTTGCAATCACCGTATTGACCGACAAACTTCGGAGCCGGTTCACCCGGAGAAACCCATTGTTTAGACTGTTGCTTGGTCTCCGGAGTGTTGTAATGGATCCATGTTTCATCCACAGTTACAAAACGCTGCAAAAACTCCTTCGAATTGCGGCTAAACCACTCCAAACAAGCCTTTCAAGTTGTCACACGATTACGTTTATGGTCAATTGAGAGCAAACACGGCCCCCATTTTGCAGACAACTTTCTTAAACCCAACTGATCATTTAAAATCGAAACCACACTGCCATATGAAATGCCTATGGCATCAACAATTTCACGCACTTTTACTCTTAAATCGGCCAATACCATATCGTCGACTTTTTCGACATTTTCGAATGTATTGACCTCAATTGGCCGTACAAAACGTTCAAAGTCATATGTAACGGGTTTATCAACAGAGACGCTACAAAAGTAAATATATAGGGGCAGCAAACGACGTCATATTTTTTCCCGTTTATATCCAGTTTATATTCAGATTAAACTAAATCAATGTGCAAATTTTTTTTTCATATGCACGATGGAGTGAAGATTTTCGAGTGTATACGAACTTTCTCCCAAAATGCCAAAATCTGAAAACTTTGACTAAACTGCGGCACGGATTAGAGTTGTCCGATTCGTCGCAAATTTTCACCAAGTCAGTTTTTAAAATTCGAAAATATATATACCCCCAATCATTTCATTGCCACCCTAATGTACATGTTTGAAAGCATTGAATTCAGGAGATGAAGATCTGCTGCCTTTTTGTTTCATTGTTGTCTTTATCATTTTTGTTTTTAGCAGTTTTCATCAAACAAAACCACATTTGGATCTTAAAAACATATATTATAGCCTATTAATCATTGCGTCTCAAACATGTTATATTGAATAACAAATACAAAATGTTTGGGCAAAAGTAAAGTGCAGTATATTTGCGACAAGCTACAAACACGTTATAAAGGGGTTTTCAACAGAGACGCTACAAGAGTAAATCGATAGGGGCAGCAAACGACGCCATAGTTTTTCCTCTCTTTTGACATTTCTCTTCAGTAAGGTTTGCCATTTCATCATGGAAAGATATACGAGCCAACAACGAGTCGAAATTATTAAAATTTACTACCGAAAGTTGGAGTCGGTGGCCTCAACTTTAAGAGCGCTACGTCCAATTTATGGACGCCGTAATCGTCCTTCCAGATCAACAATTGAGCGTCTAGTGGAAAAACTTGAATCCACAGGCACAATACAAAATGTTCCCGTGCCAGTGAGACAAAAAGTGCCCGTAGTGTCGAGAATATTGCTGCCGCTGAGGCTTTAGTTCAAGAAAGCCCAAATGTGTCTCTCACACGTCGTACTCAAGCGTTGAGCATCTCTGTGACGTCGTTGTGGGGAATTTTCCGAAAAGATCTTGGCCTACATCCTTACAAGATCAAATTGGCGCAAGAACTGAAGCCGCTTGACCACCATAAGTGTCGTATGTTCGTGAATTGGGCTGAGCAACAACTTGAAAATGATTCGGATTTTCATCGGAAAATCATCTTCAGCGATGAAGCTCATTTCTGGCTGAATGTCTTCGTCAGTAAGCAAAATATGCGTTATTGGTCAGACAGAAATCCACAGGTAATTCATGAGTCATCATTGCATCCCGAAAAAATTACGGTTTGGTGCGGTTTATTGGCCGGCGGCGTCATTGGGCCGTACTTCTTCCGTGCTGATCAAGACCGGCACATTACTGTGAATGCGAATCGCTACCGGCCAATGATAACCGAATATTTTTGGCCCCAATTGGATAATATGGACTTGGAGGACATGTGGTTCCAACAGGACAGCGCCACAAGCCACACAGCGAATGCCACAATCAGCTTATTGGAAACCAAGTTTGGTGAACGTGTTATCTCACGAAATGGCCCAGTCGATTGGCCGCTTCGGTCGTGCGATTTGACGCCGTTAGTTTATTTTCTGTGGGGCTACGGCAAGTCTATGGTCTATGCCAACAAGCCAGCGACGATTGATGAACTTCGAACGAATATAGAACGTGAAATTGCAGCAATATCGGCCGATTTATGCTTGAAAACCGTCGAAAATTGGGTTCAGCGTCTGGACTTCTGCAAGCGTTCCCGTGGTGGCCATGCAAAAGAAATCGAGTTCCATACATAATGGCATCGAACGTACTTTCACAGGAATAAAGAATTTAATTGGTATCTAAAACCGGTTTTGTGTTATTTAAAAAAACTTTTGTAGCGCTCTTATTGAAAACCCCGATACTTGTGGGACCACAACGAAAACCAGTAAACCATTTTTTTTACCATTGAAATTGATGGTGCAGAGTCCCCATAGTATTTATCAAGCTTTTGCTTGGTTTGACTGACGGGGTTTTTTCCCAAAAATAATGTTTAATGAGCATTCGAAATTCACTTTTTTGCATTTTTATAAAAATGCACGAGGTTGTATGTTTTAAACAGCTGTTAAACGAAAAGTAAAGGACGGAACTTGCTCAAAATTTGACAGTAGTCTATTAACAGGTGGTACTTGATGGGAACAGTGTTGCATTTCATATAATTACGAGGGATCCGCCTCGTATGATAAGATATCTATGAATCTTCAATTAACCGGAATTTAATTTGAACATCAATTCTTTCTCTTATTTATTTCTATCAAAATAAAAATTATCCATTTTATTAAAACAAAAAATTATGATTTTTGCAGTATACAATAACATTTGTAAGCCACGTAAGGAAATACTGTAGACCGGTTCCTCAGTATATCGGATGAAAATATTTCGAGAACGACATAGCATAGAGAACCAAATAGATGTACGTGCACTTGCACTTTTCCATTTTAAAATAAAAACACGCAGTTTTTGTGATAGTTGTGCATTTTTTTTATTGGATTATATAGAAGAATATTCCGATTAACTATGGAATAAAATTTCCGTCAAATGGCCCCCAAGGCTCTGATGAGAGGCTATTACGAAATGTGGCTATATCTCACCGATGACGCTACATCCAATATACGTATACGATCTCGGATTTGAACTCAGGAATTGGAATTCTTATTCGCATAAACCTAGGATTTCACAAAACCACGAAGAAAGAAATCGCTCGGCGTTAAATCGCATAATCTTGGTGGGCAGTTGACATCAGAATTAATTGAGATCATTTATTCTGGAAATTATTGCTGTCATAAATCGATTGTTTCATCCGCGGTGTGGCAGGTGGTGCCGTCTTGCTGAAATCACATGTAGTCCATATCCATGCCGTCCAGTTGAGGCCACAAGAACTGCGTTATTATGTTCGTGTAACGAATGCCGTTTACAGTCACTTGAATTTAGGTCTCATCTTCAAAAAAGTATGGACCAATAACACCGCCTGACAAAAATCCGCAACAGACAGTTGCTCATTGTGGGCAAATTTGTTTCTCATGGATTGCATGAGAATTTTCTGGGCCCAAATTCACCAATTTTGTCTATTCACGAAGCCATTCAGATGGAAATGCGCTTCATCGGAGAAGATGATTTTTTTTTTTTGAAAATTGCTGGCGCTTTCCATGGTCTGCTGGTTTGAGATCCTGAGTAAGCCGAATTTTGTACGCATGAAGGTGGGAGTCTGTTGTCAAAATTCGCTGCGTAGTTCTTCGTGAACTTTGAAGTTGTTCAGAGCGATGCCGAATTGATGTTTTCGGCAACACTCTCGTTTACAGCAGTAATGTTTTAAAGAGACCGACCGGTAGGTTGACGAACAGGAGTCTTACTGTCCTTAATCGACCCAATTTCTTCAAATTTTTTAACCACTCTTCGAACGGTTGACATATTAGGTACAGTTTCCCAACTGAAAATTATTCCAAGTTTGCTACCGGTCTCAGCATAACTTTTTAAATTTTTGTAATAAGTTTTCACAACTTTTACACGTAAAGCGATCCATTTTTACCAAATCGGAATAAACATATGAGACAGCAGTCAAATTTTAGGGTTGCCACTTGCACAAAAAAAATTACACAAAATTTAAGTGCAGTGCAGTCTTATTAAAACAGCGTTTATTTAAATTACGTTTTTATAATCCAAACATGTGCGAATTAATAATTAACTTTGAAAATCGTTTCGAAAAAAAATACAAAAAAAGTCCATTACCCATTATGAATTTTACAGAAAAAATGTTAAAAAAATATTTGTTATTAAAATTGTGTATTTTATATTTAAATATAAACAAAATTATTATTTTTATAAAATTATTATTATTTATAATAATAAATTATTATTATTCATTCTTTGGGAAAAAATGGGGATTGTTATCCTGTCATATGTATGTTTAAGTTAATTTGTGTCATCCAGAATAATAGTTCCTCCAGCTAAGTGTCCACAATTGTCTGGATGTGTTTGTGAAGGCGTCAATAGTGCCCACATATTCAACGATTATGTTTAAAAGTCTCACTTCACCTCATTTTATGATAGTATGTCTTCTTCGCTGGCTGATATCTATACACTTTATTGTTTTTTCAAAACTTTGTTTATCATTTGCTGTTTAAACTATTAGTTTTTCTGTAAAGTCCTCGTGTTACATTCCAATATACGAAGTTTCTCTTTAACAACAAAGCCTCTTGTGAAAAATCGAATACATATCTTTGTAACAAGTGTTTTTGTAACAGAAACTAAATTATGATTACAGTAACTAATATTTAAACACGAATTGTAATGTTGTACTTTTTATCAGTTGTATCTTCCATTTCAGATAAATGCGGTTTTTGAAATACTCAAATTGGTTAATAGAACTAAAATTCGGTAGTAGCAACTTGTATTTAGTAAGATCGATTTTTAATCTATCAATAACATCGATAAATAATTCTGATGTTTGACAATTACGAACTCTAATCAAAAGATGGACTTTAGTACGGAATTTCCAATGCCTGAATTGATTTCCAACTAATCTTTTCCCTGTGTGTGAAATCCAAGGTTCCGTCCCTACTCTGACCACCTTAAATTTCATTCGGCGGCGATCGCCTCGCATACTGAGGGCGACACTATGAAAAAGCTTCTCAAAAAATATAGTTCGGAACCAATGTAAAACTGTACGTCCCAATCAGTAGTATAAAACTAGAAGTCCTCCATTGCGTAGGAGTTGTATTAAACAACGCCCATACTCAAAAGTAACCATATTCAATAGCAGATTGACATTACGCTAAATATTATTGAATACTCAAATTAGTTAGTTTCCCTCCGAATATTTATATGCGAGATACAAAAATGGGCATGGCAAGTTGTTGGCAAAATTTTGTTCAGTACCAAATTTTATTAAAATCGGTTATGATTTATTGGAGATATCGAGTCGGCAAACTGCAAATACGCCCAACTTTTGTATGGGAGGTACGAAACTGGGCGTGGCACAATAGTCAGTTATTAATTACACAGTAGTTTTTGGCAAAATTTTGCCTAGTACCGAAGTTTATTAATATTATCATGTCGATCAACCGGTCATCCGCCCAACTTTTATATGGGTGGTACCAGAATGGGAGTGGCAAAACAGTTCATTTTCAATAGGAGAGTATTATTTGACTCAATATTGACTAGTATAAACTTTCATAAAGATTAGTTCGGTTTTGCGGGACTTCTCGTACCGAATAAACCGACGGCCAAACAAATTTTGTATGTGAGGTACCAAAATGGGAGTAGCAAAATCACCCTTGTTTTAGTCGGTGATTGGCGTTTGATAACGTGAAGCCTTATACCTAATTTCATTAAAGTCGGAAGTGTTTCACGCGATTTATCGGATTGAAAACCGGGACGAACCTCTTATTTCGTATGGGAGGTACCACAATTGGCGTGACAATCTCGCCCATTTCCTGCAGTTAAGTAGACATTTACAGATTATTACCCGGTGTAGCTAATCACATCTGCCAGAAGAAAGGTTTGATATAAATAATATTTTGTGCTAAATGTGTCGATTTGCCAGCCAGCCAGTATTTCGCTACCCTTTGGATAGCATCGTCAGGAAGATATACATATTATTAATTAGAAATGAAAACCAATTGATAATCAAAATTTGTTCATGCCATTTGAAAAAACAATAATAACAAAAAATTAAAAAATTAAACAATTGAAGAAATTTTCTTGTCATATGAAAAATGTTCTAAGTTATAGTCAGAAAAATTTTTTTGTAGAAACAGTTTCTCTAATTTACAGCCAGAAAAATAATTTGGTTGATTAAAATATGTACGTAATGGTAAATTCAACAAGTTACATCCGGATATATTAAAAATGTTACCTAGTGACAAATTCAATGATACATCAAACAATTTTTGGTGAAATATTCTACATTTTACTAACTATATGTCTATAATTCTGTGCTACATAATCCGTATATGCTTTAAAGTTTATTTTCTTCGCTATCGGAGTCCTTATTATCTGTAACATTTCTAACATAACACGTCGTTTATAATTATTTTCCCTATTCAAAACTGACGTATCTTGAAAGTTTGGAAAATGATTTAATTTTGCACAGTGTGATGATAATGCTGTTTTTTGTGTTGAGATGTGTCTATATTTTTGATCTGATTTGTGTGTTGCAATTCTAGTCTTAAGTTTATTTTTAGTTGTACCTACATATACCATATGGCAACTTTCACAACATTGATTGCTATCTATTACAAAAATAATAAAAATATTCGTATTATGTTTATAATGTTGATGGCAATGTTGATGGACTTGCAAATCGTACTCTCTTAAGGGGGCCTGACAAAATGATAATTTTTTTGCAAAAATGGCACCGAGGCCCCAAATCTTTAGGGCCCATGAAAAAATTGCATGACTTTGGGCAAAACTGGGAAACACGTGTCTTTTTTGTTTTGGTCTTCTATCACGTAGTCGTCGTGTCCGTATATGGCTATATTTCCATGACTTAAAAAATTACACACAGTGAAATAGAACCTTTTCTTAAAAAAACATTAGCTTTTAATAAACGCAGTATCTTTCTTTAAAAAATTATCTTTTCGAAAAATAAAATACATATTCTTGCAAAAAGAATCTAAAAATATACTTTAAAAAAAAAATACATTCTATAAAAAAAAAAAAATTTCTTAAAAAAAGTTTATCATTTTATAAAAAGTATATTTCCTTAAAGATCCATTTAAGTAATCCATTTAATCGGTGTTGGAACTAACTAATACATAGTACATAGCAAAAGGAATTTCGTACCAACCGGGTGTCCACTGACACCTCACCTTTTATTTTTTTTTTATTTTTTTATTTTCTGTTTTCCTCATGCTTTCTTTATAGAAAAATGTAAATGAAAAATGACAACGGAGGCGATAAATCTATTTGACACAATATCCACCTCACGTCTCAAAAAGCCAAAAGAGGGCAAGAATCCAATTGGGATTATAAACCCTTTCCAAGTGGACTTGCGCCGAAAGTCAAAATTATGGAAAATCAAAATAATGTCTGTCGTTATTTTTTTCATTCCCTTCGTTAAAAAATCCGGATAAATAGTTATGTCTATTACTAAGAATGTGCTTACTCTTTTGGTTCTACTAAATATTCTTAAATTTTGAGTTATGGTTTTTTAAACTTTTTTTAACTTTTAGATGTTGCAGTGATCGCTCGATTTGTTTTACACCAATAATAGGGTATCTGAATATTCTCCCAAACCCATCCACCACATTATTTGTGTTAGTCTAACATGACGTAAATTTAAATGAAAAAGGATTCAAATAGCGCGTTTCTAATATAAAAAAAAATCTCTCACACATAAACCTACCACAAATGCTAAGCAAGGCAAATATGTATCGTAGCTACATGGAAAATAAACGGATGCATGGAATTGCCACATTCTACATTTGAACAAGAGCAGCAGTAGCAGGACGACTACAAATAAAACTACATGACCACAGTGATTATACTATTTAAGCAGGTGCTTGATTTAAATTTAAATATTTTAAACCAACATGGAACCGACCAAACGATTGCTTACGGTAATGTAGTTACTGGACGAGTGGATATATGAATAAAATTGCAGAACAATTGAGAAAGTAGCTGCATTTGTGTTTAATGCAAAAAAATATGGAAAAATACAAAGAAAAAATGTAAAAAGGAAAAATTATACTTCGGGTAAGGTTAAGTTCATTCCAAATACATTCATTAACACTGTTGGATGGTAATTAAAAGAAGTTCTTTGACAAAAGAGAAAATAAACTGCTACTTTAGAAGTAATACAAAAGCGATTCCATTATAAGTATTTCATTGTTTAATAATCGTTAATTTCATTGATAATTTTGTAAAGTAGTTTCATAAAACTTCTTTAGAACAAAGAAGTAAAACATAGTGCTACTTTTGGAATAAGTGAAAAGTGATTCTTGCGGAAGTACTTCACTTTTGTTCCCGGGTTTTATAAAGAGTTTTGAGAAATTGTTAAAAAAAAATAATTCGGACAAAATATATGAAAAATTTTCAAAGATTCTATGAAATGGAATTTATTAAATTTTTTGTACAAAACTCAAGAAATATTTTCATCGATTTTGTTAGAATTTCAAATCTATCCACAGATCCCATAGCGATTGTTCTGAATGCGCCCACGGAAAAGATTAGTTGGATATTAAAGTTTATATTATTTGACCTTTCAGTTGTTATGTTTTTTAATAATTGTTCGGTGCAAGATCAATACCTAGAGGTCGGATCAATAAGTGTTTTGAATGAAATTTAAGTTTTTTTGCAAACAAAATATTATTTTTCAACATAATCTGCCTTTAGCTCAATACATTTAGTCCAACGTTTCTCCAATTTTTGTATCCCTTCCAAAATATAGGATATTTCGAGTTCCGTAAAATAGGCATTTGTTTGATCAATAATTTCATGGTTGGAGCTATATCTCTTTCCACCGAGCCATTTCTTTAGGTTTGGAAATAGGAAAGAGTCACTGGGGGTAAATCCGGGGAATATGATGGATCAGGTACCAATTCGTAGCCCAATTCCAACAACTCCAAACAATTCTTTGAAGTTGTCACACGATTAGTTATTGTCAATTGAGAGCAATCGCGGCACCCATCTCAGCGTCATTTGTACTTGTGCGACCACAACGAAAGTCAGTAAACCACTTTTTTGAACGAAGTTCCTTTCGCTATGTACATATTATGTGGTAGTTAGTTTCAAAACGCCTAAGGTGCCTGTTGAAAAATACTATAATTTAAATGGATCTTTAAGAAACGATACTTTTTGTAAAATGTTGAACTTTTTTTAAGAAATTTTTTATTTATTGAATGCAATTTTTTAAACACAAGTATATTTTTAGGTTATTTTTATAAGAATATGTATTATATTTTCCCGGAAACGTCCTTGCTTTAATGAGAGGTACTTCTTTTATTAAAAGCTAATGTTTTTTTAAGAAAAGGTACCATTTTTAATAAGAAGTACTTTCTGTAAGAAAAAGCATTCTTTTACAAAGAAGTACTTTTTTTAAAGAACAGGTACTTTTTAAAGAAGTGGTATTCTTTTTAGAAAAAGGTTATTTTTTAAGAAAATTTACTTATTTTCAGAAAGGCTACTTAGCTCAAGAAAAGAAAAGAGAAGGTATTATTTTATTTTTAAGAAAAGGTACTTTTATAAGAAAATGTATTTTTTTTAAGAGAAGGTATTTGTTTGAAGAAAGGGTTTTTTTAAGAAATTTGAATTTTTTTAGACTTGGTCCATTTTTCAAAAACAGGTACATTTTTAAGAGTAGGTACTTATCTCAAGAAAAGTTTTTTATTTTACAGAAAATGTACTCTTTAAAGAAAAGTTAGTTTTTTAGAAAAGGCATTATGCTGTAAGATAATGTACTTTTTTAAGAAAAGGTATTTATTTAAAATATATTACGTTTTTGAAGAAAATATACTTTTTGTAAGAAAATTTACTTTTTTAAGCAAAGGTATTTCTTTAAGATAAGGTATTTTTTTAAGAAAAGGTACTCATTTAAGAAAGTATGAATAGGTATTGTTTTTGAGAAAATTTACTTTGTCTAAGAAAAGTCACTTATTTAAGAAAGTATTTTTTTAAAACTTCTTTCACTTTGGGTTTTCCAAATTTACCTTTCATTCGGTTCAACACTACAATATGTAATAAACAGGCTCCACCTAGAAAATTCTCTAGTAGACAAGAAATTTCTCCCCAAATGTTAGTGTAGACACAAACCAAACCAAAAGTACGAGTGTAAGAGTAATTGTGCTGCCAAATGTAATTTCATGCTTAGGGTTGTATTTCATGGATTTTCGAGTCTTTGCACTTTGGCTTTTCTAAATTTACTTTTTACTGGGTTCAAAACTACAATATGTAATAAACAGGCTACACCTAGAAAACTTCCCTTTAAACCAAACCAAACCAAAAGTACCCAATATAGTTGACAATAATGGGTTGTAATAAAGGAGTTAAAAAAAAAAGTTGTTTACAAGTTTTTCATTTAGCCCCCATCCGGCAACGTGCGATAAGGAACTTCGTTCCAAAATGTAAACTAAATGGGAACTAAAACCTCAAACATTCAAACACATCAAAACAATTTGTAGCAAAACAAAAGTTGTACTTTTCAGAGGACACTGAAGTGAGTACTCACTAGGTTTTCAAATGTAAATCAACTCTGTTTGTGTGTCAAGAGTGGTTGCGTACATACATACATATTAACCAACTTTATTGAAAAAATTATCACACATCCTCTTTGTTGAAAGCTGATTAGCTACTGAATTGAATTTCTTTCATATTCTCTTATAAGTTCTATCATTGTTCGTGTTGGGTACGACGAAGTGCCGATCGTGATCGGCACATGGTATATTCTTGTACATTTGAATTCGTTTTATACATTCAAATGTTTTGGAGTACTCGGTGTATTCTTGTATATTCTAAAACATTTCAATGTATAAAAACATTTCAATAAACGAAGCCAACAGTGTACGTGATTCATTTCGAAATAGCAAGTCGTGTACTGTGTGTGGATATTTTTTTAGAATACTCATTCTTCTATCATTCATTTGAAAAAAGATCTCATTTATAGAGTGCAATGAAATAAAACTAATGCGTAGACGCTTTAATGTATGTCTTGCTGCAGATCTTTAATATCTACCTCTTTAAATGTATTTATGTAACTTAATTCCCGTAATGATAAGTCCACAAATGAGCTTATAGATAAATATAACAGCAAGCCTTTTCCTGTGATTAACTAGTGAGTCTAGATCAATAAGTGTACACCTAGCTCCACAAGAAGGCATAGGTTCAATAAAATGAAGAGAATAAAAAGTAAATTTTAATTTTTTTTCTGAATTCTGTCAATTTTGTCAATATCTGTATATATATAAAATTCTTGTGTCACAATGTTAGTTACCTTACTCCTCCGAAACGGCTGGACCGATATGTATGAAATTTTGTGTGCATATCGGGTAGGTCTGAGAATCGGCCAACATCTATTGTTCATACCCCTTAATCATAAGGGTAACACAGGCCGTGCCACGCCTCCTTAACAAAAATCGCTCTGACAGCTTTTCTAATATACTGATTGTTATGAAAATTCACAATGTGGTACTGATGATCTACTGATAGTCCTTGGTTATACTTGGTACTGATTGGATAAAGCAGCGTGGCACCGCCCATACCATTTGAATGGCTGTATCTTATGAACTATCAGAGGTATGAAGATGAGATTTGGTATATATGTTGTTGATACATTATGAATTACAGCCAGAGTGGTAGTGGGATGTACCAGGCTCCTTTTAAAATAAACCGTTATAGCAGTCATAATAATTGTTTGATCGTCCTGAAAATTTCACAGTATGTTACAGTTGGCCTACATATTCGAACAGGCTATTTGGAAGCAAGTTGGCAAAAAGGGCCGAGGTGCTGCCCACACGCAGTTGTCCGTAAACCAGGCACTTGACAACATATTTTAATGTACCTCAAAAAATATATGGCCGATTCGATTTAAATAATTTTTTTTAAAGTTCAATTCTTCTAACTTTAAAAAAAAATTTGAATCATATCGGCCATATATCTTTTGAGATACATTGAAATATGTTCACAACTGCCGGACAATTGTTTGATACAGTGTAAAAATGTGAAGTTCGGTACATATACTACCGATATGATGCAGATTACTTTTTGGGGAAAATCAATAAAAATACGGCAATTAAAAAGGGACGCTAAGAAAGTGACCACAGGTGCGAATGAATATGAATATCATTGAGGTCAGTTTCGAGAGCATCCTAAATATCGTAATCTGAATAATGAATTTTTAAAAAAACATCAGAATAATCTTATAGAGACTACTATAATCACTGGAAATTATCAACAAAAAACTGATGTACTGATTCCACGCATTCCCATGATACCTACAGACATGCCCATCGATTTAAAAAGATTCCAGTTTCCGATTCTGTTGCCATTTGCGATGACCATTAATAAAGCGCAAGGCCAGTCGCTTAAATTTGACAAATCCGTGTTTTCCCACGGACAATATATGTTGCATGTTCACGTGTAGGTAAACCTTCCGACTAATATACATTTGCACCAGATGGCAAAACCAGACATATTGTATATCCTAGAGCACTTGAATAAATAGAAAAAAAATAATAAAATTGTGTTTCATTAAAATTACAATTCAGGGGTAGCGAAGCGCAACGGGTACAGCTATTATAGTATAATGAGAAGCTTTTAGACAAATCAGCACATGATCGAAATCTAAACAAATATTTCTAACAAATAGTTATTTTACATTCTACAGGTTTATCTGCCCATTATCAACTAAACGTGGCATTATCCCGTGTCGGAACGCCAGCAGGTATATGCATTTACTGCAAACATAATGGAACTAAATAAATTTGTTCACCCTTGGGAATTACAAAAACTTTGAAGGCAAATCGAAGTGTGCCGGGTCCAGCAATACTTATATATGTATAGATATATAGGTAGATATTGATTACAGGCGCTCCTCCTAGAAACTTCCCATGAACAAGAATTGTCCCTCCATACGTTGGTCTAGACACAAACCACAGCAAAGGTACCCAATATAGTTGATAATACTGGGATGTAATAAAGTTGATAAAAAAAAGTTGTTTAATTTTTTTCATTTAGCCCATAACTTCGTTCCAAAAAATAACATCCGTTTTACGCACACTTTTGTGATGATGTGTTTTCCTATATAAAATGTGTGAATTCATTTGTGGCCATGACATCATTGAATACTTTTTGTCGGCAGGGCGAAGTCTGCCGGGTCAGCTAGTTAACTTTATAATAAGGTTTCCACACAATAGCAGCATACTTATGTTTTGATAAAAAAAAGTAGTAAATAGTAACTTCCGTGTATAAGGATCATTGAAATCACTACTATTGCGCTTAATAAATGCAAACGTCGAATAATTTATTGGCATTATATAATTAATGCGCAATTAGAATTCTAATTTGGAGTCGAAAGCAACACCAAGATCTAAAATATTGTCCACGTTAAGCAATATTTGGTTATTAATAAAATATTCAGCATTAAACATTTCATCAACTTTAAACATAAGAAAACTGATGACATTTAGAAATATTTAAGGGAGGATGATTTAAGTCACACCATCTACACAATAGGTATAAATCAGCCTGCAGACAATGCTTTTCCAGACTATTAGATACAGCAGCAAATAATTTCAGGTCATCAGCATATAAAAGACATTTGCAAAACCTAAAGATTTCACAAAAATCATTCACAAATAAAATGAATAATAATGATCCAAGGATAGTGTCCTGTGGGATACGAGACGTTGCAACATATGAATCTGAAGGTTCATTATCCATGTAGAAAATAAAGCGTCTATCAGAAAGATATAATTCAATCCATTATAAAAATGAAGAATGAAAACAAATCTTAGACAATTTCCTGTACAGCTTAATCAAACGCTTTACAAAAATCAAGATAAATACTATCAATATGAGAAGCAATATCCATATTATTTATACAAAAGAAGACTAAAATATTAGTTACAGCGGAACGGTTTTTAGTAAATCCAAATTTATGCGAAGTGAATGGACACACTGCAGAAAAAATTAGCTTACTTTATAATATGGCTTATTTGCTTATTTAGCCATTTTTCAACAAGTACTATAACAGCATAAACACTTTGAGTGGTTTCCATAACAAAGAAAATTTGACTTCTTTCTCGTACCAGACATGTTTTGGTAATACAGTTTTAGATTCAACATAAGATCACCCGCGATTACTTCAGCATTTGAACCTGGCAATCCGAATGAAAATTTTGAAATAGATGGGCTCTAACACTTGATGGCCATAGAAACGGTGTTAGCAATAATTCATTGTAAAATTCTCGGGAAATGCCCAAATTAAAATTAATACTTTTCAGCTCAGCTTCATTGGCATCCTCCTTCACTAACTTATAGCACGTCAAATGATTTTGGTTAACATCCCTGTGTTTTGCTACGTAACACTTTATTTGTTCCTCTGTCACTTGTTGCCTGGAATGAAGATAAACGTACCCACCTTTTCCGTACAATCACATCGAATTATTTTTGCTTTGGCCAAATACTACGTGTATTTTAAGATTCTTTTTGGATCGAAGTACCTTATCGCACGTTGCGGGTTGGGGGCTAAATGAAAAAAATTAAACAACTATTGTTTTAACACTATTATGATACAACCCACTATTATCAACTATATTGTTTACTTTTGCTTTGGTTTGTGTCTATACTAACTAAATGTCTGACATATGTTTGGAAATTTCTTGTTTAATGGGAAGTTTTCTAGGTGGAGCCTTTAACCAATATTTGGTATATATTGTAGTTTTGAACCCAATAAAGAGTTAATTTAGAAGAGCCAAAAGTGAATGAAATTTTAAAAAAGAACATTTTCTTAAATAAGTGCCTTTTCTTAAAAAACTACCTTATCTTAAAGAAGTACCGTTGCTTAAAAAGGACATTTTCTTACAAACAGTACCTTATCTTAAAAAAATAAATTTTTTAAAAATAAGAACCTTTTCTTAAAAAGGTAAATTTTTTACAACGAATTACATTTTCTTAAAAAAACTACCTTTTCTTTAAACGAAATAACTTTTGTTGAATTACTTTTCTCGGATTTGAGCTCAGGAATTATTTCTGGTTTATTCGCAATTTCTTCAGATAATTGGTTCTGGATATTCGTTGCTGAAATAAGTCGATTGTCTCAGGCGCGGTGTGACAGACGGCGCACAGTGTCACGGCAGTGGCCAAAAATGATATAAGTGAACATTAAAATTTTATAATTTTTTTTTCTTTATTTACAAGTAAACACTTATATTAGATGAAATATAAAATTTTTTCTGGATATGTGGACTAGATTTTGTTTTATAGAAGCTCAATTGTGATAGTTGTTAAGCCTGTGGTACATCATTGCCAAATGTAGAATTTTATATATTTTTGAAATGCTGTTATTTCAAATACATAATGTAACTGTCGGTATAGATTACATATAAATGTCAAATTTGAGTTGCATTTAATATGGCAACACTGGTTTTGTTGACAAATATGTATCACATGGAAAGAACCGTTAGCTGAAACATATGTCTACAGATGTGTCAAAGTGAATGTGAACCGCATGTTGTGAAGACTTAAAAAAAAAATACATCAAAATACTACTCTAATTTTTGGATATTTAGTTCACAATAGTGTGTATTTAAACATATCTAAATTTCAACTGCGCCAGAGTGCGCTTTTATTTTTTATGAATATTTTTCAGTGTCTACTCCATTGAAGATACGCGAATTATTCAATATATGGTTAGAGGTGAAGCACAACAAAAACACCATAATCGAGTGTAAAATAAAAGAATTTGTGGAAAATCATTTGGATCGAGAATTAGACGACTCTGAGAAAAAAAAATTCACTTTACGCTTTGGAGATTTAGCAGTAATTGGAAAAAATATTGACGGAAAAAGGCTTCGTTTGAAAAAGCCTTTAGTAGCTGGTTGGATAGTGAAATATTGCATGGGGATCCAACTTCTGCTGTAAGTTATTATCAGTTCTTGGCATCAATCAGAGATAAAACAACTCTATTGTTTTTTTAGGAACCAAGTTCAAGTTCTGTTAAAGGTAGGCCACGTTTGTCTTTCGACCAAGCATCACATCGAACTAAGCGAAGACGTGTTGATGAACTTGTTGCATCAACATCTGCAGAAGCTATTACAAAAGCAGCAGAAAAATTGTCCGCTGGAAGTAACAGTGGAACTATTTCAGTGGAAAAGGCGCTCGCATTGTACGTGGATATGGATCTCTCTTGTAGGCAATACAATATGATGAGAAACGTTGTGAATGCTGTGCATAAAAATTGTTTTCCGTCCTATTATTCCATCGTAGAAGCAAAAAAAAAATTTATTCCAGATGGAATTAAAGTTTCAGAAACGGAAGCACATGTTCCATTACAGGCAATTTTGGATAAAACCGCAAATAGCATTTTAAATAAGTTGGAATTTGGTGCGGAAAATAATGTTATTTTAGAGTGCAAGTGGGGATTTGATGGCAGTGGCGGCCATAGCATATACAAACAAAAATTTGAAAGCCAAGACGCTACTGACGAGTTTTTGTTTGTTGCATCTTTCGTACCATTGCGTATCATGGAAGACAAAAATGAAAAAATTTTGTGGCAAAACAACAGACACTCTTCTCTTCGGCTATGTAGACCTCTGAAAATTTTATTTACTAAAGAAAATTCAGAGCTTATAATGAAAGTAAAAGACGACATTCACCGTGAAATTGAACAATTAACAACATATGTCTATAATAATGATAAAAAGAAAATTAAAGTTCAGTATCGCCTAAAATTAACGATGATCGACGGGGCTGTGTTAAATGCTATACATGGGCATAAGAGTTCTGCGACTTGTGTTTTGTGTGGAGCTAAACCTACACAAATGAATACAGAATTAGTTCTTGTAAGAAATGTCAACGAAAATTGCTATGAATATGGGTTATCTACCTTACATGCGTGGATCAAATTTTTTGAATGCATTGTTCACATTGCATATAAACTACCCATAAAGTCATGGCGTATAGTGGATGAACAAAATAAGCGAGTAGTGGCGGAAAATAAAGAGAAGATTCAAAAAAAATTCAAGGATGAAATAGGGCTTATTGAAGACATGATTAAAACGATGGTAACACGGCCAGACGTTTCTTTTCAAATATTGAACAGGCGGCTCAGATAACAGGTGTTGATAAAACTTTAATAAACAACTTTTCTGTTATATTAAGAACATTGTCTAGTGGACTGCACATAAATGTGACAAACTTTGAAAAGCTACTAAAGGAAACATTTACTTTATATATTAAGCTATACCCCTGGTACTACATGCCTGTTACTGTGCACAAAGTTTTAGTTCACGGTATTACTTACATCAAGTACTCCAATGTACCAATTGGAATGTTATCAGAGGAAGCCATCGAGTCCTGTCACAAAGTAATTCGAAGTAATAGATTGAGGCATACAAGAAAGACGAGTAGAGTTGACTCCAATAGGGATCTAATACATTACTTAATTCTGCAGTCAGAGCCTGATATTTCGATGAACAGTCAAAAAATAAAAATAAAAAGATACGATCTTAATGAAATAAAGGATTTTGTTTTTGTGGAAGATGAAAGCATAGTATCCGAGGATGATTTATGCAATAGTATTGATGTTGTAACATTTGAAGATGTAAGCGATGATAATAGTTAATAAGATATACGCATGTCTGGAACTAAAAATAAAGATATTGTTTTTATTAATAAAATCTTTTTGTTATTAATATAAAATTTGTACTGCTTTTTTAATATTTTGCATAAAGACCAATATAATTTTAAATTAAATATAATAAACTTATATATATGGGAGGATATATGGGAGGTATGCGTGTCCTTTGAGATAATTGCATATAACTTAACACAGTTATCAATAATATATGAGAGACAAATCGAGTCAAATATAGTTCAATTCCAACAACAATTTTGGAAAATATAAGCATTTTTCGTTTCAGGATATATGGGAGGTATGCGTGTCCTTTGAGATAATTGCATATAACTTAACACAGTTATCAATAATATATGAGAGACAAATCGAGTCAAATATAGTTCAATTCCAACAACAATTTTGGAAAATATAAGCATTTTTCGTTTCAGGATATATGGGAGGTATGCGTGTCCTTTGAGATAATTGCATATAACTTAACACAGTTATCAATAATATATGAGAGACAAATCGAGTCAAATATAGTTCCATTCCAACAACAATTTTGGAAAATATAAGCATTTTTCGTTTCAGGATATATGGGAGGTAGGCGAGTCCTTTCACCGATTTTCACAAAACTTCGTTTTTTTTTTTCCTATGTATAAAATCAATGTGTACCAATTTTCATCTATCTATGTTAACTCCTTCTATTTTTGGCCACCGTTTGTATGAAATCACGACACTGTGCGGCGCCGTCTTGCTGAAACCACATGTCGTCGAAATCCATGCCGTCCAATTGAGTCGATAAGAACTCAGTTATCATGCTCCTGTAATGAATGTCGTTTACAGCCACTGAAATTTCTGCCTTATCTTCAAAAAACTAAGGACCAATCACGCCGCCTCACCAAAACCCGCTCCAGACAGTTGCTCGTTGTGGGTGCATCTGTTTCTTATGGATTACATGAGGATTTTCTGAGCGCCAAATTCGGCAATTTTGTGTATTCACGAAGCCATTCAGATGGAAATGCACTTCATTGGAGAATATGACTTTTTTTTGTTGAAAAATTGTCATTAACTGTATTTTGCTTCATTAACCATTGAACGAATTGCCGATGCTTCCCATGGTCTGAAGGTTTGAGCTCCTGAGTGAGCTGAATTTTGTATTATTTTTTTTTTTTAAATTTTTTTAAAATTATTTTTAATTGTTTTTGGAGGTCAAAATTCGCTGCGTACACCCAGAGAACTAATTGGTTGAAAAGAGGTTGTAGCAACCGTAAATTCGGCTATTACCACCGAATTGGAGTTGCTCCAACGGAATTGAGGTTGTTACGACCGAATTTAGTTCTCACAACTGAAATTCGGTAGAAGTAGCCTCGTTGCTTAATTGATTCGGTTATGACAACTAAATCTTGAATTATATTCGTTCTGTCAACCAAATTTTTCAAAATTGCTACCAAATTCGGATGCAGTAACCGAATGTGGCATCAATTCAGGTGCAACAACCAAATTTGGCATCAATTCGGTTGTCACGACCAAATTTGACGTTAATTCGGATGTCACAAGCAAATTTGGTATCAATTCGGTCGCAATAATCGACGTACCCCTTAATTCGGTTGCAACGGCCGAATTCGGCGTCAACTGGGTTGCTGTAACCGAATTTCTCATGAACTCGGTAGGTACAACCGAATTTAAATTTCAACTTGACGTTTAAAATAAAAACAAATATAGCCGTAATATCAAGATTTTTTTGTGGTCATTCACAAAGGTAAGTTAACATAATGTATAAATAATTATTGTTTTTGTATTATTATTTCTTATTTTGCAGAAACTTCCCAAGCAGATATCAACAGTTTTTAAACTTTTGAAGGTTGGTCGTTGGAGATATGCGGTTACCAATGAAAGCCGGGACTTCCAAAAAGTTCGGTAGTGACGTGTAAATTAAATGTGTTACCCTAAGATTACCCTATATTTTAATAAGAATATAGGAAAATAAATCATTACTTAATAATAAATAAACTTTCAAAATTCATTTGTGCCACTATCTACATTCGGTTATGAGAACCACTATCGAGGTTGTAGCAACCTCTAATGAGGTTGTGTCAACCTCTAATGAGGTTCTGGCAACCTCCCAATGAGGTTGCGTCAACCTCCAATGAGATTGTGCCAACCACTATCCAGGTTGTAGCAACCTCTAATGAGCTTGTGTCAACCACTAATGAGGTTCTAGCAACCCCCAATGAGGTTGGGGCAACCTCTAATGAGGTTATGTCAACCTCTAATGAGGTTGTGTCAACCTCTAATGAGGTTCTGGCAACCTCCCAATGAGGTTGTGATAGCCTATAAGTTCGGTTACGGCTAATTCGAATGTCTAAACCGGATTTTTCTGTGAGTGTAGTGTTTCGCGAAATTTTGGTGGTTTCGTCGACACTCTCGTCTACAGCAGCAATGCTTTCAAGAGACCAATCGGTACGTCGACGAACAGGAGTCTTACTGTCCATATCCGACCCAGTTTCTTTAAATTGTTTGACCACTCTGCGAATGGTTGACACATTAGGCGCATATTCTCGACTAAAAATTCTTCAAAGTTTGAGAGCGGTCTCAGCATAACTTTCTAAATTTTTGTACAAAATTTTCACAATTTAACGAGTTGTTCTTTCGTAAAGCGACCAATTTTTAATAATCGGAATAAACATATGTGACAGCTACCTAATTTCAAAGTTGCCACTCCCCCCCCAAAAAAAAATACACTAAAGACAATCTTACTGAGTCACGCTTTACATGCAATCGGTGCCTGGAAAGGAATAAAAGCAAACTCGACTATAACACACTACAATACGAAAAAATATAACCATATACGGCCACCGCTACGTGATAAAAGACCAAAAAAAAAGACCAGTGTCACCCAGTTTTACTCAAAGTCATGGACTTCTTTTTTATGGGCCCCCAAAGATTTGGGGCCTGTGTGTCATTCGTGCAAAAAAGTAATCATTTTTTCAGGTTCATAACTTGCAAATCGTTCGGAATTTTGATTTACTCTCTGAGGGAAAGTTATAGCTCTTATCATAGAGAATAACAATTGTAAACATATAAAATCAAAACAACTTCATGTTCAAGGTCAAAATCACAAAAAATTTAAATTTTTTTTTACCTCGTTATCCCTGAGCAGGTTCATAGTTAGAAACCCGTTCAAAATTCAAGGAAACAACCAACTACAGAAATGTACCTAAGATCTCAGTAAACAACTTTCTAGAACATATGAAATTCCTGGGAATGACTCTTATATTGGGTGCTGCGTCCTTGTTGCGTGTGCTGAGCTTACTGCTTTGCCTGTGCTGCTGCGGTCGGTGAGATAGCATAGTATCTTAATGTTGAAGTCAACGGTGTTAATAATCATTCCTAGGAAGTTTATATGTTCTAGAAAGTTGTTTATTGAGATCTTAGTTATATTTTTGTAGTTGATTATTTCCTTTAATTTTGAACGGTTTGTTATCTATGGACCTGAACAGGTGAAAAAAGTTAAATTTTTTAAGATTTTTGCGATTTTGACCTTGAAGATGAAGTGTTTTGATTTTATATGTTCACAATTGTTGTTCTTCATGACAAGAGCTATAACTTTTCCTCAGAGAGTAAATCAAAATATCGAACGATTTGCAAGATATGAGCCTGACAAAATGATCACTCTTTTGCAAGAATGACACCGAGGCCCCAAATCTTTGGGCGCCCTTAAACAGAAGTGCATGACTTTGGGCAAATGTGGGAGACACGTGGCTTTTTTTTGGTCTTTTATCACGTAGTGGTGTCCGTATATGGTTATATTTCCATGTCTTAAACAATTAATGGTACCAAACTAAATCACTTGCTAGAGACAGGAATCGGTGAATGGAATTCGTTGAGGCCCTGTGTTGTTCGTGAACCTCTTATTTAAACTTTGTAGTATGATACTGTTTTTGTACTTATATAGTAGAAGAGATTAATTTAGGATTTTAATTGTTTGATTACTTATTCTACGGTAGCTGCTGGCAGGTTGGTTTGTATTTTAGATGAGATTGATTAGTTTTATTTTAGGGCGAATTCCTCAATTCGGAGGAGTGGCTCGCGGTGCTAAGTATTTGGATATGATTTGTATAATTTCCCAAGAGTTTAAGAAATTATACGATCAAGGTGAAGGACTTAAAAGGGGTTAATGAGAAGAAATGAAATACCAAATGAATTAGGATAATGCTAGATGGTTTTATTAGTAAGTAAATTGGGCTTCTTTGTAAATACTCACCAATTGGGGGTTTGAGTAGAAGCGACAAGATTGTGTGCGAGCAGTTAACATCAAATTCCATACCTTCTTCTTTTTAACAACATTTCATAATTCAAACTAGGTGATCGACATAGTTCATCAATACAGGGTACTTCATGACTAATACAAATTAAATACGATTTTCTTAATTAACATTATAAATTCCGTTTTCACAACTTTAATAAGTTTTAATTCCTAATACATGCTTCTAATTAAGGGTAAAGTCTGGAGTTTAGGCAGTTTCGTATTGTTATTTTGTTTAAATAACTAAAGGACACAAGTTGATTAAATGAAAAGTTTGCTGCTAAAGAGAAGTACACAACTCATGGAAATCCAAAATGAAATATAATTATAAAATATATCTACGCACATTTTAACTATTATACACTTATTACGTCACTCTCGTATTTCATGGGATACCACTGTAACTAACAATATTTAATTGGATTTTAACATTCCAAATGCTATGACACATGTGGGATTTTTAAAACCATTTCGTTGGTTTTGTTTTTACCAAAAACTTGGGATTCCATTCTGATTTGATGAAGCCACAATTTACCAGTTTATGGTCAAGCAAAGGAAAAAAAACACTCGAGTTTTTAAAATCAATGTGGCAAACAAGGCTTTTCTATGGTTGAACAAAAACAACTTTATGTTTTACAAAATTATTGATCATTCCATGTATGCGAAAGGCAGTATTTTTCAATTTGCGTAACCATGTCTTTTTTTTAAACTGAAAAATCATTACGTCACCGCTCCGCGTAGTTTTTACGTCCGTTTTCCTTCTGTTAATATCACATAGAGCATTGGGAATTGTTGGTCTCTCTTCAACGAGTATTTATTTAATTATAAGTATAAATTACATGTTTTTCTTATTTTGTTGTTTTATTTACATAAACACACGATTGTGGTTGTTTTGCGATTCCAATTAATTTGTACTACAATGACAGTTTATAAAAAAATATTCGCTTTTAATTATTTTTTTTATTTTTCCGCAAGTGGTTTTGTGACAGAAGCGACTATTATCCCGCAATTTTTATTGGAATCGTATATTTAAAAAAAATTTAAACTTATTGTGAACATATTTATTTATTTATTTATGTCGATGGATTGCAGTCCTTACAGACTAGCTTAACTAAAAGTAATATAAATCCAAAATATTTTTAAATTTTTGAAGTGCAAATGAAAAATCAATTGAACAATTCATATTAATAGTATTATATTCCTTAAGATACCTCAATATTGGCTCAAAAGAGGAGTAATTATTCCTATGAACAGATAAAGGGGTTTTCAATAAGAGCCCTACAGTTTTTTGAAAATAAAACAAAACCGGTTTTAGATACCAATGAAATTCTTTATTCCTGTGAAAGAACGTTCGATTGCATTATGTATGGAACTCGATTTCTTTTGCATGGCCACCACGGGCACGTTTGCAGAAGTCCAGACGCTGAACCCAATTTTCGACGGTTTTCAAGCATAAATCGGCCGACACTGCTGCAATTTCACGTTCGATATTCGTACGAAGTTCATCAATCGTCGCTGCCTTGTTGGCATAGACCATAGACTTGACGTAGCCCCACAGGAAATAATCTAACGGCGCCAAATCGCACGACAGAAACCAATCGACTGGGCCATATCGTGAGATAACACGTTCACCAAACTTGGTTTCCAATAAATTGATTGTGGAATACGCTGTGTGGCTTGTGGCGCCGTCCTGTTGGAACCACATGTCCTCCAAGTCCATATTATCCAATTGGGGCCAAAAATATTCGGTTACCATTGAACGGTAGCGATTCGCATTCACAGTAATGTGCAGGTCTTGATCATCACAGAAGAAGTACGGCCCAATGACGCCGCCGGCCCATAACCCGCACCAAACCGTAATTTTTTCGGAATGCAATGATGACTCATGCATTACGTGTGGATTGCTGTCTGACCAATAACGCATATTTTGCTTACTGACGAAGCCATTAAGCCAAAAATGAGGCTCATCCCTGAAGATGATTTTCCGATGAAAATCCGAATCATTTTCAAGTTGTTGCTCAGCCCAATTCACGAACATACGACGCTTATGGTGGTCAAGCGGCTTCAGTTCTTGCGTCAATTTGATCTTGTAAGGATCTAGGCCAAGATCTTTTCGCAAAATTCGCCACAACGACGTCACAGAAATGCCCAACGCTTGAGAACGACGTGTGAGAGACACATATGGGCTTTCTTGAACTGAAGCCTCAGCGGCAGCAATATTCTCGACACTACGGGCACTTATTTGTCTCACTGGCACGGGAACATTTTGTACTGTGCCTGTGGATTCAAGTTTTTCCACTAGACGCTCAATTGTTGATCTGGTAGGACGATTATGACGACCATAAATTGGACGTAGCGCTCTTAAAGTTGAGGCCACTGAATCCAAATTTCGGTAGTAAATTTTAATAATTTCGACTCGTTGTTGGCTCGTATATCTTTACATGATGAAATGGCAAACCTTACTGTAGAGAAATGTTAAAAGAGAGGGAAAAAATATGGTGTCGTTTGCTGTCCCTATCGATTTACTTTTGTAGCGTCTCTGTTGATAAACCCTTTATAATCCACATGTAAGTCAAATACCAGTTTTGGATCAAAAACAATGCTCAAATCTAACATTTTACTAACTTTAGGTATTAAATAAGATCCAATGAAATAGATGGAGTTAACTACAATTATACACCTTGCAAAAGGAAGATTACATTCACTCCAAATCGATTGATGTCTTCCTGAAGTAAAATAAAGTCTTGAAGACAACAAATTTTAGTAAAAAGTTTTAAATCGTCAGCATACATGAGAAATTTAGAGTGTTTGAAACATGATTCAATATCATTAACAAATAATATAAAAAGAAGAGGCCATAAAATACTACCTTGCGGTATACCAGAAGTTGCTGTATACCTATTAGAGTATACATTATCAACACACACTCTATTACTTAAATATGATTCAAACAGCTGTAAAAGACACGAATGAAATCCAATTTTAGGCAATTTAATTAAAAGTAAACTGTGCGATACCTTTTCAAAGTCCAAATAGATTGTATCAACTTGAAATCCTGACTCAAAAGACTTGATACAGAAATTACTAAGACTAATAGGTCGGTGGTGCAATGGGTAGTGTGCGCGCCTCTTGTACTTGAGATCCTGGGTTCGATCCCTGCTCTGACCACCTTAAAATTTCTTTCGTCGGCGGTCACCTCGCATAGTGACGGCGACGCTATCGAGTATTTAGCCATGAAAATGCTTCTTAAAAATACCGTTCGGAACCGGTGTAAAAGTATAGGTCCCAATCGGTGAGTATAAAACTAGAAAGCGCACAGCTCACTGGTTGTGAGAAGCTCTCCCCGATTCCTTCTAGGGATGTAAGGGGAAACCATTTATTTAATAGGTTAGTAATTGTTGAACGATGTTTTATGAAACTGTGCTGCGATTCAGATAAAAATTGGGAAATAGAATTATACATTTTATCATAAACTAAATGTTACAAGAGTTTTGATACGTTAGATAATTTAGATATCGGTCTATAATTGCTAATGTAATTTTTTGATCGTGATTTACGAATAGGCATTATAGTGGAAACTTTCCATTGGTTTAAGAACGTACCAGCTTTAAGGGAATTATTAAAAATCATTTTTAGCGGACCGCAAATAGATAAACTACATTTCCTAAGAAACAAAGTAGGAAGCCCATCTACATATATCGGGTTTAGGTGAGTCCTTGAGATCAGATAAGGCAGCGAGTATATCAGATAAGAAAGAAAGATAAATCTGTGATTTAGTTAACACCATACAAAAAACTTGAAGCAATACTTGGTACCCCAAATTCAAAGTTGGATTTGAAGAAATCTGCAAATAAGTTTGCTTGTTCAACTGGAGAATTTGCAAATTTATCATCCCAGAACATTGATGACGGAAAATCACTGCTTCTACGTTTAGCTTTTATGAAGTGCCAAAATGACTGTGGGTTAGTATCTATTTTATTTTCAAATTGCACAATGTAATTGCTGTACAGAAATTTATTTAGAAAATCAAATTCTCTAGAATAATGCTCAAACATCCTCTTACCTTCAGCACAATTTGTGGATTTATAGACGTTGTGAGACTCATTTCTCAAATTTTTAAGTTTTTTTAAACCAGCGGTATACCATGGCAATTTATAACAATCTGGCTTAACCTTGGGCACCACAGAATGAAGTATTTGATTAATCTTTCAAACTAATTCATAATAACAATCATCGAGGGTTTTGTTTTTAAAAACATCCAACCAAACAATACTCAAAATATGCTGATTTAAAATCTCAAAATTGCATCTAGTGAAATCGTAACGTAAATAATCAATATTAGAGCAGGAAAACGTATAAAAATCAACACTTAAAATTAATTGCACATGATGCACGCATGGTGTACTGAAGGGCAATATCACATTTTTCAATAGAAAATTTAATATTATTGGAAATAAATACATATATCAAGACAATTAAAAAATTAATTAATTTGGACTAAAGACAAACCAAAAATTGTATCAATACAATTGAACATGTCATTTCGAAAAGGGCACGAGTCACACTTTTTTCAAATATCACCTTTTGACGCCATTTAATTCATTTAAGGGTTTTACGTATTCTCTGTGAATATGGTAGATCTTCAAGTGCAACAAACCACCTTATATGGCCCTCGAAATCTAAAGTCTGTATGAAAAGGGCACGAGTCCGGGACTTATGCCCTTTTCAAGGGAAACAAAATGCTGATGTATAAATTTGTATAGAATTCTATTATTGGCATAATGAGAAGAGCGTAAAGAGAATTGCCCTAGAGCAGCGGTGCTTTGTGTGTGTTCGGTTCTGTGTTTTTACTTGTGTTGGTAGTGTGAGTTTGGTGTGAGCAAGTCTACACCAGGCCTTGTTACAACACGTGAATCTATAGATTGTTTAACCAGTTATGAATTCCAGCTCTTACAGAGAGTGGGCACCAGCCCGCCTTTACCATCAAATGATACTCCTGCGTATGCTGGGAAAGTGCCAATCAATGAAAAGAAAATACCAGATTTGAAAAAACTAGAAAAATACATTCCAGAAAAGTACCAAAATTTCTATGCAGAGATTTTTGCATGGCCAACAACTTCAGCTAATAAAGAATATGAAGAAAATAATGATGATTAAATGTCACTTCTTCCGAAAATCTTTGGACTTGCGATTATTTCTAAGAAGTCATTTCGAAAAGGGCATAAGTCCAAAAATTTAAACCACCAAAATCTGTATGATACATGCTTTTTTTAAAAATAAATAAATGGCACAAAAATTATATCTGTTTTTATTTATTAACTTCTATATTCAGTTTCTTAACCACCATAGACTTTTTCCGAACAAATACGTTTTTTGTTAATCCTGAAAAGCTTTAATGTATGGACTCATGCCCTTTTCGAAATGACGGGTTCAATTGATTTCATGCGTTAAATTAACATTGCCGGAATACAAGGTATTACAATTAGGCATTAAAAACCAAACTATATGACATAAATTGAAGTCACCCAGAACCAAATAAACATCATTTTCGTTATCAGGAGCCATTTCAGAGATATTATGCATATGCGAAACATATAAGCTTTGACTGCTAAACTGACAATATTTGTTGGTTACATAAATGAGCTAGTGGGGTAGACTCCGAATGTTTTGCGCATAATTGTTTCGTGGTACTTATATCATTTTTAAAAAAATTCATAAATTTTGAAGAGAGTGAGTAAAGTCACTGGATTTAGTTATAATAATTTTTCCATATTGAAAAATATCAAAGGTATGTTCGCCAAATTTTGAAATCTGAATATGTTAGTTAGGCCGCGAGGGCATTAGTACAATATTTCGATCATATTTTGAAGTGTTAACATCTATAGGCGCGTGTAGGGACTTAACTCACAAAGTGAACACATCCAAACACAGTTTGTCCGACTGCGATCACACAGATTGTTTGGCGATAAACTCCTCCGAAACAGCTGGACCGATTTGTATGAAATTTTGTGTGCATATCGGGTAGGTCTCAGAATCGGCCAACATCTATTTTTCATTCCCCTAAATGATAAGGGTGACCCACCCCTATATAGAACACAGATTTTTCCGACTTGCGAAGCACAGATTGTCAGACTGCGAAAAAACACACACACTGATGTAGCCGCAGCGAATAGTTGTCTTGTGAATAATGATGTGGTTAGAGAATAATGATGTGGTTATACGTATATACAAATGAGATATTAAGACAGCAACGAAAATTGTGTGAACGAACATAACAATGTATGTAAAGGGTTACGCTACAAAAGTAAATCGATAGGGACAGCAAACGATGCCATATTTTTCCCCGCTCTTTTAACATTTCTCTTCACTAAGGTTTGCCATTTCATCATGGAAAGATATACGAGACAACAACGAGACGAAATTATTAAAATTTACTACCGAAATTTGGAGTCAGTGCCTCAACTTTAAGAGCGCTAGGTTCAATTTATAATGAGGCTCATTTCTGGCTGAACGGCTTCGTCAATAAGCAAAATATGCGTTATTGGTTTGACAGCAATCCACACGTAATCCATGAGTCATCATTGCATCCCGAAATAATTACGGTTTGGTGTGGTTTAAGGGCCGGCGGCGTCATTGGGCCGTACTTCTTCCGTGATGATCAAGACCGGCACATTACTGTGAATGCGAATCGCTACCGTTCAATGATAACCGAATATTTTTGGCCCCAATTGGATACTATGGACTTGGAGGACATGTGGTTCCAACAGGACGGCGCCGCAAGCCACACTGCGAATGCCACAATCAATTTATTGGAAACCAAGTTTGGTGAACGTGTTATCTCACGAAATGGCCCAGTCGATTGGCCGCTTCGGTCGTGCGATTTGACGCCGTTAGATTATTTCCTGTGGGGCTGCGTCAAGTCTATGGTCTATGCCAACAAACCAGCGACGATTGATGAACTTCGTACAAATATCGAACGTAAAATTGCGGCAGTATCGGCCGATTTATGCTTGGAAACTGTCGAAAATTGGGTTCAGCGTCTGGACTTCTGCAAGCGTGCCCGTGGTGGCCATGCAAAATAAATCGAGTTCCATACATAATGTCATCGAACGTACTTTCACAGGAATAAAGAATTTCATTGGTATCTAAAACCGGTTTTGTTTTATTTAAAAAAACTTTGTAGCGCTCTTATTGAAAAACCCGTTATGTACATTAGACCATGTCTGAAGAAACGTTTTTTTCGAAATGTCAATGGGATAATATATTTTCTAATTCTACTTAAAAAAAAAAAATGTTGGTCTATAAAACTTGAAAATTGATCGACGTTTAGGGGTCGCTGCAAAAAGGCATGATTCAAAAATACTGATTTACTTATATGATTAAAGGTTTTGATACGCTTGACCGATTTTGAAAAGAATAAAGATTTTAAAGGTAATAATATTTCACACATTTTCTGTGGAGACATCAAAACATTTTAGATATTAGTTTGAGTTCAATAACCTTCCAAACCTAATAATTTTTAAATTTTTCTTCAGAATTTACCTACTTTCGTCCATTTAATTTTTTTTTTAGTTTTGGCTGTAATTTTTGTATATCTTTAAATGCACTATTGACGAACGCTTCTTACGGATACTTTTGATGTATGACAATACCATTCAAATGACATACGTTGAGCAGCAGAAATACTAAGCAATAATGATAAAAATTAAAGGAAAACTGTGTACTATATTTTTGGTAAGGAAAACGATTTAAGTAGTTAAAAAAAAGATTTTATTCCAAAATGGATTTATTGCGTTGTTCGATAACTTGTACCAATTCGTTTTGTTGTACATGATCCTTCGTCAAAGCGTTGTTCACAGTTTTAATAAGCCCAATAGCTCGCTCGCCTGGGTCGATGACAACGCTGATGTGTTTCACAATTTCTTTAATCCGCTTATAATTCTCATTCTCGTGTCAATTTGACGTGTGGATAGCAAGAAAACTGTTGCCTACTCCAATAATATCAAAGAATTTCATAGTATTTTCTGAAATCATTTTTGCAACAACGAGATTTTCTTCGCAATCAAGCGTAACATTGCGAAACAAATTTTTTTGGTCACCAGGATGCTTTAATGCTGCTGTCATTTTCATTAAAGTTCCTTTGGTGTGCCTGGGGTCGAAAAAAGAAAAGCCGAGCGCGATATCACTTATATAGCATAAATGCCGTACAAAAGTTTTGAGTGCAACATTTGCTATCATTTCATTTGATTTGCGGTATTTTTTTAAAGATTCTATCAACAAAATGTCGTTTAATTGGGCTTGTGTTGCAAGGGGACACGTAAACCAGTTTTGAAGGTAAATTTTGACCACAAAAATGTTGAACTGAATTAATCCATTTAGCTCATCATCTGCGAAATAGTAAAAATTTCAGCAACAATTAAAAATACTTTACATTCTGTGAACTAGATTCAGCAATACCTGTTAGTTGAAACTTGCTTCGTAAAGCAAAAATTTTTAGGTAATAGATGACTCTCGCCATAAAGCGAGCACGATGAAAAGTGATCCAGGTTTTCGAATTTTAATTTCTGAGCCATTGAACGTTCTTTTGTTGAAAAATATTAAGCCAAGTTCTAAGACTTCATTATAATCCTTACTTGTCTTGTCGTTTAAAGAAAATTGATATTTCAGAAAATTTATCATACTATTTCTTTGATTTTCTTCAAAATGTTGACATATGTATCTCTGGTAGATCAATTCCATTTTCAATATCCAATGGATTTATTTGGTTCCATTTAGACCTGAATCGAACAAAGAGACTAATGTCTGGTGATCGAGCCTACTCTTTCATTGCGGCTGAGTAAATGGCGGAAATCAATATCTCAAGTATATGGTGTCGACAGGCAAGAGTTAAAATATTACCATTATACTTTTCACGCAGGTTTTGGCAAGTTCCAGATTTATGTCCAGTATTGACACTTGTAGTATGAAACGAATTACCTTTGAAATGCTCCTCAATATTCCACTCTTTTAACAGCTTTTGTATTGCAGAAAATTGTTCAATGCTGGTGCCTCTTTCCAGTTCTGCTACACCCAATACTTTAGTTGGCTTTCCATTCGACACTACAACTGCCAGTTTGTCGCTATTTCCATCAACTGTGTGCCATTTGGGAAGGATCTTTCCATCCCAGTGTAAAAGCAGGAAAGTATTCGGTTGGTTCTCACAAAAACTTTGTTTTATATCCTCCACAATTTCATGTCTAATCTTTCTACGTTGCCTGTAAATTGTAGAAGATGATACGGAAACTTTAGCCGCATCCTGTTTTAAAAAATGTGCTGTGGCTAGAATTGCACTAGCTGCCTTCGCGTTGCTTAACCCTGCATGGTCAATACTTGTAACGAGTTGTAAGGTTAAAAGTAACCTGGTTTATTTTTTACTTTTCGGTTCATAGTTTGAACAAGTTTAAGAGTCACTGTCACCACCTGTGTCTGGATTTGATTCATCTCCTACTGGAGCCGAAGTTTTACATGAGAGGACCAACTGAAATGTAGCTCTTGGGTTTTCAAGCATTATCGTATATTGAATTCACATTTAACCTTGTTTTGAAAACAAATTCTTTTTTTAATTTCAGTATCAGTGCATCGGTTAATACTGCGTTTTAACTTAAAATAATCAGCGTGAAGTGATTTTATTTTTTCTACAACATACATTCTTTCCTCTGCACTGGTACTTCTTTTCGAAAATTTTTCCATGTTTTTAGTACTTCAGAAGAAACGATAAGGGCTGCCATGCTAAGAGTATTTCCATGTTTTATTTCATATAAACAAAAAAAATTTTAAATGGGCGAAAGTAGGTACATTTTGAAGAAAAATTTAAAAATTATTAGGTTTGGAAGGTTATTGAACTCAAACTAATATCTAAAATGTTTTGATGTCTCCACGGAAAATGTGTGAAATATTATTACCTTTAAAACGAGTCTACTCCAATCAAAATCGGTCAAGCGTATCATAACTTTTAATCATATAAGTAAATCAGGATTTTTGAACCATGCTTTTTTGCAGCCAAAAACTTTAAACGATTTTGCGCGACCTCTAAACGTCGATCAATTTTAAAGTTTTATACACAAAAATTATTGTTTTTTTAAATAGAATTCGAACATATATATTATATTATCCCATTCACTTTTCGAAAAAATCGAAATGGTCTAATGTACATGTATTTGTTGCTTTGCATTCTCTTTGTTTTTTGTAGGAATAAAGCAAAAAGTATTAAGCGAGAAAATAATGACACTTGTCTTTAAATATTTTTAACAGACTGTTTATCTCGACAGAAAGTTGGTTTGGGTTTCACAATCTTGTCGTTTCAAGTCGAATGAAAACATAAAATTGTTCAGTACAAATTTTGGTTTCTCTACGAAAGAAAGTTGGTTTGGGTTTCAGAATCTCGTCGTTTCAAGTCGAATGAAAACATAAAATTGTTCAGGACAAATTTTGGATTCTCTATTTCGAATGTGCTCACTAGGAAGAAACATGAAGTCAGGCGATCGAAAATTTCGAATTAGAGAGACCAAATTTCAGTCATACGTGAGTGACTGATTTTGGTTCGCTTATAGCCTTTTCACATTTACCGCGGTTCAGCTGAAACGCCGGCGTTTCGCTCTCTTGAAATCATTTCGAAACCATGGTGTTCACATTGTACTTTTTTTAACTACTGTGCTTTCAAGTGACATTTCTCATTTCTGTTTTGTGTTTTCTGTATTGACTGTAAACAACACAAACGCACATTTGTGAATAAAGAAATATAAAATAACGTTGATACATACATAAGGTTAACAAACAGATTTGTTTTCCCTCATTTTTCTGACATTTGCTTTGAACCAGCAATGGAAATTTTTTCATTTTACTCCTTTTTTTAACTACTATTGGAGTACAACACTGTGCTCTCTCTCATTTTTACTGTGGTTTCAAACAAACTACAGTAAAAAGAGCATAATGTTTGCGTTTTTTTGTATGGAAATAAGTGCAATTAAAGTGTGTTTCGATGAAATCATCGAAAGAGAGCGAAACGCCGGCGTTTCAGCTGAAAGGCGGTAAATGTGAAAAGGGTATTAGCTATTCCCTCGAGATAGAGAAACAGGCTGTAAGTGTTATCAAGTATTAATATTATTTATGTGAAACGTTGATCGCTGTTTTTGAAACGAAGTTCCTTAACGCACGTTGCGGGATGGGGGCTAAATGAAAAAATTTTAAACAACTTTTTTTAACTACTTTATTATTGGGTACTTTTGGTTTGGTTTAAAGGGAAGTTTTCTAGGTGGAGCCTGTTTAGTACATATTGCAGTTTTTCAACCCAATAAATAGTAAATTTAGAAAAGCCAAAGTGCAAGACTGGCAAATCCATGAAATACAAACCTGAGCATGGAATTACATTTGGCAGCATACTTACTCTTACACTCTTATTTTTGGTTTGTGTCTAGACTAACATATGTTGAGAAATTTGTTGTTCAATGGGAAGTTTTGTAGGTGGAGCCTGTTTAGCACATATTTTTTTAACATTTTCTTAAATAAGTGTATTTTCTTCAAAAAAGTAAATTTTCTCAAAAAATACCTATTCATATTCTTAAACAGAACACCTTTTCTTTAAAAAAATGCCTTATCTTAAAGAAGTACATTTGGTTAAAAAGTTAATTTTCTTACAAAAAGTACCTTTTCTTAAAAAGCGTAAGTTTTTTTAATAAGTACCTATTCTTAAAAAAGTACATTGTTGTTGTAAAATTGTCTTTTCTGCAAAAACTAACTTTTCGTATAAGAGTACATTTTATGTAAAACAAAATAACTTTTCTTGAGACAAGTACCTACTCTTTAAATTGTACCTGTTCTTGAAAAAAGGACCAATTCTAAAACAAATTTCCATTTCTAAAAAAAAAACTTTTCTTCAAAATAAAAATACATTCTCTTAAAAAAAATATCTTTTCTTACAAACATTCCTTTTCTTCAAAGTACATTTTCTTAAAAATAAAGTAATACCTTCTCTTTTCTTTTCTTGAGAGAAGTAGCGTTTCTGAAAATAAGTAAATTTTTTCACCTCAAGGCATTGCAATAATGCGAGAATGCATGAGGAGAAGAAGAACATGGTGGACAAATTCTGTCGGTTCTTGTTGTTGGAATTGATACTTAGGGATCTTCGATCGATACTAATTCGCACATGTGAATTGCAGAATTGAGTTTGTATATATACGATTGATGATCAACCGATGGTATGAATTCCATCACAGTAGTTAGGCATCTGATGATGAACTTGTCACGGAATTCGAAACTAGTCATGCCATTGAGTGTGTGTTGAACTGAATTGTCTATTATTTCCAATAAAAAACCAACCATTTTTCAATTCGAAAAATGCACATGACTTGTAAGCTTGTAGTATGAATTTCTCATACATTAACCAAAAACTAATGAAATCGGTCAACAAAAATTCAAATTCAAATGAAAGTAGCTGTTCTTAAAAAAGAACTTCTTTGTAAAAAAATTCATAAATAAAAAAAAATAAATGGTTTCCCATTACATCCCATGAAGGGACTGGGGAGAACTTCTCACAATCACTGAGCTGTGCGCTTTCCAGTTTTCACTCACTGATTGGGACCTACAGTTTTTCACCGATTCCGAACGGTAATTTGAGAAGCTTTTTCATGGCTAGATACTCGATAGTGTCGCCGTCACTATGCGAGGTGACCGCCGCCGAAAGAAAATTTGAAGGTGGTCAGAGCCGGGTTCGAACCCAGGATCTCATGTACAAGAGCCGCGCACACTAACCATTGCACCACCGACGGCCACAAAAAAATTCATACCCAGACTTTTTCTTACAGGAAGTACTTCTTATTTAAAATGGTACCTTTTCTTAAAAAAACCATTAGCTTTTAATAAAAGAAGTACCTCTCATTAAAGAAAGAACCTTTTAGGGAAAACATAATACATATTCTTACAAAAAGAGCCAAAAAACTTACTTTTTTTTCAAAAAAAATACATACAATAAAGAAAATTTCTTCCAAAAAGTTCATCATTTTACAAAAAGTATCTTTTCTTAAAGATCAATTTAAATTATAGTATTTTTCAACAGGCGCCTTAGGCTCATCTGGCTGAGAGAATTGAGGTTATATGAAATTTTTTTTCCATTTTTTTTTTTCGAAAGCTCGGTATCTCGGCGATTTGACTTTTTGACTTTTTTTTATTGATTCTGAAAGGCCTCTTAAAGACCTTTACAACAAGCCGGCCACTGGCTCAAAAGTTAGCAACTTTACCCTACTACCCTCCGACCACCAATCCGAAAATTTTGAACCCGCTGCCATTTCGCACCCTTTCATTTTCGGACATGGTCCTAGTGGACTTTTCTTCATGAAATGAGCCAAGGCATACGCTGGAGTAATTTGTCCGGAACTTCCTGAATCACCCTGTATATATACTACATATTGGTTACAGGCTCCACCTATAAAACTTACAGGCTCCACCTATAAAACAAGAAATTTGCCAACATACATATGTATGTTAGTCTAGACACAAACCATAACAAATTTACCAAATATAGTTTATAATACTGGATTGTAGCATAATAGTGTTAAAAAAATTGTTTAATTTATTTTCATTTAGCCCCCATCCCGCAACGTGCGATAATTAACTTCAAAATTGTCAATAGAGTCAAACAACAAATTCCAGAATGTAATTTTGTATATTTGTGTCAAATAAGGCAGTATAAATACTGACATTTATTGATCTTGAAGTCGACAAAATGTTTATGTGTCATTCGATTAAGAACAGTAAAACCAATATCCGTGTCCAACTATCTTATAATCTAGGTTAAGTTAATATTTTCCTTCATAAGTTGAAACATTTTTCAAAACCGTATTTTTACCTCAACTTCCATTTTCTATATTCAGTGGATAAATATTGTCTACTTGATATCGTCATTAGTTTAATTGTTGTTTGTATTTGGTATGAAGATATGTGTTACTTGTGACCACAATATGTTTGTGTTCAGATTTGTTCAATTTTTTATAGAAATTATAATATAAATATTAACATTATTGTCATCATTAACATTTCTGTTGTAGTTGGGAGCAATAATATGGTGCATGTACTACACTGTACTTTCGTAAGTTTAGATATTTTTGTTGTCAAAATGTGTTAATTTTAGGATATTAACTTAATAGCTTTTCATATCAGGTACTAGATAATGTTGTTTGCTATAATGTTAGACATGTGTTTAAGCATTTATGCCACACTTTTGCTAAGTATCCTTGTGCGTGCATGTGGATTTAAGCCATAATGTTTCAAATTGTTCACTTAATTGCACGAAACTTAGTCTATGGTTTTAATATTAAACATTAACGGTGTGATGCGTTGGGTGGATGTCGTGGTATAAAGCATTAATGCGAAGTCATCAAATAAGGAATGGGATGTGAGATTTGATATTATAGTCATAAAATATGTGCTTCCTATTTGTTGCTATATATTTAACGTACTATTAAAAATTATATCTATGTTTCCTGTCTACGATAAGCGATGATATCTTAACATGATAGCATGATGATATTATAAAAGGTGTGAGCATTAGGAGTTGTTGTAATCACCAATAGGCATTTTATTTTTGTTTCCCAGCCAGATGGTGCCAAACTGAGCACATCTATATGTCAACTGTAAAAGGAAACAACCATGTACAAACACAAAATACATATGAACTTTTATAGTTTCCGGATAAAACGCATGGAAAAAAATTAAATCAATGTAATGCTACCACCTAGTAAATTTGTATTTGTATTTATGAAAACTACCAACATATATGAATTACAATGACTACATTCAAAACGAGTGCTAGAGCGTGTGCAGTTTTCAATAGCGTTAGATTTTGTGTAGCTCGGATCTGCCGTAAACAAAAACGACAACCTCAGCTTTGCGATCAAGCGGAGAATTGTGATTGCGAAAAGATGTTATTTTAGTCTAAAAAAGTACTTTAGAGATTAAGCCCTCTCTCGAGTAACAAAAGTCCATCTATACCAGACTCTCATACAACCTGTCTTGCTTTATGGCGAAGGATCCTGGGCCTTATCGCAAGCAGACGAAACATCTGTCAGAGTTTTCGAGAGAAAAATAATCCCAAAAATGTATGGCCCTATAGTGGACAACGGCGAGTATCGGGACGCCTGAATCATGAGCTGTATGAACTTTATCCCTACATTCACATAGTCAAGCGGATCAAAATAACGCGATTGCGTAGGCTAGGCCATGTCAGTAGAATGGATGAAGATGAACTAGCACGAAGGGTTTTCGAAACCGAATTCGAAGGTGGACGGAAAATAGGAAGACCAAGACTACCCTGGAGGGATCAGGTTGACGAATCCCTGCCTACACTTGGTATTGCCAATTGGAGAGATAAGGCAACATATCAAATTGGGTGGGGAAATATGTTGACTTTGGTTTGTAAGGTCTCTGACCTCCTGGGGCTGTTCGAGACCGGGTAAGTAAGTAAGTGAAAAATCGTTGTAAATGTGTAGAATAATAGACGATTTAGGAATTAGTGATTTTAGAAAATGCATCTAAGAAAAAAATTGTGAGAACATCTTGCGGAGTTTCTTATTTTATGTATACTGATCGGTATATTTAGTAAAGGGTAGCAAAATGTTATTATTTTTCATTGGTAATGAGCAGCTATGGGCACCACTACAGTGAAGTGCATGTGTGCCTGCTTGTATGTGTGGCACTGACAAAAATGTTGTGTATGAATAATATATATTTAACATAAATATTTCTCGGAAAAAACAGACGATGGTGGTAAGAATGAAGTTGGGATGTTTAAAAATTCTAAATTTAGTAACATTGTTGCAATTGCAACTCCAAACTTTTTATTGAATTATGGCTTTCTTTTGAATTTACAAAGTCTTAAAGCTAAAAATAAAGTCTAGATTCCTTTTTGATGTAAATAAAAATTACTCTGTTACGAGACAAAATGCGAGCGCATCTAAGCAAGTATGAAGCGCTGGAAACAAACAAGTTTTATTCATGTATTTTTTCGTCTTTTCAAATCGCAAAATGCGGCACACGTCTTGCTTGCTTGATGTTTTCAATCCAACTAAAACAATTTTCGTTGCTTTGCTTGCTCTCTTGCTTCCGTTATTTGCTCTCATTTTCATATACGTATACGCAATTTTGAGAGCGCGGCTTCCAAGCAGCTTCTGTGCCCATAGCTGGTAATGAGTTAACCAAAGCCAGAATTCTCTTAGTCATCAAATTTCTCGGTGTCATCATAAAATACAGCAGCAACCGCTTGAAAGCCTACTTCAATCAGCATGCGAAGAGCACACTTGTATAGCTTCTTTTATTGTTATTTATACACTCTGAAAAATAACGGACATATTGCAGAAACCACTTACATGTCTGCGAGTATTATTTCCGTGAATTGAAGATTTGGTACTTTTAGTTTATTTATTGTCTGCCATGTTTTTGTTTTTCAGCAAACAAAACCAACATTTTATTTTCAACAAAAAAAACCAAATTTGAGTCACAAATACATGTATAATAACCTATCAATTTATTGTGTTATTAATCATTACAATACGTTATCTCGAATAGCAAACACAATGTGTTTGGACACAAGTATACTATAGTTGCGACAAGTTACAAACACGTGATATTTGCATCCAAACAACTACAGTAGTGTCAACACCTTTTTGTTACACGGTACCTGTTCGATTTCTATGAACACATTAGCAAGTGTTACATTGGAAAATAAAAAACGACGTTCAATCGTATGATGACGTTACATTTAAATAATATTAAATAATGACGTTACATTTAATAATACTTTTTGTTTTATTCCCACAAAAAACAGAGAATGCAAAGCAACATACACATGTACATACATACATTGTTATGTTCGTACATACGTTACACAAGTTCACACAATTTTCGTTGCTCTCTTGCTATCTCAGTTTAATATACGCATAACTACGTCATTATTATCTGTGCTCTGGGAGTGTTCCGCACCCACACAAGACAACCATTCGCTGCCCCCACATCAGTGTGTTTTTTTCGAAGTGTGACAATCTATGGTTCGCAGTAGGACAAATCTGTGTTCTATATAGGGGTGGGTCACCCTATCATTTAGTGGTATGAAAAATAGATGTTGGGCGATTCTGAGACCTACCCGATATGCACATAAAATTTTACAAAAAGCTGTCCAGCCCTTTCGGAGGAGTTTAACGCTAAACAATCTGTATGATCGCAGTCGGACAAATCTGTGTGCTTCTTTGTTTGGATGTGTTCACTTTGTGAGTTTAGTTCAGAGGTGACCAAAAATTTTTATGGTGTAGTATTGGTGAGAAAAACGATATTGCTTCAGTCGTCGTTTAGACAGCGACAAATGCACATGAGCACGGATGTATGAATTTTTTGCTGATATATCAGCAAAAGTTGCATTTGTCCGCTACTTGTTTACACGTCGCTTTCTCAACGACGACTGAATGGAAGAGCATAAGAATATGTGTGACTTTGTTTATGTGTTGGTCTCCGCAATTGCGGTATGGGCTGGTCACCAGTGGTTTAGTCCCTACCCGCGCCTATAGATGATAACACATCAAAAATAAAAATTTTTCTGCGTGTATTAAAGCCGAAGATATCACATAATACTATATTTTGCCTTATTTCAAACCTCTACTAGTATCAAATTTTTCCTTAAGAAATTTCGCGGGGCTTTGGTGGCGGCATCTGTACATACGTACTCGCATTGAATTGTTACTCAGCACTGACTTAGATGGCTATGTTTGCTCATCATCTACCAGTTACACTCACCTTCATAATAAACATATATATCGCAAGTGATAGTGATGTTACTCTTAGGACCCTCAAAGGAGCTATTTTCTATGAATAACATGTATGGATGTATTTTCGTCGCCATAAAAAAGTATTTTTTTTTCATTACATCTCCATTTGAAATTTATATTTTCATACAAATTACACAAATTCCGAACATCTTTGATTTTATGCATACAATTCTGAGCTTGTATTTGAGATTTGTTGATACATCTTGGCTGGTATTAAAACAAAAACGATTTTTGGAAACATTTTCTTTTCATTAGTTGAAATAAAACTGAAAATTGTTGTTTACACAAAACTTGTGCACAACAATCTTACGACTAGATGCCATGTCATGTTCCATGATGAACAGTAGCAAATTTTGTAGAATATATGTACAAATTTGGAATATTTCTTAAAAACTATCAGAGTGTAATGCAGAGTGTATGTAATTACAGCTTTAAATTTTTGTCTTAAAACTAGAGGAGAAAATAAAATGATCTTCAGCATAACATGTAAAGGACTATCTTCTCGATGTCGCTTAAATGTAGTATCGATTTTGTGCGGATTTAAAACATTGGTTTTGATTTTGTTTCCGGTTTGCCAAAAGATGTTGCCGTCATTAAGTTGCTAATAAGAAAAGTTTGCATGTTAGTTTAAAGTCTGTGGTTTTTCACTATCTGAACTTACCTGTTTTTCTAGCTGTTGGGTCATAGATATATAGAGTCCTTAGATCGCTTACTCACATCTAATCAAACGTCTTATAACATGTCTTAACATCTTTGCATAAGAGAATCTCGTGTTTAATAACTTTCTGTTTAACTCGAAAATATTCAACAAATTGAGTCCTTCCAGCAGGAGACGACAGAGTTATGCATTTCAATCACCCACTGTGCACCATGAGTTTCTTTTGTTAATGCTATTCTTAGTTTTTTACCCTTTTTCGGTTGCCACTATTGTTTGGCTGTTAGCAATTGCAGTTGCAATAAAAAAGTATCTACACACACACACAAACAAAATATTACACAAATCCTTACAACAGGATACACTTTATACACTCAGCAACATCACAACGACATAGAATGAAATGTTGTTGACAATACAAAAACAATCAACAGCAACATGCGTACTACTTGACACATTGTTGACAGCAATAAGTGATTTAATAATAAATGTGTACATTTTATTATTAGTTGCAGAAAGAGATAGAGAAGCGAGTCCCATAGTATGAATGTGTATGTATAGTTTCTACACATGCAAACAGTCAGAAACACTAACAGACAAATTAAATTGCAAATGCATTAGCTAGACAGGTTCCTGGTCCTCACGAACATAATCTACATGTTCGATGTGGTGATTATGTTGGTGATTGTTGAAGAACTACAAAATTTAAATAGGCTTTACATTTATTAAATTCAACATATGTTGTACAAAATAACACATACATATTCTAGCATTTTCATTTTTATGCCCTAAAATTTGGAAAATAGAGATCCTTTATTTGATCGCATGTTTGTTTCAGTGTTAGTTCCTGATTTAGTACAAACAATTTGTATTTTACTGCTATGAATTTGTACTATATTAGTGCCAAATGTTGCTTGGACTTATTTCTGACGAAATTTGTCAAAATTTTTTTGTAGGGTTTTGTCCATATGAATATAATACGAGGGTTGACCGGAATTTTTTTACCTAATAGAAACATAAAAGTATAAGAGGAACTCTAATGGGGACATTCCAAAATGTCGATGCCTATGTATCCAAAATATTATTATGCATCTTGACAAATGTCTGTTAAATAGATATCCTGCTGGAAACTATGTGCTCCCAAATGCATGTCCTGAGTACTAACTTTGAGATTTTGTTCTGTAGCATATATGTATATAAACTCATTATGAGAGAGACCCCATAAGAATGACATATGACCACACCGCATTTGCACTTTCTTTTGCCCCATAGTGTAAATTCACATGCCACCACATATAGTTCATTCCATATTAAAGCGAACATTTCTGTTTTATCCCAAACTTGGCAGACTGATGCTTCTATTAATAATATGTTACCCATGTGTTTGATAAAAATTTCGAAATTTGTTGAAGATAATCCAATGTTTACAAAAAAAAGGAAGAGAAATGTGAGTTGTCGAACACGTTACGACTCCATCAAAACATAAAAAGGCGAATCAGAGAATTTCGAGCCCGTTACGAGTTATTAAAAACATAGAAAAGTGATTAAGAGAAATTGCAATTCGATGGATCCGTTGCGAACCTGTTACGAGTCTGTAAAATAAAAAAAATATCAATGAGTGTACGAACTCACGGGCGATAAGTTAACACCTTTTGGTTACACGGTACCTGTTCGGCTTCTATGAACCCATTAGTAAATGTTACATTCTAAAATAAAACAAAAATATTAGTTTTTTTGCTGGACGCTCTATTGCTATTGCACTTTCTTTTTGCTTACATCTGATTTAACATTAGATGTAATATTGTTAAAATAAATAAAGCAATATTTAATTCACTGAAATAATTGTTTTTATTTTGTCATAAACATAAACAAAATCAATATTTATCTCACTGAAATAATTGTTATTGTTTTGTCATCATCCGAGCGGCGACAATAAGTATTGAATAGTATAAGGAGCTTATTGCATCTTTTTCCTCTCTCATGTAGAGAGTCTGAGTAAAAGAGCATAAACGGGTCTTATTCTCTTTATAGAATATTGCAATATACTTATAAATGCGCCACTTCGACAATTTTATTACATAAAACAATACAGAAAGCGTAAATGTTTCAAATGGGATCAATGTTTCACATTAAAATTATGAATGGACCAAGTTATAACAAAAAGAGGGTAATACGTTTTGAATCATTCGCCAGATGTCGCTAGTGCTTTTGAATTCGATCCATGAGTTCTCTATATTATTCAATACTCTTTGGCGACGACGACCTAATTGTTTGTTCGCTGCCGCTAAATCAATACCAACATAAATATTTTCAGGCAGAGACTATTGTTGTACAACAACCACGTATATAATGCTAACGCTATGTGAGGTTTGCATATGTTTGCTTTGATAGATTGCCCTACCCGTGCCTATAGATGTTAACACATCAAAAAAAAATAATCAATCAAATGGAGACATGGCGGGTCTGTTTCGAGGCCGTTATGAGTCCGTAGAAACATAAAACAGCGAACTTTGAATTTGGGAAGCAAATTCTAATCTGAAAACATCTCGTGAGGAAACCAAACTCATTTTTCTGTAAAGGTGTGCCAGAACCACGCCCCTCCCCGTTCCTCAGCTTCTGGTGGCAGATTCATATCGTATATGACTTGCTAAAACACCAAAAGTTTGTAAAAACACAAAAAGGAATTACATTTGGCTGGCAACGAAATCCGAACGAATCCATTTCGATTCCTCAAAATATAGCTAAAAGTGAATCTGCTGCGAATCCATTTTATTTTAAAAGACAAACCCGAAACGGATTCGAATATGAAGTTCTAAACTTCGAATTTCATACGCAAACGGATTTATTGTGTTTCTGTAACTGATTTCCGTTTCGGACAAAATGTACGAAGAACCGAGTCCGTCTCGAATTCGTAATGGATTCATACATATGGTACCTTGGGAATATGCTTATGTAAATTTTGGAACACATGAAAGAGAGATGGGGTGCGAATGACCAAGCTATCATATTACGAAAGACGTACCCAGACGAATGATGGATTATTAAACTTTAATTCAACCCATTATGGCCCGACGCTATAAGGTTCATTCAGAATCGATGTGTCAATATTTCTAATATTTTTTTAAAGATTTTTAGGTCAATGTCTTCGTTTAAAGACGCAAATAGAAATTTTGAATATAAAAAAATGAAATGATAAATCCAAGATAGATGAAATTTAAATTTACTACAAAACCAAGGTCTATTAAAGACGTTTAAATAAACCACATTGGTTTTAGTTACTAGACGTGTTTTTCTCGCAGGCTAGCGATTATCGCTTACTGCACTGTATTGACCTCAGTAGAAGTAGTGATAGAAGTACGAGGAAGCAGGGAATAGTGTTTGCTGGTGTTGGTCTTAAAGTTCTTGATATCATAAATACGAGTTTGACAGGTACGTGACTCTTTTCATAAAATCTTTTTTTTCGGCAAAAACAAAATTTACTTCTCTCAATAGAATAATCCCATAGATATTCCAATTTTGTTATTCCTTCCACATAATGGGGTATCTCAATATCCTCAAAATAGACGTTTGTTTCAGGCCTGACCTCTTTATTCGACCCAACACTCTTACCGCCGAACCATTTCGTCAGGTTTGGAAATAGTAAAAAGTCACTGGAGGCTAAAGCCGGAGAATATACCATTTGACGTACCAATTCGTAGCCCAATTTATGTGTTTTTCGTATGGCGACAACACACCTGTGCGCCGAAGCATTGTCATGGTAAAATATAAGTCTTTTCTTCACCAACTTCGGTCGCTTTGATATCAAATCAATGTCGAATCTGTCCGGCAGCTGTAAATAATATTCACCGGTGATCGTTCATAAATTTCAAAGCAATCGATGTGAGTGACACTGCATGAATCCCAATAAACGTTCGAGCTTTCAAATCGCTTTATAATAAGGAATACTCTAGCCGGAAGCTAATTAGACATACAGACTGTTCTCCTGAGGAACGAATTCTCTCTGTAATGCACGATTCGACTAACGGACCAAATAACTGCAATCGGACGTGAATATCTGGACAAGCATGATGTGTGGTCAAATACTCTAACCTCCGGTATGAAATATCCACCCATGGAATTAATGATATAGTAGCAATACGCTGCTTTCATTTCGACGATGTTGGAAGGATGTAACAGAGATGGGTACATTAGTCTTATAACAGCATCATTTATCTGTTTTGTGAATGCATGTTGAAAAAACGCCTCAGCAACATATGGCAGGAACCATATATATGTTTGCAAGCATTGTATTCATGAATGGAAGATCTGCTGCTTTTTGTTTCTTTATTGTCTGCCGCGTTTATGTTTTCCACAGTTTTCAACAGACAAAGCCACATTTGGGTCACAACAACATGTATTATAACTTATTAATCATTGTGTCTCCAACATATAATATTGAGTATTGTTTATTTATTAATAGATATATTTGAAAAATGCATATACATACATATGTACATATTCATAAAAAAGTTACATTATTTATCTACATTAGCCATAACATTTTTGTTGTGAGCCTGATTGGCAAAATACTAAGAAATGTTTCCATTAAATTAATTTTTGATTTACAAATTTAAGTGTATTACAAAGAAATATTTTTTATCAAACAAATTCATTGATTATTAGATTTCTATAATTTGAACATACTTTTACTTCTACTTTACTTTTATTGACTATATTACAACTTCATGAGGTCAGACGTCTTACACATATTAATTAAACAAACAAATTAAACAAATTTCAACATGTTCTTCCAACTGGCTCTATCCTTCGCCTTTTCTCGCCAGTTGGTAACACCAAGGATACGGAGGTATTCTTCTGCCTGGTCTTTCCAGCGGAGTCTTGGTCGTCCTCTTTTCCTGCTTCCATCGGGTACGTTATCAAATAATCTTTCGCGCTGGCTCATCTTCATCAATTCTGATGACATGGCCTAGCCAACGCAATTGGCACACTTTGATTCGTCTAGCTATGTCCACGTCACAATAGAGACTATATAGCTCTGCGTTCCAGCGACGTCGGTACTCGCCGTTTTCCCTAACAGGCCCATATATTTTACGGAGAATTTTTTCTCGAAAACTCCCAGGTGTTTTTCATCCGCTTGCGATATGACCCAAGTTTCGGAGCCATATGTCAAGACAGGTAAAATGAGAGTAAAATGAGAGAGATATAGCTGGACTTTTGTCCGTCGAGAGACGGCTTTGTTCCTAAACTGCTTGCAAGCACAATTCTCCTATCTATCTCCAGGCTGACGTTGTTGTCCTTGTTCACGGCGGATCCAAGGTAGACAAATTCATCTACCACTTCAAAATTAAATCGGTTGTCAACGTTCAAGTGCGGACCAAGTCGAGAGGTTTCTCTAGTCGTTGACACCATCAATTTTGTCTTGCCCTCATTAACAGCAAGACCCACCTTTGCTGATTCCTTTTCGATTCTTGAAAATACTGCAGTAACCTCTCGCAAATTTCGCCCAATGATGTCTATGTCATCAGCATACGCCAGCAACATATGGCTTTTCGTGTTAATGGTCTTGTTCGTATTTACTGCAGCCTTTCTCATTATTATCTCCATTAAGATGTTGAAGAGATTGCACGAAAGTGTGTCGCCTTGTCTAAGTCCTCGCTTGGTACAGAATGGTTCAGTGAGGTCTTTCCCCACTTTCACTGCTGATTTTGTGTTGGTCAGCGTCATTCTACAGAGGCGGATCAGTTTTGCCGGAATACCAAGTTCAGACATAGCTTCGTACAGTTTTCCCCGTATGGGGCTATCGAAAGCAGCTTTGTAATCGACAAAAAGGTGGTATGTATCGATTTGCTTTTCGTGGGTCTTTTCCAGGATTTGACGTAGCGTGAATATTTGGTCAGTTGTGGACTTGCCTGGTCTAAAACCACACTGATAAGGTCCAATCAGGTTTTCAATAATTGGCTTTAGTCTTTCACATAATACGCTCGACAAGACCTTATACGCGATGGATAAAAGACTGATACCGCGATAGTTGAAACAGACACACGGATCACCCTTTTTGAATACAGGACATAATACACTGAGACTCCAGTCGTCGGGCATAGATTCCCCCAGCCATATACCGCATATCAGTTGATGCATGTGGGCTATCAGTCCCTCGCCACCTGCCTTAAAAAGTTCAGCGGGTAGGCCATCCGCACCGGCGGCTTTATTATTCTTCAGGCGGGAGATCGCCGTTGTAATCTCGTCTTGGTTGGGGGGGGGGGTACAATCTATACTATCTTCCACTATCATTACCTCGTGATCTTCAGTGGAAGAATCTGAGTGGAGTAGTGCTGAAAAGTGGTCTCTCCACATTTTGAGCACACACTGCTTCTCAGTCACCAGATTTCCATTCTCGTCCTTGCAGGAGGGCAGCCCATTATTAGGCCCGTTGGTCGATCTTCTTACCCTCTGGAAAAACTTTCGCGATTCACCATTCATCCTGCACATTTCGGTTCTTTCACTCTCTCTCTGCTCCCACTGCCATTTTTTTCGCCTAAATAATTGATTTGCCTCCCTTCTCAGCCTCTTGTACCGCTCACTCGCAGCACGCGTTGTAACTGACTGTTTCGTTGCCATACGTGCAGCGTCTTTTTCATCAGTTGCAATGCGCCATTCTTTGTCGTACCATGGCTTATCCTTCTGCGGTTTTTGATAGCCAAGTTCAGTCATTGCAGCGATTTCCAAAGAATGGGAGATGTGCTTCCACTGAGCATCTGGGTCTTCGAGAGCTCCAGCACGAGAGAGAGTTTCTGTCGATAGGACATTGATATCTCCGGTATTCGTAGCTTGTCAATATCGAACTTTTCCTGTGTTCGGCTCCGCACGTTTTTCGCCCTGCTCAATCTCGTGCGAACTTTCGCAGCCACCAGCTAATGATCCGAGTCGATATTGGCACCTCGAATCACACGTACATCCATTACACTAGAAGAGTGCCTGCCATCTATTACCAAGTGATCAATCTGGTTCTTCGTCCGTTGATCAGGAGATATCCAGGTCGCCTTATGAATGTCCTTATGCCGTGTGCTACTAACTACCATGTTCTTTGCAGCGGCGAAGTCTATCAGTCTTATTCCATTATCGGAGGTGAACATACTTCAATGTATTTATACAAGTTGTAGAAATTACAGCCATTTAAAATATTAAGAACTTCATCTATATTTAGTAGGGATCGACCAAAATATTTGCGCCTAAATTCATTAAATACAGGACAAACTCCAATATAGTGACATGTATTTTCCGGTTCTTGCAAATTGCATATTGTGCATAGTGCAACTGAGTTGTTTCCAAAGGACCTGGCATTTAAATTAAGCAGTCCACCTCTCGCTCTAATTATTAAACTGGTGTTACGTGATGATAAATTAACAGTGAGCAGTGGCATAACGTTGAAATTAAGTTGTGAATATAGGTCGTGATGCTGGGAAGCGGTTGCGTTCAGCATATAATTTTCACGTTCTTTCGTTTGTAGTAAGTTTAAAATTGTTTTCCAATGGGCGCATAAAGGTTTGTTAGTATCAATTGGTGTAAATTGAAGAAGTCGGCAGAGGTTAGACCACTCTTTAGCCCATAACACAGTTTGTGCTATAATACTCTCTGCTAGTATACGAGGTAAGCGTTGGTTGTTCATACTCAATATTTTATTTATGTATATAAAGTGTAGTTTCAGCGTAGAGATACATGGATTCATATCCGGTTTCCAGATGTAACATATAATTGGGGGTTGTAGTTGGGAGATATAGCATCTTCTTAATAAAAAATCGAAACAGCTTCTCTACATCATCATATTTTTCATATCCCCAGATTTGAGCTGCGTAGAACATAATGGATCTGGAGGCAGCGTGGAATATTTTGAGTTTGTTGCTTTTCGATATATTTGGATGACTTATGTATTTAGACCAAGTCGAGTTTATTGCTAATTTTGAGGCAGTCAATTTGTTGTTTAAGTGTTTTTTGAAAGACAGGTTAAACGCAATGTCTACTCCAAGGTATTTGTATGTGTTGACTATTTGTATATTTTCTTGGCCAAAATGCCATTTTAGATTTTTAGAGATTCTAGTTCCTGAGCGGAATACTAATATTTTGGATTTATCCAAATTAACTTTTAAACACCACGTGGTACAGTATGAATGTAAGGCATCAATCATGTCTTGTAAGCCCGTCGGGATATCCGATGTCGTCAGCATATAGCAGTATTTTTACATTTGTGTTGGCGACATTTACACCATTTGGTAATACATCGACTAGGTCGTTTACATATAGTGAAAATAGCAAGGGGCTTAAAATGCAACCTTGCTTGACTCCAAGTTCAACCGGTAATGTTTCTGATAGAGAGTTACCATCCCAAATTTGGCATTCAGTTTTCTCATGCGAACACTGCAATAATCTTATAATATTGAGTACAATGCGTTTGGACACAAGTGCATTATATTTGAATCAAATTACAATTGCATCCAAACAAAAAAAAAAAAAAGGCTTTCCAGAAACTGGGGTATACTATTTCCAAATGCAATGTACAAAAAAATCTATTTAGTTTTGAAAAATATCAATTGAAAGTCGATATTATTATTGGGAACTTCAAATACATCAATTCAAATTTAAATGTCAGAGTACGAACACATTCTGAGCGATAACGTAGGCGTTGAAAATGTGTACATATGTATGTATATTCTTATGAAAAAAGAACACAGCTGGCGTTTGACGTTGCTTCAGGCGTAGATGACAAAACTTACAGTTCTTTTATTTCCATGGCGTGAAGAAGGTAGATATTTGCCAGCGTAAAACAAAGATTATTATGAGTTGGAAAATCATAGAGTAATGTCATATAGACCTGCAACTCTTCTCATCAGACATTTCCTTTCACACTATTCATCGTGCGGTCGGTGCAATAGAGAGTTCTTTGATGAAAATTGACTTCTACCAGGTGGAATTACAACATTGTTTGCTAACATTTTTCATATCGTTTTGATGAAAAACTCTGGTGCTTAATCGTATTTTTGACGTTTTTGCTATATTTTTTTAATTGTTAGTATATATTTGTGGTGTATTTACATTAAAATTTTAACGCACAAAACGAAATGCCGTTGCTGATTTATTGTTGGTTGGTTTGAGCCATTGCCTCTATGTGGTATTATTAAAGCAATACATTACAACAGCCAACCGCCCAACCGCAACACACCAAATGTCATCAATTTACTGAAAGAGGTGGCTACTCTATACGGCATCACTCAATATGGAAAACATTTTTCTTTTTTTTAATTTTTTAAAAAATTTAAAATTTTTTAAAGAAATGTGAAGAGGAATTTTGAATTCATATTGTATAGGGTTAAAAAAAGAATTCTATGCAGTTTTTGTACTTCGGGACTGCAGAAAATAATAATTTAAGAATAATTTTCTTCGATTTTAAGGACCTAGTCCTGTTTCAATGTCCTTGAAATTTTTTCTAAAATTTCTCCTTAGTATTTGTAATAATATCTGTCAATATTAAAGTGTGAAAATTTTCCAAACTTTTTTTTAATTTTCTGAAAAATTTTCATATAGTATATGGCGGATATTGGTTTTCATCGATTTTAAGGACCTAGTCCTGTTTCACCTTGGAATTTTTTCTAAAATTTCTCCTTAGTATTTCCAACAACATATGCCAAAATTAAAGTGTGAAAATTTTCCATACTTTTTTTGATTTTCTGAGAAATTTTCATATATATGGCGGATATTGGTTTTCTTCGATTTTAAGGACCTAGTCCTGTTTCAATGTCCTTGAAATTTTTTCTAAAACTTCTCCTTAGTATTTGTAATAATATCTGTCAATATTAAAGTGTGAACATTTTCCAAACTTTTTTTTAATTTTCTTAGAAATTTTCATATAGTATATGGCGGATATTGGGTTTCTTCGATTTTATGGACCTAGTCCTGTTTCAATGTCCTTGAAATTTTTTATAAAATTTCTCCTTAGTATTTCCAATAACATATGTGAATATTAAAGTGTGACAATTTTCAAAACTTTTTTTAATTTTCTGAAAAATTTTCATATACTATATGGCGGATATTGGTTTTCTTCGATTTTAAGGACCTAGTCCTATTTCAAAGTCCTTGAAATTTTTTATAAAATTCCTACTTAGTATTTCCAACATCATATGTGAATATTAAAGTGTGAAAACTTTCCAAACTTTTTTTAATTTTCTGAGAAGTTTTCTTATACATATGTATATGGCGGCAATTCGTTTTCACCGATTTTAATGATCTTTTCTTGCTTCAAAGTCCTTGAGTTTTTATTTCTAAATTTTCATATAGTAATAGTAAAACCATGTAAAGAAATTAATTTGTTTTCTTTTTTAACCTTTGTGGACTTTTTCTGAACCTGGTAAAATGTTAAATTTCATCATTTTTAAGGATCTCTTCACATAACCAGAATTCTAATCGATTTGGTCTATTTTAACGTTGTACAGAAAAGTGGGCCAGCAATGGTGGAAATTAAAAGACATCATTTCAAAAATGCCAATTGAAATTTTGTAGATATCAATTGAATTATAAAGATATTAGTTAGAAAATAGATGTTAGAGGACAATCAATTGATCAATCAATCAATCGTCAGCCGAAATTAAAAAATCATTAGTCGATATTTAAGTTTGAAATGTGCAGTCTATATCTTTAAACACCAGTTGAAACTTGCGAGAGGAACGCCATCGGATCACCAGGAAAACGGTTTCTGGGTAAGTCATCCTGGCGACCAATAAGTAGGCAATGGAATTCGGGATATTTCATCAGGTGGCAGTAAACATCATTTCTATTGTTTTTAAGAGCATGGAGCCATTAGTCGGTAGTTTTCGGGGTTGCTAAGTTTTGGCAAAGTTCCAATGCGAGGGGACCATACTATCACGGTGGGTAAGGTTGAACAGGTATCGCAATGGACGAGAAAGAGTCGATGAACCATTTTATAACAAGTGCTGAATTTCCATCCGGGCTCAGTGATTTATTTACGTCGAGCTCCCCAAGTACCTTTTTATCTTCATGTGTTCGGAAAAATATCTCTGACATTATACTAAATACGTTTCCGATCATGAAGAGTGGTTATACAAAGAGGAGTTATTTACAAAGAGTTTAGACATCCGGTTAGCCTTCCCGTTGGAAGTTTTGTCTTGAAGTCATTGTCAGTTATATATCCTTACGACAATGTAAATCGGTGATGACACTTTATATAAGATATCATTTGGCATGCCACTAGTTTTGACTTAGGTGACATAAATTATGAAGGGGTTGACAGCAAAGAAAAAGCTAGGTCCTCCCAAACGAAATCTCAGATAACCGTAGTTCGTTTGGGGACTGTAATTGGGCGAAACGAACTTCTGTTAAGACATACATGTCATTTCGTTTGGGAGAACCGAGAAATATTTACAGCATAAGAGTTATGAAAAATATAGGCTGAAAAAAACGTTTGTGAGAGACGAAAAATGGTTCCGCCAACTGTTGTTTCGGTTACAGCAACCGAGTTCTAGTTACTCCAAAAAAAAACAAAAATTTTGCGTGAACTGAAAAACGTTTGCAGTAAACGAGTTATATGGAATGAGAGCTGAAAAAACCTTTACGGTAAACGAAAACGGTTCCGCCTCTCTGCGGTTACAGCAACCGAGTTGTAGTTTCTCTAAACTAAGACGAAATTTGCGAGAATTGTAAATCGATTGCAGTAAACGAAATATGAAAAATTAGAGCTGAACAAACATTTGCGAGTAACATTACTTGCACATTAAAACTTTTATTTATGGCTTCTATAAACTACAAGGCGTCAATTTTCCGTCCAAGATATGTTCACAAGGTAAAAGCATTAGAGTATGTGAGCACTTTAATGTACATGCGTAAGTGTGTATGCCAAATGAGTTGATAAGACTGTGTATACAGTCGAGAGAATGAGAGAAATTTACGTTCTTCGTAATCTAAGTTCTAATTTCTAATTTGGCTAATTTCAGTTATAGCAAAGGATTTTTAAATTTGCTGCAAATGTAATTTTGTACGCGTTAGATTTAAACGAGAACTTATTTCAAACAACGTGATACGAATTTACGATATACGAGTTTATATGGGAGAACTATATGAACGGTTGCGATTAATAAATTAATGAAAATCAATCAAATTATTGTTGCGGCAACCGAGCAATAAACGTTTTTTTTTTGCGTGTATAAGTATATAATACCGTCTTGTTGACTTTTCAGCACTATGTAATGGCTGACTCTTTCTTAGGCTGAATATCGATCGAAGAAATCTTTATCATTTGTCAACTGCGAGTCATGAGCATAGATAAAGAAAATAATAGATATAGCGCGCCCATTGTCAATTTTGTTCATTACGTGCTGTCCTGTACTACTCTCACTTTCATTGAAGTTTCCCATAATTCTAATTGACGTTTCTTCAAAACTGTGGGAAATTTTTGTGACAGTAATTAGTAATATATAATTTGAATGAATTGTTTAATTAAACAAAGAAAAATGTGACAAAATTTGAATGAATTTATATAATAACATGTGTTTCTTATATAAAAAAACCATTTCAAAGACATGAGGTCGGTGTTGGGATATCAATAGGAGAAAACCCGTAAGACCGCCCAAAGATGAAAATGCCGGAACGCCTTTTTAATCTAAGAACTTTCCTGTCCAAAAACTGTAGCAACTTCTGTGGTTGCAGATGCCAAAGCCGTTACAGTGTCTGATGACTCTCAACAAGGAATGCTAGCTGAACCGGAGGAAGAACCAATTTATTACGACATAGTCGGTGCTGACATGGCTTTGCAATTCGATGGCCATTAGATATTCTACTTTAAGTATCGCATTGTATTTTTCTTTCGAAGTGATATTTTGAAAATAATTTTTCTTTGACTTTTTTGACTTTTTTTTTTTGGGAACAGAAAAATCCTTTTATTGCCTTCGATGGCATCTAGAAAATTACCCATTACACTAAAATACTTGTGCTTCCTCTATTAGTTTACTTTATCTATGATCATGAGTGTACTTTTTAAAGTTTTTGAAAAGAAAACGGCTGCAAAATCATATTTCTGGAACTATGGATATGTTTGCAAGCAATGCTTTCATGAGTTGAAGATCTGCTGCATTTATGTTCCCCTGCTATCGGTCACGTTTTTGTTTATAGCAGTTTACAACAAACATAGCCACATTTGGGTCTCAAAATATAACGTATTAATCATTGTTTTCCAACATGTAATATTGAATAGCAAGCACAATGTGTTTGGACACAAGTATACTATAATTGCGACAAGCCACAAACACCTCATGTTTGCATCCAAACAACAACAAAAGCTCAGATTTTTCAGCGTGTATATATTTGTAGTTATGAAATATATGTCATATATACATGTTTGGAATTTGTTTGTTTGAAAAATATTTGAAAATTACTAAAATGGTTTGCATATTTTCAGGAAAAATAATAATTGGATTCCCATTACATCACTGATTGGGAGCTACAGTTTTACAGCGATTCCGAACGGTATTTTGAGAAGCCTTTTCATGGCTAAATATTCTTTAGTGTCGCCGTCACTATGCGTGGTGACCGCCGCCGAAAGAAATTTAAGGTGGTCAGAGCAGAGATCGAACCCATCATCTCATGTACAATAGGCACGCACACTACAATTGCACCACCCACGGGCTCGACTATGTACATTAGAGTGTACTGAAACCCGTTTTTTTGTATTTCAATTGTGGGTGTCTCAGATGTATCAGAGTGAAGAGTTGATTACGAGAACGTAAAATTTTTTTATACCAGGGTACTTATAGTTCCCTACCGGCCGCCAATGTTTCGATTTCTAGTGTAGTTGTATTTTAAATATAAGTGCCCAGAACATGACACAGGATCACCGTATTTAGAAATATCTGGACCAGCTGACCCACTGATGAATACACGCTGAAAAACACGGCTTCTGTAATATATTCTCCCACACATATTCTGCAGGAGACATGTCCATATATTTTTGGAACACACTTCAAACATTTATATCAGTGGTGCCCAAAACCTTCTTATGAAAGCGCAAACACCAATACGTATACTCTTTATTAACACACACAAGGAACAACAAAAATATTTCATTACGTACACTGGTAAAAAAATTGAATTTCAGTTTCACAAAATTTATATGTAGCGAATATAAAAAAATAATTCATTACGGACACAAAATATGTGTGTAGCGAATATAAAAAAAAAACATAAAATAACTCAATAAAATAGTATTATAATTCATTATGGACACAAAAAATAATCTATCCACTTGAAACTCACAACACAAAATGATTTCTTCAAGTGCTTCGTACTCATCGAAATCATGCAAAATATAGCAACAAAATTTACGATAAGAGCGCCTGGGGTATGTGTGTATTTCATACAAAGAGTTGTGTATGCATAGCAGAATGCTCAGCCTATGCTTAGCGCTTTTACAAAAACAAATGCGCACCAAGCGCATAGGCCGTGGGCACCCCTGATTTATATGTTTGCAAGACAAATATGTATAATTTTACGTGGAAACATATGCGAGCCTCATCCCAAAAATCCATATACTTACGTGGAAACATATGCGTATTTTCTCCCAAACATAATAATATTTAGAAACGAATTATTCTTTCTTTCTTTATTTATTATAATTAATTTTATCAATATATATCCATATTTATAAATAATTAATACAAAAATTTGGAATATTTACATTTTACATTTACTTGCATTGAATGCATTACGTTTTTAATGACATGAGAATCTGCTGCTATTTTGCTTCTGCTGTCTGTGTTGTCTTGTTGTCAGAAGGTTTCAACTATGCCTTGGTCATTACTATGCGTTGGTAGACAAACAATATACTTATAAACAATATACAAATCTAGTTCCTGGCAGACAAGCGCACATTAATTGCTTGTGTTTTTTATTATATTTCACAAATGGTCCGCCATTCCGATTTTTTCAGTAGAGGATCTGGCAGAAAAAGGGATTCACGTTGTTGCCCTCTCCAGTTATTTCTTTAAAATCGTTTCTCACTTTGGTAGCACACATAAATAAATGCGAAACACATACACAAAAGCCAAAGCAACATCACAAAACATTTAACCGTCCGAGAGTTTATTTATATTTTTCCACTGATCAAGCACTTTTGACATCCTCTTTCCGATGAACCAATGACGACTGAATGCATGAAATTAAAACGCAATTCATCAGCCAAAATAAAAAACACTGACTTCATCTCCAGTCAGGAATACATATTAATTAATCACTCACCGGGGAATAATGCAAAAATACAGATACACACTTACAAGTTGTACACACTCGTTGCCCCTCTTTTATTCTCTTGCTCTCGAGAGAGCATAAACAGTGCAACAAACACGTCTGTATTTATATCACAAACGCAAATATATTTGGGTCGCAAACACATATGTAATAACATATAAATCATTGTCTCTCAAAAGTCTCTCAAAACAAAAAACCACCGATTTTTCAGCGTTTAGTTACTTATTGATGTCTTGTGTAGATGTCATAAGGTAAACTGCGAAGTTTCCTGCTGATGTTTTACCAAATGTGTGAAAATGGCAGGGGGTGTCATGAAGTCTATTTTATGGGTGCGAATGGGAAAATTAACAGGGACTCTGACGAGTCACTGGTTAGTGACTGATGATGGTTTTAGGAAATTTTCAAGAGGGTTTATCATCCAAGTCAGTAAATATTTATAATCTTATAAAATAAGAAGAGTTGGTGTAGATGGTGATAAATTATGCTTACTCTTTTAATAAAGAATCAAAAGCTCTTCCTAGGGATAGAAATAATTTTAGCACGAAGCTCAACGCAACGCATCCGTAAATATATTTTTATGTAAATTCCAACTTATGAATGTTTCCTGTTTGGATGTGGCAGCCTCTTTGCATGCCTGATTAATGAATAATTTCATTACGGTTAATTTAAGAGTTTCATTCATTTCTGAAGCAGCATCAATCGATAGAAAAATCATTGAGATAAGTTTCCAAATGTTTGGAATTTAAAATTTCAAATAATATTTTTCTAATTGAAAATTTGTTAAAAAATATATATATTCAGCAGCCTGTATCTTTTGCTATTTGTAACCGATTGCAGAATTATAAAATGCAAGTGGAAGGTAGATACCTTGAGATATAAAAAAAACATGACAATAGAGGTTTCTTAACTAAAGAACTTTTTTAGATAAATTTATAACAAGTCCAAAAATATGATATTTTTTTGGTTCACTTGAATAAAGGTACTTTAACTAATTTTAATGAAAAACTGTTTTTCTTGGTTTTTAAATTTATTTCACTTTATTTAAGAACTATTAGTAATGGTTACAACCTGCTTTGTTTTTAATAACTTCAAATATACGGGTTTTCATTGAGAGATAAAGATAATTTATGTGATCCAACGAAACTTGATTCCAAGCATCCTTAATGCCCTGAATTAGTGACTGCTTGTCACCAAATTGTCTACCTCCTTCATAGACCTTACGACATAACCAACCCCAGGCATTTTCGATAATGTTTAGATCTGGCGAATAGGGTGGCCAGTCCAAAATATTAACATTTTGGCTTGCAATGAAATCCTTTACTACTCTGGCGTTCTGTAGAGGGTCATTATCCTGTTGCAATATCCAAGATATGGGACCAAATAGTTCACTGAACTTCGGAAAAGCCGATTACAATAAGGTTTTATAGCTTGCACCAGTAATTTTTGCACTTTGAAATTCAAGATCGATGGTGCCATTGTACGTAATAGCACCCCACACCATAACGCCGCCCTCTCGGCTGTGACGTCGGTTCAAAAAACGTTTTTCTTTGCGCAGATCATGGAAATAATAGTTTTAGCCTCTTCTCATCCGTAAATATAACGGTTCTCCAGTCATTTACATGACCTCTTGGCTGCACATCCCATACCATGTAGTCTATTGCGAATTGAAGCCTCTTTTCCTTACCAGGAGCATAAAGTGGCGGTTTTTTTTTTTGTAATTTCAGGTATTTAAGATACTCACAGCTCTTAATTACTCTATGTAGTGATGACTTGCTCGCTTCCACTCCAGCTTAAGCTCTTATTTGTGACAAGGTGAAGGAAGATTTAGAAGCACTTCTGATGATTTTTCTTTTCTTATACATAGATAAAGACAATGAAACCCTGCCTTTAAAATTTTTTCCATACCCCTCGGGTTCCTTGATGTAATTGTAGACAACTGTTGGGATCCAATTTTTTTAGATGTTGCACGGTTAGAATATCCTTCAGAACGGTAAACATAGATTTTAGTTTTTTCCGATATATTTAAAATTGTTTGTTTTTCCATTTTGACTCGTAAAATAATTAAGATGTAATAAATTGTAATAAAAAAACTCTCCCTACAAAAAAATAACGCTTACTTTAAAAATAATAAAAAATAATAAAGTGCATTTATTCAAGTGAACCAAAAAATATCACATTTTTGGACCTTTTTTTTATAAATTGCTCACAAAAGTTCTTTAGTTAAGAAACCACTATTGTCATCATTTTTTTATATCTGAAAATATGTAGCTTCCATTTTCATTTTAAAATTCTGCTACAGGCTGCTGAATATGGAATTTTTAGTGCCTTTAAATAAGTGAACCGGAGTGTATGTAAAATTGTTTGATGTGCAGAATATCGTCACCTCAGTATTTGAATGAGACACATGAGGAGTTGCAGAACAAAACGTGACTGTTTGTATTTTTTTAAAAAAGAAATTTTGATGTCTTTGAATGAATTTGGTGGTTAAGTTCTATGGGAAAAAATCTTATTTGGATAATTTTTCTTCTGTTCTCATAGACAGAGATTATAACTAGAGATGGTAAAATGTCGTGTAATTTTATAGTATAATCGGATGAAAAAAAATAATATTCGATTTCCGTTCAATTTGAAATAATTAAAAAGGCACGTTTTCTTTTGCGACTCCTCTATGCAAGTAATATCTTATGTTTTTTATTCACTCCAATACCGATGTGACGGAATTTTTCCTGAATATTGTTCATTTTAATATGGAAACACCGATATGTGCGAGTACCTAAGTCATTTTCAAGGATATCTCTACTTGTGATGGTATTAGTAGTTTGCTTTACATGTTCATGCATATGCGTACGCACTTATTCTCAGCTTGTTTAAAATGAGTATGTGTGTGTGTAACACACATACGTAGACACACAATAAGTGTATTGTTTTGAGTTTTGTTATTCAAGTATGTTAATTAGTGCATGAATGTAAAAAAAATCAACAACAATAATAACAATCAAATGAGCACAAACAATAGTTGTTGTAAACGAAACGGATTATGTTTATACTTATGTATAATAATTACGATAAGGATACATGATTACGGAAAATGTTCTTGTCATACGAGGAACTACTTATGCGTCATTAATGGGTTATTAGACTTTGGAGAGAATTTCATCGGATTTATAAGCAAAACTTATATAATTGTAAATAAAAGTAATATCTGAATGGATTCTTTAAGAAATTTAATTTGATCTACAAGTAATATTGAAGTAGTTGCTTAATGAGTTAATAGTTGTACAATAGTCAGTCTGCTATGGAACAGAAAATGGAATACGTGGTGGACAAATGTCGTATGCGTCGTTGTTTTTCACAAAATACTGATTTACTTCCAGTAGATACCATGTTTGAGTAAGGGCTAGAACTATTTTAAATAATTCATGTAAAATTAACATCAATTCTAAACCCAAAATTTAGGACTGTAAATTGAAAACGTTTTTGATAACATAAAATTAAAAGATTTGACACCATTGATAACTAAGTGATAAAGATATTCAAAGGACAATTTTAAAGATATCTGAATTCACATATGAGAAGCACACTTGGAAATATTGTGTCCACGATATGGCCAGTAGTATTTCCTTAGGACAATGTCAGTAGGTACAAATATATGCCATCTTCTTGACATGCCGCTATTTTTGACTTCTGTGATATAAATGGTGAAGGGGCGGGCTGATAATTTATGTACGAATGCCCTTTTATTTTGTCAGTGTTGTATCATGACTAACTCTTTAAAATGCCAATGATGAGTGTAAATTGAAGCAGTTTTTATCATCTGACAACTGCGAGTCATGTGTTTAGATTTGCAAGGTTTTCAGATAACTTGAACTGAAAAATATATGTGTATATTAGGGCGGGTCAAATTGTATGGTACGATTTTTTTATGAAGCGTATAGCAAAAACGTAATCTATAGGTGATTCTGAGAAATTTTACTCAAAAGACCATAGCTCTAAGTTGGATTTGGAGCCCCCCAAATTTTCAAAATAGATATTAGTGTTAATAGTGTTTTTTTGTTGAAACCTTGAAAATGTTGAATTTTTCAGATCGATTTTCCTACAAAAAGGAGTTCGAAAACAAAAAAAATTGGTCGTAATAAAAGTTGTTGGAAATTATCTGAACTTTCATAATCTGCAAAAAAAAATCTCGAAAAAATCGAAAAAAATTCAGAATTTATTAGTTAAAAGTTCATTTTAGGCTATTTTTGGAAAAATAATTCCTAATATCTCTACTAAAAATAAAAATAAATATCACTTCTGAAAGGTGATAAAAATACATTTCGAACAAGCCCACACTGAGAAATCTACTATAATTCTATCTATTATGACGAATTTAATTAAATTATTCTATGTATAAAAATATCCATTTTGAAATTTTGGGGGGCTCCAAATCCGACTTAGAGCTATGGTCTCTTGAGCAAAATTTCTCAAAATCACTTATAGATTACATTTTTGCTATACGCTTCATCAAAAAAATAACCCGCCCTAATGTATATACATATGTATATCGATGGCTTATATTTGAAATCCACTATATTTAAACACACAACTTTTCCGGAGTGCGAAAACGTATAATAGTTGGCGAACTGTTAAGCAAACTATTATTTTATAATATTATTTAAATACCCGTTAAGATTCTGTGATGTGAAAAAAATTGCGTAATTCCAATTATTTACAGCGCTATGGCATATAGAGGCTTTTTCATTTTTCATTTTGAATATTTGAAAATTTATATTCAAATTTTAGTTTATAGAGGCTTTTGCCCAATTGAAAATTACATGATTTTTTTTAACGAAATGTAGAGTTATGATCCAAACAAATTACTTTATTTGCAACAAACACCTAAGGAAATGAACGGAAAATTCATAAACAAATTATTTATATCTTGTTAAAGGATAGAGTGAAGAAATATTGGGTTCATAACGTTTTTGGGTTTTTTAATTTCCATTTTCATTTAACGGTGCAAAAGGCTTGAGAACTTAAAGACGATTTTATTTGTTTGAATTGATCACAAAGTTACATATGGGCTCTGAGGCTGTTGTATTTTTTCAATTGGCTAGTAATAAGATACTTATGTGTTTCAATTATTATTCACTGAGAATTAATTGAGGCTTATTTATAATTTAACAAAGTAATTACGAAAATTTAAGATAAAAATAAGAAGAACTATCGGACTAAAATCGGTGTTTACCATTCTGAAGGATATTCTAACCGCGCAATAGCTAAAAAAATTGGACGGAGCCCAACAGAAGATATGAATGTTGACGAATGTTGAAGCTGAGAGGTCACCAACGATCTCGCTCCACCAATAGTTTGTACATTGATGGCCCGTTACATTAGAAATGGTAAAATTGTCAACTTGGAGTCGTTGTTTGAAATAAATTGTGGATGCGTTTATATTCGGACGCAGTTTAATATCTTGAACAAACATCGTAAATACATGAATATGCCCCTCTTTAGCTGCAACTTTGTCCGAATACTTTTCAAAGTGAGCACGTTATTTTTTCAAAACATGTATATTATATTAGTGAGTTATAGTGTGGTGTGCTTTAAACCCAACACAAATTTCACACTGGTCTTTTAGAGGCTTGTATTTGGAAAATTTTAAAATTGGGACCGGATCAACACCTTCGTCCGAGCATTTCCGTTTATATATCCGTTTTTGTTTTCAAAGAAGCCGCGATGTATGTATATATTTCCTTTCGGAAATAATGGCATTCCGCGATGTATATTTTTCCTTTCGGAAATAATAGCTTTCCATATTTTTCAACTATCTAAAATACCTTTTTCAAAAATTGGCGCTAGTAGCAAACTATTCGATTGAACTTTAGGCATTACCCAACCTTTAACCATATAAGGAAAAGGAACATACATATGCGTACATACCTGTAAGCATGTATGGTTAAATGGTAGCTTGAATATAAAGTGTCTTTTTTCTTGTAGTCTGAAATACTTATTTTGTGGAAGGAATTTGAAATACGTGGCTTATAACAAAAACGTTCATTCCTTCCCATGACAATTCTAAACGAGTTGAGTATGCTCGTCCTCATCTCTTCGCTTATTTTGTCACATTGATGAAGTTACTTTTCAAACAGAAAGATGAATAGCATTTTGTTCCCATAACTTTTGTAGGCTTAACTCCTGATGGAAATCGCAAATATTCTTGACCCTTCATCCTACTTCCACGATTTTCATCTTGTTTTTTTCGATAATAACACATGAGCCCGTTTTGTTCTCCGGTACATAACCCTTTTGTTTTCCGAATCTGTAGAGATACTTCTTATTAATAATACTTATCTGCAGATATTTTAATGTAATTTATAGTAACCTGCAATTAACTCATCCCCGTACTCCTCATATGAAGAGTTATAGTAAAGCGCGATATTCTGAAAACCATTAAACGACATTGTATATAGTCAAATCTCTCACAGCTCACAATATAAATATTATTCAAAAACTACATATTCTATTTTTAAAATTGATAAATTACATTCAAATCAATGGTGGATAGAGGAAATTTAAATATTGAAAAATAATGCCAATGGAAAGGACTTTGGGTCCAACATTTTTTGAGGAGGTGTAAACGAAATAACCGAAGACTTTCCCATCAAAAACTGATTTTCGCCCAAATGGCGCACAGAGGATTTCGAATATAACCCTTCGATATGTAGTTATGAAATGTATGTCAGAAACTATTAGAATTTGTTTCAAATTTGTTGAAAATGAGAAAATGAATGTGGACATTTGCAGGCAGTATATCAAGCCCACTTTATATCGTCCAATCAATATAACAATAGCGCATGCGCTCATACTCCATTATGTGCTAATACGCTCATTTAAAATAAAGGTCAAAATTTCTTCAAATTCTACTTCCACAAAGTGGATGAAAACGCCATTGGAAAAAGTAATATCCTTCAATAAGTTTGTTAGCTCATATATCATATATTTCTTGGAATTGTCTCTCCAAAGTTTTTGAAAGAACAGTAGTGTATACGCATCATACTCCATATTAGTCTGTAGAAATTAATACAATTTATCAAATTTTTAATTCATAAAATAGCTTATAATAATATACACTATAGTTTTATTCCGACCATGTGTATACCTCGTATAAGCTGCTTTATTTTCCATACAAATTCCAAACGTTTAATCAACAATTAACAAAAATGGTAGGCTATGTCATGTTTATACTGCTTTGACTACATGAATTCAAGGGACTACATGAATTCAGTTCGCAATTTCGGTTCGCAGTGGAAGTTTTTTCGTTAAAAACATGGATTTTCTAAGTCCAAGTGAGTATATTCTATTACGTAATGTAAGTGAAGTGAGTACAGGTCAATACAATTTCAACCGGCTGTGCTACGAAACCACCAGTAATTTTGGAAATTGCTCGAAAGAGGATGAAGAGGATGACACAGACTTCTCTGTAGGATCGTCGGGCATGTATGTCCCCTAGGCGGACGAAGATTCACATGCTTTGGCTGATATATTTTTGAGCTGCAGCCGAGCTACGGCAATTTTTGTGCTACTACATTTTTTTACTGTATAAATAATAATACTGCCTTATCACAAATTGTTATAAACATTTCAATTTATCAACAAAAATTATAATTTCCTTTAGAACCACAGCTTTTTATTCCTTATCGTGCAGCTGAACGTTTTTGTTTTAAAAACTATACCAGCAACCAAAAATTCGCGGTTGCTAATATAACCACCATGAAGCAGCTGAAGTTAGTTCCCAGTTGCCACATATAATATCTTTTCGGCAACTGACGACGCAACTCAGGTCCGGTTGCTATCGATAATCGACCCATTAGCCTACAAAAGTGACAAATTCTAAGGCACCCAGACCGAAGAATATATTTTAAAAAATCCTCCGTAAACCAGTTCGGGATTTTGTACGTTGTAATGATTTCTAACTTATTTGCTGAAAACTAGAAATTAAAAACCCTCATATAGACATCGCACATTGTTGAACTAACTTCACATGTAAACCTGCCTTTGAACTGCAACAAAATAATTCCAGTTGTATACCACAAGAAGTGAGAAGCTCTCTCCAATCCCTTCATGGGATGGTAAGGGACACCTACAACAAGAAACTGTTCCATTGCCGGAGGTCTAGCGGGAGAAATCACAGGAACAATGCCACTTTGCTAACCACAAATGGATGTAAGAGGGGCACAATTATTTGATTTACTCTAAAAGTGTGAAAGAATAAAAGGAAAACAGCTGAAGTTTCTTTAGTACTAACCATACACGAACACGAGTACAAATATATTACATCCACTATTGTCCATTGTAATTTTCGTACTTCTATGAGAAACGAAATGAAAGAAAAAGGATACTCAGAATTTAAGTTAAGCACCAGTAACAATTGAGTTGTGTTAGTGTTGGCGATTGAAAGGGTGTTGTAGGTTTAGAATAATGAAAAACGCCCAAAGGTGTTTTCGTTATAAACACAATAGTTTAAAGGCTGACTTCGGCAATTAATGGTGGGTATTATGGAAAAGGGTAGCCGTCGGTGGTGCAATGGTAGTGTGCGCGCCTCTTGTACATGAGATCCTGGGTTCGATCCCTGCCCAGACCACCTTAAAATTTCTTTCGCCGGCGGTCACCTCACATAGTGACGGCGACACAATCGAGTATTTAGCCATGAAAAAGCTTCTCAAAAATACCGTTCAGAATCGGTGTAAAACTTTAGGTCCCAATCAGTGAGTGAAAACTGGAAAGCGCACAGCTTAGTGATTTGTGAGAACCTCTCCCCTGTCCCTTCATGGGATGTAATGGGAAACCATTTATTTTATTTTATTATGGAAAAGGAATCTAAAAAGTAATAACGATTTCTGGCGCATATTGACTTTGAATGTGAAAAACAATTAATTTTGCCATACTTATGTGTAGTTTCATTGATCATGACGTACAGTGTATAAGGAATTGGGGAGGGCTTCTTACAACCAGTGAGCTGTGCGCAATCTAGTTTTATACTCACTGAGTATGCCTAATGTCTAATAACTAATTACTCGCTAGAGCCACCGTTGGAAAGCCAGACAACCGTCGCTTGGGAAGGGAAATTATCCCAAAGCGGTGATCAACCACAAAATCTGATGTTCTAATGTCGCGCACCCCAATAATTTCACCTCTCTAGCTCGGTTCCTGGCTGGATCGAGTTTATTGTTTCTACTATATCGCCTAGACGTTTTCGGTAAACTGATGTAGATATCGCATTTATTAGTTTAGTTAGTTAGCAAGTACTTACGGCTTATTCTATATACGTAAACAATCACACATATTGTGTTTCATTGCCAAACACCATCTGCGGCACATGGTATGGTCATTTGTATTCGGGATCTTCAATGGTCGCGCTTTTTACACGCGTCATGTTTACACAGGGCGAAAAATATATATAATTTTTCTAATTCAGCATATAACGGGTTTTTAAACAGAGACGCTACAAAAGTAAATCGATAGGGACAGCAAATGACGCCATATTTTTTCCCGCTCTTTGGACATTTCTCTTCAGTAAGGTTTGCCATTTCATCATGGAAAGATATACAAGCCAACAACGAGTCGAAATTATTAAAATTTACTATCGAAATTTGGAGTCAGTGGCCTCAACTTTTAGAGCGCTACGTTCAATTTATGTTCGTCATAATCGTCCTACCAGATCAACAATTGAGTGTCTAGTGGAAAAATTTGAATCCACAGGCACAGTACGAAATGTTCCCGTGCCAGTGAGACAAAGAAGTACCCGTAGTGTCGAGAATATTGCTGCCGTTGAGGGTTCAGTTCAAGGAAGCCCAAATGTTTCTCTCACACGTCGTTCTCAAGCGTTGGGCATCTCTGTGACGTCGTTGTGGTGAATTTTGAGAATGGATCTTGGCCTACATCCTTACAAGATCAAATTGACGCAAGAACTGAAGCCGCTTGACCACCATAAGCGTCGCATGTTCGTGAATTGGGCTGAGCTACAACTTTAAAATGATTCGGATTTTCATCGGAAAATCATCTCAGCGATGAGGCTCATTTCTGGCTGAATGGCTTCGTCAATAAGCAAAATATGCGTTATTGGTCAGACAGCAATCCACACGTAAAATATCAGTCATCATTGCATCCCGAAAAAATGAATGAACATCAGTCATTGCAGCTATGAAGCAACTTCATTACTGTAATGAATCAACTTCATTACTGTAATGAAGCAAAAACATTGCGGCAACGAAACAAATTCGTTGCAATAATGAATGAAATTCATTGCAGCAACAACCATAAATTTATCGCAGTGACGAAAAATTTACAGTTGATGACCACATTTTCGTAGCGGGAATGAAACTGTACGTTAGCTCACTGTCGATGACAAAAGTTTCTGGTGTGATGAACATTTTCATCCCTGTGAATATGCTTTTCCGTTCAGTGTAGATAAGTTATCCATTTTATTATGGGAGTTGCCATATTGTCAGGGCCAACATCACCCATTTTACACAGCACAATGGCGCACGACTAAACATTGACTAATACTATTTCTGGAACAGTAACTGCAAATTCAAAATTTGTTTTTAAAAGTTCCTTGGTTTATCCGTCTTTAGTCCATCATTAGTTTTTTAAATTTGCTTAGAAATTTTACAAGTTATAAAACGGTATTCAAAAAACGGCCGAAATAACCGATTTTTGGGGGAAATTCGACTTGCGCGACCTCTAAACGTCTGACTAAAAATCGGAGTAAAAATCTTAAACACTCTACCCTATAACCTTTCCAATTATGCTTGAGTAACTATGAACATTAAAAAGGAGAAAATTTTTGGGACACCCTGCTCTACATATAAAATACTTTAAAAACAGTATTGTCAGCAGTCAAAGAAATAAAAAATAATTAAAAGCATTGCCATATTTCATTACAATTGGCATCCGATTCCACGACCTTCAGTTGCATTGCTTGAACAAATGCTAATTCCAAATTTTTTACTCGCCATTGCTAACAATGGCAATTCTTCTGTGTTTGCATTAGATATAAAAATAAATAAATAAATGGTTTCCCATTACATCCCATGAAGGGACCGGGGGGAACTTCTCACAATCACTGAGCTGTGCGCTTTCCAGTTTTCACTCACTGAAATTAAATATAATAATGCGAATTAAAATCCAATGCAAATTAAAAGGCCCCTGTAATTTCAATTCATAATTTCAATTCCAACACCAAGTTTGCGCAAATAATATTACGGAAAAATATTGAATGTGATTGGTAAAGATATATGACAGTTATCGTGTAGACTAGCAAGACAACCAGCCAGTCAGATAGCAGTCCAGCCAGCCATTTAGCCAGTCATCCAGCCTGCCAGCCAGCCTTCAAGCCAGGCAGCCAGCCAGCGAGACAGAAATAAACAATATTCGCATTATGTCAGTACAATTTCCAAGATTTTGTTGACGATTTCTGGTCCTATCACACGATTGGCGTGAACGATATTATTCCTAAGGGTGTGGATCGCTTCATGATTATTCGCATAGCACCGGTATTTAACGGCACTCCTCAAGAAAAAGTCTATGGGTATCAAATCGCAGCACCGAGGCAGCCAATTTACATCACCAAGACGAGATAACACCTTTACCGAATTTAGTGCGCAAACGATCGATTGTATAGTGAGCTGTGTGATATGGTGCGCCATCCTGTTGATTATCCAAGTTCATGTCTTCCATTTCAATCTGGAAAAAGTCGGCAATTATGGCTCAGTAGCACTCGCCAATGATGCCACCACTCGAAAATCCACACCAAACTGTCACTGCCTGTGGTTGCAGTGGCTTCTCGTCCACTAGCAAGCCAGTCTCTCGAATATTTTACATAAAGTTGCATACAGCACGCGTGGATGGTGCTTAATTTAGGCCAAAACTTCTTTTCAACAATGGCACGGTGTGATCAACACATCACTCACCTTGGAAATACGTTTGCAACATTTCCCAACAATGTATGATACAGACTGATAGTCAATATTTTGAAAAGAAAAATTCTATCAATATCAGAATAACATGTGAGTTAAAAAGTTCCCCGAATTTGTGTATAAAATATGTCGACTATGACAACCTCGCCATTCGGTTGTGGCTCTCACTAAATTCCTTTATGATAACCTCCAAATTCGTTTGTGGTAACTGTAAACTCACTTATTGCAACCTTTATATTCGGTTGTAACAACCTCTACAGTTGCTTGTGACAACCTGTAAATTCGTTACTGCCAATTTCTAAATTTGTTTGTGACAATTTAAAAATTCCTTAATGACAACCTCTAACCTGGAAGGTTATAGTCTCTAAATTCGGTTATGACTAACTCGTTTGTCTCAGCCGATTTTTGTTGTGTTTTTGTGGGTGTGTTATCTATATATTATAATACTTGACAAGCTAAAATGAAGTCCTTTACCGAGAAAGAATACTGCGGAAACGTAGCCTGGATTACAAATAAAGTTCCAGCAGATCCCTTTGAAACGGACCCAAACAAGAAGTGTAATTATCTTCCAAAAAGAAAAAACACCTCTTAATATACTAAAACGCATTCAGATTTAAAGAAGAATGGTGTATAAAGGAAAACAAACAATGAAATGATTGAGGTTATGTTTAATTCATTTTTTTCTGCTCTTTATACACTTCAACCGCTCTCAAAGGTACCCACACACACACATACAATAAGGGGGACTTAAGAGGAATTAAATTGTTTTTCTTTACATGAGATGTAAAATAAACGACAGAAAAATTAGAAGGACTTGTACAAGTGGAATATAATTCAGATTGTACAATGCAAGCGGCAAAAATAAGAAGGTGTTATGGCCACCAGCAGCTAAAGTGTTAACATTTTCTATTTTTAATTTAAAAAGGATGAGCTGCCAAATCGGGATAAAAGATTTCGCATACAAAACATTTAAGAACTACTGCTGTCTACATTTCGAAATTCTCCTTTCATAGAGTAGATATAAAGTACATATTTTTAATTATAATGTAGTAAATCACCTTATTTTTTTATCCCCATTATCACCGCCTCATGTTATTCTACAGTTAAAGCCAACTAAAAGTGTTAGCTGTCAGTTTGTACGGAATTTAAAAATTATAACTGCTAGTTAACTCTACCCACCCATTGGAATAATGGTCCTTAATCTTTTTTCTAACATTCACTTATGGTTTGACAATTGGTTAGTATCCCTTAAATTGCCAAAGCTAATAATGGAATTTTTGTGGTTTGCGTACCATTTATGGCATGTGGTCAAAATCATCGTCATCACCAACAAATTGCTGTGAAATATTTTCGTTTTTAATCTATGATTTTTCATAAATATCCAGGCAATATTTCAACGACATTTGAGCTGGGTGCACGAGGAGGCTCTCTCCTTGCTCTTGTGCTAACCGACATCAATAAATGCCAATAAAATTTTGACCACAAATACCTAACAACGCCGACCACAATAGAACGGCAGCAAATACAAAATTGCTTATTGTTAACTTGGTTACAGCTAAAATTAATATCTGTTCAACCACTAAATCATCAATAACACCAGTACGTAGTAGCAACATCGGCAGCAACAATAACAGCAACAGCAACAATAACAGCAACAGCATCAGCAATAGCATCAGCTACATAAATACTTATTAAAACCTCATGTGGTCGTGATGAGTGAGGGTGCCTACAACAGGGGTTTGGGGGGTAGGTAGGTACCACCATGTAATTGGTATCGTCCTAAGCTCATCAATAAATTGTGGTTTTAGGGGGTGAACAAAAATGGCAAAACAATTTGCTTTAAAGTTGTTTTGCTCAGTGTCAACAACAAATTACCTTGTTATGACATTTCATTGAAAAGAATGACAAATGACAGAGGGACCACACGAGAGCAAGCGAGTCGGTGACGTGCACTTATTTTGTATGTCATGGTGAAAAAGCGTTTAAATGTTTTGGTAACATAAAACATCAATTATTTGTCATTGAAGTGTCAATCAACACGTGCTCACTGTCACCGCACTTTAGCTGATAGTGGAAATGGATCGGCAATCAATATTACTTAATTGCTATTATACATACATATATACATTAAACCGACTCATTTTGTATGGGGCCAAAAAAAGTGTTTTTGTTCCACCCCCTGAAATGTTCCTTTACTTGTTTTTTTATGATTCCCAAAATATTTCGCGTCTAGGATTAAAACCCCGTGAGCTGGACCGTTTTTAAAAAAATGCTTTTTTTGCAGAATATCTTTGAAAAAAGGCCTTGGCAGAACATTTGTTGGCATGTTTTTCATACCGTTGGATGCGTCTTTAAAAATGCTTTCCTATGATACTAATATTGCACATATTATCTTTAGTTAACTATCAAAAATCTTTGAAAAACTCAAAAAAAGCCTTTTTTAAAAACGGTCCAGCTCACGGGGTTTTAATCCTAGACGCGAAATATTTTGGGAATCATCAAAAAACAAGTCAAGGTACATTTCAGGGGGTGGAACAAAAACACTTTTTTTTTGTGAGTCAGTCTAATATACATATGTACGTAGCCATGTTGCATTGTTAAAATCTATGGTTTAACCTTCTAAAAGAGTCAGTGCCTGAAAATACTTATGTATCAGTTGCCAACAAACTGTATATTGTTTCATAAGATGACAGTGAAAGTTAACAACTTGTTCGCTGCTTATTTAGCACAATTCTAAGACAGTCAAAAGGTCTTATTTATATCAAAAGAATGTAGTTTGTCGTTATAGTTGAATAGGGGTGATTCCTGCAAGGGCTTTAAGGACTTTAGCGGTATACGAGTCTTACAGATGGTTCCGCGCGTGAATCACGCGTGATTCTCGATAATCACGTACAAATTACTCACAAAAATAAAACGGATAAAACAAAGATAAACTGGCAAACCAATTTTAAAAATTTTATCATAAACAATGTTTGTAACAAAAAGATTTTTATGTACGTTGAAGAGGGTAAAATGCACCTCTTTGATAACGGGTGTTTTTTTTATACAGGTATAGAAGTTTGAAATGGAATAAAACAAAGATGATTTTTTTTAAATCGAGATGAAATTTACTTAATTCGAAAGATAATCTTCTGACATTATAATATAAATATGATTTATGGCGTATGACTGCCACGGCTGGTTCGGACGTAGTCTCATCTGGAGGTCAAATTTTCGATGACATTTTCCATTTGTGACTATAAATCGGCAATAACGCGGCGATTATTGTCCTTTAAGTGGTCACTCGTTTCTGGCTTATCTGCGCAGACTAGAGACTTAACATATCCCCGCAGAAAATGGTCTACCTGCGTTAAATTGCACGTTCTTGGAGGCCAATTCACGGGTTCGAGACGTGAAACTATGCGGTTACCAAACTTTTCCTTCAATAAATCAATTGTGGCACTAGCTGTATGACATGTTGCGCCGTCTCGTTGAAACCACAGCTCGTGCACATCATGGTTGTTCAATTGATTAACCAAAAAATAAGTAATCATGACTCTATAGCGGTCACCGTTGAATGTAACTTTCTGACCAGCAGCGTTTTTAAAGAAGTACAGAACAATGATTCCACAAGCCCGTAAAGCACACCAATTAGTTAGTTTTGATGGATGTAATGGTGTCTCAACATACACTTGAGGATTATCATCCCTCCAACTACGGCAGTTTTGTTTATTGTTGTATCCATTCAATCAAAAGTCTGGTTCATCGCTAAACAAAATTCGATTATGAACATCGGGATCAACGGCAATCTTATTTTGGGCCCATTCACCGATTCTGCGCCTTGTTAGGTGATTGTGTGGCTTCAATTGTTGCACGAGTTGGATTTGTAAGTACTCAAAACAAGATCTCCGCAAAATCTTCCATAAAATGGATGTGCACTATGGCCGATTCGGGTCTTCCTCAACGCTACGTTCTACAGCAGCAATGACTTCTAATGTACGCACTGTACGACATCTCTGTGGATGCACTTCATCATTTAGAGTAAACGTGATGCGAAAAAAAGCAGACAGTTGTCCGAGGCCTTCGGCCACGGACTGTCCCTGCAGGCTGTGTCAGAGACACGGCCATTAAGTTTAACGTAGAATACGCCATCGGATAAGACAGAAAACATATATAACAATAAATGATAAATAACATAAGCAAATGAATTTATTTATTTGATAGTTACCTTTTTGTTGTTGTTTTCTTGTATTTCGTGTAGGTGCCATTTTGATTAGTAGTTTTTATTTTAATTTACTAAACGTCAACTGTCAGCTGCTGTCAAACAGCATCAAGCAGCATTGTTATTTTGCTTACTTGGCAGCACTTTCATTTAACATAAAAATGTATGAATTAATTTTTTCGTATATTTTTTATAATTATATATCCATGTTAAATTCAAATTCACATTTAACATTTTGTTTCACTTAAATACATAAGTAAATATACGAAATTTCAATATTTCATCAATCAAAACAACAGCCGAAGGTTTGTGTCCACACTGAAACAGCAGCATAGTTTGTGTTCACGCTACAGACTCAAACATTCAACCAAACACCACACATATATTTGAGTGTACGTGTTTAAACAATTTTCATTTGATAAATTTAAATATTAGGAAGATATCAACCAATATGAAATGTATGTCAAACGAAAGGTAACATCTTCATTTAACTACAAAAACAATTTTTAAAAAAAGTTATCTCGCCGTTTCCTCATAATCAATGAAATAAAGATTACAACAATAACAATCTGACATGACTCCCTATACCGTAAGGTAAGACGTATTCTACGCCAAAAGTTCCATAATAAATTTGAATTTTCTATACAATTCAAAAAAAAATATTAAATACGGGCGGATTGAATGAAACACATTCTTGACTTTTTGAATGACACATAGTTTTTTTTTGGCAAAAAAAAATATTTTTCAACATATTCTCCTTTTAGCTCAATAGACTTCCAAAATATAGGATTTTTCGCGGTCATAAAATAATTTGATCAATATGTTCATCGTTGGAGCTAAATCTCTTTTCACCGAGCCATTTCTTTAGGTTTGGAAATAAGAAACAGTCACTGGGGACTAAATCCAGAGAATATGGCGGCTGAGGTACCAATTCATAGCCCAATTCATGGAATTTTGCCATTGAGCCTAAAAAAGTCAATTGACGTTTATGGTCAATTGAGAGCAAACGCGGCACCCATCTTGCAGACAGCTTTCTTAAACCTAACTGATCATTTAAAAGCGAAACCACACTGCCATATGAAATTCGTATGGCATCAACAATCTCACGCACTTTTACTCTTAGATCGGCCAACACCATATCGTGGATTTTTTTTACATTTTCGGGTGTATTGACCTCAATTGGCCGTCCTAAACGTTCAGCGTCATTTGTACTTATGCAACCACAACAAGAGTCAGTAAACCACTATTTTACCATTGAAATCGATGGTGCAGAGTAATGAGTAATGTTTAATGAGCACTGGGAATTAATTTTTTCCATTTTAAAAAATGCACGGGGTTGTATGTTTTGAATAGCTGTTAAACGCGAAGTAACGGACAGAACTTGCTCAAAATTTGACAGTAGTCTACTAACAGGTGGTGCTTGATGGGAGCAGTGTTGCGAAAAGTCATGGACTTATTGATCCGGTTTAAGTTGTATAAAAAAGGATTAAAAAAAATTTCCACCCATGTGGAATAATTCGAGAATATCGGTTATTGTAAATATGAAATTCCAGAGAAGTGGGAATATTACGCTTCAGCCACAAATTTCATGGCTACTCTAATTAGCTAATTTTTCGTAGATGCTCACTTATCGTGGAGTTTGGGTAATTACAGATATTATAAGTACTTATGGACGTTGCAATTTGTTTAATGCAGTTATGTTTTATGGGGAAAATATTTAGTTGTACACTCCGGTTCACTTATTTAAAGGCACTACAAATTCCATTTTCAACAGCCTGTATCGTTTGCAATTTGTAACCGATTGCAGAGTTTTATAATGGAAATGGACATCTTGGAATATAAAAAAAATCATGACAATAGTGGTTTCTTAACTGAAGAACTTTTTTTTGAGCAATCTATAACAAAAAAAGTCAAAAAATGTGCTATTTTTTTGGTTATCTTGAATAAAGGCACTTTAACTAATTTTAATGTAAAACTGTTTTTTTATTTATTATACTTTTTTTAAGAACTATTAGTAATGGGTACAATTCTTTTTGGTTTTAATAACTTCAAATATACGAGTTTTCATTGAGAAATAAAGAGAATTTATGTAATCCAAAGAAATTTGATTCCAAGCATCCATAATGGCCTGAATTAGTGACTGCTTGTCATCAAATTCTCTACCTCCTTCATAGACCTTACGAGATAACCAACCCCACACATTTTCGATAATGTTTCGATCTGACGAATAGGGTGGCCAGTCAAGAATATTAACATTTTGGCTTTCAATGAACTCCTTTACTACTCTGGCGTTGTGCATAGGGTCATTATCCTGTTGCAATATCCAAGATATGGGACCAACTAGTTCAGTGAACTTCGGAAAAACCGATTCCAAAAACAGTTTACAGCTTGCACCAGTCATTTTTGCACTTTGAAATTCAAGATCGATGGTGCCATAGTACGTAACAGCACCCCACACCATAACGACGCCGTCTAGGCTGTGATGTCGGTTCAAAAAACACTTTTCTTTGCGCAGATCATGGAAATAATAGTTGTGGCCATCAGGGGCATCCGAATTAAGCTTCTTCTCGTCCGTCAATACAACGGTTCTCCAGTCATTTATATGACCTCTTGGCTGCACATCCAGTACCTTGTAGTCTCTTGCGAATTGAAGCCGATTTTCCTTACGAGGAGCATTAAGAGACGGCTTTTTTGTAATTTAAGGTATTTAATATACCCACAACTCTTAATTACTCTGCGTACTGATGACTACTTGCTCGCTTCCACTCCAGCTTGAGCTCTTATTTTTGACAAGGATAAGGCAGTATTAGAAGCAATTCTGATGATTTTTTTTCTCTTGCGAAGATAAAGACAATGCAACCTTCCTTTAAAATTTTTTCCATGCCCCTCGGGGTCCTTGATGTAATTGTCGACAACTGTTGGGTTCCGTCCAATTTTGTTAGTTATTGCGCGGTTAGAATATCCTTTAGAACGGTAAACATCGATTTTAGTTTTTTCCAATAGATTTAAAATTTTTTGTTCTGTCATTTTGACTCGTAAAATGATTAAGATGCAATAAATTGTAACAAACAAACGGTCCCTACAAAAAATCATCGTTTACTTTAAAAATAATAAAAAAAATAATAAAGTGCCTTTATTCAAGTGAACCAAAAAAAAAAAGCACATTTTTGGAATTTTTTTTTGTAAATTGCCCAATAAATTTCTTTAGTTAAGAAGCCATTATTTTTATGATTTTTTTTACATCTCAAGTTCCATTTTAAAATTCTGCATTCAGTTACAAATTGCAAAAGATGCAGGCTGCTGAATATGCAATTTTTAGTGCCTTTAAATAAGTGAATCGGATTGTATTTCCCATACACACATCCTCTAGTCTCCTGTACATCCATCATTTGTTTGCTATATCTTCACATATCTTAGACATTCTGGTTGCACTTGTTTATCTTAATTCTGTAACTAATTGCTTTTTAAATGTAAAACAAAAGCAAAAATAAGAAACTTTTGAAAACTAATAAATAGTGTAAAGAAGAATGAGAAACTAATAAACAACAAAAACTACAGACAGTAATGAGCCATATATAATGTAATTAATGTTTTTTCAAAACTGTATACGTATACACACACACACGCAAACCACACTCACAAATACGCACACACACATTTATTGAAAAGACATTTCATGTCATTTCCGCCAGGATACATGTGCATGAAGTTGATGTCGTTGTATGTGGTTTTGTGTATTGGTTAAGTTTTGTCTTCCGTTTCGTTAAAACTCATACACACAGCCATACACATACATTCATAACTGTCACTACTTTGTGTGTATATTTATTTGCTTCATGTTTGTATGTTTATGTGACGAAAGTTGTTTTCCTTTATTTCCTTCTCTCTGAAAAAAATTAAATAGCATTTGACAGATTTTTCCGCCAAAAACAGACATTTCACAAAAAAAAAATCCCACAAACACACTGGGAAAATGACAACTACACCAACAACAAAGCTCGTATACTTAAAGCAGCAACAAATCAAATAACATGATTTGAGACGACATAATTTCATTTTTATATTTGACATTCGCATAATTGCGGTAGATAGTAAATATCATAATAAATCTAATAATAATATTAAGGCCAAAGGTACGATGAATACCGAAATCATATACACGAATGATATGAATGTATATGAATAGTTTTGCTACTTGTGGGTAAAATGTGAGAGCACGCTGAGAGCAAAAAGTCAACTCAACTAGTATTATTACCACAGACCATAGAGTAATTCTTTAGCTAGAAGCGCCACCTGTCACATTTGACGTTTCTGTTCACACTCTTCGTGGTAAGGTCGGTGTGATAGGAAGATGTTCGACCTAAATTGACTTACACCAGGTGGAGTTACAAGAATTGTTTACTTAAATTTGTCATTATGGTGGAGAATTGTGAAATTTAAACGCATTTTGGACGGTTTTGTTATCTTTTATTGTTAGCATACATTTGTATTGTATTAAACACAACAATTTTAACACACATAACGAAATGCCGTTGTTGTATTATTGTTGGTTGTTTTTAACTGGTGCCGACATCTGCTATTACACAGTGCAACACAAAAAAATATAACCATATAAGGACACCACTACGTGATAAAAGACCAAGAAAAAAAAAATCCGTGTCTCCCAGTTTTGCCCAAAGTCATGCACTTTTTTATGGGCCCAAAGATTTGGGGCCTCGGAGTCATTTTTACAAAAAAGTGATCATTTTGTCTTGCTCATATCTTCCAAACCGTTCGGAATTTTGATTTACTCTCTGAGGGAAAGTTGTAGCTCTTGTCCTATAAATAAAGACGAATAAGATTAATATTAATTAATAGTCCTGACATTAGAAAGCTTTTCAAGAGCAACTTTGAATCATCGTTAGATGATAGTCATTCAATGGCATGGATTTACCTACAGCATGTATGCATCAGAGTCTTGGGAGGGGATCGAGACGCGGACCCGGAAGCAAGAGAATGGGTGAAAGAAATGCTGTATTATTTTGATAAAATCGGTACATCTATGACAGTAAAGCTGAATTTTTTCATTTTCATTTTGACGATTTTATCAAACAACTCCTTACCGAATCCGATGGGCAAGGAGAACGGTTTCCCCAAACCACAATGCCCATGGAAAAACGGTACAAACGCAAACAACTCGACGCATTGCTTGCAGAGGTAGTATCAATTATATTGATGCATTGTTTCCCATTCCTTTTTTGATTTCTTTTCTAATTCATTTCAGGTATTTTGGTGGAGTCACAAGATCACCCTGTATGATATTAACGAAGTATTTGAAGAAGAAAAATCAGTCTCGTAGCAGCGTGCTTGTGGACACCATAAGTTCTGAAGCAGAGTCAGATTCGGACGACGATTTGGATCCACAACTTAAGAGAATGCGATTTGAAAGTCCAGGGCCATCAACATTATAAACATAAAACAATTTTTTATATTATTTTTGTAATAGATAGCATAGTATCTCAATGTTGAAGTAAAGAAAATAGAAATGAAATTAAAAATTTCTCGGGAAATTTTTCACTTTTGCGACTACCTAAACGCTACCTAAGCGCTACCTAAAAGCGTTAAGAAACATTGCTAGGAAGTTCATTTGTTCTAGAAAGTTGTTTATAGAGATCTTAAGTACATTTGATTATTTCCTTGAATTTTAAACTTTTCGCTAATTATGGACCTGAACAGGGGAAAAAAGGTAAACAAATTTGACCCTGAAGATGAAGTTTTTTTGATTTTATACCTTCACAATTTTTGTTCTTTATCAAAAGTCCTACAACTATTCCTCAGAAGGTAAATCAAAATTCCGAACGGTTTGCAAGATATGAGCCTGACAAAATGATCACTTTTTTGCAAAAATGACACCGAGGCCCCAAATATTTGGGGGCCCATAAAAAAAAGTGCATGACTTTGTGCAAAACTGGGAGATACGGGTCTTTTTTATTTTTGGTCTTTGGTGTCCGTATATGGTTATATTTTTTCGTGTTGCACTGTGTAATTAATACAAAAAATTTAAATATTATAAACGGTCGTGTTTACATTAACTTGCATTGAATGCATTATTTATATTATATTTGCGACAAGCTCCGATCACATTTTATATTTGCATACAAACAACGAAAAAACAAAAGATTTTTCAGCGTATAATAAAACAAAGTCTGGTTTTGATGGAATCCCTAATCATATTTTCGGACATTTCTCTACATCAAAATCAGTTACGTTGACTGTACATATCAAAACATAGTGGCGTATAGTACCTAAAGTTTCTGTTACTTATGATACTGAGACAAAATTAACTAAAATCGAAAAATTTCTCCAAATTCTCATTGTGGATTCAATGCAACTTTATGTGGGTTAATAACACTACTCAACAAAATGAAAAAAATTTCCTGTACTCCGGATGCGATAATTTTTTCTGTGTAGATAACCTTAACATGAGCTCGAAAAACGCAATAAAAATTTTTTTTTTCGTTTGGTTTTTTTTTGTTTTTGTTTTTAAATTTTAAAAATTTTTTTTGGTTAATTTGTTTTTGTATGAAAAATTGTTTCAGCAACTAACAAATCTCGTCAAAATATATACTAAATGGATGGTAGTAGACCCCAAAACATAAATAATGTGCGTCTTCATTCATCGGCTAGCTACAGCGGTCGTAATCGGTTGTTGAATCAGGAATTTTACAAAATTTTACCGAAAATTTACAAGTGAAAGCTCCTTAAAGCATTTTAAAAAAATATTAATTCACAGAGTGCATTTTTTTTGTATTTTATACGCAATGTGGCAGGTTCAATTAATAATGAAGTTGTGAATTTTTTCGCTAAAGCCCTCAGAATCTACTTTTTAGTTCGAACATTGCATTTTACCTTTGAAATTATCTCACTAGTCAACCAAATGAAAAAATGTCATGTACTTCTAATGAAGTATTTTTTTCTGTGTAGATAACCTTCAGATGAGCTTGAAAAATTCAACAATCGCAGTGAGGGATGGCTCAATGTATGCGCACCTTTGCTGGTATGTATCACTTATAGATATTGCACTTGGGTATGTTTACAAAATATAACGGAAGGTAGTAATGTAACTACGCAATAATGCGTTTTGTTGGTCACTCTGCTACCTCCGCAACTACCTTAACCACTACCTGTTGTGCCTGATTTTATTTTAAGGATGAACATTGCCAAATATCACTTACTTTCGCAAGTAACCTCAAAATGAGCAAACGTTCGCGAGGATTTGAATGCAATACCAATCCAAGTAATTTTTGTTACATGTGCGGAGAATACGTTTCTGAAAAAAACAAGCGTTGTTTTTCACCTAAATTGAGTGATTCATTTGAAGAGAGCTTCAATTTACAGGTCTCAAACATAGATGAGCGGTGGACACCAAGTGCTCTATGTCCAAGGTGCTACGTACAGCTAGCTGACTCAAGGTAAGTGTAGATTACGTAATTCAAGAACATATATAACTTATTATTTAAATTCTTTCAGACGATAGCCGAGAATCATCACCCCAATGCTTTGGAGAGAACCGCTTTGCCATGTAACAGATTGCTACTTCTGTCTTAGCAAAAAACCCGGCGTGGGAAAAAGTGTACGATGGACTTACGCTGCTGTTTCAACAGTGACTTTTCCAGTGCCATTTTCCGAAGAACCAGTGGACCCGCAACCGTCCGTTTCAAGATGGGCATCTAATAATGAGGCGATAGATCCAACATCAGATCCGGAGACAGTAGAAACCACATCAGAATGCGAGTCAACATATACATTGCATGGAGGTCAACGCTTAAGTTCGCAAGCAGAACTGAACGATTGGGTTAGAGAACTGAAACTCTCCAAGGAAGATGCAGAGGTTCATGCATCGCGCATGAAACAGTTCGGTTTCTTGGCTCCTGGTGTGGTGACAACAATCTACAGGAAGCGTCATGAACCATACGCAAGGTACTACACAAAAAAAGGCAACATCTGTTTTTGTAAGGACATTCGCGGATTATTTGGTGAAGTCGGGTACTCTTACGATCCAGGAGAGTGGCGTCTTTTCATCGATAGCAACAAGCAGAGCCTTAAAGCAATTTTACTGCACAACGGCAACAAGAAATCCTCGATTCCAATTGCTCATGCCGTTGACACCTAGGAAACATACGAAGTCATGGACAATCTACTAAAGTACATTAACTATAAGAGGCACGATTGGAAAGTTTGTGCCGACCTTAAGGTTATCGGTATCCTTTGTGGATTACAAGGTGGATTCACAAAGTACTGTTGTTGTCTCTGCCTTTGGGACAGCCGCTATCGTCAACATCATTTCACCAGGAGGAGTTGGACAGAACGAGTTAACTTCATCCCCGGCAGCGACAACGTGAAATATACACCACTCATAAAAAATGAAAATGTTTTTCTCCCACCTCTTCACATAAAGCTCGGACTCATAAAAAACTTCGTGAAAGCTCTCAACAGAGATGGTGAAGCGTTCGTCTATTTAAAAACCATTTTTCCTCACCTTTCGTCTGCAAAGATTAAGGAAGGCGTTTTCGACGGCCCGCAAATTAAAAAGTTGTTGCTAGACCAACAGTTTGAGCACATTTTATCACCAAATGAAGCTGCAGCTTGGAACTCATTTCGGCAAATTGTTTCCGGATTTCTTGCAAACAACAAAAGCTCAAATTACAGAGAGATCGTCGAACAACTACTCCAAAATTATAAAAAAATTGGAGCAAATATGTCGCTTAAGATACATTTTCTACACTTCTTTCCGGACAACCTGGGCGATTTGAGTGACGAGCATGGAGAGCGTTTTCATCAGCAAATGAAAGAAATAGAGCACCCATAACAAGGATTTTGGAACGAAGGTATGATGGGGGACTATATCTGATTCCTGATAAGACAAACAGACCCAAAATAATATAAAAGAAAGACAAAAGAACATAATTATTTTTAATTTCAATCTTTTGGCCTAGAATACGTCTTACCTTACGGTATAGGGAGTCATGTTAGATTCTTATTGTTGTAATCTTTATTTCATTGATTATGAGGAAATGGCGAGATAACTTTTTTTAAAAATTTTTTTGTAGGTAAATGAAGATGTTATCTTTCGTTTGATATACATTTCATATTGGTTGATATCTTCCTAATATTTAAATTTCTCAAAAGAAAATTGTTTAAACACATACACTCAAACATATGTGTGGTGTTTGGTTGAGTGTTTGAGTTTGTAGCGTGAACACAAACTATGCTGCTGTTTCAGTGTGGACACAAACCTTCGGCTGTTGTTTTGATTGATGAAATATTGAAATTTCGTATATTTACTTATGTATTTAAGTGAAACAAAATGTTAAATGTGAATTTGAATTTAACATGGATATATAATTATAAAAAATATATGAAAAAATTAATTCATACATTTTTATGTTAAATGAAAGTGCTGCCAAGTAAGCAAAATAACAATGCTGCTTGATGCTGTTTGACAACAGCTGACAGTTGACGTTTAGTAAATTAAAATAAAAACTCCAAATCAAAATGGCACCTACACGAAATACAAGAAAGCAACAACAACAACAAAAAAGTTTGCTTTTGCTTCATTTGCTTATGTTATTTATCATTTATTGTTATATATGTTTTCTGTCTTATCGGATGGCGTATTCTACGTTAAACTTAATGGCCGTGACTCTGACACAGCCTGCAGGGACAGTCCGTGGCCGAAGGCCTCGGACAACTGTCTGCTGTTTTTTTTTTATTTTTGTGTTTAGATATTTTTTTGTAAAACTTTTTTATAATTAATTAATGTTGATATTTTTAGGATAATTTCTTGTACATATATCGAATTGTTTTTTAATTTAAAGTCATATATTTTTGTCACCCAACAAATTTTAATTTTTTTGTAATAAAAAAAAAAACCTTACCATAGACAAAGTTTTTATTGTATTTTTTGAGCTCATCTGAAGGTTATCTACACAGAAAAAAATACTTCATTGAAAGTACATTACATTTTTTCATTTGGTTGACTAGTGAGATAATTTCAAAGGTAAAATGCAATGTTCGAACTAAAAAGTAGATTCTGAGGGCTTTAGCGAAGAAATTCACAACTTCATTATTAATTAATGGATTTTCTTAAAAAGTAGCTTGTTTGATATCTAAAACCTGCCACATTGCGTATAAAATACAAAAAAAAATGCACTCTGTGAATTAATATTTTTTTAAAATGCTTTAAGGGGCTTTCACTTGTAAATTTTCGGTAAAATTTTGTAAAATTCCTGATTCAACAACCGATTACGACCGCTGTAGCTAGCCGATGAATGAAGACGCACAATATTAATGTTTTGGGGTCTACTACCATCCATTTAGTATATATTTTGACGAGATTTGTTAGTTGCTGAAACAATTTTTCATACAAAAACAAATTAACCGAAAAAAAATTTTTAAAATTTAAAAAAAAAACAAAAAAAAAACCAAACGAAAAAAAAAAGTTTTATTGCGTTTTTCGAGCTCATGTCAAGGTTATCTACACAGAAAAAATTATGGCATCCGGAGTACATTTTGACTGTTTACTAGTGTAATTTGGGTATATATTTGGGTATATCCTTTATATACGAGGGCGGCTCAATAAGTAGGTGATTTTTTGAATGATACACAGTTTTTTTTGCAAAACAAAACCCCCTTTAACCTGAATATACTTAGTTCAACGTTTCTCCAATTTTTGTGTCCCTTCTAAAAAATAGGATTTTTCGAGGTCATTAAAATAGGCATTTGTTTGATCAATAATTTCATCGTTGGAGCTAAATCTCTTTCCACCGAGCCATTTCTTTAGGTTTGGAAATAGGAAATAGTCACTGGGGGCTAAATCCGGAGAATATGGCGGATGAGGTACCAATTCGTAGCCCAATTGAACAACTCCAAACAATCCTTCGAAGTTGTCACACGATTACGTTTATGGTAAATTCAGAGCAAACGCGGCATCCATCTTACAGACAACTCTCTTAAACCCAACTGATCATTTAAAATCGAAACTACACTGTCATATCAAATGCCAATGGCATCAACAATCTCACGCACTTTTACTCTTCGATCGGCGAACATCATATCGTGGATTTTTTCGACATTTTCGGGTGTATTGACCTCAATCGGCCGTCCAGAACGTTCAGCGTCATTTTTAATTGTGCGACCACAACGAAAGTCAGTAAACCAATTTTTTTACCATTAAAATCGATGGTGCAAAGTCCCCATAGTATTTTCCCAGCTTTTCCTTGGTTTGTTTGACGGTTTTTTTTTCGCAAAAAATAATGTTGAATGAGCACCCGTAATTCACTTTTTCCTATTTTTAAAATAATGCACGAGTTTGTAAAGGGTTTTTCAACAGAGACGCTACAAAAGTAAATCGATAGGGACAGCAAACGATTTCTCTTCAGTAATGTTTGCCATTTCATCATGGAAAGATATACAAGCCAACAACGAGTCGAAATTATTAAAATTTACTACCGAAATTTGGAGTCAGTGGCCTCAACTTTAAGAGCGGAATTCATCGGAAAATCATCTTCAGCGATGAGGCTCATTTCTGGCTGAATGGCTTCGTCAATAAGCAAAATATGCGTTATTGGTCAGATAGCAATCCACACGTAATCCATGAGTCGTCATTGCATCCCGAAAAATTACGGTTTGGTGCTGTTTATGGACCGGCGGCGTCATTGGGCCGTACTTCTTCCGTGATGATCAAGACCGGCACATTACTGTGAATGCGAAGCGCTACCTTTCAATGATAACCGAATATTTTTGGCCCCAAATTGGATAATATGGACTTGGAGGACATGTGGTTCCAACAGGACGGCGCCACAAGCCACACAGCGAATGCCACAATCAATTTATTGGAAACCAAGTTTGGTGAACGTGTTATCTCACGAAATGGCCCAGTCGATTGGCCACCTCGGTCGTGCGATTTCACGCCGTTAGATTATTTCCTGTGGGGCTACGTCAAGTCTATGGTCTATGCCAACAAGCCAGCGACGATTGATGAACTTCGTACGAATATCGAACGTGAAATTGCAGCAGTATCGGCCGATTTATGCTTGAAAACCATCGAAAATTGGGTTCAGCGTCTGGACTTCTGCAAGCGTGCCCGTGGTGGCCATGCAAAAGAAATCGAGTTCCATACACAATTGCATCGAACGTACTTTCACAGGAATAACGAATTTCATTGGCATCTAAAACCGGTTTTGTTTTATTTAAAAAAACTTTTGTAGCGCTTTTATTGAAAAACCCGTTCTGTTTTGAACAGCTGTTAAACGAAAAGTAAATAACAGAATTAGCTTGAAATTTGACAGTAGTCTATTACCAGGTTGTACTTGATGGCAGTGGTGTTGCATTTTATACATCTACGAGGGAAGTTCGAAAAGTCGCGAACTTATTGATCCGCCCTCGAAAATGTAACTATTAATATTTTCAAATATTATGTTATATAAACTTAATATTAACCCTTAACCAATTCATGTCCAGACATTTTACCTAGAATTTCATAAAATCATATGGAATTACATACATTGAGATTAATCGTCATGTAAAACTTAGTCCATGAACACTAAAACACTTTCAGAATATGCATATGTATTTGTATGCACTTTCATATAAACACATATGTAAATATGCCCAGTTCGAGTTAAGTGAGCAATAAAACATGTTGTGATTTTCTCATAAATCTTCAAACGAAATATAATACTTTGCAGTTTCTAATATTTCTTGCCATACATCTCATCTCATTTTACAACACCATTACCACTGCCGCCCCACTGCTGACCCCTTTGCTAACCTAGAAAGGATTTGTGTGCTATTGTGTTCCTTTGCATGGCATGGCCTCCTTTAGGTACACACACACACACACACACTCAAACCAATACTCATATACGAGTAGTCTTTTAATAGTTAAAATCCCTAACGTTTTACAGTTTTCTCATGGTTTCTTATGGCCCATTATAAATCGGGTTTGTTACTTTATTCAATGCCGTGGAACTTGTGTTTTGTCCGATTCCTCGATTTGGTTTGAATTCATTAAAATTTATTGCCGGACAATTGGTCTTACGATTAATGGCATTTATTGCCTTTTAATCTTAACAAAACACAATCAATGATTCATTAGATGGTGTGTTTTTTTTATTTCATTTGTGTAGTTCTCTTTATTTCCTTTTTGAAAGGGTTTTCTGTCTTTTGTTTTGTTTGTTACTCAAATTTGGTTTCAAAATCGATTTGAATCAACAGCCATTGTACGTGAGAGTGTAGTAGAAGACTTTCTTTCTCAGTTGCATTTTATTTCATAGTTTAAAGTACGAGTGGACTTTTTGGTGAATTTATTGTATCTGTGAGGACGTGGCAAATGCTGAAATTGCGCTTTTGTTGTATGTGAACAATGAGTAAGTTTTGGATGCCCAAATTTTTGCTATTTGTTTGCTGTTTGCATAGAAATTTGTCAAGCCCCATTATTGTTTAGTTTATTCACATATGGACCACATTGAAGGGCACAATTTGAGTTATGAATGTTAAAATATAATTCTAAAGTGAGTAATAATTCCAAGTGGAGTATGGTGAGTGTGGAATTTTCTTAAAATGCTGAAAACTCCGACTCCAACTCCATAAAGTTAAAATTCTGAACTCCGACTCCAATTCCATAAAAGGACCAAACGAATTTACATTGGTTTTTTTTTTGGTAAATCTTACAAATTATGAAAAATCACATAGATCCTAACGGGTCCGCCATCTAACGTTTTTTTTTGGTCAACTAGTGCTTATTTCGTGAATGGTAACACTTAGCTCATGTCTGATTTGACAGATAATTAGTTTTATCCAAGGGGTACCGATGAGTCAGCTGTTCAATTTAGTACTTGGAGAACAGATAGAGAATATGCTTTCAAAGAAGAGAATTTTTTTTTTGATTTTTTCGTTCGTGGCGCGTTCTTAATTTCGGGTAGTTTTGTGAAATATTGTATTAAAAAGGTGGTAAAAAGTGATTAAATTAACAAAAAAAAAATAAATAACAAATCAAATGCAATACGCTTATTCGGTGGAAGTAAATTAAACACGACACAAATCCTAAAAATCAGAAGCGAAGCATAGCGCAAAACAAAAGTGAACAAACCACATTTTCTTTTACTGCGCTATACGCTATATGTTTCCCAAGTATTCCACGGAACTCGTTAGTAGAAAAAATAACTAGTGCACACTCTTAAAGTATTACTCGGTGTTTTTATCCTTCCGCTGAACGAATATGGTTGTGTATACGCTTGAACAACGGTGGGAACTATGGGAAAAATGGGCCTGCGATCGACTTACAGAAGATGCCGATTTTGCCAAAAAAATCATCTTTTCAGATTAAGCTCATTTTGATCTTGGCGGGTATGTAAACAAGCAAAATTGTCGCATTTGGGGCACAGAAAACGCGCACGCATACAATGAAAAGCCGATGCACCCAAAACGAGTCACTGTTTGGTGCGGATTTTGGTCCAGAGGCATAATTGGGCCATTTTATAGTCAATGGCGATCATTATCGGGCCATGTTGAACGAATTTTTGTTCACAAAGATTGAAGAGGAGGATATTGGCAACATTTGGTTTCAACAGGACGGCGCTACGTGCCACACAGCCGAAGCTACACTCGATGTTTTGCGCCCTGTTTTTGAAGATCGTATTATCAGCCGCAGAGCTGATGTCGTTTGGCCACCTCAGAGCTGCGATTTGACACCGTTGGACTAATATTTGTGTTGGACTAGATAAGTGTTACGCCGACAAGCCAGAGACAATGGACGCTTTAAAGGACAATATTCGTGAAGCCATTGGTGAAATACAGCTGCACACAATCGATAATGTGCTTAAAAATTGGACCGATCGTGTAGGCTACTGCATGGCCAGCCGAGGCAGCCATTTGAATGGAATCATTTTCGATTATTAACCAGAAGGATTGTACTTTCAAATAAAAAAAGAAATTTGAGAAAATATTCAGTAGTTTTTTTTTATAGCATTTTAAAAAAAAAGTTATTTTACCTCTTCAATTGCCTTCTAAGAAACACTAAATGAAAGCTCAAACTTTTCCCAAATGTGAATATAAACTTACTGAAAGCAGTACCGATGGTTTATGAATTTCAAGCAACGGAAATATAAGAAGTTCGAATTTCTGGATATTTCAAAGTCAATTTTCTACAAGTTAAAAAATCTGTCTATTTTTGTTTTATGCACGCTGAAAAATTTGCCTTTTTTTATTGTTTGGATGCAAATATAACGTGTTTGTAGCTTGCCGCACATATAGTATACTTGTGTCCAAACAAGTTATGTGTGCTATTCAATATATCATGTTTGGGACACAATGATTAATAGGTTGTAATATATGTATTTGTGACCCAAACGTGACTTTGTTTGTTGAAACTGCTGAAAATAAATAAATTACATGAGGTGTCAGGGGGCACCAGGTTGGAACGAAGTTCCTTTCGCTATATACATACAATGTACTAGTTAGTTCCAACACGCCTAAGGCGCTTGTCGAAAAATACTGTAATTTAAATGGATCTTTAAGAAAAGGTACTTTTTGCAAAATGATAAACTTTGTTTAAGAAATTTTTTATTTATTGAATGTATTTAAAAAAAATATATATTTTTAGGTTCCTTTTGTAAGAATATATATTACATTTTCCCGAAAAGGTCCTTTCTTTAAAGAGAGGTAATTCTTTTATTAAAGGCTAATGTTTTTTTTTAAGAAAAGCTGCCATTTTTAATAAGAAGCACTTTCTGTATGAAAACGTCTAACGGCCTTATTCATAAAAAGTTGTGAGAGGTTTGAGAGACGTTTTTTGTATGATAAACTGTCTCTCAAACCTCTCACAACTTTTTGTGAATAATGCCGTAAGAGTATGCATTTTTTTTACAGGGAAGTACTTTTTTTTAAGTGGTACTCTTTTTAGGAAAAGGTTATTTTTTAAGAAAATTTACTTATTTTCAGAAAGGTTACTTATCTCAAGAAAAGAAAAAAAAGGTATTATTATATTTTGAAGAAAAGGTATTTTAGGAAAGGGAATTTTTGTAAGAAAATGAATTTTTTTTAACAGAACGTATTTTTTTGGAAGAAAAGCTTTTTTTGTACGAAAGAGTAGGTAAAATTTTAAAAGTAGGTACTTGTCTCAAGAAAAGTTATTTTGTTTTACAAAAAAATTACTCAAGAAAGAAAGTGTAGTTTTTTAAGAAAAGGCAATTTGTTGTAAGATAATGTAATTTTTTAAGAAAAGGTACTATTTAAAAAAATACTTTTTTAAGAAAAGGTACTTTTTGTAAGAATATTTACTTTTTTAAGAAAAGGTACTTTTTGTAAGAATATTTACTTTTTTAAGCAAAGGTACTTCTTTATGATAAGGATTTTTTTAAGAAAAGGTACTCTGTTTAGGAATATGAATGGGTATTTTTTTTGAGAAAATTTACGTTTTTTAAGAAAACACACTTATTTAAAAAATATTTTTTTAAACTTTTTTCACTTTGGCTTTTCCAAATTTACTTTTATTCGGTTCAAAACTATAATATGTATTAAACAGGCTCCACCTAGAAAATGTGACATTAAACAAGAAATATCCCCCATTTGTTAGTCTAGACACAAACAAAACCAAAAGTACGAGTGTAAGACTAAGTGTGCTGTCAAATGTAATTCCATGCTAAGGATTGTATTTCATGGATTTGCACTTTGGCTTTACTAAATTTACTTTTTATTTCGTTCAAAAGTACGATATGTAATAAACAGGCTCCACCTAGAAAACTTCCCTTTAAACCAAACAAAACCAAAAGTACCCAATATAGTTGATAATAATGGGTTGTAATAAAGTAATTAAAAAAAATGTGTGTACAATTTTTTCATTTAGCCCCCATCCCGCAACGTGCGATATGGAACTTCGTTCCAAAACGCGACGGACTATAAAGAAGCAAAATGCACAGATTTTTAATTCACGAAAACAATGCTTGCAAACATGTACATGGTTCCTGCAATATTTTGCTGGGTATACATCAGCGTGTAGTATACATGTGTAGTGTACACGTCGATTTTACTGGATGAATACGAAAAGTGATAATTTAACTTAAGTCTGTAAATTTTTTAACTTTAGCATTTTGGAAATAAAAAATGATTTATATTGTCCAAATGTACTCTTCAACAGCTTTAATTACGTATAAAATATTTGTCACTTTTCGGCTGAATCACGAAAGTAAAGAGTCCATTTTAAAACTGATTTATGGTCGTTGTCGTTCATCCGTATGAAAACTTTCCACCACTGTACATAAAATTATAACGGTGCCTACTTATATAAAACAAAATATATCATATAGAAACATTGGGTAGAATTTTTACTATATAAACAACGTGCGGTCAATATCGAATCATCACAAAAATATTCGAAAATCATTAAAATGCTCCTAATTTCTAGTTAATGAATGAGAAATTCATGCTACAATTTACAAGGTCAGGAACAATTTTTCTAATTGCTTTTAGTTCCTTTTTCTGTTGTTACAAATTTCTTTCTATATTGAAATATTGCTAATACTTTCGCCATTTGCCCAACTTATTTTACTTTTGTGTACATTTTTTGTACTTTTGTGTACAATTTTGATACTTTGCCGTTAAATGTTTATACCTCTGTTTACACACAGAATAATTCGGTTAAGGCAGCGGAATTAGCCGTAATCGAATTTAGAAGTTGTCACAACCACACTAGAGGTCATCACAGAGGAATCGTAGGTTGTCTCAATCGAATTCAACGGTTTCACAGCTGAATTATAAGTCATCACAGCCGAATTAGAGGTTGTCACAACCAAATTAGAGGTTATCAAAACCGAATAAGGGGACAACAGCTTTATATATATCATTCATTCCATGAGAAAACGCCACAAATCTGACCGAAGGTCTTCCGATTTTCTTCAAATTTTTCACGGAGAGACTCTATGGAGCCAAATATACATTTGCGTTTTTAGATTTGTAAAATTCCGGGTTTTATGGTCCTTTTCCCGCGAAAGATGAACCAAGAAGAGTATTAATATATGCGCAAGAGTATAAGTGGGCTGGTCTTACAGGCACTTAAATTAACCATAAGGCAAATATTCCCAGTACAGTCTTAGGACGTTGGGAGAGAAGAAGAACTCGAGAATAAGATATAGAAAATGTTAAATGAATATATGGACAAAATAAAATTTAAATTCTAAAAAAAAAAAAAAGATTTTTAAAATTGTTAAAGATCGCGATTTTATAAGCGTTTTTCATTTTTAAAAAAGTTAAAAAAATGGAAAAAGTAGTGAACTTTGAAGAGCCTCATTTCCATAAGTGGACCGAATTTTTCAAAGATTTAAAAAGTTTCTGAAAGCTGTTTTTGTCTATTTTATGATTTGCAGTTTAAAAGTTACCACTATAAAAAAAAAAAAAAAAATTGTATGCAAATGCAGTTTTAAAGTGCATTTTTCAGTGCGTTTTCCCCACTCGATTTTCAAAAAAAAAAACATTTTTGTAAAATTTAGAATAGTATTTATTAAATAAATGTTCTCTTTTTCTGGGACAAAGAATTTTTCTATTTTTAATGATTTTTTTTAAAAAAAAAAAAAAACTAATAGTTTGATTCGATCTTTGCTACTTTTGCTTGTCACAGAATTGTACACACATATGTACAAATGTGTACATAGGTGTGTATACACGCTGAACACAATACATGATGAAATAGGGAAGAAGTATTTCATCATCCAATTCTAGTAGCATGTAGTTTCCTAGGAATAAGTATTTGGCATCAAAAAGTAAGCCTACTTACAAAAAAATCAAAAGAAAAACAATTTTTTTTCTGTACATTAGAATTTTTTGCAAAGTGCATCCAAAAATAGCATTTATATTACAAGTAATTGCATTCGCATTATTCTCAATCAGCATTATTTTAGAAAAACACACTTTAAATGACAACAATACCTTACAGTAACTTTTTAAATAATAGTAATGCGACAAAAACTGTTTAAAATATAGCAATTCAAAGTTACATACCAAATAAATTTCTTTCATATTTTGTACAAACATTTTCAAAATCCTAAAAAAAATTTAATTTTATTTTTTTTTATATGAAAAATGAAGTAAGTCTTTTTTTAAAAAATCATTACAAATAGTAAGCTGCCTTGTCCCAAAAAAAGATTACTAGTCTTTTTTATAAAAAATTCTGAATTTTGCAATGATGTTAAATTTTTTAAAATCATAGGGGGAAAAAGAAGTGGAAAATGCATTCAAAAAGTGCAGTTGCTATAAAAATGCATTTCTGAAATCAAGCCCTCATTTTTAGAGTACGGATTCTACAAATACACAACCGCATCATTCAGAAACTTTTTAAATTTTTGAAATAGTCGATCTACTTAAAAAAATATAGCTCTCCAAACTTCACAACTTTTTTAATTTTTTTAGGTTTTTCAAAAACGAAAAACGCGAATAAAATCGCGAGTTTTTCACATTTCAAATATCTGATAATGGGATTCTCTTAATGGCTCCATAGAGTCTCTCTGTTGTCAATATAAACAAAATCGGAGGATGTGAATTCAGAAAATCACTTATTTTCAACTTTTTTCCTGGAATGAATGATATATATTTTTGTAAAATGATAAATTTTCTTTAACAATAATTTTTTTTATAGGATCTGTTTTTTTTTAAAGTATATTTTTAGGTCCTTTTTGTAGGAATGTGTATTACATTTTCCCGAAAAGGTTCTTTTTTAAAGTACTTCTTTTATTAAAAGCTAATGTTTTTTAAGAAAAGGTACTAATTTTAAGAAGAAGTACATTCTAGAAGTGTATGAATTTTTTTTTTACAGAGAAGTACTTTTTTTTTAAGAACAGATACTTTTTAAAGAAATGGTACTATTTTTAGGAAAAGGATATTTTTTAAGAAAATGTACTTATTTTCAGAAAGAGTACTTATGACAAGAAAAGAAAAGAAAGTTACTTTTAAGAAAAGGAATTTTTGTAAGAATAGGTACTTTTAAGAGAAGGTATTTTTTTTAGAAAAATTTTTTTTTTAAGAAATGGGAATTTTATTTGAATTATTCTTTTTTTAAGAATAGGTAAATTTTTAAGGTAAAAGGTAAAATGTACCTAAGGTAAAAGGTACTCTTCAACGAAAAGGTAGTATTTTAAGAAAAAACAAATTGTTGTAAGAAAATTTACTTTTTTAAGAAAAGGTACTTATTTAAAAAAAAATACTTTTTTTTAAGAAAGGTACCTTTTGTAAGAAAATTTACTTTTTTAAGCAAAGGCACTTCTTAAAGATAAGATAGTTTTTCAGGAAAATGTACTTTGATTAAGAATATGAATAGTTATTTTTTTTGAGAAAACTTACTTTTTTTAAGAAAAGTTTCTTTTTTTAAACTTCTATCAGTTTGGCTTTTCTAAATTTGATTTTTATTGGGTTCAAAACTACAATATATACTAAATATTAGTTACAGGCTCCACCTAGAAAACTTCCCATTAAACACGAAACTTCCGAACATATGTTAGTCGAGACACAAACCAAAGCAAAAGTACCCGATATAGTCGATAATACTGGGTTGTAGCATAAAGGTGTTAAAAAAAAGTCGTATAATTTTTATTCATTTAGACCCCATCCCGCAACGTGCGATAAGGAAGTTCGGTCCAATATTTGTTGTTAGTATTTTAAACGTCAGGACTCAACTATATAGAATTTTGTAGTGGTAGCCGAATTGTAAACAAATTCAGTTGCAACAACAGTTCCAACCCACTTAAGCTCAAAATAAGTTATTGCAACCGAATTGATACAAAATTCGATAGTTCCAATAAAAGTGAGTTATTGCGCCTGAATTGATGCAACATTCGGTTGCTGGAACCGTATTTGTTAGAAATTAATTCCAAATTCGCTTGTTGGAAACGAGGTAATAGAAATGTTCTTGACATAGCGAATACAATTGAAGATTCAGTTGTTATAACCGAATCAATTATGACGCGAAGTTGCTTCAAGCGAATCTTAATTGTGGGAACTAAATGTAGTCGTGAATATTCAGTGGCATAACCGAGTCAAGTATGAATCGAAGTTGCTTCAATCGAATTTCAATTCGGTTGTGGCAACTTCAATAAGGCGGCCGCTGCCCAATTTACAGTTGCTACAACCTCTTGTGAAACAATTAGTTTTCTGGGTGCCCACATAAAAATATTACACTATACAAATTATTTCCTCAATTTCGCCCTCCACTGTAAACATTATTATGGTGGGAAAGTATCATTAATTTTCATAATAGGATTTAGCATATTTTTCCAAGAAATAACAAATGTAAAATTTTATGGTCCACTAGTTAGTACGTACACGAACAAAAATTGATGGCGATTTTACAAAATCGTATACATTTCAGTTTTTGGTGATACCATATCGAATTAACATAACAAATCATAATATGAATAATACAAAACATATACAATACATTATAAATGATTGCAATTTGAAGTCAAATTATGGTATTAAATTGTTCAAAATTTTTGGTTTTCTATTTGTCTAGAAATTTTCGTTTTTTTTTTCATTCTATCAACTCGACTGACTATAAATTATTTTCACTTTTATATCTTGCATTTAAATGAAATTTATATACCATTGATGTCATTTATCAAATTTTATGTCTATCTGTGATGAAACTGAATACTCCACTCCGCAAGAGAATATTTATACGCGTATAATACTAGAGTATTACAGTAACTTTTATGGTTAGAACAGTTTGGCAATTCCGTTGAGTTTATTTTTCTTACATTTTCGGTAGAGGATTTGCGATAAATTGCAAATTTGTTGGAGCATTGGAGCATTTCACATAAAATCCTGGAGTAGTTAGAGAAAAATACCCTCAGTACGAGTGCCACAGAATGAACGACTACTGCGTGTGTTGGAAAAAAATCAATATTTAATAAAATTTATTAATGTGTCGTTGAAATATATTTGAGTATTTTACAGTGTCAAGGACGTGTTTGAAACGAAATAAATTTCAATTGAATGTTAAATATTTGCTATCCACATTTATGGCTTTTATGCAGACTAGTAGCATCACCATGGTTAATATTATGACAACGATTTTTTTCCATTATATTTTATTATAGATACTAAAACTAAGTTATGTTCCAATTTACAGGAACTTCTGATTCAACTACATACCCTAAACGATTTTTGAAAATTTTTGTTCAAGGTACTACTTTACTTAAACACAAATTTTTTCACGACATTCTTTCAAGGAACTTGTGGATAATGACCCAAAATCCTTGAACGAACATAAAATACATGTCTACCCAGACTGATAAGCTCATGAAAACTTTGGTGCTATACATTTCAGAGACGTGCGGAACCTGTGTACAGATCACGGTTTATGGAAACTTGTATACACATTCCAAAATATATGTCCAACTAGCGTAAATGACAAGCCTTCTGAAGGTGCTCAGGAAGACTTCCGTAAGTACTAGACAGCTGCACAAGACGCCTTGAATTGGAATTCAAGACATTTTCTTTTGTTCAAGACACGTAGTGTAGTTAAGTTGCATCACCCAAGCCTTCGGGGTACGGTTGACAAGCATTCGTACATATGTGTATGTGGGTGTACACATAATCACAATGCGAAGTGAAACAAAGTAGAAGCAGTAGAATTGTACTATTGTGCTGTACAAGTTCACATGCATACACGAATGCGTTTCCTTCAGACCACTGTAGTATTTGGTAGCCGCAAAATCGCTACAGTACATGTCTTGAAATAAAGCAAATGTCTTGAATGACCATTCAAGACGTCTTGTGTATATGCCTAGAAAGCACTTCACAGGTGCGCGGAATATTTGTAGAGGCCAATGTTTATTGAGGCTTGGCAAAAAATGGTTTTCCTTTACATCCCATGAAGGGATTAGGGGGAGCTTCTCACAAACCGGTGAGCTCTACACGTTCCAGTTTTACACTTATTGATTATGACCTTTAGTTTTACACCGGTTCCGAACAATATTTTGAGAAGCTTTCTCATGTCTAAATACTCGATAGTGTCGCCGTCACTAAGCAAGGTGACCGCCGTCGAAAGAAATTTAAGGTGGTCAGAGCAGGAATCGAACCCACATTCTCATGCACACGAGCCGCGCACACTACCATTGCACCACCAACGGTCACCAAAAAGAAGATACGGGTACCAAGGGAAAAGGCATATCTGAAGATTGGAAAGTCTCGTGAAGACATATCTATGCATTTCCGACGGACGTTGAATGTCTGTCGAGGTCACTAAGAAATCGCGTGTGGAGAATTCTACCTTATCCTTGTCAAAATTTAGAACTCAAGCTGGAGAGGAAGCGAGCAAGTCATCAGTACGTAGGGTAATTAAGAGCTGTGAGTATCTTAAATACCTGAAATTACAAAACACGGCGCCACTTAATGCTCCTCGTAAGGAAAAGCGGCTTTAATTCGCAAGAGACCACATGGTATAGGACGTGCAGCCAAGAGGTCATGTAAATGACTGGAGAACCGTTGTATTTACGGATGAGAAGAAGATTAATTTGGATGCGAATGATTACTTATTGATTATTTATTTCCATGATCTGCGCAAAGAAAAGGGTTTTTTGAACCGACATCACAGCCGAGACGGGGGCGTTATGGTGTGGGGTGCTATTAGATACTATGGCACCATCGACCGTGAATTTCGAAGTGCAAAAATGACTGGTGCAAGCTATAAAACGATATTGGAATCGGCTTTTCCGAAGTTCAGTGAACTATTTGGTCCCATATCTTTAATATTGCAACATTATAATGCCCCTATACACAACTCCAGAGTAGTAAAGGAGTTCTTGACTGGCTACCCTATTCGCCAGATCTAAACATTATCGAAAATGTCTGGGATTGGTTATCTCGTAAGGTCTGTGTAAGAGGTAGACAATTTGATGACAAGCTATCACAAAGTCAGGCCATTAAGGATGCTTGGAATCAAATTTCGTTGGATTAAATAAATTCTCTATATCTCTCAATGAAACACGTATTTGAAGTTGCTAAAAACAAAGGGGGTTGTACCCATTACTAATAGTTCTTAAATAAAGTAAAATAAATTAAAAAAACAAGAAAAACGGGTTTTCACTAAAATTGGTTAAAGTGTCTTAATTCAAGTGAACTCAAAAAAAGAGCACATTTTTCGACAATTTTTTTATAAAGTTCTTTAGTAAAGAAACCACTATTGTACTGTTTTTTTACATCTTTAGATGTCTAGCTTCGATTTCTATTTTAAAATTCTGCAATTGGTTACAAATTGCAAAAGATACAGGCTGCTAAATATCGAATTTTTAGTGCCTTTAAATAAGTGAACCGGGGTGTACTTACAATAGTCAGCACGTGTTCTCTGCTCTTCAGGACAATTATACATATAAATATATCCTTTAACCGATTTGGGTCAACCTTGAGATTATGGCATAACTTAATGATTTTCTGATGTCCTTTAGCTGATCTTAACCCAGATTGAGTAACTCTAAATTCTTGAAGCACTTTTTACACTCCGAACGAAGTGACTCATTTTTAGTCCTTGGCTCATTAATGATTAGGTGTGAAATAAGGGCTGTAAGGCCGATAACCCATCAATTCGATGTTTCGAGGGACAATAGTCTCATGTCTGAACCAACCGGTGGAAGCCCGCATTATCGTGGTCGGGAATGAACTGTGATGGGTGGTTGATTTTACATATTTCTCCAAAGATGTTTGGTAAGCAAATGTTGGTATACTATTCCAAATGGATCGTTCTACACTCAGAGAACTAATTGTTTGAATAGAAGTTTTATCAACTTTAACTTCGTCTGTTGGCTCCGAATTGCGGTTGCCACAACTGAATTGAGGTTGTCCCTACTGAATTTAGTTCCCTCAACTGAAGTTAGATCGGAGCAACCTCGCTTCAAAATTGATTCGGTTGTGACAACTGAGTCTTCAATTATATTCGTGCTGTCAACTAAATAAATTAACGGTGGGAGCAACCTCGTTTCAGAAGTGATTCGTTTGTGACCACTGGATCTTCAGTTATATTCGATCTGTTAACTACATTTTCTACGATTTCGAGAACAACTGAATTTGGAATTAAATCGGTTGCAACAGTCGAAATTCGTAACAAATTCGGTTAATTGTGACATCAACACACTTGCAACTATCGAATTTGCTATCAATTCGGTCGCAATACCCGACTTTGGCCTTAACTCGTTTGCAAAGACCGAATTCGACGTTAATTCGGTTGCTATAACCGAACTTCTCATAAGTTCTGTTTGTACAACCGAGTTCATTTTCAATTCGGTTACCACAACATAACTGTATACATTTTAAATTTGACGTTTAAGATTCTCAAGTCAAATAATATATTAAAAAAGTTATTGTATGTGCAAGTATTGCTGTCGCGGATAATTAGTTTTCGGTCGGGATTTCAAAAATGGTCGGAAATAGCTTGTCAAGTCAATATGCTTTATAATTAATTATTCGAATACAGGAAAATGCATCATCAGGAAAACATTAAACAATTCTCACTAAATTCGTTTCTCATTAACAGAAAAAAATTAAATATTTAGTTGTCACACCAATTCAGTTGTGACGGCCCCTAAACTCGGTTGTGGGAGCCTCTAGTTTGGTTGAGACTGCCACTATTGCGGCTGTGACAACATCTAATTTGGTTGTGACAACCTCTGATTCGGCTGACCTTTAGTGTGATTGTTATAATTTCTAAATTCGGTTGTCTCAACCGAATTTTTCTGTGGGTGAAAGTTACTTCAATAGTTCTGTGGAGACATGCCTGGGTTATCCGAAGGAACATGCAACTAGTTGATTCTAAGTACTTCCTGCGCAACCAACTTTTATTGGATTTGGACCGAAACAACCGTCTGGTGATTTCTGTTTCGGTAGCATATGCATGATTTGTTGCCTGCCACAATCTTGTATATGGATGCCTTTTTAAGAAACACACTCGAATTTCGTTAATATTTATTTGCACCAATCGGCACGAAGTTTTTTTTTAAACGATTGATTGCCGCTTAAAAATTACACGATATCCAACGCAAAGAATTTGTATTGACGTTCAAATATTCATGAAATTCATATTACATCGGAGTGGAACTAATATCAGTGCGTGCCTCAATTTCAATGTAAGTCATATGACGATCTTGCGATATCAGTTCCCACATAGCACCGATGTTTACTTTCACAACAACCGATTCTGGAACAATCTCCACAAAATTAGTCACGGAACGAGCGACGATCACAATTGAATTCGAAAAACGATCGTTACATGATGGCATCGAATGGTGCTTGATCACAAACAGTCGAAGTTAATCCACTTCAAAAGTCACAATAAATCAGTATATGAATATATTCAGGATTTACTTCCATTCTTTGGGTAAGATAATTTTCTCAATTGCCTTATATTATTATATTATTAGTATGACAAAACGTTCTAAGACGTTTTCCATAAAAAACAATCCACTTAACGATGGTGTTGTCTGACTTGACCTATATACTACCGTGCTGCCATATCTCACAGCATATGTGTCCACCTTTGTGTAACATTTTCTAGTACAGGGCATTTCTTTTCTTTGATAGTGGCACCTCCACAACCGAAAAAAGTGTTCTCATTATGAAAACCTATTAAAAAGTGGGAAAAGTTGCGCTGAGACCGCTCGTAAACATCGTCGAATTCTAGGTCGAGGAAGTGCACCTAATGTGTCCACAATTCGAAGAGAGATAAAAATAAGTTTTTTTTTAAATTTCACGATTGTCCTACACAAATTGTTATGCAAAATAAATAAATACACAGCTATATTTTGAGACTTTTAGAAAGGCTTATTATCCTGTCAAGCAAGCAAATATAATCTTCCGGCTATTAAAATAGTGCTGACAGATCCAAGGACTAAATCTGATAGTAAATCATGGTATTTATGAACACGTCAATTATGAAACCTTCAGTAAATCTTAAAGCTTTCTATAACTGAAGAATGTTTCAGATCTAATATAGTGATTTTTTACAAACAAGTCCCGTAAGGCTCTTGCCCATAGACGTACTGAATGGTCTCTCGAAAACATTGCTTCTGTAAACAAGAGTGTTGCCGAAACATCAATTGGCATGAAACATCATTTTGGCCTCGTTCACAACAACTTCAAATTTCGCAAAGGCATTATGCTGCGAATTTTAACGAAACACCTCCACGTTTAACCATACAAATTTCAGCTTACTCAGGAGGTAAAACCAGCAGACCACAGCACGGGAAATTCGTTCAATGGATGACGGAGCAAAGAAAAGTTAAGACCGATTTTTCTAAACTAATCATCTTCATCTATGATGCGCATTTTCATTTGAATGGGTTCGTCAACAAACAAAATTGCGTAATTGTAGGGTTAAAAAAATCTATACGTAATGAAGCAAATCCATCCATCTCGAGCAACTGTCTGGTGCGGATTATAGTCAGGCGGCGTGATTGGGACTTAGTTCTTTGAAAATTAAGCCAGGACTGCAGAGGATGTGAATGGCATTCGTTACAGGAACATCATAGCGGAGTTCTTGACGCCCCAGTTGAACGGTTTCGATCTAAACGACTTGTGGTTCCACTTGCAGACAGAATGTAAAACTAAAACGCGCACAGCTGAGTGATAGTGAGAAGCTCTCCGCAATCCCTTCGTGGGATATAATGAAAAACTATTTTTTTGTCGTAATAATATCTTGTAACGCCGGTGCACCAAATTTCAACAGTGCCACTGGAATATTATCAGGACCAGAAGATTTGTGATACTTCCGTTTTCCCAGTGCTGTCTCGATCTCTGCTTGAGACGTGGGTTCCGTTGAAATTTCCCGTCTCGGGTTGCGACGTGAGTTTGCCGCCGAAGGGGTACACTGATTTTCATAATCCGGAAGTTTAGATAGTATCGTAAACAATTCGCGACATGGCTCGAGTTGTTGATCTGGTGAAGCAATGATACAGTACTCCTTATGTTGTTGTCGTTCAGCTTTTCTTCTGAAGAGTACACAACACGGAGGTATCTGTATTTGCAGCTTTTTCGGTTTCCTCCACTATATTGTTCAGATAATTGTAGTAATCTGAACGGACCATGTTACCCACTCGATTGCCGATAGGTTCATTGGTGTCTTCGATCGTATAATCATATTGTGCACGCGAACAGGATTCCGAAATTTATTCTAGGATTCTTCAGTATAAAACTATACTATATATATGTATACTCATTCTCATTCTTGAGTATACCCTTCCGTGAGTATAGACAGCGCACATCTCACTGGTTGTGAGAAGCTCTCCCCAATTCTTTCATGTGATGGAATGAGAAACAATTTTTCTGTTTTATTCTTCACCGATCCAAGGTTTACTAACACATCCATACTCACCAAGGACTTCTCCATGGCTGTTTTCTTCAGCGTTCGAATAATGCCTGACTATGTATTTTGACTGTCCTGTGCCAAATTGGAGCGTTTGATCGTCCATCAACGATGTGGGCGGGAGCTACAGACGGTCTGAGTCGTATTTTATGAATTTGCCTCTAATACCGTTTGCAGCCGCTGAACGGAGATAGAAGATGCCCACTAAGAGTTAATTGTCGCTATCAATATCAGCACCACGTCTAATTTTGACGTCCAATAAGGAACTCAAAAACATTGTGCTGACAAGTCTATAGGCAATTTGATTGAATGTTTGACCGTCGGTTGATTGCCATGAATACTTGCGAATATTTTTGTCGGTGCATTTCGTTCCGGCGATAATTATTTGATGGTGATTTTTAATGCAATAACAATATCACCACTCAGTCAAAAATATGCGCTTTATTTTTAAATTATATCGTTCACTTTTATTGGGACACTCTTTATATGGTAGTCTTGTGGTTGTTCGGCTTTTACTGCGATTTTTTAAATTAGTTCTATACATTTTGAAATCTTTAATAATCTAACGCCGTCAAAACGCACGACCAAGGCGGCCAATCGTCTGGGCCATTTCGTGAGATAACACGTTCACCAAATTTTGTTTCCAATAAATTGATTGTGGCATTCGCTGTGTGGCTTGTGGCGCCGTCCTGTTGGAACCACAGGTCCTCCAAGTCCATATCATCCAATTGAGGCCAAAAATATTCGGTTATCATTGAACGGTAGCGATTCGCATTCACAGTAATGTGCCGGTCTTGATCATCACGGAAGAAGTACGGCACAATGACGCCGCCGGCCCATAAACCGCACCAAACTGTAATTTTTTCGGGATGCAATGATGACTCATGGATTACGTGTGGATTGCTGTCTGACCAATAACGCATATTTTGCTTATTGACGAAGCCATTCAGCCAGAAATGACCCTCATCGCTGAAGATGATTTTCCGATGAAAATCCGAATCATTTTCAAGTTGTTGCTCAGCCCAATTCACGAACATACGACGCTTATGGTGGTCAAGCGGCTTCAGTGCTTGCGTCAATTTGATCTTGTAAGGATTTAGGCCAAGATCTTTTCGCAAAATTCGCCACAACGACGTCACAGAGATGCCCAACGCTTGAGAACGACGTGTGAGAGATACATATGGGCTTTCTTGAACTGAAGCCTCAGCGGCAGCAATATTCTCGACACTACGGGCACTTCTTTGTCTCACTGGCACGGGAACATTTTGTACTGTGCCTGTGGATTCAAATTTTTCCACTAGACGCTCAATTGTTGATCTGGTAGGACGATTATGACGACCATAAATTGGACGTAGCGCTCTTAAAGTTAAGGCCACTGACTCCAAATTTCGGTAGTAAATTTTAATAATTTCGACTCGTTGTTGGCTCGTATATCTTTCCATGATGAAATGGCAAACCTTACTGAAGAGAAATGTCAAAAGAGCGGGAAAAAATATGGCGTCGTTTGCTGTCCCTATCGATTTACTTTTGTAGCGTCTCTGCTGAAAAACCCTTTAATACTGATTTTGTCATGTGCACTTATGTTCGAAAATCACAGAATTTTCAAAACACAAATCTGCTCCATAATATTAAGAAGAATCATATTTTTGTACCCAATATTAGAAACGGAATTTTCATGTATTACCCTCTTCCTGCTAGATGGGGAAATCCAAACGTTTCACAACTGTTGTTGGATTTAAATGCTTTTATCCCAAATAATTCCTCAATCCCTTCTCAGTCTGGCTTAGTTTAATTAAAAGAAAAAAGAATGATGAAATATCTTCATTATTATGTTTTCCACTTAATAACAACTCAATGCAATTTTCCTTTAATTCCCTTGGTTATTATTGAAGTGAACATGATAACGAGCTATTTCACATTCATCACGATGTTGTGTTGTGTTCTCTGATCATCTGCATATGAACAAATATCATATGAACGAGTATTTTACAACACAGACGATGTCATCCTCTGTGATAAGGATTCTTGTGCGAGTATAAGTAATCCGTTTATCACATTTCTTAATTTTTGTTTCAATTTCATGTTTACCTCCTTTCAGTATAATCAGTGTAATCTTTCAATTTCAACAATCGAGACGTGAATGCAAGTAAAAGGAACAACTCATATGCTGATAACAGTATTTTGATGAAAAGGACTAAGAATGTTGTAATCTTAGTTGCTGCGATAAGATAGAGAGGGTATGGATTTTAATTTTTAAGTTAAATGCAATAAAAGTTTAAGTGTAATTACATATACATACACATATTGGCCTACACCTGTCTTCCAAAGTATTTTAAGTATTACATACTCGTATTTTGTGGATTGTGGCCATGTATGAGAATGTAATATATCTACATGAAATATGAATATTTGTACTCTAACGCAGAATTTAATAATGTATGTGTAATATGCACATGTGTATATGCATACATATAACGTACATAGCGGGAAAGGAATGCCTTCGCTAGGATTCCAAGAAGGCCTTCTTGAGTTGCTAATAGACATTATTGATACATTCCGTACTCATTTAAGGATTGCAAACACTGAATGGAAAGTATGAAATTTTTCGTTGCAGCGACTACCAAATTGTCGGATATAGTACAGTTTTCACTATAACAACGTAAAAATTTTAACGAAAATATTTCATCCATGCAACGAAGCGTTTTTCTTTCAGTGTAGAGGAGGATTGCACCACCCTTAACCTAGAATGTGGACAAAGAGTTACTATGGAAAGTTTACCAAATAATATTGAGGTAATATTTTTCTTATCTTACCCCCACTGGAATTTAAACACACGGCCTTCGTATTGGTAATCCGTCATACCCACCACTAGCCTCCAAACTTATCCATACTTAAAAAATAGGTTAGTAAACATAGCTGAATTGAATGCAGAAAAGGGCAAGAAAACTTGTATGCTGTTTCAGAAAACATATGGTTTTTTGTTTTAGTAAACAGTTTAATGTGATGGCACTACATGGAGTGCACCTGTGTCAAGATGGTAGTGCGTAGTTTGGAACCCCCCTATAAATGCAGTGCATTGCATTGGACTTAGGAAACACGGAGAAGAGTAGGAGGAAAGATCGAATACTGTTTGGTGATGTCTGACTTAATCTTCATTGCTGTTCTGCTGAAAAACGAATTCTGTCTGTTGTGCAGAGCTCGATCTATAGGCTAAGTGACTACAAATGGATGTGAATCCCCGGAGAAGCAGAAAGCACAGATAAATTACACAGTGCCAGACGAAAAAATATAACACTACGCGGACGCCACTACGTGATAAAATACGAAAAAAAAGACCCGTGTCTCCCAGTTTTTCCCAAAGTCATGCACTCTTTTTATGGGCCCCCAAAGATTTGGGGCCTTATTGTAATTTTTTGCAAAATTTGTTTCATTTTATCAGGCTCATATCTTGCAAACCGTTCGGAATTTTGATTTACTGTCTGAGGGAAAGTTGTAGCACTTGTCATAAAGAACAAAAAATCAATAAAATCAAAAAACTTCATCTTCAAGGTCAAAATCGGAAAAGAGTTTAAAAAATGCGATTATTTTTCCGACGACGCTCACATCGAGGCATTACACAGCGACACGTCAACGAAAGCTCAGCGGTTATAGTTATAGTAAAAGTGCTACAGATTTATTAAAAGAGCTACAACTTTCCCTCAGAAAGTAAATAAAAATTCCGAACGGTTTGCAAGATATGAGCCTGACAAAATGATAATTTTTTTTGCAAAAATTACACCGAGTTCCCAAATCTTTGGGGGCCCATAAAAAAAATTGCATAACTTTGGGCAAAACTGGGAGACACAGGTATTTTTTGTGGTCTTTTATCACGTAGTGGTGTCCGTATATGGTTATAACGGGATTTCAATAAGAGCGCTACAAAAGTTTTTTAAATAAAACAAAACCGGTTTTAGATACCAATGAAATTTTTGATTCCTGTGAAAGTACGTTCGATGCCATTATGTATGGAACTCGATTTCTTTTGCATGGCCACCACGGGCACGCTTGCAGAAGTCCAGACGCTGAACCCAATTTTCGACGGTTTTCAAGCATAAATCGGCCGATACTGTTGCAATTTCACGTTCGATATTCGTACGAACTTCATCAATCGTCGCAGGCTTATTGGCATAGACCATAGACTTGACGTAGCCCCACAGGAAATAATCTAACGGCGTCAAATCGCACGACCGAGGCGGCCAATCGACTGGGCCATTTCGTGAGATAAGACGTTTATCAAACTTGGTTTGCAATAAATTGATTGTGGCATTCGCTGTGTGGCTTGTGGCACCGTCCTGTTGGAACCACATGTCCTCCAAGTCCATATTATCCAATTGGGTCCAAAAATATTCGGTTATCATTGAACGGTAGCGATTCGCATTCACAGTAATGTGCCGGTCTTGATCATCACGGAAGAAGTACGGCCCAATGACGCCGCCGGGCCATAAACCGCACCAAACCGTAATTTGTTCGGGATGCAATGATGACTCATGGATTACGTGTGGATTGCTGTCTGACCAATAACGCATATTTTGCTTCTTGATGAAGCCGCTCTTAAAGTTGAGGCCACTGACTCCAAATTTCGGTAGTAAATTTTAATAATTTCGACTTGTTGATGGCTCGTATATCTTTCCATGATGAAATGGCAAACCTTACTGAAGAGAAATGTCAAAAGAGCGGGAAAAATATAGCGTCGTTCGCTGTCCCTATTGATTTACTTTTGTAGCGTCTCTGTTGAAAAACCCTTTATTTGCATGTCTTAAAAAATTACACACAGTGTTATCTAACTTCTGGTATGAGATTATGTTTCACAGCTCACATTTCGATGATGTTCTAAGGTGACAACGGAGATGGCTACCCTGCTGTCACCTATTAGCATTACTGCCCTTTTCTGTACACGCTACAGAAGCTTTAAGGTGGACCTATTGGAGCCATCCCATATATGAAAGTTATATTCCACCTTCCGTCGACTGATAAGATATACATATTGAAAATATCAGATGTAGGGAAGCATACCTACACCGTTTATAGTGATCAAACACTTGAATGCTTCTTTCGACACATTGAAAATATGTATATTCCAGCGGATATCTCACTGCCTGTTCATGCCTAGAACATCAAGGCTTCCGTTTCTTCAATGTCTACCCCACCCATAGAAGTCGATGACAAAGATGGGTCAATGGTGCGCTTGTGTGAAACTATGCAGCGTTTGGTCTTACGTGCATTAAACTCGACCCGATTCGCCCGACCCACCCAGACAGCATACCGTGGTTGAGTGAATCACTCATCATCTAGACCTATGTATCTGGACTTCTGGACAATAGCTTTATTGGAAACCTCCGCTAGCTATCGTAGCTAATGTGAGAAGGCGAAACGAATGAGCAGGCTGATTGGTCATGCGATCACTGATAAGTCTCAGGAGAAACCAAAATCCAGTTTCAACTCACTGCATTGTGGTCAGCATCTGATCCATAATGGGCGGATGAAGCATAATCATCCTGGCCGTTGATAAACTGGAAACCCGCCGGAAATTATAATAAATGAGGAAAACATAATAACGGGGTTTTCAACAAGAGCGCTACAAAAGTTTTTTAAATAAAACAAAACCGGTTTTAGATACCAATGAAATTCTTTATTCCTGTGAAAGTACGTTCGATGCCATTATGTATGGAACTCGATTTCTTTTGCGTGGCCACCACGGGCACGCTTGCAGAAGTCCAGACGCTGAACCCAAGCCAATTTCCAGACGCTGAACCCAATTTTCGCCTCAGCGGCAGCAATATTCTCGACACTACGGGCACTTCTTTGTCTCAATGGCACAGGAACATTTTGTACTGTGCCTGTGGATTCAAGTTTTTCCACTAGACGCTCAATTGTTGATCTGGTAGGACGATTATGACGACTATAAATTGGACGTAGCGCTCTTTAAGTTGAGGCCACTGACTCCAAATTTCGGTAGTAAATTTTAATAATTTCGACTCGTTGTTGGCTTGTATTTCTTTCCATGATGAAATGGCAAACCTTACTGAAGAGAAATGTCAAAAGAGCGGGAAAAAATATGGCGTTGTTTCCTGTCCCTATCGATTTACTTTTGTAGCGTCTCTGTTGAAAACCCCTTTAAATGAGGAAAACCCCTGACTGTTGACGACCCTCGCAAACGTTATACCTCGATTTAACGATATATACCTGGAATGTGCGAACACTATACAGGACGGGTGCCACTATCCAACTGGCGGATGTCCTTGAAAAGTATAAAACTGATACACACCTATCCTGGAAATGTGATGGGCAGAATATGAAAGAAAGAAAAACTACTACAGCTGCCGTGAATGAATGCAAGTATTCGAGTGGGAATATATAGTTGGCAAGAGACTGCAACACCTAGATTCAAGGTTCAACCCAGTGAGTGGGCATGGTAGTTAATATCATACGATTCTAACATAAAAACATACATAAGGCAACCTGGATATCCCCTGATCAGAGAATTTATAGCAGACAGTCTTCTATTGTAATGGATGTACGTGTGATTCGAGGTGCCAGTATTAACTCTTATCATTCCCTGGTGGCTGCGAAGTTCACACAAGACTGAGCAGGGCGAAAACGTATGAAGCCGATCACGGGAAAAGCTAGATTTTGACAAACTGCAAATACCGGAGATATCAAAGTCCTATCAGCTAAAGCTCACATTCTAGCTAGGGCAGAATACCGCCCTCCTGAGGACCCAGATGCGTAGTGTTAGCACATCTGTCATTCTTTGGAGACCGCCGCAAGGGCTGAACTTGGCTATCACAACCCGCAGAGGGATAAGCCACGGTACGACGCGGAGTGTCGCATTGCAATTGATGAAAAAGACGCTGCACGTATGGCAACAAAACAGTCAGTTACAAGGCGTGCTACGAGTGAGCGGTACAAGAAGCTAAGAAGGGAGGAAAACCTAATATTTAGGCGGAGAGCAGATAGAGCAGTTGGAGCAAAGAGAGAGAGTAAAAAGACCAAATTGTGAAGGATGAATAATTAATCCCGAAAATTTTTCCGGACGGGCCGAATAATGCGCTGCTCTCCTGCAAAGACGAGAATGGGAATCTAGTGATTGATAACCAGAGTGTGCTTAGAATGTGGAGAGATCACTTTTCAGCACTACTCCATTCAGATTCTTCCACTGAAGATCAGAAGGTAATGATTGTGGAAGACAGTGTAGATTGTACCCCTGCCCCCAGCCAAGGCGGGATTAGAACGTCAATTTCCTGGCTTAGGAATAATAAAGCCGCTGGTGTGGATGGGCTACCCACTGAACTTTTTACGTTAGGTGGCGAATGACTGCTAGCCCACTTGCATCAATTTACATGCGGTATATGGTTGGGGGAATCTATGTCTGACGATTGGGGTCTCAGTGTATTTTTTTGTGTATTCATAAAGGGTGATCCGTGTATCTGTTCCAATAAAACCATATATTGCTGGCGTATGCTGACGACATAGACATCAATGGGCGAAATTTGCTAGAGGTTACTTCAGTATTTTCAAGAATCGAAAAAGAATCAACGAAGGTGGGTCTTTTGTTAATGACGTCACGACAAAATTCAATGGTGTCAACAACTAGAAAAACCACTCTACTTGGTCCGAACTTGAACGTCGACAACCGATTTAATTTTGATGTGGTAGATGAATTTGCCTACATTGGATCCGCCGTGAACAAGGAAAACAACGTTAGCCTGGAGATAAATAGGAGAATTGTGCTTACAAGTAGATGCTGTTTTGGGCTATAGGACAAATATTTAAAAGCTTCGTCTAAATACAAAAAATTATCTACTCATTGTAACGACGAGTTTTCCTCGACACTAACGGGTATCCAGAGTCCGTTACATACAATTTAGATTCACTAGAGAGAGACAAAAGACCAGTTGTTCGTAGTTGATGACTGTTTTATTTCACTTTCAAGTTTTGACCTTAACTAATTTACAATTCTGAGTGTTTAAGGCACACTCTAGGATATTTCACTGGGATAGTCTTCTGGGTTGCTAAGCTTTGTATGATCCCTAGCGGGTTGTGCTGTAGTTGGCGGTTGTATACACATGAGTTTTAGACCGCTGGCTTGGGATCTGGCGGTGTTTCGTGGGAAGGCTCATTCGAACGTCAGTTGCTTCAGGACCCTTCGGAGTACGGGAATACGTTGTCTTCTGCTGCAAGAAGATGGTAGGCCTGACTGTTATGATAAGGGGCCAGATCACTCTTCTCCTGAGAAGAGACTAGGAAAAGTATCGTAGGGGTACCCAAATCGGATTCCACTAGCTCGGATTCCTTCAGGCAGGGTGTTCACGAACAAGTATCCAAACAGGATCACTACGGCGTTAAATACAAGGATAACGAGGGCTAAGACAAGATATCAGCAGGATAACCAAATCGGATTCCCTCAGGCATGGTGTCCCCGATCGAGTATATAGGACTTATCACTGTCGAGGCACTGGTTCGGATTCCCTCAGGTAGCGTGTCCCGAACAAGTAACCAAACAGGATAACTACAAGACTAAAACTACTAGTGCACAATGCTACAAGTTACTATGACTATAACTAGCTACGATATGTTAGGGTCGCCGGCTATCCAACGACTGACCTGTTTGAGCTGTGCGCGCCACTTTATATGTTCCAGTCATGTGTGTGTGAATGGCTATGGTTGAGCGAAACACATATACTATCGCTCAGTGGATTGTGCGGCGCAGCTGTTCTCACTCAACTGTTGGCTGCTATCACTCTCAGCTAATCGTGGTGAGTTCATCAGAGATGGATAAAAGAGGCATAAAAAGGGCATTTAACAAAAGGGAGTTTTACATCTAAATCAAAATAACTCCATATGTGACGCGGAAAATGGAAAGGGACCTATGGGTGAAAACCGGTTTTGTTCAGGAGAGCCATTTTAAAGATTTAAATACGTGTAAATACGTGTAAAATCGCCGACTTCACTTTCATAAAACGCGCATATCTCTGGGAGGGAACACTTTTGGGGCATGCGATCGGTCTCATTCGATGCTCAGATGTTGTCCACATCAAAAAAAAGGTGAAAATTGATTTTTTACCCTTAGGTCCCTTTCTCTATGCGCTGTCACATATAGTTATAACTGTGTGATATGGATGGAAACAAGTTTACCATTTCCACCCTCACAACATAATTCCGAAAACCACAATTTTTGAGCTCACTGCGCTACGTGTTTACATTGCCCGATTTAGCTCAGTATATAAGTTATCGACGACGGAACTCCTTAAACTTTAAATTAATAAATTTTCCATACAAAATACTGCCACTCTAGTGGACATACCCAAGAGAAGTAATATGTATAAGTAGTATATTTGGACTTGCTGGGAAATATTCTGTATTAACAAGTGTTTAATAAAAATCATATAAATTGTTTGTTAAAATAAATACAATTGTGTTTATTTATTTGAATAAATGTAACGTACGATTGTAACGTACGCCACGTAAGATTTGCCCATATATGAATATAACTACTTCAAGCTTTCAAGTGAAATTATTAAATTACAACTTTTACAACTGTGAATATAAATGCACTTTAACTAAAATTCCATACAAATTTAATAAATCTTGATTAAGGTTTCAGAACATTTTCAACACTCTCTGCTCTTTTGCCAAAAAAACACTTTGTCCACTTGTGGTAATATTATTCGGATCCATCCCATTTCTCATCTTAAACTTGAATTTCCCTCTACACATAATCTTGTTTAAAATAAAACGCATACAAAAATATTAATATGACAGCAGTTGAATGTATGAGATGTAAATTTTATTTGAGTAATACGACAATAATAAAATATATTACTTTTTAAATGTTATAGCGTATATGAGTGTAGTAGTGGTTGTTATATATTTTCTGCTCCTTCTCATGTGAGGGTGGAAATGATTTATATTCCTGCAAAATGTGTGGATTTTTTAAGTGAATAATAGCCGATTATTCATGTAGTTGGAATCATGATTACACATAGTTTTGGTCATATGAACATTTAATTCAATTTTCTAAATAGTATAAAATGTTATTGCTTTCTACCACTTCTGTAAATTGTTGAAGAGTTTTTCTTAACAGTTTGTTAAAAATCTATAGAAAAGAAACTCTATTTTATTAAAGTAATACACATAGGCTGTCGTAGAATGAACTCGATCGACTTTATGTAGTTTAGAGATTGCAGGGAGATTATGCTGTCAAGTTGTGGTGAAATGTCTTACTATGTTAGGCTTAGTTAAAATAATTTTTAAATGAAGACCTCTAGTATGGGTTTTCCAATGTGAGTGATATGATTTCTTAAGAAAAAACATACTAATTGTTAAAGAAAATGTTTTTTATTTAATGTGAAGTACAATCGATACAATTAAGTTCTGAATAAAACGTCTTTCAAATGGCCTCTCCGTCTTCTTTTGCAGCAATGAATTCGATGAACCCAATTTTCGAGCACTTTTTCCACTAAATAAAGTCATATGCTATGAATAGCACGTTCATTGTTGACCTGTAAAACTTGAAGAGATTGTGGCTTATTGCTAAAGACCAATGACTTCAAATAACCCCATAAGAAATGAAGTTAAATCACAACTTCTTGGAGGCCGTTCAATGTCACAATTTCTTGAAATAATCGAATCTCCAAACTTTTCGGTTGATTCCAATAACAAAGGCCCAATGGCTATATGTGTCCGAACACTCAAAAACACAAATCTTTGCCCAAGTGGTAGATAAAAGATGAAATATGTCAAAATTCATTCTATTATGTGGACTAATTTTAATGGAAACAGCAAAATCCATATTAATTTTTAACCCTTAGAAGGCAGTTAGATTTTGCTTATTATCTAGCACTTGGGCGAAGATTTGTGTTTTGGAGTGTTCGTACACGTACAGTGAAATTTTATGGCGATCATTTTTGTACAACATTTTGACCACGTCCCTTGTAATTTTGAGCAGTTTTTTGCAAGTTTTCAAAAAAAAGTAAAAATTATGGTTATACGTGACAGATAGAGGGTTAATTTGTTCCACAATAATGTTTATCTGAATTTTTGGTATCATCTTTTGTACCTCAGAAGTAACGAACACACAATTTCCCATGCCGATATGTTGCAGGAAAGTTCCGAGGGGCGGAAACTTTGGCCCGCCGTACAAAAAATTCTGATCATGTATATCGTATCGCATCGTATATCGATCATATATACGTAAATTTTTTTCGACCTTTCTACCAGAATCCGTTGTAAGAACCCCATCATTTTTTTTGTGTGTCGCACAGTGTAATCGAGGCAAAAAATGATAATTTCTTAAAATGGGGTTTTCAATAAGAGCGCTACAAAAGTTTTTTTAAATAAAACAAAACCGGTTTTAGATACCAATGAAGTTCTTTATTCCTGTGAAAGTACGTTCGATGCCATTATGTATGGAACTCCATTTCTTTTGCATGGCCACCACGGGCACGCTTGCAGAAGTCCAGACGCTGAACCCAATTGTCGACGGTTTTCAAGCATAAATCGGCCGATACTGCTGCAATTACATGTTCGATTTTTGTACGAAGTTCATCAATCGGCGCTGGCTTGAAAACAGAAACTTGGCCACAGAAAATAATTTAACGGCGTCAATTCGCACGACCGAGGCGGCCAATCGACTGGGTCATTTCGTGAGATAACACGTTCACCAAACTTGGTTTCCAATAAATTGATTGTGGCATTCGCTGTGTGGCGCCGTCCTGTTGGAACACATGTCCTCCAAGTCCATGTTAGCCAATTGGGGCCAAAAATATTCGGTTATCAGTGAACGGTAGCGATTCGCATTCACAGTAATGTGCCGGTCTTGATCATCACGGAAGAAGTACGGCCTAATGACGCCGCCGGCCCATAAACCGCACCAAACCGTAATTTTTTCGGGATGCAATGATGACTCATGGAATACGTGTGGATTGCTGTCTGACCAGTAACGCATATTTTGCTTATTGACGAAGCCATTCAGCCAGAAATGAGCCTCATCGCTGAAGATGAGTTTCCGATGAATTCCGCTCTTAAAGTTGAGGCCACTGACTCCAAATTTCGGTAGTAAATTGTAATAATTTCGACTCGTTGTTGGCTCGTATATCTTTCCATGATGAAATGGCAAACCTTAGTGAAGAGAAATGTCAAAAGAGCGGGCCAAAAAATTGGCGTCGTTTGCTGTCCCTATCGATTTACTTTTGTAGCGCCTCTGTTAAAAAACCCTTTATATACACTGAACGGAAAAGCATCGTCACACGGATGAAAATGTTCATCAACTTTTGTCATCGAAAGTGAGCTAACGTAACGTTTCGTTCCCGCTATGAAAATGTGTTCATCAACTGCAAATTGTTCGTTACTGTGGTGAAAGTATGGGTGCTGCTGCAATGAATTTGTTTCATTGTTGTAATGAATAGGTATCGTTCTTGCAAGGAATTTGCTTCATTGCTCCAATGAGTTTGTTCATTGCTGCTATGAATTTGTTTCATTGGTGCAACGAATTTGAGTCAATGTTGTAATGAATATGTTTCATTACTACAATGATTTTGTTCCATTGCTTCAATGAATGTTTTGAAGTGTGTTTGAAATTATTTATTGACAATTGTACATAAATATACTGTTAGTATTACATTGCAGGTGTTTTATAATAATTTTTTGAATTGTTGTTTTTGAAAATCTATTTTCTAAATAGATTATATTCATTCCATGTTGAAACACTCGCCTGGAGAAGATTGTGGTAGTCGAGGGATTGAGTTTTATTGTGGCCGTCGTATTCAGGTCGAGGTGTTCATTGTTAAGATTTCTATTTAAGATATGTACATATCTATGTCTGTACTTCCCATGAACATAAGCATAGAACAACATCATTGTTTTGTTAAATTATGCAATTGATGTTGTGTTGAGGGTTTTGATATTCAATTGTAGCGCCAAATCTCCCCGTCATTAAATCAGTGATCGCTCTGTAAGTATTTTCTTCAACTGCTCCTTTATTTATTTTAATAAAATTTGTTAAAATTTCGATTGGATGCATTCGACTGTACGTTGAATTGTTATTTTTTATGTTCGTCGTACTTGAAACACTTTGTTTCTTTGACCTCTTCGTTTTCGTTGACTTCGACTGCCCGCACAAATGTAAAGGGTTTTTCAACAGAGACGCTACAAAAGTAAATCGATAGGGACAGCAAACGACGCCATATTTTTGCCCGCTCTCTTGTGATTTCTCTTCCGTAAGGTTTGCCATTTCATCGTGTAAAGATATACGAGTCGAAATTATTAAAATTTACTACCGAAATTTGGAGTCAGTGGCCTCAACTTTAAGAGCGCTACGTCCAATTAATGGTCTTCAGCGATGAGGCTCATTTCTGGCTGAATGGCTTCGTCAATAAGCAAAATATGCGTCAAAATTTGTTTGGTGCGGTTTATGGGCCGGCGGCGTCATTGGGCCGTACTTCTTCCGTGATGATCATGACCGGCACATTACTGTGAATGCGAATCGCTAACGTTCGCTACCGTGGTAACCGAATATTTTTGGCCCCAATTGGATAATATGGACTTGGAGGACATGTGGTTCCAACAGGACGGCGCCACAAGCCACACAGCGAATGCTACAATCAATTTATTGGAAACCAAGTTTGGTGAACGTGTTATCTCACGAAATGGCCCAGTCGATTGGCCGCCTCGGTCGTGCGATTTGACGCCGTTAGATTATTTCCTGTGGGGCTACGTCAAGTCTATGGTCTATGCCAACAAGCCAGCGACGATTGATTAACTTCGTACGAATATCGAACGTGTAATTGCAGCAGTATCGGCCGATTTATGCTTGAAAACCGTCGAAAATTTGGTTCAGCAAGCGTGCCCGTGGTGGCCATGCAAAAGAAATCGAGTGCCATACATAATGGCATCGAACGTACTTTCACAGGAATACAGAAGTTCATTGGTATCTACAACCGGTTTTGCATGTCTTTCGTTTTTTCTGAATCCAAATATCAACACAGCGAAACAGGCGCGACCGAATTATGGTTAAACCACAAACAGTCGAACATTTTGTTGCGACTTGTACCGTCACGCGCATACACACACACTAAACTTCAGTTACATATTTCGGGGTAGTTTTTCTGCTATCGATGCGACACTTCTTTGCTGTCGTGTTGCTAATTGCATTCTGTTTATTTATCTATTTGATTTATAGATTCGCAAGTTACACGAACGATCACAGTAAACACACAATTTAGTTTTCACGATAAGAGATTATTACTTAGTATAACTAATTGGTCTGTTTTAAGAAAATTTATTTAAATTATTCCGGCGGAGAAATATGTCTACCACTTTCGATTGTTACAATGAAACTGATCTAAAATGTGTACGTGACCCACCACTCACACTGACCATTTTCTCTTGCAGGACTCTTTTTACGCTCGCTCATTTTTTCCACTGCTTCTCTCTCTCTACCATCATAGAAATTAGTTTCGTTACAATAACGAAATTGTTTCGTAAACTGAAAATGTAATGTCAATTAAAAAAAAATAAATACTAAATATAAACTAAAAATGTAAGGGATAAACCAAATATGAGTAGTTTAAAACTCATGCCTTTACCTTTTTTTTTATTTTCAACCCATTTTTCTACAAAATTCGAATTAAATAAAGTTGTTGCAGGAACAACAAGTAAGTTGTTGCAGCAACGAAATGAAACATTGTCAAAGAAGCCAAGTATGAAATTTTTCGTTGCAGCGACTACCAAATTGTCGGATATACGACACTTTTCACTATAACAATGTAAAAACATTAACGAAAATATTTCATCAATGCGTCGAAGGGTTTTTCTTTCAGTGTGTGTATTATATGTATATTCATACATATATTTATTTAAAATACCTAAACCAAAAAAACAATTTATTTTAAAACTAACCCAACAAAAAAAAATGCATTTCATTTTAAATTTAACGGTTTCATAATAAAGGATAAAATTCGAAAATTTTATGTTTTCATAATAAAATGAAAATACCAAAAATTTTATTTAAAAAATAAAAAAATAATTTTTTTATTTTGAAAATTTAATTTTGTTTATTTTTTTAGAACAATTTTTTCCAAGAACAATTTTTTTTCAAAATTTCAAAATCGTACTATAGAGAAACCGTACTGAACGAAGCAGAACTATTCGAGGTAGTCCTATATATACATATGTACACGGGGCCAAATAAGACCTACCAATGTTAAACCGTCGGTGGTGCAATGGTTGGTGTGCGCGGCTCTTGTACATGAGAACGTGGGTTCGATCCCTGCTCAGACCACCTTACATTTCTATCTACGGCGGTCACCTCGCTTAGTGATGGCGACACTATCGAGTACTTGGCCATGAAAATGCTTCTCAGAATACCGTTCGGAACCGGTGTAAAACTGTAGGTCCCAATCAGTGAGTATAAAACTAGAAAGCGTACATCTCACTGATTGTGAGAAGCTCTCCCCAATCCCTTCATGGGATGTTAAGAGATACCATTTTTTTTTAATGTTTAACCGGAATAACTTTTTTGTTTTCTAATATATTTGTGTTTATTCTTCCCAGGTTGTAATTGAGTTCTTGCAAATTTATAATGGATAGATACAGTACACAACAGCGCGTTAAAATTATCGAATTTTACAGAGTTTACAGAATTAGCAACACAAAATGATCTTTAGTATAATCTTTTGATGTCGGATGAAGCGCATTTCTATTTAAATGGTTATGTCAATAAGTATAACTGTAGATTATAAGGCTCTGAAAATCCGAGGACAACACACCAGCATCAATTACATCCATCCAAATGCACTGTTTGGTGTGGTGTTATGGCCGATAAAGTTATCGGTCCATATTTTTTCGAGAATGAGGATGGAACGCCAGAAACGATTTACGGGGCTTCTTACAGAACAATGATTTACAACATTTTGCGGCCAATGGTGCGGCAGCATCCTAATTTGTGGTTCAACCAAGATGGAGCGACTGCGCTCACTGCAAAGAAAACTATGAATTAGTGGCGAGAAATTTTTTGAGAACGTTTGATTTCAAAAAATTCTGATTTCCCTTGACCACCTCGCTCGCCAGATTTAACTGCGCCGGACTCTTTTTATGGGGACATTTAAAAGACAAAATGTACACACAGAGAAGAGATTCGTTGTCAGAACTATATTTACAGCCCACTAAGATTTGGCGGTTCCTCGGACTATCACATTATTCAGTTGTGATTACCAATAATTGTTTTCCGTATCACAAAATATTGTGCATATCAATTGATTTGTAATTCAGTTTTGGTTGCAAGAACTGAAATATTTAGTTGATGCCACCGCAACAAGAAGCAAATGTGATCTGTCAATCGAGTTTTAATTCTAGCAATCAAATTATCCTGTAGTGGTGAATATTCTATTTGTTGGATCACCGAAAAGTATAAAAACTAATTCGGTTGTACCAAATAATATATTGGTATGCTCCACTAATTACTTGAATTTAATGGCTGTCACAACCATTTGGTGATGCTTTAACTCATTATAAATTTTGTAAAAAAAAAGAAAAAAAATTATTTTTTATTTTTTTGGTTAATGTATAAGAAATTCATACTACAAGCTTACAAGTCATGAAATTTTTTCTAATTGACAAATGGTTGGTTTTTGTTGGAAATAATAGACAATTCAGTTAACTAGTTTAACATGACTAGTTTCGAACTCAGTGACAAGTTCATCATCAGATGCCTAACTACTGTGTCTAAATCAGTGGTCGCCAAAAAGAGAATACTCATCAAATGTGAATGTATTATTGTATTTGCACTGAAATAAATTGGAGTTGGTATTCTTTTGAAGTTCACTGTGCAATGTAAAAAAAGTAAGAGTTTATAACGATTTTTTTGATTAGAAACTTTATTATTTCATCTCTAATTTATATACAGAAACAGTTAATTAATAATTTATAGTGTAAAGCACAAATTAAATAATTTTTATAAAATGTAAGCTCCTCTTTCATGGAGGACCTATGTGCAGTCCAGAGACCGGTTTCAATCGCGATCGAGTATGTTCGATCATCCTTTGTTCATTTTCAATCATTGCAACTCAATCGAACATCCGAAAGCGATCACTCTTTGTTGATACAACACAAAATAAATAAGCACGAACATTCATGTATGATTTTGGCTTATGATCGTAAAGCTGTTGTTTTACTTGAGCCTATGCGAAACGATCATTCATTGTTGCTGCGCAAAAGTGTTTGATCCATATAAATCACAATCAATGAGCGAGTGCCCATGTAACCTATGTGTGTGCATGTGAATGGTATGATACTTCAGCGCCCTTGACATTGTTGTCAACAACAACAAACACATACAATTAATGAAACTGACATTCCTTCCCAGTGTGCACATCGGATCCGAATCGGATCCGTAACGGATCCGAATCTTCGTACTTTTGATCCGATTCGGATTCCGTTTCGGATCCGATTCGGATCCGAAATCGGGAAGAATTCCCCTCTCCGTTTCGGATTCAGTTTCGGATCCGTTTCGGATCCGAATCGGATTCCGTATCGGATTCCGTTTTTTGTCCGTTTCGGATCAGTTACGGACTTCATATTCGGATCCGATTCGGATTCAGTTTCGGATCCGTTTCGGATCCGTATCGGATTCCGTTTCGGATCCAATTCGGATCCGAAATCGGGAAGAATTCCTCTCTCCGTTTCGGATCCGTATTGGATTCCATTTCGGACCCGTGTTTTTTAATAAATTGGATTTAAATTTCTAATTAATTGTTATTAAAAATTTTGTTTTTAATTTTTTTTAATTATTATATTTATATATACTTATATTTATATATACTTTACAAAGCATATATATATTTTTTTTTTAAATTAAAATAACGAATTCAATACAAAAACAAAAAGTCAATTATTAAATAAAAGAAAAAAAAAATTTCATAAAAAAAAATAATTTTTTTTTTTTGCACCCTATCATGGGCATAATGAAAATACTTTTTGGAGACTGTTTCCACCGCGGCAAGTGGCTCCTCCGGATACTTCCTTTGATATGCTCCTAAAAAAAAAAATAATTTTAGATTTTGAAGTATAATAATTTTATGCTTAAGTGAAATGAAAAATGAATTGCAATCAATCAAATTAAACATGCTGTTTGGACTTGGAGTTGGTTTCTTCAAGTATTGCTTAAGTACGCTGAACGGCGCATTAAACTTTAAGAAAGCCTTTTTGACCGTCGTATAATCATGCTGCATGTTTAATTTGATTGTTGCAATTATGCATTTATATAAATTGGAATTCATTTGAATTAATTGCAATTAACTTTGTCCAATTCATTTGAATTGCAATTCGTTTTGGCAACCTTATTTGAATTGTAAATGAATTCCAATTCATTATGCCAGTTTCAAAATTAATTAAAAAATGTATCGCTGTTACCTACCTCGGATAGCAGTAATTACTATGAAGCTTTTCGCAGCCTGTTTATTTTTGGTGCCTGTCCATGTCAAATTTTGGGCCAATTCGTCGTCAAATACAGCTTTCAGAGCGTTTCTCAAAAACGCCTGTGGGGATTTGCCGTTGGCGGTCATCAAAAAAGAAATCTACATAAAAAAATTGATAAAGTTAAACGTATGTCTAAATTTTTTAATAGGTACTATATAGTACTATATATATATATATAGTATAGTATACTATATAGTACTATAGTATATAGTACTATATATATATATATATAGTACTATAGGGCCAGAGTTAAAAATGTAATTTGAAGTATTTGTCTACGCTAACCCCACAAAATGATAACTCTTTGTAGATTTTACGACAGACAAAAACTCCACAATCGATTTTTAACTGTGGCCCTAATGCGTACTTATCATTGCTTGCAAACTGTCGTCGTCTTTAAGTTTTATTTCTAGAGCACCTAGCTCTGTCACATTCTTAAGGGGATGGTCCAAAAATGCTGCCTTTTCTTAAACAAAGTCCCCTTTGTTAGAAAATTCCTTGTTCCAAAACTAAGAAAATTTGCCTTAAAAAAAATCATGATTCCTTTTTTAAAATTTATCTAGTCAATTCGCAATTTTACTGAATCCGATTTTACAGTTTTCTCGGATCCGAAACGGATCCGAAATGGATCAGTCAATTCGCAATTTTACTGAATCCGTTTTTACAGATTTTTCGGATCCGAAACGGATCAGTCAATTCGCAATTTTACTGAATCCGTTTTTACAGATTTTTCGGATCCGAAACGGATCAGTCAATTCGCAATTTTACTGAATCCGTTTTTACAGATTTTTCGGATCCGAAACGGATCAGTCAATTCGCAATTTTACTGAATCCGTTTTTACAGTTTTTTCGGATCCGAAACGGATCCGAATCGGATCAGTTTGTTAGCGATTACACTGATTTCCGTTTTTAAAGTGTTTACGGATCCGAAACGGATCCGCGTCCGTTCTTGTGCACACTGGGTTTCGACAATAACTAACAGACGCAATTGATAAAAAAAAATCACACCACTTTCTTTAACATGCGCACCAGAGACCGGTTTCAATCGCGATCGAGTATGTTCGATCATCCTTTGTTCATTTTCAATCATTGCAACTCAATCGAACATCCGACAGCGATCACTCTTTGTTGATACAACACAAAATAAATAATCACGAACATTCATGTATGATTTTGGCTCATGATCGTAAAGCGGTTGTTTGACTTGAGCCTATGTGAAAACAATCATTCATTGTTGCTGCGCAAAAGTGTTTAATCCATATAAATCACAATCAATGGGCGAGTGTGCATGAAAACTACAGGCTCGAAACCGGTCTCCGGTGCAGTCCATATTTGCATTACCTCGTTGCTTACAAGGCACTCAGTTTCATTCGAAGAAAATTCAAATTCGGATTCCACATACATATCTATTTATTAAATTTATGTTAAAGTACAAAAGATTGACCTTATAATAAATCTATAAAAAAAAATCCAATGAGAGTTCGAACTCACGGGCGATGTGTTAACACCTTTTTGCTACACGGTACCTGTTCGATTTCTGTAAACACATTAGTAAATGTTACATTGGAAAATAAAACACAGCGTTCAATCATATGATGACGTTACATTTAAATAATATTAATACTTAAAATTATTTAAAGACCCTGTGCAAGCACATGTGTCATTATTTACTAATACTTTTTGTTTTATTGCCACAAAAATCAAAGAATGCAAAGCAACAGACACTTGTATATACATACATACATTGTTATACTCGTGCATACGCTACACAAGTTCATAAAATTTTCGTTGCTCTCTTGCTATATCATTTTTATATACGTATAATACGTCAGTATTCTCTTTGCTCTGACAGTGGTCCGCACCCACATTTTATTTGACTTACCTTTCACAATAATAAAAAACCAACCCGTAAAAAACATTGTTTTTGACTATAAATTCTTTATATATGACTACGCCCCTTTGTCCAATCCCGCCCATATTTGCAGCAGATCTTTGAATATATACACCTAACCAACATACCCAATACCGTTAACAGGAGCAGAAATAATGGCTTTTTAATTTGTGATTTGTATGGAAGGTACCACGCTCCTTTATATATTTTGATAGTTTATTTTTGTCGTCGCCGTTAGTTTGCCTGCGAAATTTCAGCTCGATTGGATCACGGGAAAAGGGCTAAAAATCAATCCAAAATTTTTCGGCATGCATGCATACAGACAGGTGAAGTTAATATAAAGAATTTAAAAAGGCGTTCAATCATATCATGACTTTTCATTTAAATAATATTAATACTTAATAACACTTAAAAATATTTAAAGACAAGTGCCATTTTTTTCTTGATTAATACTTTTTGTTTTATTCCCACAAAAAACAAAGATAATAATAAGCAACAACACATGTCCATACATACATTGTTATGTTCGTACATACGCTAGACAAGTTCAAAATTATCCTTGCTCTCTTCCGATCTCATTTTTATATATGTATAACGACGTCATTATTCTCATTGCTATGAGAGTGCTCCGCACCCACACAATATAACTATATATATATAACTTGTCTATTTTATATTTAAATATAAAGAAATTTATTATTTATGATGTGTTAACATCTATAGGCGCGGGTACGCCCTAATTTCACAAAGTGAATACATCCAAACACAATTTGTCCGACAGCGTTCACACAGATTGTTGTCAGACTGCGAAAAAACACACACACTGATCTAGCGGCAGCGAATAGTTGTATTGTGTGGTTGCGAAGCACTCTCAGAGCAAAGAGAATAATGACGTGGTTATACATATATATAAAAATGAGATAGAAAGAGAGCAACGAAAATTGTGTGAACTGGTGTAGTGTATGTACGAACATAACAAGGTATGTGTGTGTGTTCATGTGTCAGTTGCTTTGCAATCTCTTTTTGTTTTTTGTGGGTATAAAATAAAAAGTATTAAGCAAGAAAATAATGACACATGTGCCTGCACTGGGTCTTTAACTAATTTTAAGTATTAATATTGTTTAAAGGTAACGGCATCATATGATTGAACGCTGCGTTTTATTTTCCAATGTAACATTTACTAATGTGTTCATAGAAATTGAACAGGTACAGTGTAACAAAAAGGTGTTAGCACATCGCCCTGGAGTCGAAAACTGATTGGATTTTATTTTACAAAATAGTACTTTCCTTAAGAATAGGTACTTTTTAAAGAAGTGGTACTCTTTTTCGGAAAATGTTACCTTTTTAAGAAAATGCACTTATATTCAGAAGGGCTACTTATCTCACGAAAAGAAAAGGTATTATTTAATTTTTAAGAATAGGCACTTTTAAGAAAATGCATTTTTGAAAGAAAAGGTTTTTTTTAAGAGAAGGTATTTTTTGAAGAAAAGGTATCTTTTAAAAAATGGGAATTTTTTTAGAATTGGACCTTTTTTCAAGAATAGGTGTATTCTTAAGGGTAGGTACTTACCTCAAGGTAGTCGTCGGTTGTGCAATGGTTAGAGTGCGTGCCTCTGGTACGGGAGATCCTGGATACGATCCCTGCTCCGACCACCTTAAAATTTCTTTCGACGACGGTCACCTCGCTTAGTGACAGCGACACAATCGAGTACTTAGCCATGAAAAAGCCTCTCAAAATACCGTTCGGAACCGGTGTAAAACTGTAGGTCCCAATCAGTGAGTATAAAACTATAAAGCGGACAGCTCACTGGTTGTGAGAAGCTCTCCCCAATTCCTTCATGGGATGTAATGGGAAACCATTTTTTTTTTACTTATCTCAAGAAAAAATTTTTTTTTCACTAAAACGGCACTCTTTAAAGAAAAGGTAGTTTTATAAGAAAAGGCAATTTGTTGTAAGAAAATTTTTGGAAAAAGTTATTTATTAACCCATTTTGTACCAGCGGTCGAGATCTCGACCACAAAATTTTGCTGTTTTTCATTAAATTATTGGAAATACTAGGTAATGGAATTAAATAATTTTTTTTAATTTATAATTAAGTTTGGCGTATTGGCTTTCCGACCTGTACTTTTTATTCCTCACCCCACCCTTTTAAAGTTCGACCAGTGAGGACACAAGACTAGACTAAAAATAGCATATTCTTAAACTAATTGTAACTTCTTGCATAAAAAAGAAAAATAAGAAAGGGTTATTGATTAAAATCGCCAACAGTTCAAATACTTTTTAGTATTCTCAAACTACTTATTATAGCTACTGTTACTGATCGCCTGACAGTCCTGAAAATGGCTGGTGGAGATCTCGACCACTGGGATAATTAGCGCACTAAATCTAGTTGTAATACATATTTATAGTAATACTTTTATATAAGTTTGTTGATTGTTAATTGAAAAAATGTGTATATTTCTCAATAAATATTATTTATATGTATTGTTGGAGTCAATTATTGTGTTGTTAATATGAAACACAATATTTTTTTTAATTCGAATGTTAGTATTTTTCTGGATATCATCTCCTGAATACCCGATTTATGCAGTTTGGTTTTTTGAACCTAATTTATCGACTGGTGAGCAAATGGTACCATATTTTGGTAGTCATATCTGCAAGATGTTTATCAAGGAGAAACTAATTCGCTTCGGATACAAATATTGGTGTTTGTGTTCATCGGAACGGTATCTGTTTCAATTCCTAACATATGTTGGACCATCGGATATATACGATAAACAGCGTGGCCGAGGTGCTAGCGTGGTTATGGATTACGAATTCGACCAATAACATAAGATTCAATGGAGAGACAATGCAGAGGTCAGTTTGGCTACGAACTATGATCAGATAGATCATATAAGAAAAACACGGATCGCTTTATCCCAAGCCAGCCTTATTGCTAATTTTAATAAGTACATGGGCGGAGTTAACCTACATGATAATGCTGTCTCTAAAATATTGTTCGGAACCGGTGTAAAACTGTAGGTCCCAATCAGTGAGTATAAAACTAGAAAGCGCACAGCTCACTGATTGTTAGAAGCTCTCCCCAATTCCTTCATAGAATGTAATGCGAAACCATTTATTTTTATTTATGAAGAAAATGGAAGTGACGACGACTTCATAGACTGCCCAACAATAAAATGTATGCACATGGCTGTGTGTGTAAAGCATTGCTATCGTCGATGCAAAATATTCAAGAAACATACTGCCTATACCTGCGCTAAGTGCAGTGTAAATTTGCATATGGGTTATTTCTTCAAGTCCTACCGCAAAATTTTAAATAATTTGTTTCACCTACCATTTTAAATAAATGAAAATAATAAATAAATTCCAGGATCTTTTTATTTACCTGTAGCTTTAGTTCTCATATTTATTTTTCTTAAATAACCCGTTTTAATAACGACGTTTGTTTACCATTTATTTTATCGTATTTCATATCATAACAAATCATATCACAAAGAAAATTGAATGCTATAATTATCCCAGCGGTCGAGATATCGACCAGCAGTTTTCATAGGTAATCCCAGGTAAAAAAAAAATCCAATGAGTGTTCGAACTCACGGGCGATGTGTTAACACCCTTTTGCTACACGGTACCTGTTCGATTTCTATGAACACATTCGTAAATGTTACATTGGAAAATAAAAAACAGCGTTCAATCATATGATGACGTTACAGTTAAATAATATTAATACTTAAAATTATTTAAAGACCCAGTGCCAGCACATGTGTCATTATTTTCTTGCTCAATACTTTTTGTTTTATTCCCACAAAAGTCAAAGAGAATGGAATGCAACAGACACATGACATACATCCATTGTTATGTTCGTACATACGCTACACAAGTTCACAAAATGCTCGTTTCTCTCTTGCTATCTGATTTTTATATACGTATAATACGTCAGTATTCTCTTTGCTCGGAGAGTGCTCCGCACCCACATTTTATTTGAATTACCTTTCACAATATTAATAGCACCGTTTTTACTTGTTTTTGTATACACCGGGCAATGCTGAACATCAAATGTCTCGCTTTGTTTGGCCATAGCAACACCAACGAAACAACCAAACACACAACATCACACATACTTTGTCCGAAGTAGCTGACGTATACGTGTGTCACATAACCACGTGTTTTCAATATCAACAGCAACGAAACAACCAAACACACAACATCACACCATAACGTCGACTGCGCAGGCCCATAGGCTTGCACATGAAATTTTGCGTGGCTATGCTTTATATCTCCGTTCAACAACAGACACATGCACATACATACATTATTATGTTAATACATACGCTATAGACACAATTTCGTTTGCCTCACCCCTGCCACACCACTCTTTCATTGCTCTCCTGCTCGCTCATTTTGGTTTAACACGTCATTATTCTCTTTCGTAGTCGCAGAAAATCTGGTTTTAGCAGCAGCAGAAAACCTGTCTGTGTGTTGTTTGCATGTGTTGACTTTGATAGATTTAGTCCCTATACGCCGCTATAGATGTTAACACATCAAAAAAGAAATTTCGACGCACCAATGGTTTTTGTGCCTTTGGGAGGGACGCAGAAAAGATCTTCACTATACCAATTTTGAATGGGAACCTCGTACAAATGCTCAGTTGGGTCAATTTAGCATAGACAATGTACCATTGGTTGAATCCAGCAAAGTAATTTTACCCCCCCCCCCCCCCCCACCCTATTTAGTTGGGTTTAATTTGACATTTTATAAGAGCACCTGACACAGACAGCGCAGCGTTTAAGCATATTAAAACCATCTTCCCAAAATTGAGCGAAGCTAAGATCGGGGCGGGTATGTGCTTAATGCCTCTCTTTTCATTATTTACTTTTTAACCGTTCCACTCTTTAAGATGTTTTCAATGGTCCACAAACCAAACAACTGTTAAGCAGAGTAGGCTTTCAAAATATGTTTAGTCCAATAGAAAAAAGGGCATGGACCGCGTTCATTAACGTTAAAAATATTTTCTTGGAAACAAGAGGGCGGAAAATTATAAGGAAATTGTGGAAGAACTGAAACTGAATTGAAATACATTTTCTACAAAAAACGTCAAAATAGGCGTATAAAATTTTCAAATTAATTTAAATTTAAAGTTTTGGAAATTAATTTTCAATTACAGATGGTTAATATTTAGTTTTTAATTCTTAACATTTAGTTCTTAATTTTTATTGTAAATTATAATTTGTTACTTCTTAATTTTTAATTCTTCATTGTCAATTTTCATTGTTCAATTGCTAATTTCGAATTTTCAATTTTCAATTTTTAACTTTAATTATTCTAGTTTTAATTTTTATATTTGTAATAAACTTGATCATTAAAAAAAAGTCACTGTATGGGAGCTTTGCTTCAAAAATTGAATTGCACATAAAAAACTTAAATGAGCTGATCTAGAAAAACTGTGAGATACGTATATTTTATATTTTCAGAATCTGGTCAGTTTGATCATGGGTGAAAAATTGCGTCGTACAGTGTAATAAAGGGTTTTTCAACAGAGACGCTACAAAAGTAAATCGATAGGGACAGCAAACTACCGAAATTTGGAGTCAGTGGCCTCAACTTTAAGAGCACTACGTCCAATTTCTGAATTCTGAATTTCATTTCTGGCTGAATGGCTTCGTCAATAAGCAAAATATGCGTTATTGGTCAGACAGCAATCCACACGTAATCCATGAGTCATCATTGCATCCCGAAAAAATTTCGGTTTGGTGCGGTTTATGGGCCGGCGGCGTCATTGGGCCGTACTTCTTCCGTGATGATCAAGGCGGGCACATTACTGTGAATGCGAATCGCTACCGTTCAATGATAACCGAATATTTTTGGCCCCAATTGGATAATATGGACTTGGAGGACATGTGGTTCCAACAGGACGGCGCCACAAGCCACACTGCGAATGCCACAATCAATTTATTGGAAACCAAGTTTGGTGAACGTGTTGTCTCATGAAATGGCCCAGTCGATTGGCCGCCTCGGTCGTGCGATTTGACGCCGTTAGATTATTTCCTGTGGGGCTACGTCAAGTCTATGCTCTATGCCATAGATGTGCAGCTAGTACTCTTTTGAGTCATCGTGTTTTCACACCGATAGTAGCTTGATCGTTTTTTCACACCAACATGTCCGAAAGCTTGCTGCTTGTTTACCGATTCAAAGTCAGTTGCTGTTCTGCATTTGACCAAGCAACACCGTATCGCTCTGCAAGCAAAATTATTTGTAATAAAAAACACTACACTTAAAAAATAAATTTTAATTGCCATGGACGAATATAAAGAAATTTTTATGTTTGTAAATGGCAAAAATCATAAATGGAAATAATCATTGGAGATGTTGATATTTGATTTTTTTTTTAAGATTTAGTTTTAATTTTTTTAATTTTAATTTTTTACTCAGTGTACTACTTTTGTTTTCTCTGCTTTTGTTCTGCTTGCTCCGTTCAACTTAACACCGTCGCAAAATTCGTAAAACTGATTTGAAATGCGTTTGTGTCAGTTTGCACATGTCTGCTCTATGCCAACAAACCAGCGACGATTGATGAACTTCGTACGAAAATCGAATGTGAAATTGCAGCATTATCGGCCGATTTATTCTTGAAAACCGTCGAAAATTGGGTACAGCGTCTGGACTTTTGCAAGCGTGCCCGTGGTGGCCATGCAAAAGAAATCGAGTTCCATACATAATGGCATCGAACGTACTTTCACGGGAGGAAAGAATTTCATTGGTATCTAAAACCGGTTGTAGCGCTCTTATTGAAAAACCCGATATGTGTATATTTTGATACCCATTTTTTGAATTTGGGTACACGTTGTGCATGTTTATTATTTATGTGTGCATCAGAATATAATTTTGAGCATTACTGAGTACATAATTGTATCATGGTAAGGACCTTAAGCGCTATTTTCTGAAATTCTTAATATATTTTTAACTTGAATTCAGCCGGCAAATCTCATCAACCCAGCAATTTGGGGTTGCATATTTTTATTTGTTTCTGATCTTATTTTAAGATACAAACCAGTAACTATTACCGGCCTCCAAAACCTCATTTTATTTAAATTTCTCAAACCAAAGATAATGTACGATTTTCTGCAAGATGTCCAATTAAACCATAACTCTTTAGGGATTTAATGTTGCCAACCTTTACTTTATATTCTTGCCCCCACAGAATTGGTATAATTAAACAACGATATATCAGGAAAAATATCATGAAAAACCAGTTCATTATTTTGGAAAGACACCTGCTCAATATAACGAGGGGCAGCAGCAGCATACCACATCCTTAAGGAAATTCTTGTTTGAGCCTTAAGAGTGATTAACTAAAAAAACTCGATTTGCAGATTAAAAAAAAAAAACAGCAAAAACCAGAACTTCCAATATTTCTTTATACTCTTAGTACCTATGGAGAATTATGCATGATGCTAAAGTTTTATTTATACATAACACAACGCTTGTGGACACGCGGCGCAAATGTACTTACTACATCTGTTGCAGCATCTCAAAGAATCTCAATTGTATACAAAAAGTACTTAGCCAGCGTTTTTTACGCGTTTGCTGTAACTTAACAAAACCGAAGGAAAATGGTAAATGAACCTGTACATACTCGTACGTACCATCATTGTGGCAGTCATCAAGTGCCGCAGCGTCATCGCCATCATCATCCTCATCAACATCATCATCATCAGCATCATCAGCAACGGATGTGGCACCTTGTGGTTATGTAGCACTTGGTTATGGTGAAGTTTTTTGTATAGCTACTGCTGCCTGGCACTGCGTTGTTGGTCCCCTTCATGGTACATACTTGTTGTTAACTCGCTTTTGTCCAGCTCTTTCTTTGTTGTCTTCCACTCCGCATTAGTGCTACCTATGTAGTCTGTATGTATGTGGGGAATGCTCTTCTTGTTTTTTTTTACTGGCACTGGCTTTGTTGCACCAAAATCATTGGGAAAGGTAACAATCACAACAAGCGTTACGTGTTTAAAAACCTGGTGTTAAAAATCACTCTACTTCCACTGAAGAAAGAGTCATAAGTGTGACCAATACGATGGGTCCATATTTAACGTTGGGCTCTTTCTACTAAAGAAGACTAATATTTGAATAATCTGAGACATTAGTATTAAAGCATATTGTAATATTTTAGAATGTCATGAGGAGCGGAAAGGACATAATGTATGCGCTGGTAACTGCTGAAGTTGAGCAGGAAGAGTTTTAAAATTTTTGGAATGAGCAAAATGTTACATATTTTTACCTGCTTCAATTTGGTACATTAGTTCTACTAGCCCGTTAGAATTTGGCACCAGTTTTAATACTCAAATTAATAACCCAATTTTATGGCTTGATATCAGAGACGCTGGTGGCCGTCGGTGGCACAATGGTTGGTGTGCGCGGCTCTTGTACATGAGAACGTGGGTTCATCCCTGCTCAGACCACCTTACATTTCTATCTACGGCGGTCACCTCGCTTAGTGACGGCGACACTATCGAGTATTTAGCCATGAAAACGCTTCTCAAAATACCGTTCGGAACCGGTGTAAAACTGTAGGTCCCAATCAGTGAGTACAAAACTATAAAGCGCACAACTCACTGGCTGTGAGAAGCTCTCCCAAATTCCTTCATGGGATGTAATGGGAAACCATTTACTTTATTTTATCAGAGACGCTGTTATCTAAACTACTAATTAATTCGAAAACTTGGTCAACCTATAGAAAGCCACAGCCAGTTTGAAATAAATAAAATAAATGGTTCCCCATTACATCCCATGAAGGGTTCGGGGAGAACTTCTCACAATCACTGAGCTGTGCGCTTTCCAGTTTGGGATCTACAGTTTTTCACCGAGTTTTACACCGAGAAGCTTTTTCATGGCTAAATACAAGATAGTGTCGCCGTCACTAAGCGAGGTGACCGTCGTCGAAAGACATTTTTTTTGAAGGTGGTCAGAGTAGGGTTCGAACCCAGGATCTAATGTACAAAAGCCCCACACACTAACCATTGCACCCCCGACGGCCACAATATTATTAATAAATATAACAATAATATTATTAATTTTAATTTAATAACAATATTAATTTTAAGAACTGGATGTTTAAAATTATTGCAGTTATACAGTTTAGTTAATATTAATCAATTAATTAACTACACGCTGAAACAAATGGCCCCAACTACATATTGCAGGAATCATGTATATGTTTGCAAAGCTTTGTTTTCATGAATTGTAAATCTGCTGCTTTTTGGTACGAAGTTTCTTATCGCACGTTGCTATAAGATATCAGGCTATAAGATATCATGTTTTCTCCGGTTAGTGAAAAAATGTAAATGCCGCGGATGGCATTCGAACTCACATTTGCTGGACGATCGTTTCGATGTTTGCGAAGCATCATCTTCAGCAGCGTCTAGCCCATTAAGCCACTGCGGTTTGTATTTACACAAGTCACTAACCGAAGACATTTATTGATTGTGCAGAGTGATTTTTTGTCGCTACTTACACATTGCTTTCCTACTTACACGCACTGATGCAGAAGTTTTGAAAGTTCTGTTTATAGAACGAACTATTCTAATTGTAGTTGTCTCGTTCTGTTTTTGGTTTGGCCCTACCATATGTTTCAAATTTAGTTGTGTTAGATCCTCGTTATGTTTAAAGTTGTAATTTCCTTTAAGGCTATAAGAGATCATGTTTTCTCCGGTTAGTGGAAAATAACTTTTGTTTTAATACTACTTTCTTATGCTAATACGCACAATTATCAACAATATTGGGTACTTTTGCTTTGGTTTGCATCTAGAATAACTAGATGTATCACATATTTTGGCAAATTTCTTGTTTCTAGGTGGAGCCTGTAACCAATATTTATTATATATTGTAGTTTTGAACAAAATAAACTGTCAATTTAGAAAACAAAAGTCAAAGACCTTTAAAAAAGAAAATTTTCTTAAATAAGTGCCTTTTCTAAAATACGTAAATTTTCTCAAACAACAACCTATTCATATTCTTAAACAAAGTACCTTTTCTTAAATAAAAACTTATCTTACAGAAGCACCTTTGCTTAAATAAGTACATTTTCTTACAAAAAGTACTTTTTCATAAAAAAAGTTGCGTTAAAAAATTCACGATACCTGTTCGATTTCTATGAGCACATTAGTAAATGTTACATGTTACATTACAGTAAATGTTACATTTGAATAATATTAATACTTAATAACACTTACAGCCTGTTTCTCTATCTCGAACGAATACCTAAGCAAACGAAAATCAGTTGCTCATATTCGACTCAAATTTGGTTTTTGTAAGTTGACATTTTCTTTCGCCTGACTTCATGTTTGCCCCAAAGCGACGGCACATTCGAAATACAGAAACAAAAATTTGTACTGAAAAATTGTATGTTTTCATTCGACTTGGAACGACAAGATTTTGAAACTCAAACCAACATTCTTTCGTATAGAACACGAACGAAACTTATTTTATTGCTTAATACTTTTTGTTTTATTCCCACAAAAAATAAAGAGAATGCAAAGCAGCAGACACATGTACATACATACATTGTTATGTTCGTACATACGCTACACATGTTCACACAATTTTCGTTGCTCTCTTAATATCTCATTTGTCAAGAGTTATTCATTTTGCGGTTTCAAAAGTAAACGTAAATAAAAGACATATAAAATATTCTTTTTCATGATATTTCTTTTTAACCCATTTTCTACCACAACCCGATTCCGTTGAGATAACTCTACGAAGTTTGGTATGGAGGGTATTAAGACATGTCTGATCAATAACCCGAAGGAATTAGGTGTCTAGGTTTTTCAGATTCTGAAATACAGAGTGTTGCGAAAACGCATCAATGGTCGATTAAGGGTATAATTGTATATTATCATAAAAAAAATAAAATCTCTTTGTTTGGTGTTTTAAATTAATTTTTGTTATTTGTTTGGTGTTTCAATTTTTTTTTATAGTTTTTATTTGTTATTTAATATACAGGTAAAATTTTTTTATTGATTATTTTATTATTTTAAGCTGTGGTACTCATCGAAACACTTGGGATGTAAGGACACGTTGCATTTTTTGCACTGGTATACTGTTTGTGAGTGACATTTTGCACATCTTTTCCGGGTTGTATTTGGTGGTTTCCATACAATATGATTTGGAACACTAAGTCTGGGCATTTTCTTTTGTGTCTCCCCGGAGTAGTCTTTATCAGATGGTGCATAATCTTTCTTTTCCTCGAACAACAATAAGCCCCTGGCAATTTCACTTCTGAAGTGCAGCTGGCTCATAGGGCTTGTATTTTCAGCCTTTGCAGTTAGACAGTGAATCTTCCAAGCGTTGACAACTGTCGAATTGATGGAATTAATCCATATTGGCCACCACCATTTTTTACCTCGGATTGAGATGCGGTAATTAGCGACTCCATTATCATGCAAGTCGACACAACCCATATGCTGGTTGTACTTGGTGATCAAATTGGGCTGCGGAATCGAAATTTTGTTTTTCTCCTTGGATGAATATCGAGAAACTCTAGATTCCGGCTGTGGACCAACAAAATTTGAAATAATGGTCACCTCGTTATTGTCATGCCAGCGAGCAACAAACAGTTTGTTGTTAGTGTCAAAAACGTAGTCATAGTCGTGTTTCTGCAGTTTGGACGCCTTTTTATTTTTAGAGCCTTTGGCTGCCGCCAAAAAAGTATCCGCGCCTTTCAATCTGTTCGATCTTACTGTCCCAATCGCCCGAAATTTCTTTTCGTTTAGCAAACAGAATAAATAATAGGACGAAAAGAAGTTATCAAAATGAATAGCATGATGGTCTGGCTCAGGAACATATTGCAACAGTTGCAGGACAACAGAAGCTCCAAGTCCGACTTGTTTGTTGTAGGGTGTTGATACACCAGCATACGGAATAGCATTGAATAAGTAACCGATATCGGAACACATGCACCACAACTTGAAACCAAATCGTTTAGGTTTACCTCTGATGAACATCTTGCAGCTATGCCTTCCAAAGTAGGGTACCATTTGCTCGTCAATTGATAAGTTAGTACTGAATATTCCAAACTGTTTATATTTTACATTTAGCAAAGAAATCAAGGGCCGGACTTTTGCAAAACGATCATCGGTATCAATACTGGTATTGTCCGCCAAATGTAAATTTTGCTTGATGGTTGTGAATTTGTTGCGTGACATAGCTTTCTGAACTATAGGAAGTCCCAAATCCGGTCTAGATGACCAGTACAGTCCCATCTGAGGAATTGTGTGATATCCTGATAGAATTAGTATCCCAATGAATCGAAAAATGTCTTGCTTTGTCAAATTTTTTCTGCACTCTCAGCACTCTTTTTCTCTTTAGATGACTGCGAACTCTAATTGTTTTGCTACCTTTCATACAATGTGGCTATGTAACGTGCATAGTTGTTGGAATGTTTTTTGTAAATAAGTAACACTTAATTGACCATTGATGCGTTTTCGCATCAACAGTTTTCACTTGCTCGTTGTTCGTGTAGTAAATCAACTAAATCGTTCGGTAACATAACTATCTTTGTTTACGATCTTTCGACTAGGCATTTCAAAATATTTAACTTTTTTTTTTTAATTCTTCTTTCAATAGCCGCTTTTAAAAACTGCTATTTTTAGACTATTTTTGCAGCTGTCGTGCCAATCTCGAAAAATTGGCCAACATTTTTTTGTATGTTTTATTTTCACGGCCAATCGTCTAAACAAGGTGAATATACATAATAAATTTGAATTAATTGACTAAGTATGTAATTGGACTATGGGTAAACTGAGTGATGCGAAAACGCAACGGTGGTAGAAAATGGGTTAATATAAAGTTTGAACGTTGGCATTATGTGTGAAACACTACATTGTTTAAATGACCACCACGTGAAGTTTTGCCAGCATTGATTCTTTTGAGGTAATTTTCGACCACTTTTTGACCCATATTGGGCGGTATCTCAACCATGACTTGACGAATGTTGGTTCTTAAGTGCTCAAGAGTTAAAGGTTTATCTGCCTAAACACGGACTTTCGCGTAGCCCCGCAAAAAAAGGGTCTAATGGTGTCAAATCGCATGATCTTGGTGGCCAGTTGATATCGCCACGATTCTTCAATAGCAGACAAAAAAAAGTCGGTTATCATATGACCATAACGCTCCGAATTGAGGGTGACAGTCGTTCGTTTTCGAAGAAGTAAGGTCCAATCACAACTTCGGACCAAGAGCGCACCAAACAGTGGCTTTTTGTAGATGTAATGGCCTCTCTTCAATTACTTGAGGATTCTCAGAACCCCAAATACGACAATTTTGTTTATTAACATACCCACCGAGTGAGAAATATGCTTCATCGCTGAAGAAAATTTTGTTCGAAAAATCGCCGTCCACCGCTTGTTGTTCAAGCACCCATTCCACGTATCTACGACTTTGTGAATGGTCAGCTGGCTTCAGTTGTTGTGTGACCTGGACTTTATATGGATGTAGGTGTAGATCCAAATGCAAAATACGCCATAATGTGCCGTAAGACAGTCCTAATTCCTGAGAACGACTAGAAACTCGACACATTCGGGTCTTCGTCAACACTTCCACTTACAGCAGCGATATTTTCAGCGGAACGAGTAAAACGATAATGCACAGGCCTTACAATATGTGTAACCGCTCCAGTCTCTTCAAATTTCTTTACAATTTTGCCAATTGCCTGCGTAGTTGGACGATTATGTAAACCATAATATCCTCTTAAAGCACGATATGTGGCTGTGCCACAATCACCATTTTTGTAGCAGGTTTTAATAATTTTTATGCGTTGTGTGATAGTTAGCGGTCCATTTTCGCCACTGTCAGACTTTCAACTGAAAAGAAAACAATTGGTTTAACAACTTAGTTCGACAGATGTCGAATTCAAGCCCTATACTTTTGAAACCAGGAAATGGGTTACCCTTTATATACATTGTTATGTTCGTACATACGCTACACAAGTTCACACAATTTTCGTTCCTCTCTTAATATCTCATTTGTATATACGTATAACCACGTCATTATTCTCTTTGCTCTGAGAGTGCTCCGCACCCACAGACAGCAACTATTCGCTGCCGGTACATCAGTGTGTGTTTTTTTTCGCAGTCTGACAATCTGTGTTTCACAGTCGGACAAATCTGTGTTCTATATAGGGGTGGGTCACCCTTATCATTTAGGGGTACGAAAAATAGATGTTGGCCGATTCTGAGACCTACCCGATATGCATACAACTCGGTCCAGCCGTTTCGGAGGAGTTTAATGCCAAACTATCTGTGTGATCGCATTCGGATAAACTGTGTCGGACAAACTGTGTTTGGATGTATTCACTTTGTGAGATAAGTCCCTACCCGCGCCTATAGATGTTAACACATCAAGAACAAATAACGCCTTCAATGCTAGAAAATATAAAAAGGGACGTTTTAAATCTTTTAGTTTTTGAATTAAATGCTTATAAATGTAGCTTTATATCGGTAATATTATTTATAATAAATAATATACTACTATATATAATGGGTTTCCAATAGGTACTTGACAACTTTGAATTAAATTTGTGAACCCACTATTTCACTAATCATCTAACAGTTACTTTCCTTTTTTGCAGTAAACTCTACGTTTCCATCATGGTAAAGTACACGAACGAACAACGTATGAAAATTATAAAAATGTACTACCGAAATTCGGAGTCGGTGACCGTAACTTGATGAGCGTTAACTCCAATTTTCGGTCGTCATTCTCGCCGTAGTAGACAAGCAATAACAACTTTAGTGGAAAAATTTGAGTCTACATATTCATTGTTTGATGCTGCCGTGCCAGTGAGACAACGGGTTGATAGAAGTGACGAAAATATCGCTGCCGTTCAGGCGTCCGTAGCAAACGATCCAAATCAGTAGATTCCGCGGCGTTCTCAAGAAGTGGGCATCGCCAAGACCACTTTATGGCGAATTTTGCGTAAAGATCTTGGTTTACACCCATACAAGATCAAGCTGACTCAAAAATTGAAGCCGATGGACCATTTGACGCGACGTACGTTCTCCGATTGGGCTATGGTGAAGATGCGCCAAGATATTGAATTTCATTGCAAAATCATCTTCAGTGACGAAGCTCATTTTTGGCTCAATGGGTTCGTCAATAAGCAAAATATGCGTTATTGGTTTGGTGAAAATCCATATGTGCTTCATGAATCACCACTTCATCCACAAAAAAATAACTGTTTGGTGCGGTTTGCATGCCGGCGGCGTCATTGGGCCATATTTTTTTAGTCGCTAATAACGATGTGAATGGGGATCGTTATCGCGCCATGATTACCGATTATTTATGGCCCGAATTGGAAAACATGGACTTGGATGAGATGTGGTTTCAACAGGACGCGGCCACAAGCCACACCGGACACGTTACAATTGATTTATTGAAGAATAAGTTTGGTGAGCGTGTTATCTCAAGAAATGAGACTTTTTTCTTTGGGGCTACGTCAAATCATTAGTCTATGCGAACTAGCCGACGACGTTGGAAGAACTCAGAGCCAACATTGAACGCGAAATAGCGGCCGTTACATCCGAAATGTGTGACCGAGTCATCGAAAATTGGGTCCAACGACCTAACGTGACGACGTGGCCGCGGTGGCCATATGAACGAAGTCGAATTCCATTCATAAATGTTTTGATTGTATTTCAAGTCGATCATAAAGTTTGCGAAATATCTCAAATGGTTTGCGTTTTATTTTAAAAAAAGTTGTCAAGTCCTTATAAGAAAACCTTATAAATGTAGATTTATATCGGTAAAATTATTTATAATAAATAATATACTACTTATATATATATACATTGAACTCAAAAAGTAATTTGTTTCTATTATGTTTGGGTGGAAATACGAAAATGTTTCCACGTAAGTATATGGAGTTTTGGGAGGAAACACTCGAATGCTCCCACGAAAGTATATGGATGTTTGGGTTGAAGCACGTAAATGTTTACACGTAAAATCGTACATATTGGCCTGTAAACATTCTAATGTTTCCATTTAAATACATGTGAGTTTGGGAATTTGAAACATATGAATGTTTGCTGTGTATACCAAACATATACACGATTCCTGCATAATATGTTTGCGAGAATATATTACAGAAACAGTTTTTTTCATCATGTAGTGATCATTGTGAATTGCAATAGCATGCACAGTAGTAACGCACATTTGGTATAACTACATCTATGGTTAGTAGAATATTTCGAGTCTTGTGCTGTGCTACTTAGCTACTGCAACTTCTTGTACACCCCTCGCATACATTTGTTTGCTTGTACATGCATTTTTGTAGTTCAACTGTTCGTTGTGTCCATGTATTTTTTTGTTTAATGAATGCAATAGTTTTAGGTAAGTGTATGACCACAGTCATGTTGTATGTGCTCTGGCATTTATCAAGGGGGACGCCATCTCCATCAGCAGTAGCAGTAGTACAACATATTTTGATTTTCTTCTCTTTTCTTCCAACAATTTCCTGCTCTTACTCTTTTGCGTTTTGTATACTGCTGCGGCTACAGTTTACTGCCTCCATTTGGTCTTGTCTTGGTGCATACTCCGATTGTGATAAGAATCCTTAATTCTGCAGCTTTTGCGTTTGTATCGTTTTTGCGTTGCTGCAACATTTGAATTACATGATTCTTAAGTTGAAGCACACCCAGACGTTTTTGCTTCGTGTGTCAATTTATTTTCTATTTTTCTTCTTCTTCTTTTACTTGGGAGAAGTTGTTAATAATGATATCGAAGACAGGAAGAATATAACAGCAACAAGAAAAGCGCTCTTGCGTTTTTCTGTTATCTGGTACTGATTCCACGTCTTTGGCATGTTCGGACAGGACTTTGTTCATTGCTAATTGCTGGGTATGAATCAGATAACTACACCTGTTCAAATAGTAGTTTGTTTCTGCTATTTTTATGAAAATGATATGCAATTATTGCACATTGTAAAGTATGGGATTAGTTAAAGTTGCATTTGCAAGTTGCCACGATTTTATGGGAAATGTTTAAGATAAAGTTTTGCTTATTTGATAAATATTGGCAGCAGATTTTGATGTTATTTTTGCAAAAAGATACGATTAAGGTTTACCCAGAATTTATGCGATTAAGGATTTCCTGGAATATCAAGGTATGTGGAATAGGTGCTAATGTAAAAGTAAATCCAAACTCAGCTTACATCTGAGCATCATTCCATGGCATAATAGAATCGGGTATTTTGATATAAAATCATTCGGGTTTAGGTCGTCGAGGCCTTGTGACAGAGCGATTATGAAAAATGTCCCAAGGATTGCTAATCATAATGATCTGTAACACAATAATGGTCTGTGAAAATAAATGTTCTGTAAATTCTAACCTAAGTGACCCTTTCCATGGAAATTTCAAAATTATAACACCGTTTAAATAAAACTATGGCCATAGGTGAAATAGTCAGATTCATTCTTGTAGCTCTTCACAATAGAAACTTAATCTTTGTAGAAACTTCAAATGCACATAGTATGTTGTCCGCCAATATATAGCCTTTCAGTTGAGACCAGAGTGTTCAACAACTGGCATTATTGGTCAAAATATTTCTACCTTGATCGAAATATAAATTTGCAAAGAAAGCTGGTTCGAAAAATGAATTTAAAAAAATCTGGGTTTTTGTTTGTTTAAAAAATCAACTTTTTACGAAATCAGTTTGGCTTTATAATTTGTTAAAAACCGGCGAAACGGTTACGACGTTTTTGATTATACAGGAAGCAACCATGTAATATACAGGGTGATTCAGGAAGTTCCGGACAAATTTCTCCAGCGTATTCCTTGGCTCATTTCATGAAGAAAAGTCCACTAGGACCATGTCCGAAAATGCAAGGGTACGAAATGGCAGCGGGTTCAAAATTCTCGGATTGGCGGTCGGAGGGTAGTAGGGTAAAGTTATTAACTTCTGAGCCAGTGGTGGGATTACCCTAAACGTGTTAATTTACAAAAACAAATAAATGTGTGCTATTATTTCGCTACCAAAAACAAAAACAAACATTTTTGCATTTCAGTTAAATGGTCATAACTTTGGAACTGTAAGACCCCTGGGCTTCGTTTATATCATTTTGGAAAGGTAAGAGGTATGGCTATCTATCTAACATAAGTTACGTGCCATCTGGCTGAGCAAGTTGAGGTTATGTGATTTTTTTTACCATTTTTTTTCCGAAAGCGATTTGACTTTTTTCTACTTTTTTTATTGACTCTGAAATGTCACTTAAAGACCTTTCCAACAAGCCCCCAGAAACAAAATCCGTATGAAAAAAATTAAACAACTTTTGCTTTTACACTATTATGCTACAAACCGCTATTATCAACTATATTGTTTACTTTTGCTTTGGTTTGTGTCTAGACTAAGTAGATGTCTCACATATGTTGGGAAATTTTTTCTTTAATGTGAAATTTCTAGGTGGAGCCTGTAATCAATATTTAGTATATAATGTAGTTTTGAACCCAATAAAAAGTAAATTAGAAAAGCCAAAATCACAAAAGTTTAAATAAAGGATATTTTCTTAAATATGGGCGGATCAATAAGTCCGTGACTTTTCGAACTTCCCTCCTAGTTATATGAAATGCAACACTGCTCCCATCAAGTACCACCTATTAATAGACTACAAGCAAGTTCCGTCATTTACTTTACGTTCAACAGCTATTCAAGACATACAACCTCGTGCATTTTTATGAAAATGGAAAAAAGTGAATTTCGAGTGCTCATTAAACAATAATTTTTGCGAAAAAAATCGTCAATCAAACCAAGGAAAAGCTTTATAAATACTACTGGGACTCTGCACCATCGATTTCAATGGTAAAAAAGTGGTCTATTGATTTTCGTTGTGGTCGCACATTTACAAATGTGTTCTGAACGGCCAATTGAGGTCAATACACCCGAAAATGTCGAAAAAAATCTACGATGTGGTGTTGGCAGTTCGAAGAGAAAAAGTGCGTGAGATTGTGGATGCTATAGGCATTTCAAATGGCAGTGTGGTTTCTATTTTAAATGATCAGTTGGGTTTAAGAAAGCTATTTGCAAGATGGGTGCCGCGTTTGTTCTCAATTGACCGTAAACGTAATCGTGTGACAACTTCAAAGGATTGTTTAGAGTTGTTTAACCGCAATTCGTAGTTGTTTTTGCTTCATTTTGTAACTGCGGATGAAACATGGATCCATTATAACACTCCGGAGACCAAGCAGCGGTTTAAACAATGAGTTTCTCCGGGTGAAGCGGCTCCGAAGAAGGCCAAGTTAAGTTTGTCGGCCAATAAGGTGATGGCAACAGTTTTTTGGGATGCACGCGGGATAATCCACATCGCTTACCTTCAACAGGGAAAACAATATACGGCGAATATTATGCCAACTTTAAGGGGGATTAAAAAAAACGAACCCCCATGGCCAAGAAAAAAGTTATTTTCATCAAGATACTGCACGGGTCCACACGTGTGTAGTCTCTATGGCAAAATTCCATGAGCTGGGGCTACGAATTGGTAGGTCATCTGCCATATTCTCCGAATTTAGCCCCAAGTGATTATTTCCTATTTCCAAACCTAATGAAATGGCTCGGTGGAAAGAAATTAAGCTCCAACGATGATATTATTGATAAAACAAATGCCTGTTTTATGGATCTCGAAAAATGCAATGTTATTTTGTTTTAATTGTTGAATATTGTTCACATCTCCTGATGATGCTACACAAAGGAGTAGCGAAATATCGAGGAAAATAAATACAACAACAGCAAATCTGACCTCAAGCTCGAATAATATTGATTATTTATTGATAAAGAAAAGGTCGAACAACAGAATAAAAATAAAAAAATCTTTTCTTAAAGATCCATTTAAATTATCGTATTTTCAATGGGTAACTTAGGCGTGTTGGAACTAACTAGTACATAATATATAGCGAAAGGAACTTCGTTCCAACGTAAAAAATTTATTATTTTTGCGATCCGACGCATCGTTTCTGACTTATAGCCACTTTTTATTTTAGCGTTTTTCATATTGTGGTGACTCTTTGAAAAAAAAAAATCTTCCATACGAATTGGACCAGTTCATGAAACACCCTTAGAAATTCGTAAAAATAGTTTTTTTGACGCTCCGTTTCCGGGATATAGACATGAGGTCGTTTTATCGTTTTTTTTTTTGAACAATTTTAGTTTTAGCGATTAAAAAAAAACGATACCATATTGAAGACATCCATTGGTTAAAACCTCCTATGAAGGTACAATTTGTATTATGGTTTCGATTGGACTCACATTTTCCGAGTTATAGCCACTTTTCTATTTTAGCGATTTTCATATTTTGGCGATTTTTTGAAAAAAAAATATTTCCATATGACTTTAAAAAATTGGTTTCTTTTTTGACTTTTTTTTGACGCTCCGTTTCCAAGATATACACATGATGGCATTTTAGCGATTTTTATTTGAAACATTTTAGTTTTAGTGATTTAAAAAAGAAAAGTGATGCCATATTGAAGACATCCATTGGTTAAAGTCTCTCACTGGGGTAAAAATTTTATTATTTTTTCGATCGAACGCACTGTTTCCGAGTTATAGTCACTTTTTTAGTTTAGCGATTTTTTTTACTTTGGCGATTTTTTGAAAAAAAATTTCTACACAAACGTCCACTTTATGAAATCCTCTTAGAAACTCGTAGAAATTGGTTATTTTTTTCGAGTGGACGATCCGTTTCCAAGATATACACATGAGGGCATTTTAGCGATTTTATATTTCAAAAATATTAATTTTAGGGACTTTTTTTAAAAAGTGATGCCTTATTGAATACATATTGATTAAGGCCTTCAATAGAGGTAACAATTCATTATTTTTCGGAAACGGAGCGTCCAATCGAAAAATAACCAAATTAACAATTCATTATTTTTGCGATTCAACGCACCTTTCTGAGTTATAGACACTTTTTTATTTTAGCGATTTCCTTATTTTGGCGATTTTTAAAAAAAAAATATCTTCCATAGGAATAAAAACCTTTAAAAATGCGGGAAATTTGGTTATTTTTTCGATAGGACGCTCCGTTTCCGAGATACAGACATGAGGGCATTTAGCGATTTTTATTTGAAAAATTGTAGTTTTAGCGATTTAAAAAAGAAAAGTGATGCCATATTGAAGACATCCATTGGTTAAAGCCTCTCACCGGAGTATAAATTTTATTATTTTTTCGATTGGACGCACTGTATCCGAGTTATAGCCACTTTTTTTATTTTAGCGATTTTCTTATTTTGACGATTGCTTCTGAAACACCCTTAGAAACCCATAAATATTGGTTATTTTTTCGATTGGACGCTCCGTTTCCGAGATATATACATGAGGGCGTTTTAGCGATTTGTTTATTTGAAAATTTTTGGATTTAGCGATATAAAAAAAAAAGTGATGCCTCATTGAAGACATCCATTAGTTAAAGCCTCATATGGAGTTATAATTTGTATTATATCTTCGATTACACGTACCGATTCCGAGTTATAGCCACATTGTTTTGCGATTTTCTTATTTGGCGATTTTTGAAAAAAAAAAATCTTCCATACGAATTTGGCCAGTTTATGAAAAATCCTTAGAACCTTTAAAAAATTGGTTATTTTCAGATTGGACGCTCCGTTTCAGACATATTAATTTTTTTTTAAATTTTTCATATTTTCGATACAAAATTACCAGGGGTACTCCATTCACCGTGGGTAAATATCCATTATTTTCCCCATTACCCTGAGGGTAATGTGTAGTCATGACGGGTAATTCCCGATCGTCGTGTAGTCATGACGGGTAATTCCCTCCCAGTTTTGCCCAAAGTCCTCCAGGGTTTTTTTTATGGGCCCCTAAAGAAGTGGGGTTTTTTTTTACTCTCTGAGGCAAAGTTGTAGCTCTTGTTATAAAGAACAAAAATTGTAAACATATATAATCAAAAAAAACTTCATCTTCAAGGTCAAAATCGCGAACAACTTTAAAAAATGAGCGAAAAATCGCCCAAAAAGCGTTTCTTTTATTTTCCGCTTTTACGAACAAATTTACTTTATGAAAAAATGCGCCAATTTTCTTTGGCCTGGTAGGGCTTACAGCGCTGAGAAATTCGGGAAATTTTTCACTTTTGCGGCTATCTAAGGGCTACCTAAACGGTGTTAAGAGTCATTCCTAGGAAGTTCATATGTTCTAGAAAGTTGTTTATTGAGATCTCAGGATCATTCTGGTAGTTGTTTCCTTGTTTCCTTGAATTTTGAACGGTTTGCGACCTATGGACCTGAACAGGGGAAAAAAGGTAGAAAAAAATTGAATTTTTTAAAGTTTTTTGCGATTTTGACTTTGAAGTTTTTTGAATTTATGTGTTAACAATTTTTGTTCTTTATGACAAGAGCTACAACTTTGCCTCAGTAAATCAAACTTCCGAACGGTTTGCAAGATATGAGCTTGAGAATATGATCACGTTTTTGCAAAAATGACACCAAGGCCCCACTCTTTGGGGGCCCATAAAAAAAACCTGGAGAACTTTGCCCAAAGTGGGAGACAGGGGTCTTGTCTTTTTTGGTCTTTTATCCCGTAGTAGTGTTCGTATACGGCTATTTTGCCATGACTTAAAAAGTTACACACTGTGTTACTGACCCCCATCAGGCGACACAAAACATCAGTCTTCCAATGGCAATAGAAGCCATATCTGCTTAGTCCGATTTAGATGTCAGTTCCGGATCTGGATACAATGGATCTGGTATCCATTTTTGAATGGGGTCGAGTGAACAGAGCAGATATTAATGCGGGTAAGACCCAGTGCTGTTTGTTGATGCGTAAGCGGGTTGCTGACCCAGGTGTGTCGTCATTGTCTATGGACGGTGTGGATATTGATGAATCAGACGCTCTTGAAAGAAAATACAATGTGATGGCCGTTGGACACACCATGTATTTGGAGTGTCGAAAGATTGAATTTAAGTGTCTAGGCTTTTTAAAGCAGCTCAATAATTATTTCCCTCCATCTAATCTTCTTAATATCAACACCACCTGCATCAGGCCAAAGATGGAATATAACTCCAATATATGGGCAGGTGCTCGTATGACATCTTTGGAGCTTCTCGACCGTGCCCAAATGAGAGCCACGGTGTTGTGTTTTGATATTTCCACGGTATGTGTTGTCTATTGATATTTCCACGGTATGTGTTCCTTGGACTTATGCCAGATGTGAGAATATTTAGCCGAAGTACGCGGCTTTCCAGGAACTCTCATCCGTTTTTTATCGAGTGGCCGGTTGACCGCACTATAGAGAAAATTCGTTCTTCAGTAGTACAGTCCGTATGTGGAATGAACTTCGGGCTAGTGTATTTCCCACCAATTGTCGTATGCAAAGTTTCAAGGCAAATGTCAACAGAGACTGCTCCCTGTTTCCACCAACCAGTACCACAATTTTCCTTCGCTAGTGTGAGTGTAAATACGAACTCTGCTTTTTGGAGACAACTAAAATGACAGCTCAAGCCACCTTATCCTCTCCCTTTATTTTATTTAAACTCGGGTAATAAATGGTTTCTTTCTCATCGTCTGTGTGTACGATCCTGTGTAGAGTCTACACCGATATAGTTAACTACTTACGGCTCCAAACAATCTACCAGATTATAAAAAAGTGTAATTAAATCAAGCATTTAAAGTAATTGCAACTCAAGCTACCACTCGTAATTGAAGTATAATAAACAGCAAGACGGCATTTCAGAAATGCTCCTTTCGTTTATTTTTTGTTTAGTTTTCACTGAAAACAACAGCTGTTTACTCTAAAACTTTAAGTAGTAGCGGCAAAGCAAACGAACAGCTTTTGCAAGTGGCCCTCCACTATTGTCATTACAAAGAAGGAATTGCACTGACATAAATTACGTTTTTCTATTCAGTTTTAGCGAAAATCCAACACAGTTTTCAAAGTGGAAAACAAAACAATAAACACTCTAAAAAAAGTTATATATTCTGCCTTTGTAGAAGGAATATAATTTCCAAGAAGCTAGCAGTGGCAATCCACTACAACTGACACCTCAAAGCACAGGAGGAGACAGAGTCGCTAAGCAATGAGCCAGATTATGATTACATTTGAATTGCTAGTTGTTGCTGGCGACTATGATGCTGTTAATGATATTTTTTGTGACAAAAAAGGAAAAAAACGAAAAGCAAAGCAATATAATTGAACAGATGAGAAAGAAACCTATGTTGAATTTTTCAAATGACATTTTAAAATAATGAAATTGTTTTGATTTTCATTTCTTATGCTTTTTAAGAAGACAATCTTAATTAAGAAATTAATTGGAAAGCAAAAATATAAAAATATTCTAAGGGGGATTATTCTTTTGGAAACTAAAAACTGAGTTACAGAATTGACTTTGTTTATAGTAAAAAACAAAAACAAAAATTATCATTATATCTGGCTAGAGTTAATCTGCAGTCAAGAATTGAAAATTAAATAATAGCTGAGGCATTAAAAAATCAAACCGATTGATTAACCCCATCTTTCCAAAATATTGAATCAGGGGGTTGAAATTAAACAAAGCATTTTATTTAAAGAAAAAAAATTCAACAATATGGATAAATGTATCCCAAGTGGAAAATTTGGGATTTGCAAGGTCGTTCAAAAAATTTATAAGTCTGTCAACCTTATTAAATATTGAAGCCAACAACACGATCGATAAGAATTGCTCCTACAATACTGAAAAAATCGAAGTATTTAAATAATATTAAAATAAAAATAAATGGTTTCCCGTTACATCCCATGAAGGGATTAGGGAGAGCTTCTCACAAACCAGTGAGCTGTGCGCATTATAGTTTTACAGACACGGATTGGGACCTACAATTTGACACCGGTGCCAAACGGTATTTGTAGAAACTTTTTCATGGCTAAGTAAGTACTCCATAGTGTCGCCGAAGCGAGGTGACCGCCATCGAGAGAACTTTTAAGGTGGTAAGAGCAGGGATCGAACCCACGTTCTCATACGGAAGGGCCGCATACACTACCAGTGCACCACCGACGTCAATATATTATAACTGAGAAATAAAATAACTTAGAAATCGTTGTAAACAGTTCATCAACTGAAACAATTTTTTTTATTTGAAATTCTAGTCGAATCTAGCGCGATCTTTTTACTTACTGAAACTTTGGGTACAGAGTCAAATGAGTTGATTGCCGCTTGACAATAAGAGAAAACGTTGACGCTCAATACTGCTATACTAGTATTACTCCGCTCATCACCAAAATGTCTGACTGATAAACGGTGTTTTGATGTGATAGTTTAGGTAAAAGATGCAACCCTAGATCCATAGAAAGTATACCTCATCCTACCTCTACATTCAATTTCGGACTATCTAATATCTAGAAACTCTAGAAACTCACTCTTGAAACTCATTTGTCCTTCCACACGAGGAACTTATTTTGCTTCAGGAATTCAATTCCGATACGAGAGTGTGACATTTCCAATCGATTATTAACTCCGATTCCGCGATGTAGATATATTCTGCTGTACTCAAAACACCTTCTTGCACTGTACCATGCCCGACTTCGATCATGTCTCATTGTGACAGTTGTCTGAACTTAAGACAGATGTAGAATCAATCTGTTTCCTTATAAACTCCACCGGTAGTAAACTTAAACTCAGTGTGTCAGTGGGTCTGGTGCGTAAACTAAGTTTTCGAAGAACAATTGTATGTTGATCGGTTAACCTGCTGACAAGACGGAATGGACGGATAAACAGGGCGAAAACTTGTGAAAAATGGCTCAAATAAATAAAAAAATCCAATGAGTGTTCGAACTCACGGGCGATGTGTTAACACCTTTTTGGTTACACGGTACCTGTTCGATTTCTATGAACACATTAGTAAATGTTACATTGGAAAATATAAAACAGCGTTCAATCATATTAATACTTAAAATTATTTAAAGACCAGTTCAAGCACATGTGTCATTATTGTTTTGCTTAATACTTTTTGTTTTATTCCCACAAAAAACAAAGAGAATGCAAAGCAACAGACACATGAAAATTCAGACATTGTTATGGTCGTACATACGCTACACAAGTTCACACAATTTTCGTTGCTCTCTTGCTATCTCATTTTTATATACGTATAACCACGTCATTATTCTCTTTGCTCAGAGAGTGCTCCGCACCCACACAAGTACTCTATTCGCTTCCGCTACATTAGTGTGTGTATTTTTCGCAGTCTGATAATCTGTGTTTCGCAGTCGGACAAATTTGTGTTCTATATAGGGGTTGGTCACCCTTATCATTAAGGGGTATGAAAAATAGATGTTGACCCATTCTGAGACCTACCCGATATGCACACAAAATTTCATACAAATCGGTCCAGCCGTTTCGGAGGAGTTTAAAAATAAAAAATAAATTGTTCCCCATTACATCCCATGAAGGGACCGGGGAGAACTTCTCACAATCACTGAGCTGTGCGCTTTAAAGTTTTCACTCACTGATTGGGACCTACAGTTTTACACCGATTCCGAACGGTATTTTGAGAAGCTTTTTCATGGCTATATACTCGAAAGTGTCGCCGTCACTAAGCGAGGTGACCGTCGTCGAAAGAAATTTTAAGGTGGTTGGAGCAGGGATCGAACCCAGGATCTCCTGTACAAGAGGCGCGCACACTACCCATTGCACCACCGAGTTTATCGCTAAACAATCTGTGTGATCGTAGTCGGACAATCTGTGTGATCGCAGTCGGACAAACTGTTTGGATGTATTCACTTTGTGAATTTAGTCCCTACCCGCGCCTACACATTTTAACACATCAAAAAAATAATTAAAGTATTGAAAAATGTGAAAGGAAACACAATATTTCAAATTGTTAAAAATTGCTCTCTTTGATTTCTTCTTCTTATATCCATTGACTCCCAGTGGAGCATTGGCTCTCAACAAAATATCGCCATCTATTTCGATCATTTGCCATGCTTTTCATATTGTTGTTGTCTTCTCCAATTGTGCCCTTCCACGTGTGTTTTGGTCTTCCCCATGTTCTGGTGCCTTGTGGGTTCCATTGTAGGGCTTGTCTGCATATGTCGGTTGGCTGTTTCCGTAGAATGTACCCTCTTCAATTCCTTCTCCACCCTTTGATATCTAGATATATCGGGGTTTACAGTTCTTCATTCGATATTGTATTTGGCCACCAGATCTCAAAGATTTTCCTCAGACACTTGTTGGTAAAACTTTGGATCTTTCTCACGGGTGACAACTGTAGGTCCCAATCAGTGAGTGTACAACTAGAACGCGCACAGGTCACTGGTTTGTGAGAAGCTCCCCGTATCGCTTCATGGGATGTAACAGGGACCTTTTTTATACCTGTAATTGTAATAATTCCAATTTACTTTTTATTGGGTTCAAAACTACAATATATACTAAATATTGGTTACAGGCTCCACCTAGAAAACTTCCCATTAAACAAGAAATTTCCCAACGTATGGTAGTGTAGACACAAAGCAACGCAAAAGTACCCAATAAAGTTGATAATACTGAGGTTTAGCATAATCGTGTTAAAAAAAGATGTTGAATATTTTTTCTTTTAGCCCCATCCCGTTGCAATAATTAAATTAAATACTCTACTGTTTGTTGCTTAATTTTTTTAAATATAAAAATCAAAAAAAAAAAGATTCATAAATTTGAAATGGTTTCCACCAAAAATTGGACAAGTAATGTATACTTCGTTTTCACCTTTTGTTCGTAAATTTCACCAGAATTCAATCATATAAATAGCCTACTGTTCATTTAAAAACATTCATCAATTTCATATGATTTCGCCGAAGAATAAGATCAGTATTGTAAATAGGGGTTTTGACAAATTCTTGTCAAATTTTCAATCTGATATTTGGTAAATAGCATGGGGGAAAGTTTTTAAAGTTGATTGAAATCAAATAAAACCTTTAATTACTCATATTATGACTCACTGATTGGTGAGTGAGTCTCAAAACTAGAAAGCGCACATCCCACTGATTGTGAGAAGCTCTCCTCAATCCCTTCATGGGATGTTATGGGACACCCGTTTTTTAATTATATGCAAATTTATTACTCATTATTATTATTATAATATATGGCCGTTGGTGGTATAATGGGTAGTATGCGCGACTCTTGTACATGAGATCCTGGGTTCTATTCCTGCTCTGACCTTAAATTTTCATCTTAAATTTCATTCGTTAGCGGTCACCTCGCATAGTGACGGCGACACTATCGAGTAATTTAGCCATGAAAAATCTTCTCGAAATACCGTTCGTAACCGGCATAAAACCGTAGGTCCCAATCAGTGAGTACAACACTAGAAAGCGCACAGCTCACTGGTTGTGAGGAGCTCTCTCCAATCTCTTCATGGGATGAAATGGGAAACCAATTATTTGTTATGAAACCCAAATAAAAATTGCTCTCTTTGATTTCTTCTTCTTATATCCATTGACTCCCAGTGGAGCATTGGCTCTCAACAAAATATCGCCATCTATTTCGATCATTTGCCATGCTTTTCATATTGTTGTTGTCTTCTCCAATTGTGCCCTTCCACGTGTGTTTTGGTCTTCCCCATGTTCTGGTGCCTTGTGGGTTCCATTGTAGGGCTTGTCTGCATATGTCGGTTGGCTGTTTCCGTAGAATGTACCCTCTTCAATTCCTTCTCCACCCTTTGATATCTAGATATATCGGGGTTTACAGTTCTTCATTCGATATTGTATTTGGCCACCAGATCTCAAAGATTTTCCTCAGACACTTGTTGGTAAAACTTTGGATCTTTCTCACGGGTGACAACTGTAGGTCCCAATCAGTGAGTGTACAACTAGAACGCGCACAGGTGAGAAGCTCCCCGTATCGCTTCATGGGATGTAGCAGGGACCTTTTTTATACCTGTAATTGCACTGTTTTTTCTAGCTCAGTTGCTTCAAAAAATAATAATACTTTTAACCTTCTGGGACTGACGTGACTTAGTTTTCACAATTTTGCTAACGTGGTAGTACACCAGACACCATTTCGAAGGCTTACATTTCTTAAGATTCATGTTGTATGCCTACCACAATGGTTTTTGTTTTTGCTTTAGGGGTTTAGAAAGTTATTAATTACAATATATTTTTATTCCAATAACAATTTTTATATTAAAAAGGTTTTTATTGACACGCCACAAATTGGCACCCCAAAACTTATATCTGTACAAAAACATAAAAAAAAAATTAAATTTTGTAGTGTTTTGAAAAAGTTTTTTATATTTTTAAAGTTCACAATTAAGCCAATCAGCTAAAAAAAAATTGAAAAAATTTAACGGTTCAATAAAAAGTTACGACGTTTTCTTTGAGGTTCCACAAAGTAGCTTAGACGAGACTTAATTTTCACTATTCTACTGACGTGGTAGTACACCAGACACCATGTCGATGGCTTATATTTTCCTAGTTTCATTTTGTACATATACCGTAACTCTTTAAAACCTACTTGTGTAAATTCAAATACAAACTTCACTTTTATGAGCATAATACTCGACATATGTATAGTAATTTTGCCAGTGTTCCAGGTCTAACACCATTTTAGGAGTTTAAATGAAAGTTCCAGACGAGGTTCTCTTAGAACCGCTAGGCCTTTGGTTAATATTTAAGTGATCCATCTAAAAAAAAAAAACAAGAAATAGAACACAGCAAAACAATTTTACTGACGTATTGTCTAGGAGACACTACGAGAGTATAACAATTTTACTGATGTGTTGTCTAGGAGACACTACGAGAGTATAACAAATATACTGAGGTGGTTGTCTCTCAGACACATACCTTAACACTGACGTGGTTGTCTGGCAGACACTTTTCCACTTACTCCGACGCGTGCACACGCAACGATTTCTTCCAACACACTAACGCTTGCCTCAAAGCGTAATAGGAAGGTACTGAGAACGCGAAAGTCAATGCTGCAAAAATAACGGCACAATCGACTGTTGTGTGATTCGTGGTGTCTGTCAGACTACCACGTCAGTCCCAGAGGGTTAAAAGATTATGCTCAAGCAATAGGGATATCTAGGGTAATTTGAAAACATTAAACTTTCTTGTACGTACGTATTATGCCCAATTACTTTAAAATATGTTTAAAAACTTTGATTTTTTATTTTATCTAAAATCCAAAAATAAGAAAAGTAGTCAATTTTTGAATAAACATTTTTGAAGTCATCGAGTGGAAACTCCTTCTCGTGTGAAATTTCTCGACGTACTTACGGAAGCTAACAAACCCCTCTTTGGGTTTGCTAGTTTAGCTGCTTGCAAAAATGACGAAATCTTTCCTATCTTTTCATCAGCTTTCACACGAAGACTACAATATTTAACTCTTATCTCGTAAAAATTCCACAAAACTTTCTTTTTTTTAACTTTATTTCCATCAAAGTAAAAAAGGTTACTAATTTTCTAGCTGTATTTTACATCAAAAATTCGAGAAATGTAGCAAATGGCAAAAACATAAATTAAATTATACATTGAAGTTGATGCTCTCGGTGAGGCCTGTGAAGTCTATGATCTTGATTTTTTCGTTGGTGGTTCAGGTCCATGATCTGAATCATCATCATCATTTGAGCAGCTTGATAGCACATTCAATGTCCTTCAAGTCTATCGTCCTCCGCGATTTCGTTGGCTGCATAATGTCTGGACTCGATGGTTTTGGTGGTTCGACACCATTAGAGCGTGGCACTGGAAGTGAGGCAGTAAAAGCTGCAACATAAGCTTTTGTCTTCAACTTCCTCTTATTTGTTCCAACAGAATAATTTATGCATCCGTAGCACCTGGTTCTATCATGACCATTTGGTTCTTTTGCCCAGATTACCGGCTTATCAAAAAGCAAGTGGCCTCTTCGTCTATGTAACCAATTCAAAATAGTGCTATAGCAATTGCTCTACACTGTATGCGGCGTGAAATCTTCAACACTTGTATTCACTTCATAGAAATATTGCGTTTTGGGCGGACGCTATTTTCCATTTCGATTAAAGTTGCTAACTTCTGAGCCAGTGGTCGGATTGTTTTATTTTGGGGCTTGTTGGAAAAGTCTTTAAGAGGCCTTTCAGAATTTATTAATTAAAAATAAATAAATGTGTGCTGTTATTTCGCTTCCAAAAACAAAAACAAACATTTTTGCATTTCAGTAAAATGGTCATAACTTTGGAACGGTAAGACTTCTGGGCTTCGTTTAGGTCTTTCAACAGAAAAAAAACATAAGTTACCTGCCATCTGGCTGAGCAAATTGAGTTTAGGTGATTTCTTTTCTGCATTTTTTTTCGCTCAGTATCTCGGCGATTTGAGTTTTTTCTACTTCGTTTTTAATTAATTCTGTAAGGCCTCTTAAAGACCTTTCCAACAAGCCCAAAAAATCCGAGCACTGGCTCAGAAGTTAGCAACTTTACCCTACTAGCCTTCAACCACCAATCCGAAAAGTTTGAACACGCTGCGATTTCGCACCCTTGCATTTTCGGGCATGGTCCTAGTGGACTTTCCTTCATGAAATGAGCCAAGGAATACGCTGGAGAAATTTGTCGGGAACTTCCTGAATCACCCTGTATACAGGGTGTCCCCTAAACTTTTGTCTAAACTTAAACACGTGATAGCTGAGAACAAAAGCTACAATGTTTGTTCTTATGCCAATTGCCTAGGTGGCTTCGTTTTCGAGATATTCGTGTTTAAAATAATTGAATTTTTGAATGCATTTTCAATAAATGCATAATCTTTTTTTTAAATGAAAAAGAAATATCATTGAAAATTTCTTCAAAATTGATTTTAAATAATTTATTTTTTCGTTTGAAATGAAAACGAATTTTTGATGTGTTAACATCTATACGCGCGCCTCTAGGGCAGTAAACTATAAATTTAATACATACACAAGTGTTAGGTTTGTATGAGTAAATCATCGTTTGTTTGTTCGTTGCTTGGCAGTCGGTATTGAAAGTGATTATTGGGCGATTTTCATATAATTTTCCCACGCGATTTTCTCCGGAAATTCATAGCCGATTTTATTAATTTTTGGATTAAAAAGCTAGTGCGGGTTTCGACGAAGAGTTTAGGCCAAAAATTAAGGCGATCCGATATCGGCGAGCCGAGATTGAAGTGTTTTAATTTGGAGTATTAATTTGGAGTAATATTAAAAAAGTATTTTATGTTGATCTTCGGTTATATCGTACGAATATAACAATGTATGCATGTATGTATGTATAAGTGTCTGTTGCTTTGCATTCTTTGACTTTTGTGGGAATAAAAAAAAAGTATTGAGCAAGAATATAATGACACATGTGCTTGCACTGGGTCTTTAAATAATTTTAAGTATTAATATTATTTAAATGAAACGTCATCATATGATTGAACGCTGTTTTTTATTTTCCAATGTAACATTTACGAATGTGTTCATAGAAATCGAACAGGTACCGTGTAGCAATAAGGTGTTAACACATCGCCCGTGAGTTCGAACACTCATTGGATTTTTTTTTTAAATGTTTTCAATTAACGAAAATTTTCAAAGTGAGAGCCTTGTTGCGTTATGCAATTATATAAGCGGTCTAGAAAATGATCAACCGATGGTATCAATTCAGGCACAGTAGTTAGGCGTCTGATGATGAACTTTTCACGGAGCTCGAAACTAGTCATGCCAGTGAGTGTGCTTTGAACTGAATTGTCTATTATTTCCAACAAAAAACCAACCATTTTTCAATTAGTAAAATTTTCATGACTTGTAAGCTAAACCAAAAACTACCAAAAATCGGTCAATAAAATTCAAATTCAAATAAGGTATTTTTGTTAAGAAAATTTACTTTGTGAAGGAATTTAAAGAGGTATTTTTTTTGATGTGTTAACATCTATACGCGCGCCTCTAGGGCATTAAACTATAAATTTAATACATACGCAAGTGTTAGGTTTGGAAGAGTAAATCATCGTTTGTTTGTTCGTTGCTTGGCAGTCGGTATTGAAAGTGATTATTGGGCGATTTTCATATAATTTTCCCACGCGATTTTCTCCGGAAATTCATAGCCGATTTTATTAATTTTTGGATTAAAAAGCTAGTCCGGGTTTCGACGAAGAGTTTAGGCCAAAAATTAAGGCGATCCGATATCGGCGAGCCGAGATTTAAGTGTTTTAATTTGGAGTATTAATTTGGAGTAATATTAAAAAAGTATTTTATGTTGATCTTCGGTTATATCGTATGAATATAACAATGTATGTATGTATGTACAAGTGTCTGTTGCTTTGCATTCTTTGAATTTTGTGGGAATAAAACAAAAAGTATTGAGCAAGAAAATAATGACACATGTGCTTGCCCTGGGTCTTTAAATAATTTTAAGTATTAATATTATTTAACTGTAACGTCATCATATGATTGAACGCTGTTTTTGATGTGTTAACATCTATACGCGCGCCTCTAGGGCAGTAAACTATCAAACTAATACATACGCAAGTGTTAGGTTTTAAGAGTAAATCATCGTTTGTTTGTTCGTTGCTTGGCAGTCGGTATCGAAAGTGATTATTGGGCGATTTTCATATAATTTTCCCACGCGATTTTCTCCGGAAATTCATATCCGATTTTATTAATTTTTGGATTAAAAAGCTAGTGCGGGTTTCGACGAAGAGTTTAGGCCAAAAATTAAGGCGATCCGATATCGGCGAGCCGAGATTTAAGTGTTTTAATTTGGAGTATTAATTTAGAGTAATATTAAAAAAGTATTTTATGTTGATCTTCGGGTATATCGTACGAATATAACAATGTATGTATGTATGTACAAGTGTCTGTTGCTTTGCATTCTTTGACTTGTGGGAATAAAACAAAAAGTATTGAGCAAGAAAATAATGACACATGTGCTTGCACTGGGTCTTTAAATAATTTTAAGTATTAATATTATTTAACTGTAACGTCATCATATGATTGAACGCTGTTTTTTATTTTCCAATGTAACATTTACGAATGTGTTCATAGAAATCGAACAGGTACCGTGTAGCAACAAGGTGTTAACACATCGCCTGTGAGTTCGAACACTCATTGGATTTTTTTTATTTTCCAATGTAACATTTACGAATGTGTTCATAGAAATCGAACAGGTACCGTGTAGCAAAAAGGTGTTAACACATCGCCCGTGAGTTCGAACACTCATTGGATTTTTTGAGAAAAAACTCTTTTTTTAAGAAAAGTTAGTTAATAAAAGCAATGTTCTTTTGTTAAACTTTTTTCACTTTGGCTTTTCTAAATTTACTTTTTATTGGGTTCAAAACTACAATATATACTAAATATTGGTTACAGGCTCCACCTAGAAAACTTCCCATTAAACAAGAAATTTCCCAACGTATGGTAGTGTAGACACAAAGCAACGCAAAAGTACCCAATAAAGTTGATAATACTGAGGTTTAGCATAATCGTGTTAAAAAAAGATGTTGAATATTTTTTCTTTTAGCCCCATCCCGTTGCAATAATTAAATTAAATACTCTACTGTTTGTTGCTTAATTTTTTTAAATATAAAAATCAAAAAAAAAAAGATTCATAAATTTGAAATGGTTTCCACCAAAAATTGGACAAGTAATGTATACTTCGTTTTCACCTTTTGTTCGTAAATTTCACCAGAATTCAATCATATAAATAGCCTACTGTTCATTTAAAAACATTCATCAATTTCATATGATTTCGCCGAAGAATAAGATCAGTATTGTAAATAGGGGTTTTGACAAATTCTTGTCAAATTTGCAATCTGATATTTGGTAAATAGCATGGGGGAAAGTTTTTAAAGTTGATTGAAATCAAATAAAACCTTTAACCCTGCTGTTAGATTAGGACCATTTGGTCCAAATTTTTTCTGTTTTCCCTTGTAACTTTGGAACGGTGATATATACTGACTAAATTTTTCTGCTAATGGGGTCTTTTAATAAAACAATGTTATGTGCGAAAATTAAATTTTCTAACTTTATTCAGGACTGAGAAAAATACAAAATGACGAATCTTAGGTTAGAGGACCATTTGGTCAATAGTACATTTTTTCATTACCAAGCGAATGTAAATTCATGTCAAATATTTAGAAGATGTTTTTGATATGTCAAATACTTGCTTTAGAAATTATTGAACCAAAATAGTTACAAAGGATAAGATAAAATTATTATTTTGGATGAAAATTCCAGTATGGACCAAATGGTCCCTCAACCTAAGATTCGTAAATTTTTTCATTACCAAGCGAATGTAAATTCATGTCAAATATTTAGAAGATGTTTTTGATATGTTAGCGGATGTTTTTGATATGTCAAATACTTGCTTTAGAAATTTTTGAACCAAAATAGTTACAAAGAATAAGATAAAATTATTATTTTGGATGAAAATTGCAGTATGGACCAAATGGTCCCTCAATCTAAGATTCGTAAGTTTTTTCTAATCTAACAGCAGGGTTAATTACTCATATTATGACACACTGATTGGTGAGTGAGTCTCAAAACTAGAAAGCGCACATCCCACTGATTGTGAGAAGCTCTCCTCAATCCCTTCATGGGATGTTATGGGACACCCGTTTTTTAATTATATGCAAATTTATTACTCATTATTATTATTATAATATATGGCCGTTGGTGGTATAATGGGTAGTATGCGCGACTCTTGTACATGAGATCCTGGGTTCTATTCCTGCTCTGACCTTAAATTTTCATCTTAAATTTCATTCGGCAGCGGTCACCTCGCATAGTGACGGCGACACTATCGAGTAATTTAGCCATGAAAAATCTTCTCGAAATACCGTTCGTAACCGGCATAAAACCGTAGGTCCCAATCAGTGAGTACAACACTAGAAAGCGCACAGCTCACTGGTTGTGAGGATCTCTCTCCAATCTCTTCATGGGATGAAATGGGAAACCAATTATTTGTTATGAAACCCAAATAAAAATGTCAATGCTTGTCGAAGACACGGGCCGAAAAGGGTGATAAAATATAGCAAAAATTAAAATTTTTGTACATTTTTGAGTCACTACATGGGGTTAGTTTATGGGGTTAGTTTATTTTACACTGTTTGTTCCTAACCTATGGCTGCAATTGTGCTGAAGACACGAAACGAAAATTCCAATTGGTTTTAGCCAAAATATACAAGAGGCCAGAAAATCCGAACAGCAGCTAAACTAGCAAAACCCAAATAAGGTTTGGTTAGTTTCGATAAGTACTTCGAGAAATTTCACTCGACAAGCAGTTTGAATTTTATGTGTTGCACGTGTTATATGCAAATATATCCTCCCTCCTTACCTACAATCGTATTTTTACAGAACTATAAAATGATTACTAACGGGTGTGTTTTTAGCTGCACGAGAACTGAAAATGATAACACAAGACAGAAATATTGTTGGAATGAAAATTTTGTAATATATCTGGTACATAATATCATGACATTAATTTTTTAAATTTGGTTTCCGTCATATGTATGTCCGCCGCGGCTACGAGTTACATGGTCCATTCGATCAGTCTAGTTTATGACTACTTTTCCCAATAAAGCTGGCCGTATATTGACGCCATACGAATTGAATATTGTCTTCCAATGCTTCAAGAGTTTCTGGTTTGTTGGCATAAACCAATGCCTTAACAGAGCCCCATAAAAAGTAATCCACTGGCGTTAAATCGCACGAACAAGGGGATCAGTGAATAGGACCAGTTCTGAAAATATAGTTGTCGCCAAATTGAGTTTGCAATAAATTGATTTTAAGCGCGCAAGTTGCGCCGTCTTGTTGGTCCAGATATCATTGATGTTTAACTGATTAATTTTTAGAAACCTTGATCATTTCGAAAGAAATAAGGACCGATTATGCCGTCAGTATGTAAACCGCACCAAACAGTCAATTTTAATGTATGAAATGGTGATTGTCTTCACTCTAAATGATCAATATCTGTACGAATTACCGTATAATGGACGAAGTGCTCTATAACTTCGCGAGCAGATTTTTGTTCAAAGTAAATTTCCACAATTTGAAAGCGTTGTTGCAGCGTTAAACGATTCATGATGACTTGTCAAACCTTACTGAATGAAAATGTCAACACAGTTTGACGTTCTCAGCTGTGACACCATAGTTATGGATATCGATAGTTCTCATGCACCTAAATAGACAGCCTTTAGATATAAAATTACATGTGGTGTCAGGGAACACCCGGTTGGAACGAGTTTCTTTTCGCTATATAACGGGTCCGCTAAATAATTTTTTTTTTTTGGAAATGCTATAAAGAAGAACTACTGAATATTTTCTCAAATTTCTTTTTTATTTGAAAGTACAATCCTTCCGTTTAATAATGGAAAATAATTTCATTCAAATGGCTGCCTCGGCTGGCCATGCAGTAGCCTACACGATCGGTCCAATTTTAAAGCACATTATCGATTGTGTGCAGCTATATTTCACCAATGGCTTCACGAATATTGTCCTTTAAAGCTTCAATTGTCTCTGGCGTGTCGGCGTAACACTTATCTTTGAGGGCACCCCACAAATAATAGTCCAACGGTGTCAAATCGCAGCTCCACGGTGGCCAAACGACATCAGCTCTGCGGCTGATAATGCGATCTTCAAAAACAGGGCGCTAAACATCGAGTGTAGCTTTGGCTGTGTGGCACGTAGCGCCGTCCTGTTGGAACCAAATGTTGCAAATATCCTCCTCTTCAATTTTTGTGACCAAAAATTCGTTCAACATGGTCCGATAACGATCGCCATTGACTGTAACGGCCACTCCTTGCTCATTTTCGAAGAAAAATGGCCCAATTATGACTCTGGACCAAATCCGCCCTAAACAGTAACTCGTTTTGGGTGCATCGGCTTTTCAATGTATGCGTGCTGCAATTTTGCTTGGTTACATACCCGCCAAGATCAAACTGAGCTTCATCTGAAAAAATTATTTTTTTTTTTGCAAAATCGGCATCTTCTGTAAGTCGATCGCCATGTCGATTACCATGATTTTCAAAGTAATGTCGCAGTATTTCCCAACGTTGTTCAAGCGTATACACAACCATATTCGTTCAGCGGAAGGATAAAACTAATTATCTGTTAAATCAGACATGAGCTAAGTGTTACCATTCACGAAACAAGCACTAGTTGAAAAAAAACGTTAGATGGCGGACCCTTTATTATGTATTAGTTGGTTCTAACACGCCTAAGGCGCCTGTTGAAAAATACTATAATTTAAATGGATCTTTAAGAAAAGATACTTTTTGTAAAATGATAAACTTTTTTAAGAAAGCATTTTTTATAGAATGTGTTTTTTAAAGTATATTTTTACGTCCTTTTTGTAGGAATATGTATTATATTTTCCCGAAAAGGTATTTTTTTAAGGAGAGGTACATCTTTTATTAAAAGCTAATGTTTAATTTAGAAAAGGTACTATTTTTAAGAAGAAGTACTTTATGTAAGAGAACGCATTACCGCCATAAGAGTATACATTTTTTTTACAAAGAATTAATTTTTAAGAGCAGGTACTTTTTATATACTTTTTAGAAAAATGTTATTTTTGTAAGAAAATTTACATATTTTCTGAGAGGCTTCTTATCTCAAGAAGAGAAAAGAAAAAGTATTATTTTATTTTTAAGAAAAGGTACATATAAAAAAATTAATTTCTGTAAGAAAGGGTACTTTTTTAAGAGAAGGTATTTTTTTTGAAGAAATGGAAATTTTTCCGTTTGGGTCCTTAATTATTTTTTCAAAAATAGGTAAATTTTTAAAAGTAGGTTTTTATCTCAAAAAGAGTTATTTTGTTTCACAAAACAGGTACTCTTTAAAGAAAAGGTAATTTTTAAAGAAAACGCAATTTGTTGTAAGAAAATATACCTTTTTAAGAAAACGTACTTATTTAAAAAAAAAATTCTTTTTTTAAGAAAATGTACTTTTTGTAAGAAAATGTATGTTCTTTAAGCATATTTTAACATAAGGTAGTTTTTTTAAGAAAATGTGATTTGTTTAAAAATAAATAACTAAAATATAAATGGTTCCCATTACATCCCATGAAGCAATCGGGGACAGCTTCTTACAACCAGTGAGCTGTGCGCTTTGTAGTTTTATAGTCACTGATTGGGACTTACACTTTTACACCGGTTCCGAACGGTATTTTGAGAAGCTTTTTCGGGGCTAAATATTCGATAGTGTCGCCGTCACTAGGCGGGGTGACCGTCTTCGAAAAAAATTTTAAGGTAGTTAGAGCAGGGGTCGTAGCCAAGATATCAAGTACAAAAGGCGGACACACTAACCATTACACCACCAAAGAGTATGAATAGGTAGTTTTTTTGAAAAAATTTAGTTTTCTTAAGTACAGACACTTATTTAAGAAAATATAATTTTTTTGAACTTCTTTCACTTTGGCTTTTCTAAATTTCTAAATTTACTTTTTGTTGGGTTACATTGGTTATATTGGTTACAGGCTCCACCTAGAAAACTTCCCATTCAACACGAAATTTCCCAACATATGTTAGTCTAGATATAACCCAAAACAAATGTTCCCTATATAGTTGATAATAATGGGTTGTAGCATAATAGTGTTAAATAAAAGGTGTTTAATTTTTTTCATTTAGTCCCCATCACGCAACATGCAACATGTTCCAAAAAAAAAAAATTAATTTTGGTTCATGGAAATCGTTTCTTAAACATTGAGCGTCAATGTAAGATATATAAGGTGTTCGGTGCATGTACCGCTGCACCACCATCGCCCTTTTCGGGAGAGGCTGCAGCAAACTCTGATAGGTACCGGTACAAGTGCATGGTGTTTAGTTACATAACGGTTCGGGATTGCTTAATTTGGCCTTTGCTGCAGCAAAAAGACATGAGTTCTCACAGCTAAAACCGTGTATGTTATGATTAGTTGCAGCAAAATTCATCATTAGCGTACAATATTTTATTGCCACAACATAAATGTAAACACTAGCGGTATTCATGCAAACGTGAAAGCCGAGAACTTTAGCTCAGCGCAAGTTTCCCTCGCACCATTGCATGAGGCACCAGGTAAAGTTGCTCAGCGTAGTTATGCTCAAAACCATATCAGCTGACCAAGATGGATACATAAGGTGGTAGCAGTAGCAATTGCATGTATTATGTATGTGTACTTTTTCTACTGTTCTAGTGCTATCACCTTATTTTTTTTCCTAGTCAGATGACAACGAAATGTCAAAAGTTTACATGTTTCTCCATCCCACGTTTGCGCAGCAAATTTGCCTCGAAAACTTTCCACTTTTGAGCAAGTCGCTTTGTATGGGAAATTTGTTTGTTTTGACGTTTGCTGTGCAAGTTTACGATGTTTTCGAGTTTACGAGGTTCTTTCAAGCTTTCATGAAGACCACTACTAACGAACAAGTGGCATTTCTACGATTAATTGTTTTTCTATCAGAGTCAATATTTAAATTTGGAAAATATGTAGCTTAGTCCATGATTAAGTTATAAGAGCCAGTGCCGCAGTCTAATTTGTAGTCAGTTTTGTTTAATTTCGCGTTTGCCCCTCCCCTGTCAAAACAGGAAATCAAAAGAGCACATATTCTTTGGTACGCAAAGTATATGAAGCCTTTGTCCTTCAAATGATGCACCTCAAAAGTGTTTTGTTTCATGTCTAGACCCCAGCGAAAAGTCAAAAAGCCTTAAAAGACAATTCCACTCCCATTTTAATTTTTGCAAACAATACCATTTTTCTATTCCTCTTAACCAAAAACTTCCTGCCTGCCAACATTATTAACCTTATTTCCTTTTTTCTCCTCCTCAATATGATGAACTTTAAATCCGGCTAAATCAGAAGGGAATCTCACCTCAATTTCAACCTAAAACCAAACGGATGTGAATCCCTGCCACACACAAAATGTATGCAAATGCGAACGCAAGACAACAGAAATCACAGGTAAATTAATACCCTTCACCTTTCAACATTGCCGAAAGTGTAAAACAACCCATACTATCAACACGGAACGAAAGAGTTCCCCTTTACTTACTGGTTGGTGGTGAACTCACGATTAAATTTCAATTTAAATTTCTACCCAATGGAGTCAGTACGCCAGTACATCATACATACACCATACCCAGTATGATGATGGGCACCTGTGTTAGATGGGCTTGGTTGGTATCTACCAGGTGTGTGGCGGCCAACCAAATGATCATCATCGCCAAACCACTTTAAGGTGCACAGAGTCAAATAACAATTTCAATCCCACAAAAGTTAACAACAGTTTACACATGATTTTGCAATTCATAAGTCAGAGGCGAACAGGATCTGGGGTGCCAGTGCTTTGTGACTTGAAAGATACATACATGAAACGATGCATGTGTGTGAGGCCAACTGACAGCACTGCAACGAAATGCCAGAAATTAAACTGCGTATCTTTATTACAATTATCTTGTTATGGGCGCTTACGTTGATAGAAGTCGAGTAAAGAACAAAGAAGGTAGAAAAAAGAAAATAATAAATAAAAAAGGAGATAATCAAAGTTTGTAGAAGGGAGAACCGTAGTATAGAAGAAGAATATGTTGTCATTTTGATTAGAGTATAAGTATGATTACCATTAATGCGATTGCACGGTGGGACAAACACAATGCAAATAAGGGACTACAGAAAGTAATTTTGATATTTTGAATGATTTGCGATATTACGTAGTAGATAAAGAAAATGTTATCAGGAAATATTAACGGGTGTTTTTATAGAGGTATGGAACTTTGAAGTGGAATAAATCAAAGATGATTGTTTTAAATTGACATGAAATTGACTTTATTCAAAAGATAATCTACTGACATTATAAATTAAATATGACTTATGGCATATGACCGCCGCGGCTCGGACGTAGTCTAATCTGGGGGTCCAAATTTCTATGACTTTTTCAAACATTTTTGGCCGTGAATCAGCAATAACGCGGTGACTGTTGAGACTGTTGAGTGACTCCGAGTTTTTAATCGTTTCGGCCTTATCGGCGTAGACTATAAACTTCACATATCCCCACAGAAAATAGTCTAGCTGCGTTAAATCGCACGATCTTGGAGGCCAATTCATGGGTCCGAAACGTGAAAGTATGCGGTCACCAAACGTTTCCTTCAATAAATCAATTGTGACACAAACTGTGTGACATGTTGCGCCATCTTGTTGATACCATAGCTCCTGCACATCATGGTTGTTCAATTGATGAACGAAACACACAGTAATCCTGGCTCTATAGCGATCACCATTGACTGTACGGTTCTGACCAGCATCGTTTTTAAGGCAGTACCGACCAACGATTCCACAAGCCCATAAAGCACACAGCAGACACAGTAAGTTTTTCGGGATGGAGCGGTGTCTCTTGAAGATTATCATCACTCGAAATACGGCAGTTCTGTTTATTGACGTACCCATTCAACCAAAAGTGAGCTTCTACAGTAGCAATGACTTCTTCTGTAGGCACTGTACGACGTCTTTGTGGAGGCGTATTATCATTCAGAGTAAACATGGTGCAAAAACGTTCCATAGTTAATCCAATAAATTACTCTGATGGACGATTATGTGGACCATAAAATAGACGTAGAGCGCGATGCAGATTTCCAACAGAACCATGATTTTCAAAATAAATTTGCACATTTTGGAAGTGTTGTTCACGCGTCAATCTATTCATGTTGAAATGTCAAACCAAACTAAACATAAATCACTTGACAGCTGAAATATATAAGGGTTGCCAACTTAAAGTTCAATACAGAATTTTATAAAATTTATTTCATTTAAATCAAACTGACTTAAAGCGGGTGCAGCGTTTATTGGCCATTGATGTTAAATGATTTTAAGTTTCAAATTGTTGAAGATTGTTTGGGACATTATAATCTGTACTGAAATTCTGAAACCATGACTATTCACAACATTTCTTTCCTATGCATGCTTTCGTCGAAAGCCACTGCATTGATGTTGTTGTTTCAAAAAAGAACAACGATTGCTATGTGAATGGCGTTTAGAGTGTACCGTCTTCAAATATATTTCCGTTTGAGTTTATATTATTTTTCATACAAAAAGTACTTTTTACTAGTTATTGATCTTGAACCGAACAATTATTAAAAACATTCCAACTCAAAAGGTTGAATAATAAATAATAAACACCAGAAATAACTCCTGAGCTCAAATCCGAGATCCAACGCGTCGTCGGTTAGATACAACCAAATCTGTGTGAAAAACTCATGAAAAATTTTATGAAAAGAGTAATGGCCTGTCATCAGAGCCTTAGTGGTCATTTGACGGATATTTTATTCCAAACTTAATCGGAATATGTCTTCTGTACAAACTAATAAAAAAAATTACAACTGTCTCAAAAAATACGTGTTTTTACTTTAAATTTAAAAAGTGCATTTTGGCTGAAACTCCCCTTATATGTATGATCCAAATATATATGTACATGGTTCCTACATAATGTTACAATGTCTGCTTTATAGGCTTGTTGGTAATATTTGCATGTCAGATATAAAATAAAGTAGATTGAAATTTACAAATCGATTCTGTCGAGCTGATAAATTCAACGTAGCTGATAAATTACCAAGTTTCTGATAACTATCAGCTTTTGGTATTCTCATACTAAAATAAAAGCTCTTTTTATGACAAATTTATCAGCTTCGTAAAAGCAGCTGACAATTGATTTTTGTTTACTTTTCAAGCGCGCAAGAAATAAAAAAACTTCAATAATTTTATTGTTTTAAGAAAGTTGTTAAATTATTAATACTAATTACTAAAAATTAAAAAAAATGGAAGAAGAATTGTTGCTGTTGTTACTCATGCGTAGCTCTCTCTGATAGGGGTTTTCTACACAAAAAGAACAATCAGCTTTGTTAATAAAATATAACACAAATATTGTGAACAATGCAAACAACACAAATCCATAGACAGACACAAATAATATTACTTACTTCGCTGCTGGTTCTTTCATTTTATGTTTCTTTTCTTTATTTTGACACTTCAAATTCACCAAAAAGCTTTTTTTGCTATGGTGGGTTTTCGTAGCTATCAGCTTATCAGGGTTTCTGTAGAATACCGATTAATTTCATAGCTGACAAGAAAGCTGATAAATTTTAAAAGTCTGATAATTTATCAGCTCAACAGAGAATCGATGTATTAGTTTAAAATTTGAGAAGGGAATGCAGGACCGAAATTGAAAAAAAAAATTATTTGAAATTGAGAATTTAAGAAGGAAATCTAAGAATCTTATTAAATTTCGTGATAATATTACTACGGTGAAGATTAACGAACTCAATTCATGAAAACAACCAAAAATAGTGTTGCCCATCTTTCGCATCATCCTCTAATATTCTCAATACCTTCCTTCATCATACCTTATATTCCCACCGTGCACGCACTTGATCCAGCAAAAGTAGTTGGTACGAGAATGACATTCTAACCGTTTGGTCGAATCTGCCGTTCACAACAAGACCTATTCACATTCTATTTATATACTCCACAATACCATGGCACTGCCAATGTTTTAAAGGGAGGCATACGAGTATTCATATCATTTTATTTGAAAAGGGACAACTGAAGGCAAAAAAACACATGGAATTGAATGAAATGAAAGAAACCCTCAAAATAAAGAGTACTTAATTCTTGATTTTTTTATACCATACTTAGTTCCTTTCCATCCAGTGCTACATACTCGTACTTGCGACTCAAGTTCGAGGCAAACGCAATAAAATAGGTATCTGTGTAGTTAGTGAAGGCAACAACAACAACAACAACAACAGCAGAAAAAACACAGTTTGATATTTTTGTTAAAACATAAAGATACGGCATGTTATGGTTACAAGTGGCCTCTTCCAATGAATGAATGAACGAATGACTCAATGAATAAATGCAAGAGTGAATGAGCCAACAAGCAGGCGAATGATGAGATGAGTCGAAGTGAATGAATGAAAACTTCCATTCACATGGATGGACTCAACTCTTCTACGAGTGCGCTGACAATGAGTGAAGGGGTTTATAGGTTGCGTTCTGCAGAATGACGAGTTTGTCGGTTTTGTATTACGTACATTTTGCTGTTGTATAGTTAGCAATGCGTATGAATGGATTGAATGTCCATGGAGCAGAGATGGAAAATCATATCAAATAATCAAATACAAATTTGTACTATTGTGTGAATTTGTTCTGTCCGTTTGTGTGTTGCAATGGTGTGTAAGTTTGTTATAAATAAATAAATAAATGTTTTCCCATTACATCCCATGAAGGGACCGGGGAGAACTTCTCACAATCACTGAGCTGTGCGTTTTAAAGTTTTCACTCACTGATTGGGACCTACAGTTTTACACCAATTCCGAACGGTATTTTGGGAAGCTTTCTCATGGCTAAGTACTCGATAGTGTCGCCGTCACTAAGGGAGGTGACCGCCGCCGAAAGAAATTTGAAGGTGGTCAGAGTAGGGTTCGAACACAGGATCTCATGTACAAGAGCCGCGCACACTAACCATTGCACCACCGACGGCCACATTATGGTAACATACGTGGGTGGAGAACGATTTTTTTCGGTATATACTCCCACATTTATATTCATCGGCCTGATGTTCTTGCTCTATATGAAACCTAGGTGCGTGAGGATTCTGATCCACAGGTTTTCACGTTCCCGGGTATCACACTATATCCCTTTTTGTTTCCCACAGAGACTTTGTGGTTTATCTAAAAAATGGCATAGTATTTCAGAGTCAGCGACATTTCGACTCACAAGATCCAGAATTTAACTCTCTTTGGGTAAAATTCAAGATTGGAACACTGTGATACATTTCGGATTTCTTTATAGAAGTCCTAATGCGGGAAGGGAGGCATACTTTAATGGCCGTGACTCCCAGTCCGATTCCATTTCTGAGATATAGGGGAATTATCCGGGCAGTGAAATCGTTGTTAGTGGTGATTTCAATGTCCATAGTTCCCCCTGGTTAACGCCAATACGCTGAGCTCTTCGCCGCTCATAATGACTTAACGCAATTAGTGAATGAACCGACGCACATTCCGTGTGTTCAAGGGCACAATCAAAATTTACTTGACCTCTTTTTAATTTCTCAACCTGAAAAGTACGAAGTTAACATGCTTTCACCTATTGGAAATTCACTGTATCATGTCAACGTCCTTTTCGTTTTCGCTTCAAACACAGTCCCGAAGCGAACAATTCTTATCTACGAAGAGGCACGTTGGGCTGAGCTCAACAACTTTTATCAGCATTTTAACTGGAAGCTTTGATTTCTGGACAATGATATAGACGCTGCTGCTGAAATGATCGAGAAGATAATTTTGATTGGTATGAATTCATTCATCCCGACGAAAATTATTTCGGTCAAACCATCGGAAAAAAACATGCAAGAATGCTGTCAGATTCAAAGAGGACTCGTTCATAGACTGGCGTCCTAACAAAAACCTTAATACTGAACTGCTACGCAAACAATTAAGATCCAAGTGCATATTCGTGCTCAAGTCCTTTCTTTCGCTAGAGGAAATAAGGGCTTTTGGTCATTTGCAAGAAGAATAAAGGATATTTATTTCTCTATCCCAACTCTTCTTAAAGGTGATTTAACATTCACTGAACCGGTTAATAAAGCTAACCTCCTGGCTGAAATGTTTGCGAGGAACTCTTCCTTGCCGGATAGCAATCAACCACTCCCCGTCATTAATTAAGTATCTTGTTCCATGCCCAAGATGTTTTTTCGATCGCGAGGAGTTAAAAAGTTAAAAATAAATCCCAGGCCCGGATCGTATATCAGCACTGGTCTTGATTAGGTGCTCTTCGACGCTGGCATGTCCACTTCGCAACTTTTTCAACCTTGTATAGCTTGCGGGAGTCTTCCCAGCGCTTTTGAAGGTTGCTAATATCCAGCCAATCCCTAAAAAACGTGATGCAAGTAACCCTGCAAATAACCGCCCAATTGCAATTTGTTCTGCGCTGTCGGAGGTTATGGAGGGCATGGGTAACCACCATCTTGTGAAATATCTTGAGTCCAATGACCTTCTTAATGATCGGCAGTATGGCTTCAGTAGAATGAGATCTACTGGAGACCTGATGGCGTTCCTTTCGGAACAGTGGAGCATTCGATCCATCCACAGGCTTGGTGAGTGTAAGATAGTCGCTCTTGATATTTCCAAGGCCTTGATATTTCAAAGCTCGCTGCTTTTTATATCGAGTTTTCTAAGAGATCGCACTATACGAGTTGTTGTAGATGGGATTTCATCCGACGAGCATAAATTGACTGCAGGTGTACCACAGGGCTTTCTTCTTTCTACTTCTGTTTTTTCTCATTTTCATTGACGATCTCCTGCGTCAGACTGTGAATCCTATCTACTCTTTTGTGGAGGACAGTAATCTCTGCCATTCTTATTCATTCGACTGTAGGCCAAGTCTTCAAGAGAATGAAGTCCATTGTTGAATGGGGTCTAATGAATAGAGAAGATTTTTATGCGGGTAAGACCCAATATTGTTTGTTGTCGCATAAACGGATTGCTGACCCGTGTGTGTCGTCATTGTCTATGGACGGTGTGGATATTGATGAATCAGACGCTCTTGATGTTCTGGGCATGAAAATACAATGTGATGTCCGTTGGGCAAAACATGTATTTGAAGTGTCGAAAGGTGCATTCAAGTGTCTGGGCTTTTTAGAGCGGTGCAAGAAATACTTCACTCCATCTGATCTCAATATCTACACCACCTACATCAGGCCAAAGATGGAATATAACTCCCATGTATGGGCAGGTGCTCCTAGGACCTCTTTGGAGCTTCTCGACCGTGTCCAGAGGACACCGACAGTGTTACTAGGGGACAGTAGGGTATCCAACTATATTGACTGTCTTGAGCATCGCCGAAATGTGGGTTGCGTGTCGCTGTTCAATCGATACTTCCACGGTATGTGTTCCTCTGACATCCGTCAACTTATGCCAGACGTGCGGATATTTAGCCGAAGTACGCGGCTTTCCAGGAACTCTCATCCGTTTTTTTCGAGTGGCCGATTCGAACGCACTATACACTATAGAGATAATTCGCTCTTCAGCCGAACAGTCCGTATGTGGAATAAACTTCCGGCTAGTGTGTGAATTTCCCACCAATTTGACCTACAAAGATTCAAGGTATTTGTCAACAGACACTACTCCCTCTTTTCACCCTCCAGTACCACAAGTTTCCTTCGCCAACACAATGCACTGCATTTATAAGGGGCATCCCCTGAGTGGTGGTTTGAAAAAAATTTAAAAATGGCTGGCTGAAATCTCTATTTTTTTATGAAATCAATTATAAATAATAACATACAGTTATTGAAATAAAAAGTACTTTGCATCTAAATATTATTATGTTTGCAACGAAACACGAATGCTTCCACGTAAGTATATCGATGTTTGTAATGAAACACGCATATGGTTGCTCGTAAATGCGTGAATGAGTGTCAGCAAACAAGCTTATGTTTGTACTTAAATATAAGTTAGTTTGGAACTTGGACTTGGTACGGCTAATTGGTTCCTGCAGAATGAGTGTGGGAGAATACGTTAGAGAGGCAGATTTTTTCAGCGTGTATTGATGAACAGAGATTCCTCCTGACTGTATCAAAACTTGAACGTGGGCAACCATTTTAAGTTCGGGGTAGTCAATAAAATTTTTTTACCTATGACTTGTCGTAGTCAAAAACGGTGGATCTGATTGAGAATTGTTTCTGCAAAGAGGTGATATTTCCAGACAAAGCCATCTCTCGAGAAAGAAAAATCCAGCTATATCAAACTCTTATACAAAACTGAGTGAATCCTCCGAAAATTGTATAGACCTGTTATTGGTAACGGGGAGCGGTACAATTTATAAAGTATATCTACAACGACGTAGTCAAGCGAAGCAAAATAGTTGGCTAGGTCTCGTCAGTCTATTGGATAAACACGAAACAACGTGTTGGGTATTTCACGACCACGATTCCGTTAGAAGGATGAGGTGGATAAATCGTTCCGAAAGTTTGCCGTGAGCCACCTCAGAGTAAATGAGAAACGTTGGAACGGTTAAACAAATATGTTATCTATGCTGTATAAAATCCCTGCCCTAAACCAGTCATACACACAACAATTTATTTCAAGATATAAATTGCCTACACACATACCAACATGTTCACTGTACCAGGCGAACGGCAACGATTTCGAAGATAGCGAAATGCAGCCACAAGCAGAAAAATGTAACAGTCATCTGCGAAGGCGTCAAACGAATTTGCACACACATTTAAATATCCCTACAATACATCTATGTATCCGAATGACTATTTACTTCCTTTTTATTGAAAAAAAAACATTAAAACCTCGTGGGCGCTTTCTTCATACATATTCCTTGGTTTCGGGCTCTATCTTACGAGAAGCGCCACCAATACTGTTTGTCTATTGCCAGCGTAACACTGCTTTTTAGCCAGACCCCCCAAAAAATATATCAACGACGTAAAGTCCCATCTCCGTGGGAGTCAATTACCATCACGAATCGATTAATTTGACGATTATCGAATATAGTGCACAAATGATCGAGTGGTAGTTCAAGTTCAAATTCAAGTTCAAGTTCGAGTTCAAGTTTAAGTTTGAATTCATGTTTAAGTTCAAGCTCAAGTTAAAATTCAAGTTCAAGTTCAAGTTCAAGTTCAAGTTCAAGTTCAAGTTCAAGTTCAAGTTCAAGTTCAAGTTCAAGTTCAAGTTCAAGTTCAAGTTCAAGTTCAAGTTCAAGTTCAAGTTCAAGTTCAAGTTCAAGTTCAAGTTCAAGTTCAAGTTGAAGTTCAAGTTCAAGTTCAAGTTCAAGTTCAAGTTCAAGTTCAAGTTCAAGTTCAAGTTCAAGTTCAAGTTCAAGTTCAAGTTCAAGTTCAAGTTCAAGTTCAAGTTCAAGTTCAAGTTCAAGTTCAAGTTCAAGTTCAAGTTCAAGTTCAAGTTCAAGTTCAAGTTCAAGTTCAAGTTCAAGTTCAAGTTCAAGTTCAAGTTCAAGTTCAAGTTCAAGTTCAAGTTCAAGTTCAAGTTCAAGTTCAAGTTCAAGTTCAAGTTCAAGTTCAAGTTCAAGTTCAAGTTCAAGTTCAAGTTCAAGTTCAAGTTCAAGTTCAAGTTCAAGTTCAAGTTCAAGTTCAACTTCAAGTTCAAGTTCAAGTTCAAGTTCAAGTTCAAGTTCAAGTTCAAGTTCAAGTTCAAGTTCAAGTTCAAGTTCAAGTTCAAGTTCAAGTTCAAGTTCAAGTTCAAGTTCAAGTTCAAGTTCAAGTTCAAGTTCAAGTGCAAGTTCAAGTTCAAGTTCAAGTTCAAGTTCAAGTTCAAGTTCAAGTTCAAGTTCAAGTTCAAGTTCAAGTTCAAGTTCAAGTTCAAGTTCAAGTTCAAGTTCAAGTTCAAGTTCAAGTTCAAGTTCAAGTTCAAGTTCAAGTTCAAGTTCAAGTTCAAGTTCAAGTTCAAGTTCAAGTTCAAGTTCAAGTTCTAGTTCAAGTTCAAGTTCAAGTTCAAGTTCAAGTTCAAGTTCAAGTTCAAGTTCAAGTTCAAGTTCAAGTTCAAGTTCAAGTTCAAGTTCAAGTTCAAGTTCAAGTTCAAGTTCAAGTTCAAGTTCAAGTTCAAGTTCAAGTTCAAGTTCAAGTTCAAGTTCAAGTTCAAGTAAAAGTAAAAGTAAAAGTAAAAGTAAAAGTAAAAGTAAAAGTAAAAGTAAAAGTAAAAGTAAAAGTAAAAGTAAAAGTAAAAGTAAAAGTAAAAGTAAAAGTAAAAGTAAAAGTAAAAGTAAAAGTAAAAGTAAAAGTAAAAGTAAAAGTAAAAGTAAAAGTAAAAGTAAAAGTAAAAGTAAAAGTAAAAGTAAAAGTAAAAGTAAAAGTAAAAGTAAAAGTAAAAGTAAAAGTAAAAGTAAAAGTAAAAGTAAAAGTAAAAGTAAAAGTAAAAGTAAAAGTAAAAGTAAAAGTAAAACTAAAAGTAAAAGTAAAAGTAAAAGTAAAAGTAAAAGTAAAAGTAAAAGTAAAAGTAAAAGTAAAAGTAAAAGTAAAAGTAAAAGTAAAAGTAAAAGTAAAAGTAAAAGTAAAAGTAAAAGTAAAAGTAAAAGTAAAAGTAAAAGTAAAAGTAAAAGTAAAAGTAAAAGTAAAAGTAAAGGTAAAAGTAAAAGTAAAAGTAAAAGTAAAAGTAAAAGTAAAAGTAAAAGTAAAAGAAAAAGTAAAAGTAAAAGTAAAAGTAAAAGTAAAAGTAAAAGTAAAAGTAAAAGTAAAAGTAAAAGTAAAAGTTAAAGTAAAAGTAAAAGTAAAAGTAAAAGTAAAAGTAAAAGTAAAAGTTCAAGTTCAAGTTCAAGTTCAAGTTCAAGTTCAAGCTCAAGTTCAAGTTCAAGTTCAAGTTCAAGTTCAAGTTCAAGTTCAAGTTCACGTTCACGTTCAAGTTCAAGTTCAAGTTCAAGTTCAAGTTCAAGTTCAAGTTCAAGTTCAAGTTCATGTTCAAGTTCAAGTTCAAGTTCAAGTTCAAGTTCAAGTTCAGGTTCAAATTCTAGTTCAAGTTCAAGTTCTAGTTTAAGTACAAGTTCAAATTCAAATTCACGTTCAAGTTCAAGTTGAAGTTCAAATTCACGTTCAGGTTCAGGTTCACTTTCCAGTTCAAGTTTAGGTTTAAGTTCAGGTTCAAGTTCGTGTTCAAAATAGAGTTCATAGCCTCAATTTCTTTTCCCAATATGCAGATTATTATGGTTTTAAAAGCTTCCCGTTATCGCAATGGCTTTCGTAGAAATATGAGCTAATGAAGTAGCAATAGAAGCAGGCCGCTTCCATTGTTCACTGCCACCGAAAATTTATTTGTTTCAAAACAATGTATTAAATTTGTTCATAAAATCGAAGTAACAGTTTCAATCTATTCTTTTGTCATAAATTTATTGAACTAAAACCATTTCCTAGATGATTTCGTTAAATGCAAGATACATTTCAATGCATAAATGCTGGCTATTTTCAGATCTAGTCACAGCTCCGCAACAGGTGAATATTTTAGGAAATTTGTCAATTTTTTAGGATATTTTATCATAAAGCTAATGAAATTAACGAAAAACTTGGTTGCAATAATTATAAATATTTCATAAATATTGCATTAATTACTAGTATTCGTTGCAATAACTAAAATGTTACATCCATTTCAGCAACTTGTATTTGGTTGCAGCGCCGGAAAGTCAAACCAATCGAGTATGATATGTTTCGTTGCAGTAACGGCAATATCGTTAAATGATTAAAACTTGTAATTGTCGTAATGTAAACACACTAACGATTATGGTTCGTCCTGTATTCGTTTTGTATCCGTTTCCCAAAAAATGCAGTAGGACTACAAAAAAAGTACAATTGCCTCATTTTTCCCATCCCTACCTCTGCTGTATCTTTGACACAAGTAATGCGAGGACTTGGACTTCTGGTTTTTCTTCATAACATTTAATACTTCATGACGTTGCTGCATGACGATGGAGGATGTGTGCGATTGGATTGCATTCCACTACTTCTACGGCTACGGATGTGCAGAAGTCCAAAAGAGACAATCAAATTTCATTTTGTCAATGACTCGATGAACTAAAATAAAATGTTAAATCATCTTAAGTATTTCCTTTCATTGAATTTAATACAAATTGAAATGTATCCTGTATTGAAATGAATCGCGCCACGTAAACGGTAGAAGCGTGTGGGGGTTGTTCTTGTAGTATTGTGTTGCATTTCTTCACTTGAATATGAAAATTAAACTCTACAAATCAAATACAGACCTTTTGTTGCTACAGCTATTCAATTGATATATCCACTATTGATAAACCCAATCAAATTATTAACATCTTTAAGGTCAGCTGCCTGTTCAATAGCCAATTAATTTATGGCACTTTAAAGACCTTCGGACCTTTGCTTAAGCAATTTATAGTTTTCTTCCCTTTTTTTGTTTCTTTTAGAGTCGCAAATAATTCTTTTTCACACCCAATTACAATGTTAAAGGATATAAATAGTATAAGTGTATATGTATGTATATGTGCATCTTATACATATGTGACATTTTGAATTATGACCAAGTGAAAAAGGAAGGAAAGAGAAGAGTTTTCGGTTTAATTTATAGTCCCAGTTTAAAATACAATCAATAAAGCTTTCTTCTATGTATTAGCCCCCTCCGGTGAAGAAACGATTTACATTAGACGCAGTCTCATACGAGTTTCCATTGAACATTTCTTATAAATAATTCATTTTTCTTACGACAAAGTATTGAGAGATATTAGAAGGATAGTGGAAAGAGATTGAAAATATAATGGCCGGAAGTGTTGATTTGTTGGAGGCCTTTGCAATGAAAACATTATCGGTGCTTAACTCTATCGCTGGAAACCCATAAATATTAGAAGCCAGATTTTTTCTGTCATGCCTGACTACCAAAGGAGTACAAATGTTTCACTTAAATATAACTATATAATTAACATAAATTGTTTATACAAACTCATAGATAAACATATGTGTGTACAATATGGTCGGCAGGTCAATTTAGGAAAGTGAACAAAATTAAAAGCGATATACTATACTATAACTAGAAAGGGTGTCTATTATTTTGCCGATTTCAAAATATTCAGACGTAAATTCCAATTTTTTAGAAATTATTTTAAAATAGTTTTGACAATTGTCAGGATGATTCCAGTTGCAAATTCTGTGTATATAAATAATTGCTGACTGGCTGATTGATCTCTCACCCGTGTGCCCAATCGAAAGAAGAACGATATTTGGTGATCATTATTGAAAAAGTTATAAAACCGGCCATATCTCCTAAACGATGCATCTAATCGAAAAACGGACGAAATTCTGTGATCACCATTTATTAGTATAAAATTGGTGATATCTTCTAAACGGTGCATCTATCTGCGAAATGGTCGAAATCACCATTGATCACCGTTCATAAAATATAAAAATTACCAAATCTCCTAAACGGTTCGTCTAACCGAAAAAAGACAAAATCAACATTCACAAATACAAAACTGGTTGTACCACCTAAATGATGCGCCTTATCAGAAAAATGACAACAATCTATGAATTACACGGCCATATTTCCTAAATGCTGCGTCTAATCTTAAATCGAATGAAATTCTGTGATCTTCATTAAAAAATATAAAAATATTCATATCTTCTAAACAGTGCGTCAATCGCAAAGGCACAAAATTCGGTGAATCAAATCGCAAAAAGGAAAATATTTCTGTGATTACCATTGAAAAAATTAAAATGCTCATACCTACTAAACGGTATGTCTAATCAAACAGGGCAAACTTGGACATATCTTCTAAACGAAGCACCTAACCGCAAAAAAGATGAAATGCCGGGATCTTATATTGAAAAATATAAAAAAAATTATATGAGGTGTCAGGGGACACCCGGTATGTAAAGGGTTTTTCAACAGAGACGCTACAAAAGTAAATCGATAGGGACAGCAAACGACGCCATATTTTTCCCGCTCTTTTGATATTTCTCTCCAGTAAGGTTTGCCATTTCATCATGGAAAGATATACGAACCAACAACGACACGAAATTATTAAAATTTACTACCAAACTTTGGAGTCAGTGGCCTCAACTTTAAGAGCGCTACGTCCAATTTATGGTTGTCATAATCGTCCTACCAGATCAACAATTGAGCGTCTAGTGGAAAAATTTGAATCCACAGGCACAGTACAAAATGTTCCCGTGCCAGTGAGACAAAGAACTGCCCGTAGTATCGAGAATATTGCTGCCGCTGAAGCTTCACTTCAAGAAAGCATAAATGTGTCACACGTCGTTCTCAAGCATTGGGCATCTCTGTGACGGGCATCTCTGGCGAATTTTGCGAAAAGATCTTGGCCTACATCCTTACAAGATCAAATTGACGCAAGAACTGAAGCCGCTTGACCACAATAACATCGTATGTTTGTGAATTGGGCTGAGCAACAACTTGAAAATGATTCGGATTTTCATCGGAAAATCATCATCAGCGATGAGGCTCATTTCTGGCTGAATGGCTTTGTCAATAAGCAAAATATGCGTTATTGGTCAGACAGCAATCCACACGTAATCCATGAGTCATCATTGCATCCCGAAAAAATTACGGTTTGGTGGGGTTTATGGGCCGGCGGCGTCATTGGGCCGTACTTCTTCCGTGATGATCATGCCCGGCTCATTACTGTGAATGCGAATCGCTACCGTTCAATGATAACCGAATATTTTTGGCCCCAATTGGATAATATGGACTTGGAGGACATGTGGTTCCAACAGGACGGCGCCACAAGCCGCACAGCGAATGCCACAATCAATTTATTGGAAACCAAGTTTGGTGAACGTGTTACCTCACGAAATGGCCCAGTCGATTGGCCGCATCGGTCATGCGATTTGACGCCGTTAGATTATTTCCTGTGGGGCAACGTCAAGTCTATGGTCTATGCCAACAAGCCGGCGGCGATAGATGAACTGCGAACGAATATCGAACGTGAAATTGCAGCACTATCGGCCGATTTATGCTTGAAAACCGTCGAAAATTGGGTTCAGCGTCTGGACTCCTGCAAGCGTGCCCGTGGTGCCCATGCAAAAGAAATCGAGTTCCATACTTAATGGCATCGAACGTACTTTCATAGGAATAAAGAATTTCATTGGTACCCAAACCGGTTTTGTTTTATTTCAAAAAACTTTTGTAGCGCTCTTATTGATAAACCCTATACTAGTTATTGTATTATGTTCGGGCCTAAGGCGCCCGTTAAAAAATACGATAATTTAAATGGATCTTTTTGTAAAATGATAAACTTTTTTTAGAATTTTTTTTTATAGAATGTATTTTTTTTAAAAAACCGTATTTTTAGGTCCATTTTTAAGAATATGTATAATATTTTCCCAAAAAGGTCCTTTTTGAAGGAGAGGTACTTCTCTTATTAAAAGCTAATGTTGTTTTTAAGAAAAGGTACTATGTTTAAGAAGAAGTACTTTCTTTAAGAAAAAGCCATAAGAGTGTAAATTTTTTACAAGGAACTAATTTTTTAAGAACATGTACTTTTTAAAGAGGTGGTACTCTTTAGCCTTTCTGAAAATGTACTTATTTTTCGAAAGGCTGCTTATCTCCAGAAAAGAAAAGGTATTATTATATTTTTAAGAAAATGTACTTTTAAGAGAAGGTATTTTTTTGACGAAAAGGTATTTTTGCTAAGAAATGATATTTTTTTTTTAGAATTGGTCCTTTTCTTAAGAATAGGATTAATTTTAAAATTAGGTACTTTTCTCAAGAAAAGTGATTTTGTTTCACAAAAACGGTACTCTATAAAGAAAGGTAGTTGTATAAGAAAAAGCAATTTGTTGTAAGAAAATGTACTTTTTCTAAGCAATGATATTTCTTTAAGATAAGGTATTTTTTTAAGAAAAGGTACTTTGCATTTTTTTTGAGAGTTTTTTAAACTTCTTTCACTTTGGCTTTCCGAAATTTACTTTTTATTGGGTTCAACTACAATATATACTAAATATTGGTTAAAGGCTCCACCTAGAAAACATCCCATTCAACAAAAATTTCCCAAAAAATGTTAGTCTAGACACAAACCAACGCAAAAGTACCCAATAAAGCTGATAATACTGGGTTGTAGCATAATAGTGTTAAAAAAAATTGTTTAATTTTTATTCATTTAGTTCCCATCCCGCAACGGGCGATAAGGAACTTCATTCCAATTACCATAACTTCCACACGGTGCGTCTAATCGAAACCCGAATGAAATTCCGTGATCAACACTGAAAAACAGAACAATTACCAATCTCCTAAACTGTGTATGTAATTGCAAAAAGGACGAAATTTCGTGCGTCTAACCATTGCGCAGTTTGGATATTTGATGATGGTCATTGTCGAAGCTGATTTCTAGTTCAATCGGTTTCACCACCTTTAGAGCACTAAATATTAAATAATATCTTAGTGATTACCGTCAATGACTTGCGCTATCGTTAGATGATTTCGAGCATGTTTTCCCCAAAAAATGTACCAGATGAATTTAACCGACATATGGTTTCAATCAGACGGCACTGCAAGCCACACAGCGTTTGAAACAATGGACCAGTTGCAAGCTTAATTCGTTAAGTTATTTATCACACGTTTAGGTCCAGTTAGTTGGCCACCTAGATCATGCGATATTCCACCAGCGCCAATTTCGGCGTTGGGAAACAATACAACTTGTGTTATGAACGAGACACCACCGGCTATGCTTGGAAGAGTGGTTCAAAATTTGGCATCAATGGTGGATCACTCACAACGTATACATGGTCAGCATTTACAAGGAATAATTGAAGAAAAGGCAAAGTTTTGATTTATCGACTCAAGTAAATGTGCAAATGACTCTCGAACATGAGAATGTGGCCTGAATATCCTCTTTAACCATATTCATTTATTTTTATAGCCATGGAAAATGTGCTAAAGCGGGTACAAGAATGTAGATACTGTAGACTGTGGACAAGAATGTGATGGCTCGGATTAATTTTTGAAAAACGCATAAAAACTGGACAACTGATGACTGGGAATGAGTGACTTGGTCGGATAAAACAAAAAGTAATCATTTCCAACCAGATGGAATACAACATTATTGGAAGAGCGACACCATGTCAAGCCAACGGCGAAACACGGTGGTGGGAGTGTAATGGTGTGGGGATTTTTCACTTGGTGGGGCATTGTTCTTGTGGTGAAAATAAAAGGAGTTATGAGTAAACAGTACTATCTAGGTATTATGCAGAACAATTTGCCCATTTTTATTCAAGCGTGCTCCTACCCCGCAACATAAATAACTATTCAACAAGCCACAATTATGCCACAATCGGCCACAATTATGCAAAAATGGCTTCCTAAAAAAGAACAATGAAGTGACCAGCTGAAAGCACTGGTTTGAATCCCATCGAGAATTTGGGAGCAATTGTCAAAAGAAGACTATCCCAATACGAACGAGCACCAACCAACTTAGATGAATTTTAATCAAAAATTTCAGCGGAATGGGCTAATATTCAACCTCAAGCTTTTAAAAATCTCGTGCAAAGCGTGGGTACTCGCATAAAGTATGGTTTAAAGAACAATGGACTTTGGATAAAATACTAAATACTAAGAAAACTTGCCGAGCATTTGAAATACGGGCAATACTGGAGAAAATTGGTCACAATTTGCAATATTTTTTAATACTAACTTCTTAAGCATATAATGTACTGCATTTCTATAATTTCTATAATAAAAAAAATTATAATAAATTTCGAAAAATCTTGAATTAATGTATGCACTTTAGTCCACTACTATAGGTGGCTGTTGTAGTGTGGCTGTGCCCTATTCTTCATAAACTCAGAGAACTAGGTAATTGTTTGAAAAGAGGTTGTAGTAACCGAACAAATTAGTCTCACCTTAAATTCGATATATAATTAATACGGTTCGTTCTGCAAGCTAAATTTTCTACAATTTCGGTTGCAACAACTGAATTTGAAACTAATTCAGAATTAACAACCGAAATTAGTGTACTTAGTGATGTGAAACTTTGATGCCTTTTGAAACATTTATGCTTTTTGTATTGCTTTATGCAATAACATTGTCCAAATGGTGCATTTATATTGAAATATTTTAAAAAAGAATAAAACCATTTTATGCTCGTTTACTCAGACTCTCTACATGAGAGCGGAAGAAGAGTGCAGTAAGTTCTCTATACTATTCATTACTTTATGTCGGCGCCCTATTTATGACAAAACAAAAACCTTAATTCAGGGAGCTAAATATTTTCTTTATTTATTTTTACAATATTAACGGGTTTCCCAATAAGAGCGCTACAAAAGTTTTTTTAAATAAAATAAAACCTGTTTTAGATACCAATGAAATTCCTGTGAAAGTACGTTCGATATCATTATGTATGGAACTCGATTTTTTTTGCACGGCCACCACGGGCACGCTTGCAGAAGTCCAGACGCTGAACCCAATTTTCGACGGTTTTCAAGCATAAATCGGCCGATACCGCTGCAATTTCACGTTCGATATTCGTACGAAGTTCATCAATCGTCGCGGGCTTGTTGGCATAGACCATAGACTTGACGTAGCCCCACAGGAAATAATATAACGGCGTCAAATCGCACGACTCGGCCATTTCGTGAGATAACACGTTCACCAAACTTGGTTTCCAATAAATTGTTTGTGGCATTCGCTGTGTCGATCGATTTACTTTTGTAGCGTCTCTATTGAAAAACCCTTTATGTCCAATGTTAAAGCCTGGGACCGAAAATAATGATTATTTCCGTAATCAAAAAAATCATTCGTATATACTAATCGTACGAAAATGTGGTACATACAAAAACCATTGTTTTTCCATGGACTATCCAAGTCTGGCATAATTTGTATTTTCCTAATTTTTATCAAAAAAATTTAAAAATAGCGATTATGTATTGATTTTTGTTATTTACTCGTATTAATAATTATGTTTACATTTTTTTTATTGCTCAGACGAAAATGATTATTTTTTGATTTAACATTTATTTTTCATAAAATAGTGATTAAGTTTTGATTTTTATTTTTTGTTCAGAAAATAAAACTTATTCCTTGAGTTTTATAATATTGTTCAATTATAAAAATTAGTAGAGCATTTGGAACATAAAATACTATGTTCGCGGCTCAGAAAATTATAAAAAAAAATTTGAAATTAAAGAAATAACTAAGAATGCGAGAAATGTAAACTGTAAAAAATGCGAGAACTTCCACTCAAAATACTCGACAAAATGGGGCTGATGGGACACGGATAAAAAACCCAAAATTGTGTACAATTAGGGAAAATGAAAAACCTAAATTTTGTTGTAGGACGGCCCTTTGGTACGTACAGGGTCCAAAAAAAAATGGAAAAACAAATGTTAAATCAAAAAATATTCATTATCGTCTGAGCAATAAAAAAAACTAAACATAATCATTATGTTTTGAATAATTAATAAAACAAATCAGATCATAATGATTATCTTGTAAGCTAATTATAAAAATCAAACAATAATGATTAAAAATCAATTTTTAGGATATAACTTATAATTATTACGGTCCCTGGTTAAAGCAGATGTAAGAAAAAAGAAAGTGCAATAGCAAAAGAGCCTTTAGGACAAAAGCTATTCTTGTTTTGATTTTTCAATGTAACATTTACTAATGTGCTCATAGAAATCGAAAAGGTGTTAACACATCGTCCGTGAGTGAGTGAGTCCGTTTTTTAGTTCAGCGATTTTCATATTTGAAATATGAAAAATCCTTAGAAACTCGTAAAAAATAATTTTGTTTTCAAGTGGACGCTCCGTGTCCGAGATACTGGCAAAAGAGTATTATAACGGTTTTTGATTCGAGGAATTTTAGTTTTAGCTATTAAAAAAAAGCGATGCCGTGTTCAAGGCATTCCATAGGTTAAAGTCTCCGAAGGAGGAAAAAAATTTATTTATTTTTGCGCTTGTAAGCACCGTTTCCGAATTATATAAATTTTTTATTTTAGCGACTTTCTTATTTGGGCGATTTTTTGGAATAAAAACTTCCATGCGAGTATAAACACTATATGAAAAACCCTTAGAAACCAGCAAAACCTATTTTTTTTTTCGATTGGTCGCTCTGTTTCCGCGATAGAGACAATTTCTCTTAATTTTTCACATTTTCGATCAAACATGAGAATGGGTTGTATCTTTCCATCGCCGTGGATAATGAGCAAGGGCCGCTTACCCATTTCCCATATGTAATGGATAATCGTGAAGGGTGAGTTAGCATCTCCGTTTCATGTTACCCATTATTTCCCCATACCCTGTGGGTAATAAGTAGTCATTCATTACCTATACCCATGTTGGTGGGTAAATATGAACTCTGTTTCTAACCAGGTACAGTTATAATTTAAAAATATCATATGTATGTTTAAGTTAATTTGTGTCATCCACAATAATATTTGCTCCAGATAAGTGTCGGCAATTTTTTTGCAAGTTTTTGAAGGCGTCAGTGGTGGCGTCAAATTCAATAATTGTGTTCAAAGGTCTCATTTCACCTGAATTTATGGTAAAACTAGAAAAATAAGCAAATACATGCCATTCGGAAACTAGTGTGGTGAAATATATCTACGGGGTATATTCGTCTATTCGGTAACATTAAAATATACATGGACTTTAATGACCTTCTTTTGATTTCGTGTAGAACAATATATATCAACGTTGTTTTTGTCCAAAGCATATACAATATGAATATGTATACTTACCACATTCTTCGCTGAATGATATCTATGTATTTTATTGTTTTCACAAATTTGTTTCTCTCTTTCTGTTTGAAATAATAGATTCTCTGGAATAATATTTTCTGTATAAAATCGAATATATAAATTTGTATCCAATGTTTTTGTAACAGAAACTAAATTATGATTGCAGTGACTAATATTTGAACTGGAATTCTAATATTGTACTTTTTATGGGTTGTATCTTCCATTTCAGATGAATGAGGTTTTTGAAATACTCAAATCGGTTAATTCAACTTAATTTCTGTAGTAACAACTACCATTTAGTACGACCCGTTTTTAATTTGTCAATAACATCGACAAATAGTGTATGATAATTTTGAATTATAATCAAAGTATAGACTTTATCATGGAATATCCAATGCCTGCATTGATTTCCAACTAATCTTTTCCCTTTGTGTAAACTCGGCTGCCTCAACCGAATTTTTCTGTGAGTGTAAGAAATTCAGTTTAACTCTAAGTTTGATCAACCCATTCTGAAATAAAAATGTGTTTTACTCACTTAGTCTATCCAAAGTCTGGAGCCAGTTAAACGGAAATCGCACCCAATAGTTTACTTAGGGTGTGCACTTTGAATTTCACATTTTATGATTTCCTTAGTACTTCTTAAAAAAGTACTGAACAACCAGAAATATGACGAAAGTTATTGAAATTCAAACTACAATTACAAGTCTTTAGTTGCCAAATGGCAATTTCGCGACTAAACTTTTCATGGTATAATATGCGGAAAAATACTTCGAAAACGTTTAAAATAATGAGCACCCTAGTTGTTGCATGTATGCGCGTAGTATTCACCCAAATATTCCTCTAAACTTATGTTCTTTTCCCCAGTGCCTAAAAAATGGCTACAAACCAAACATACTTACTACATTCCTGATACATGAAGTTCCAATGTGATAGTCATGTTAAGATATGCTACAACCCCCTTCAAAAAAAAAGGAATTGGACCTCTTTTGGGAACCAAAACAAATATCGCACTTAACTCCTATATACATACATATAGCCCCAATCCATACCAAGGGCTAGTGTAACATACAACTCCACTCTGTATATGAAGAGCTGTATGATACTGTAGCATAATTTGGTTGCTTTTGCTCGCTATCTTTCGGTCACTTTGTCATTTTTCCCACAACATAATTCAAAAATTGTGTGTGTTGTGTTCTGTGTTATGTTTTTGGGGTTCTGTGTCCAGATCGAGCGAGAACACAAGTGCGGCCCAAAAAATGTCATGCAAAGACATAAACTATAGATAAAGCAACTTGTCCCTTTCCTTTTTTATTAGTTGTGAAAAAATAGTGAATAGATTTTTGTGGAAGGGCAAATGCGACTGACTTTTGCTGTTTTTTAGAATAAAAAGAATAAAACTTTAAACATTTTTTATTCCTATACTTATACATGCAACCTAATTCACAGGTGGGTATTTATCATGTTATTGTAGTTTAGAGAGATAAAATTTTACTTTTTAAAACCTTTAAATTCGTAATGCCTTGGAGGAATATAAGCACCAAACAAAATTCGATAGAGCATTTTCATCATATATTCGTTACAGCAAAGACTTAACTCTTTCGATCCGGTCAGTACAATATATCGCAAAAAATTTTAAAAACACCTCTTTGTAATATTTGCTGAATAACGTGCATTAAAATTTATTTTTTCCGTTCTGTACGATCTCCAATACTTTAAATTTTTAGTACTAAATATTGACTATTGGTTGATATTTGACAGCTTCAGTTGCTGGTAATCAGTGAATTAGTGATCAAGTGTTGCGAAATTCAGCAAAAAGCCGTAAGAATAAATATTATCATTATCGTGTGTTTTTTTTATATGTTTGTGCTATACGTTGACAATTCAAGTTTGAAAATACAATAATTCGTAATAGTAGTAGGGATCATGGGATTATACGTCCCAATAGTATTTTGACTGGGTATTATATGTATATCCCAGGAGTAATCAATTTAGATATATACAGGAATAGTCAGTAATTATTTTTTTTACCCAATAACAATAACAATAACATCGAAAATATACTCAACGATTTCTCAGGTGAGTCGGAGCCATTTGAAGACACCGGATTGTAGTATCCAGAATCGGAGAATGACGATTCATCCTTGGAGGGAGAAGAGTGTCTAGATATGGAACGTGGTTCTCTTAGTGCTGAGGAGTCCAGTTGTGATGAAGAGATCGGTCCCGACTACGGAATAAATGGACGGTCGACATCAATTGCAATCTACGAAAAGAAATGCCTCCAGACTACAATCAGTCTGTGCTTTGCGATATAAATCGAGGCTCAAGTGAATTGAAATCGTGTTTGATATTCTTTCCTCGAAGGCTGGTCATATGGAGAAGCTGGTTCACAAACGAAAGAATCAGTATCATGGAGGTAACTAAAGGTGCATACAATAAATCCACTTGATCAATTCATCAAACAGCCCTGCACGAAATTTTGGCACTGATAGGAATTATGCTTTTTACTTCCTTCCTACAATAGACTACCGAAAATGCCTATGTACTGTGTTCTAAGAGACAGTCTGTTGGCAACGCTTTGCTAAGATATGGTAAATCTCGTGATCGATTCCGCTTGCTCCACTCAAAATTTTATTGCAACTCTCCAGAAAAGACAAACGGCTATTGTAAAAGCTACTATATTGAGGAAGTCAGAAACAGATTAACGCTGGGTGCCGTAAAGACAACTTGTTTCAAGCCCTAGATAAATCAATGTTAAGCAGCTTCCTTCATGTACACAGCAATTGAAAAGAGGAGAGAGTGTGTGCTATCAAAATCAATTTGGAGCGTCATGAGCGTTTTGGCAGGATACAAAACTGGTGACTGTAATGAGTAATTGTCGTGGCGGATACCCGCACCAGGGTATAGGGTATATTCAACGCAAACAGAAAAGCGGTAAAAAAAACTAGCTTGATTTGTCCAAAGTCCATTGCTGACTACAAGCAACACACCAGTGGGATTGATTTATACGGCGATATCCAATAACCCCCAAATGAAAAAACCCCCAATCGAAAAATGAAATAAACCCCAATGAAATAACGCCCAAAAAATATGAAATAAGACCCAAGAGAAAATACGAAATATAACCCGAATATAATTCAACAATCCCCAAAGAAGAAATGAAATAAGCCCCAAAATTCGGGCTTTTTTTCATAATGAAATTACCCCCAAAAAGCATGATAAAATAACACCCAATGAAACAAACACCAAAAAAATACGAAACAAGCCCCAAATCAATTTAACTCAGTAATAAATTATTTAAATTGATATTTATTGAATACAAGCTTCACATGTCCAAATACATAAAAACAAATTACAAGGAAACTTGTATGGTATCGATAACTGGCTGACGGCAAACTGAACATTCGAACTTTTCATGTTGTTTTGCAATTGCATTTGCCTGCAGCTTCGGAACGCATTCACTGCAAATTTTCATGTGCTTACAAGGTACCAGAAGTATGATTGGCTCTTGGACAGTACACACAACGCATAGTTTGACTTATAAATTTTTACATCCCCCTTTTCACACTCTTCCACCAAATTAGTGACGTTTCCAAACAAATCATTTTCTGGATTCATGCGCCTTAGACACAATTTCAACGAGAACTGAGAACTAAATTTCTTTTTCTACTACTTCACTCAATAGTTTCATTCAATACTAACTGTATTCATTGCGGTTTCGATTGAAGCAAATTTACAAAAATTGATTTTTTAACAAAATGAAATAACGCGAAAATAATATGAAATAATCCCCAAAAGCCAAACAAAGTAAATATTTCCCAAACAAAATTTCTTTGGGGGTTATTTCATTTGGGGATTATTTCATAATGAAATAATGCCCAATAGTGGGAATGAAATAACACCCAAAAAATATGAAATAATCCCCAAAAGATGTTTCGTAATTTTATTCGGCGTTATTTCATTTTCTTGTTTGGGGGTTATTCCGTAGCACCGATTTATATGACGAAATGTTGTAACTATGTAGAGGGTTTTTCAATAAGAGCGCTACAAAAGTTTTTTAAATAAAACAAAACCGGTTTTAGATACCAATGAAATTCTTTGTTCGTGTGAAAGTACGTTCGATGCCATTATGTATGGAACTCGATTTCTTTTGCATGGCCACCGCGGGCACGCTTGCAGAAGTCCAGACGCTGAAGCCAATGTTCGACGGCTTTCGAGAATAAATCGGCCGATACTGCGGCAATTTCACGTTCGATATTCGTATGAAGTTCATCCATCGTCGCTGGCGTGCTGGCATAGACCATAGACTTGACGTAGCCCCACAGGAAATAATCTAACGGCGTAAATCGCACGAACGAGGCGCCCAAGCCACTGGGCCATTTCATGAGATAACACGTTCACCAAACTTGGTTTCCAATAAATTGATTGTGGCATTCGCTGTGTGGCTTGTGGCGCCGTCCTGTTGGAACCACATGTCCAAGTCCATATTATAAAATTGGGGCCAAAACTATTCGGTTATCATTGAAAGGTAGCGATTCGCATTCACAGTAATGTGCCGGCCTTGGTCACCACGGAAGAAGTACGGCCCAATGACGCCGCCGGCCAACAAACCACACCAAACCGTAATTTTTTCGGGATGCAATGATGACTCGTGGATTACGTGTGGATTGCTGTCTGACCTATGACGCATATTTTGCTTATTGACGAAGCCATTCAGCCAGAAATGAGCCCCATCGCTGAAAATGATTTTCCGATGAAAATCCGAATCATTTTCAACTTGTTGCTCAGCCCAGTTCACAAACATACGACGTTAATGTGGTCAAGCGGCTTCAGTTCTTGCATCAATTTGATCTTGTAAGGATGTATGCCAAGACCTTTTCGCAAAATTAGCCAGAACGACGTCACAGAGATGCCCAACGCTTGATAACGACGTGTGGGAGACACATTTGGGCTTTCTTGAACCGAAGCCTCAGCGGCAGCAATATTCTCGATACTACGGGCACTTCTTTGTCTCACTGGCACGGGAACATTTTGTACTGTGCCTGTGGATTCAAATTGTTCCACTAGACGCTCAATTGTTAATCTGGTAGGACGATTAAATAAATAAATAAATAAATAAATAAATGGTTTCCCATTACATCCCATGAAGGGACAGGGGAGAGCTTCTCACAACCAGGGAGCTGTGCGCGTTCTAGTTTTACACTCACTGATTTGGACCTAGCTTTTTCATGGCTAAATACTCGATAGTGTCGCCGTCACTAAGCGAGGTGGCCGCCGTCGAAAGAAATTTAAGGTGGTCAGAGTAGGGATCGAACCCACGTCCTCATGCACAAGAGCCGCGCACACTACCATTGCACCACCGGCGGCCACAGGACGATTATGACGAATATAAATTGGAAATTTCGGTAGTAAATTTTAATAATTTCGACTCGTTGTTGGCTCGGACATCTTTCCATGATGAAATGGCAAACCATACTGAAGAGAAATGTAAATAAAGCGGGAAAAAATATGGCGTCGTTTGCTGTACCTCTCGACTTACTTTTGTAGCGTCTCTGTTGAAAAACCCGCTATATGACATCAACAGGAAGTCCGCAAAGTGGTGGAAAAAGGTGTTGCACAAACTTCTCCAGACTTGACTACCTGTGTCAACGCCTGGATAATATATAAAGAAACGCATCACTTGCCAAATCTCCCATATATTTATTTTATTATTGCATTGGCGGAGGAGATGACAAAGTCTCGGTTAGAACGAAGTAGGGTGCCCAGGAAGAAACATTCTGGATGTCATTTGGAGAATAGAGACGTCAATTATGGTGCAGTTGGCGATCACGCGACGCCGATGCGTAAAGTGCTCAAAGGATAAGAAAGGCGGAAAGAACTACAAGCGTTCTTTCTTTACATATAAGACATGCGAAGTTCCACTATATTTCAAGTGTTTTTAAATCAATAAATTAATAAACTTTTACTAGTGAGTGTTTTTTATTATGAGCACTGCTTGGACACTATATCCCGAATTGCAAATCAATACCACCGATTGGGATTAAATATCCCAGCACCACCAGCGCCTCTAGTGCCGAAAACTGAACATCTGACTCGGTACAAATTTTACATTTTCCTAGTCTTGAAGATCCACCTAGTGCCAATATTGTATATCCAACAGTTTTTTCGGTTCGAAAGGGTTAAATCAATGTATTCTTAATGTACCTCATTTTTTGTTGGAGCTGTAACATGGTATTTTTCTCACTTAAAATTAACTCTTTACGTATATGAAACTTAGGGTAGTATTCTAAGGGCGAGTTTCACACTCGTCATTTAAAAGCTCAATTTAAAAACTCACAGAAAATTTTCATATTAAATGGCATTTAAATGGCAACTACGAGCATTTAAAGTTCATTTAAATGGAGAATTTTCAATTGTGAACCCGGCCGTAAAAGACCCGAAGGTGAACGTAAACTTAAAAGCCAATGCGAACGCGAAAGTCAAAAAAATTATAGTTTATACATCACTTCGAGGTTGCGTTCGCTTACGAAAGATGTTACAGACGTTTGTGGTTTATAGAGTTGCACAAATAAAATAATCAATTATACATCAGAAAAAGTAGAAGTAAAGTAGAATAGAAAAGAAAAAGTTAAGTGAAATGCGCAGAATGAAAAAGATACAAATTTTAGCTCTATTTCAATCGATCAAGTTTTCAAGATTCCTATTATTTATAATACTGCAAATAGCAACAACATTCACATAAAATATGTAAAAAGCCTGTGTTATTTTGGGTGGCAATGTCGAATAAATTTTCCAATCTATATTATATTAGTTGTATTTTTATTTATTTGTTATTTTGTTTATTAATATCACAATCGAATGATGTCTGTATATATATTTTTAACATTTATGAAACCGAGGTATGTAGTCAATTATTTCTTTAGCCGTTCTGAGTTGTGGCCACAAGTGCACATATTGTGATTAACGAGACTTGATACGATATCAATCTTCATTTGCAACGTAGTGGCGAACGCTTCAAGTTGAAAAATCTAAAAAATCGGTTGAAACTATCAAGGATTTTTTTGAATTTTCTAGAATTTTTGCGAAACGGTTTATTTTTCAGCATCCACTTAAATAAGCACTCCTCAGTGGTGAATTCGCCCATCTGAGTTATTGCGCTATTTTCATTGCGTACTGTTCTAAATGATGCTAACAATTTGAAACCGAATTTCAGGCGGTTTTCGTTTTTTGGATAGGGCGCGTACGCCCCTCTAGTTGTATACAATGTAAATACGCAGAATTGTCGCTACGAATCTTTTGAGGCATATTTTGTTGATGTAGCTTTAACAGTGTCGATGTAGCACGGACGCAAATTAAAAAAAAAACGTGAATTTTCTAACAAAACATGTTTCTTGAGATGGGGTTTGACAGTTACTCTCCAATAGATACAAATATCTGCGCAAATAAAAAAAAAAAACGTGAATTTTCTAACAAAACATGTTTTTTGAGATGGGGTTTGACAGTTACTCTCCAATAGATACAAATATCTGCGTGAATCCAGTTCTTTCGCATACTACGTAATTTAAGCCAAATCCCGCTTCAAAATGTCAACAGCAACCGAAGATATGGCAACCCCGTTTTTGAACTTTAGTACCCGAAATTGTATGTAATGTTGCATCCAAGCTGCTGAATGAAATTGGATGAAATATACATCAATCGATAGGGTGTTTAATAGCGCATCGATAAATCAGAGGCTCGTTAAAAGATTTTGACGCGTTGTCCATTTTATATGCATTTTTTGATTTTAAGTATCCGACATTGGAATGCACGCGTTTGTGTTTGAAAAAAGAAATCAGAACTTTTTCAATCGGTTATTACCTCGAATTCTTCTGTATTTAGTTGCTGCTAATGAATTCTAATTAAATATTTTTTTTTATTTTTAACAACTAAATGATTTTTTTTATTATGCTCTACAAACACATTTTTTTCCAGTGTACATTTTTTAAATTTTACATGCACCAATTATATTGACATAAAGGGTTTTTCAACAGAGACGCTACAAAGGTAAATCGATAGGGACAGCAAACGACGCCATATTTTTCCCGTTCTTTTGACATTTCTCTTCAGTAAGCTTTGCCATTTCATCATGGAAAGATGTACGAGCCAACAAGGAGTCGAAATTATTAAAATCTACTACCGAAATTTGGAGTCAGTGGCCTCAACTTTAAGAGCGAAATTCATCGGAAAATCATCTTCAGCGATGAGGCTCATTTCTGGCTGAATGGCTTCGTCAATAAGCAAAATATGCGTTATTGGTCAGACAACAATCCACATGTAATCTATGAGTCATCATTGCATCCCGAAAAAATTACGGTTTGGTGCGGTTTATGGGCCGGCGGCGTCATTGGGCCGTACTTCTTCCGTGATGATCAAGACCGGAACATTACTGTGAATGCGAATCGCTACCGTTCAATGATAACCGAATATTTTTGGCCCCAATTGGAAATTATGGACTTGGAGGACATGTGGTTCCAGCAGGACGGCGCCACAAGCCACACAGCGAATGCCACAAACAATTTATTGGAAACCAAGTTTGGTGAACGTGTTATTTCACGAAATGGCCCAGTCGCGCGATTTGACGCCGTTAGATTATTTCCTGTGGGGCTATGTCAAGTCTATGGTCTATGCCAACAAGCCAGCGACGATTGATGAACTTCGTACGAATATCGAACGTGAAATTGCAGCAGTATCGGCCGATTTATGCATGAAAACCGTCGAAAATTGGGTTCAGCGTCTGGACTTCTGCAAGCGTGCTCGCGGTGGCCATGCAAAAGAAATCGAGTTCCATACATAATGGTATCGAACGTACTTTCACACGAACAAAGAATTTCATTGGTATCTAAAACCGGTTTTGTTTTATTTAAAAAAAACTTTTGTAGCGCTCTTATTGAAAACCCCGTTATATTGAAAGCCTTTTGTAAGCGCAACAATTCTACATGTAAATTTGTTCATTTAAACAATTTAAATTTCGCTAAAAGTTCTATAACATTCGAAAATCGTGAACGAGAACGGATTTGGTGCGATAAACGGGAAATATATATGCGAATAGTTCGCTATTTTTTTTCAACCCCAAATATTAAAAAATTTTACTTTTGCCCATATATAATTATAATAGTTTTGCAACACATTGAACATTCTATTTCTAATTTTGTTATTGTAAATAAAAATTTCAGTGAGTAAACAATATAATTTTTAATTATTGTTAAAAAGAAATTGAGCTCTCTTCGTCGATTGCAATTCAGCCAAAATTGGCAACAGCTTACAAGAAATGAAATGCAAAATACTTCCATCTGCCCATCCTAGATCGACATTTTTCTTTAAATTTATAATTTCTTCCGCTACCGCGAGGAACTGTGACGTATTCAATTTGACAGCTGCAGTGATCAAAAATGTTACGCTGCGTTTTATAAACCACCAATTTAATAATGTAACTTAACGCAGGCAGTCACCGAACAGCTGTAACTTTGTATAAAATAAACTACCAAAATGACAAAAGTAAAGCAAAGTGACTGATTCACGACTTATAGAATATCACCCTTAGTTTTCCATTATATATATGAAGGGTCTGCTGAGAATTTCTCAAAATTTGTAGCTAAGTGCAACTTTACACCGTTTCCACACGGTCGTGCTTTGAAATTCTCATAATACGAGGGCGGCTCAAAAGGTCAGTGACTTTTTGAATGAAACACAGTTTTTATTTTGCAAAAAAAAAATTTGTTTTTCAACACAATCTCCTTTGAGCTCAATACACTCAGTCCAACGTTTCTACAGTATTTGTATGCCTTCCAAAAAATTGGATTTTTCGAGGTCCATAAAATGGACATTTGTTTGATCAATAATTTCATTGCTGGAGCTAAATCTCTTTCCACCCAGCCATTTCTTTTGTTTGGAAATAGGAAATAGTTACTGGGCGCTAAATCCGAAGAATATGGCGCATGAGGTACGAATTCGAAGCCGAATTCATGGATACTACACAGCTGTGCGTTTATGTTCAGTTGAGAGCAAACGCGGCACCCATCTTGCAGACAGCTTTCTTAAACCCAACTGATCATTTAAAATCGAAACCACACTGCAATGTGAAATGCGTATGGCATCAACAATCTCGCGCACTTTTACTCTTCGATCGGCCAACACCATATCGAGGTTTTTTCGATATTTTCGACATGTATTGACCTGAATTGGCCGTCCAGAACGATCAGCGTCATTTGTACTTGGGCGACCACATCGAAAGTCAGTAACCCACTTGTTTACCATCGAAATCGATGGTGTACAGTCCCCACAGTATTTATCATGCTTTTCCATGGTATGGTTGACGTTTTTTTTTCGCAAATATTAATGTTTAATGAGAACTCGAAATTCACTTTTTTCCACTTTTAACAAAATGCACGAGGTTGTAAGTTTTGAACAGCTGTTAAACCCAAAGTAAATGACTGAACCTACTCAAAATTTGACAGTACTCTATTAACAGGTGGTACTTGTTAAGGCAAGTATTGCATTTCATATAACTACGAGAGAAGTTCGAAAAGTTACGGACTAATTGATCCGCCCTCTATCTATGGAATTTACTTTTCAACGAAAACCTACCTTTTTAACTGAATATGCTTAGTAATTTTTTGAAACAGTTTTCACTGGGACAAAAATCCACATTTCGGACAAAAAGCACACATCCTATTATGGTGGCCGTCGGTGGTGCAATGGTAGTTTTCGCGGATTTTGTGCATGATAACGTGGGTTCGATCCCTGCTCGGAGCACTTTCAATTTCTTTTGACGGCGGTCACCTCGTTTATTGACGGCGACACTATCGAGTATTTAGCCACGAATATGCTTCCCAAAACACCTTAAACCGTGTAAACCTAGAACTCGAACAGCTCACTGGTTGTGAGAAGCTCTCCCTAATACCATCATGGGATATAACAGGAAACCATTTGTTTTATTTCTTAAAATTCTATTATGATGGGTATACCTGGAAGTAGCAATTCAGTAAAAAAATGTTTAAACATTCAACTGTAACTATCGATGTAACTTCAGAGTCGTAAAGAAAAAAAACCAAGTTAAGAAAAATTATATTCGAGACGGACTCGCTTCTTTGAACATTTTGTACGAAACGGACATCAATTACGGATATATAACGAATCTGTTTGCGTACAAAATTCCTCTCGAAACCGCGAATATTTTTTCTACTTTTTGGGATTCGTATCGATCTCGCAACGGATTTAATATTCCAATCCGATTAGGTTTCTTTTTTTTTAAAAAAACTTTTGTATAATGTGTCAAAACGAAAAAAGCGGTTTACGAAAGAACAACGAGTTTTAATTGTGAAAACTGTATTACAAAAATTTTGAAAATTTTGATGAGACTGCTCGCATACTTCGAAGAAATTTTTGACGAGAAAGTGCAACTAATATGTCAAACATTCGATGAGTACTCAAAAAATTTGAAGAAATTAGGTCGGTTATGAACTGTAAGACTCCTGTGCAGTCGACCGGTCGGCCTCTTGAAAACATTGCTGCTGTAGACGAGAGTGACACCGAAAACCTAAAAACATCAATTCGCCATCGATCTAAGCAACTTCAAATTTCACGAAGCACTACGCAGCGAATTTGGACAAAAGACCTCCACCTTCATGCGTACAAATTTCAGCATACTCAAAAGCTGAAACTAGCAGACCATGGAAAGCGCCGGCAATTCGTTCAATGGGTAATGGAGCAAAATTATGTCAATGCCAATTTTTCAAAAAAAAAAAAAGATATCTTCTCCGATGAAGCGCATTTCCTTCTCAATGGCTTCGTGAATACACAAAACTTGCGAATTTAGGGATCGGGAAATCCTCATCCAATCCATGAGAACCGAACCCACAACGAGCAACTGTCTGGTGCAGATTTTGGTCAGGCGGCATGATTGGGCCTTAATTTTTGAAGATGAGGCCGAAATTGCAATGACTGTGAACAGGAACATGATAACGGAGTTCTTTAGCTTCAACTGGACTGCATGGATCTGGACGACACGTTGTTTCAGCAAGACGGCTGATTCGTTATTTTATGATTTTACGGACTCGTAACGGGTTCGAGGCGGATCCGCCAAATCACAATTTCACTGATTCGCTTTTTATGTTTTTACGGACTCGTAACCGGTTCGAGATGGATCCGCCAAATCGCAATTTCACTGATTCGGTTTTTATTTTTTTTCGGACTCATAACCGGTTCGAGACGAATCCACCAAGTTACAATTTCACTAATTTGGTTTTTTATGTTTTTACTGACTCGTAACCGGTTCGAGACGGATCCGCCAAATCGCAATTCCACTGATTCGATTTTTATGCTTTTACAGACACGTAACCTGATTCACTCACTGATTTGCTTTTTATGTTTTTACGGACTAGTAACAATTTCACCGATTGGCCTTTTTAACTTTTTACGGACTCGTAAATGGGTCCGAATCGAATTCGAATACTAACATTTCGCTTTTTCGAGATATTGCGGACTCGTCGCGAGTTTGAAATGGATCCGCATTAATTTTTGTGAAAATTGGCTAGATTTCATGCCACGTACTCTCTAAATTATGCAGTAACACCAACACATCCAAGGAATGTGCTTACTAAAGAGAATATCGCCGCTGCAAACGAGAGTGGGGAAGAAGATCGAAATTAATCAATTTGTCGTCGGTCGCAGGAATTGGGGTTCTGCCCGTTCACTACGAGGAACATTTTGCGCAAAGATTTTGTCCTACACCCGTATAATATCCAGCCGATTGAGCTCTTGAACAGTTGAAAACAGACCAGTAGTTTTATCGCAAAATTCTGTTCAACGTTGGGGCCATTTTTGGCTTAACGGGTGACCCTACAGACTCCATTACATCCAGAAAAATGCACCGTTTGTTGTGGTTTACACACAGAACAATTTTACATTTTTGTTTTTTGAATCGAAATATGACGTGTTTGTATCTGCTCGCAACTCTAGAATACTTGTGTCCAAACACTCGTGTTTGTAATTCAATGTAACATGTTTGGGATACAATGATTAATAGGCTATTATATAAGCATTGGTGACCTATATAAGTAAGTGGCATTGTTTGTTGTACGGTTTACACACTGACAAATATGTCTTTTTGTTGTTGTTTGGATCCAAATATGATGTGTTTGTAGCTACTCGTAACTATAGTATACTTGTGTTCAACCACATTGTATTTGAAATTCAATACAACATGTTTGCAATACAGTAGGTTATAATATAATATAAGTTTTTGTGACCCCAATGTGGCTTTGTTTGTTGTAAACTGCTAAAAACAAAAACGTGAGAGCCAACAAAGGAACAAAAAGCAGCAGATCTTAAAATCACGAAGACAATGCTTGCAAACATGTACTTGGTTCCTGCTATATATTGCTGGGACCGGTTTTTCTACATGTACACGTTTGTGGCACCATTGGACCCAATTTCTGCCAAAATTAAGGCGAAGTTCACGTTACCGTCAATGGAGGTCGTTACAGTAACATGAATAATGATTTTTTGTTTGAAAATATGGATGACATTGATCCGCGTGAGATGTGGTGTCAACTGGATGGCGCTATGGGCTATACAGCGACCGCATCCAGCAATTTATTGAAATACAAATTTGGCGATAACTTGATTTCGAGAAATTGACCTGTCAATTTCCCCCAAGGTGGTGCGGTGTGACACCTTTCGATTATTTCCCGTGGGGCTACGTGAAGTCACTGGTTTTTGCTGATAAACCGGCAACAATTGCCGCCATGGAGGCCCCAATTGTGTGTATTATTTAAAGTGACTTAAAGTGTTCAAAGTGACCAATATTTAAAGTGTTTAAAGTGACAAAAAATTGGGCGTACATGTACAGCCATGAATCGTCATGAACAGCTGCGGTGTCCATATTCTCGAAATCATATTCAAGTGGTTAAAATTTAATTTGTTGCGTTATTGTTTACAATTTCAATTTCTATCGGGCTTAAAAACTCTCTTCCCTACCAAAAACAAATGTGTTCTTTTCCTAGGATTTCTTTAACCCGACAACGCTGCACCATTGAGTCTTCTCATGCCAGTTTTTCGGCTTTCTCGGGGTTGCTAATTGACCGTGGAACTGTTCTTATGGAAAACCACAATATCGAGTTGCCATATTCCCCTTCCCAAGGGAGTTTTATTGAGCTTTTCATGCTTATATTTTGACGGTTATCTTAGAAATTGTCGCCTTTTCGACATTAGTTTTTAATCAATTTAAAGTTAATTCGAAATTGTTTGCTTCGCAGGACTGTGCATTGAATTAAAACGTGCTGGCGTGGTTAGGTCTCTGGTATTTTGGTATGTGAGTAAAATGCGTCAAAATTTCATAACTATTGCCGGGCAAAAAATATCTTTTCCAAATTCATACATATCTCTTTAAAAACGGTTCTGGCTAAAAAACCGAAACCTTATTTTAAAAAAAAATCAACCACAACGAGCTGGGCAACTAATGCCAACTATTGCAACACATCTATCTGACCACAGAAATAAACACAAAGCTCTACTATGCTAACGACTGCAACGGCGACGGCCACAGCGAATGCGACTCACGAACACATCAGACCACTAACCAGCCCATCGACCTACTGGTGCACCAGCCGTTAACCAGTCCGTCCGTGTAGTGGCTTGTAACTCGAATGTGGAAAAAGAAGCGACACCCGAGGCAAAAACCAACGAAACTCTTGTAACAACATGAAGAAATGATAGGAAGAACGACTAGAGGAAAAACGGAAGTTATAGAGACAACATGCGGCACACATATAAATGATTGAAATGTAATGAATGTTATATTAGTGGATACCATGTAAGTTCCCCGTTCTAACTCCTAACACTTGTGTGGCTGAGTCTTGTTTTGGAGTGAGGCTTACATACTGCGAGTACTCTGGACACAACATGACGCGACATGAAAACATCCCAGCAAAATAAACGTTCACCATTCGGTAAGAAATCTGTGCGGAGGTAGACAAAATTAACGTTTCCGGATTGGAATTGTGGCCCAAATTTTTTTTGAAATTCAGCCATTTTTTTCAGACACTTCGTGCAGAATTCTCACATAAAGTATTAATAAATTCTAATTTATACAGATTTTTAGAAATAACTTTCTTCGGTCAGATGTAAGGACAATGTGGTGTCAATATTATAACGTTTATCTCCTTAATCGAAAGTAAAAAAAATTGGGTTCCCATTACATCCCATAAAGGAATTGGGAACAGCTTCCAAGACCAGCGAGCTGTGCACTTTCTAGTTTCATACTCGGTGATTGGGACTTACAGTTTTACACCGGCTCCGAACGGTATTTTAGAATATATTTGTTAGAATCATGGCAGATATTGGGTTGTATACTCATATATTGTTGATATTTTCCAGGACTCAGGATTGTAACTGATGGAACACTGAAGAAAATTTTTGGCATCAGATATGCATAAACAGAGCTTGAGTGATAGATATATTTCAGGGGGAGACGTTAATAGCCCTCACCAATCATGGGGTTGTATTAGGGAATTCTGCTGGGGGATTTTTTTATACGAAAGACAGGATACCTATAACTTGAACATCGTATATCCTGCTGATAGTACTTATCACATACCTTCCCAATTAAATCGCCAGGGTTTAACTCTGGACCTTTTTATTACAAATATCATAGAATCGTTATCCTCAGCTGATGTAATAAACAAATTCAGTTCTGATTTATAAGTCGATTTGGCAGCATTGAATTCAAGTATATCGATTTCAGAAATGAGATATGGAGTTTTGCGCGGTTTATAAACAGAAATCTTCTTCTTCCCATTGAAAACACAATGTCTAACACAGTTTATTGATTCGGTACTGCACAATATTTTTCATATTCTAAACGCAGCAATCGCCTATAGCGTACCTCTCAAAATTCTAAGAAATTCAAGCAAACAATTAACTACTTTCATACTTACTTAAGTAGCTTCAAACAACCCAGAGGGGTCAGGGGCCTTACAAAATGAGGATAATATGTTTCTTTAACCGGCTAGATTTTCAGTTTTTTGCCTGTAGTAGGTAACATCAAGCTGTCGCAGGCAATATTCCACCTGCTCTTTCCAGCAGGAGTGTTGGCTACCCTATTTTTGGAACGAAGTTCCTTATCGCACCTTGCAGGATGGGGGCTAAATGAAAAAAACATTTAACAACTTTTTTTAACACTATTATGCTACAACCCAGTATTATCAAATATTTTGGGTACTTTTGCTTTGGTTTGTGTCTAGACTAATATATGTTGGATAATTTTTTGTTTTATGAGAAGTTTTCTAGGTGGAGCCTGTAACCAATTAAAGAAAACGTCTTGAATTGTGCTAATTGATTTGGTTTCATTACTTCAAAAAAGGACCAATTCTAATTATAAATCCGATTTCTTGAAAAAAAACCTCTTCAAAAAAATACCATCTCGTAAAAAAATACATTTTACAAAAATTCCTCTTCTTAAAATTACCTTTTCTTAAAAATAAAATAATACCTTTTCGTGAATATAAATAAGCACATTTTCTTAAAAAATAACTTTTCCTAAAAAGAGTACCAGTGCTTTAGACAGTACCTGTTCTTAAAAAAAGTACTTCTTTGTAAAATATGCATACTCTCATCCGAAGGTACTTTTCCGTAAAAATAGTACATTTTCTTAAAAAAAACATTAGATTTTAATAAAAGAAGTACCTCTGTTTAAAAAATTGCCTTTTTCAACGAGCGCCTTAGGCGTGTTGGAACAAACTAGTATAGGGTTTTTCAACAGAGGCGCTACAAAAATAAATCGATAGGGACAGCAAACGACGCTATATTTTTTCCCGCTCTTTTGACATTTTTCTTCAGTAAGGTTTGGCATTTCATCATGGAAAGATATACGAGCCAACAACGAGTCGAAATTATTAAAATTTACTACCGAAATTTGGAGTCAGTGGCCTCAACTTTAAAAGAGCGCTACGTCCAATTTATGGTCGCCATAATCGTCCTATCAGATCAACAATTGAGCGTCTAGTTGAAAAATTTGAATCCACAGGCACAATACAAAATGTTCCCTTGCCAGTGAGACAAAGAAGTGCCGGTAGTGTCGAGAATATTGCTGCCGCTGAGGCTTCAGTTCAAGAAAGCCCAAATGTGTCTCTCATACGTCGTTCTCAATCGTTGGGCATCTCTGTGACGTCGTTGTGGAAGAATTTTGCGAAAAGATCTTGGCCTACATCCTTTCAAGATCAAATGGACGCAAGAACTGAAGCCGCTTGGCCACCATACGCGTCGTATGTTCGTGAATTGGGCTGAGCAACAACTTGAAAATGATTCGGATTTTCATCGGAAAATCATCTTCAGAGATGAGGCTCATTTCTGGCTGAATGGCTTCGTCAATAAGCAAAATATGCGTTATTGGTCAGACAGCAATTCACACGTAATCCATGAGTCATCATTGTCATTGGGCCGTACTTCTTCCATGATGATCAAGACCGGCACATTACTGTGAATGCGAATCGCTACCGTTCAATGATAACCGAATATTTTTGGCCCCAATTGGATAATATGGACTTGGAGGACATGTGGTTCCAACAGGACGGCGCCACAAGCCACACAGCGAGCGCCACAATCAATTTATTGGAAACCAAGTTTGGTGAACGTGTTATCTTATGACATGGCCAAGTCGATTGGCCGCCTTGGTCGTGCGAGTTGACGCCGTTAGATTATTTCCTGTGGGGCTGCGTCAAGTCTATGGTCTATGCCAACAAGCCAGCGACGATGGATGAACTTCGTACGAATATCGAACGTGCAATTGCAGCAGTATCGGCCGATTTATTCTCGAAAACCGTCGAAAATTGGGTTCAGCGTCTGGACTTCTGCAAGCGTGACGGTAGTGACCATGCAAAAGAAATCGAGTTCCATACATAATTGCATCGAACGTACTTTCACAGGAATAAAGAATTTCATTGGTATCTAAAACCGGTTTTGTTTTATTTAAAATAACTTTTGTAGCGCTCTTATTGAAAAATCCGTTACTTAATATACATCGTTCCAACTGCGCGTCTCCTGACACCTCATGTTATTTTCGTTGTCCTTCGTGTACGTCTTCCAACACCTTTTGTACTGGTTCATTCTGATCCATTCCACTGACATGGCCTAGGCAGCTTAGGCGTGTTATTTTAGTTCTCGATATCGGGATACAAATTATACAGCTCGTGGCTCATACGTCTCCTGTACTCGCCCTTTTCTACTTTTGAGCCATATATTTTTTGCTCAAAAACATCCAGTGATGTTTCATCAGCGTGCGATATGATCCACGATACTGCGCCTGATATAGTTGGATCTTGGTTTCTCGAGAGAGGGTCTTATCTCTGAAATGCTTGCTTAGCCCGAAATAACACCTGTTTATAAGCACAATTCTCCGGTTGATTTCTAGGCTGACGATATTGCTTCTGTTCATGGCAGACCCGAAGTAAATAAACTCGTTCACTACCTCAAAATTTTAACAGGCATCCACGTTCACCCATTCGGGAGGATGCTCTGCATCTCGAAACCATTATTTTTGTCGTATTCTCGTTCCATCTCAATTCCTGAAAATACTGCAATAACTTTTTCCAGAATTCGCCCAATTATGTCTAAACCACCAGGATACGCAAGCATCATATGACTTCTGCTGCTGATCGTTTTGTTCGCGTTGACTGCAGATTTTTTCACGATGATCTCAATTAATATGTTGAATACATCGCGTGATAAGGTGTTGCCCTGCCTGCGGCCTCACCTCGTACTAAATGGTTCGGTGAGATCTTTACCAATCTCAACTGCGGATTTTGTGTCGGTGTCATTCTACAAAGACGTGTCAGCTTAGCAGGAATACCAAGCACCGACATAGCTTGGTACAGTTTTCCCCTTATCGGGTTATCGAAGGCAGCCTTATAGTCTACAAAGAGGTGAAAGGGGTCGATTTGTTTTTTTTTAAATAAAATAACAACTTTTCTTTTCTTGAGATAAGTAGCATTTCTGAAAATAAGTAATTTTTCTTAAAAAAAAAACATTTTCCTAAAAAGAGTACCACTTCGTTAAAAAGTACTTGTTCCTAAAAAATGCTCCTTCGTAAAAAAAAAATTCATATTCTTATGACTTTTTCTTACAGAAAGTACTTCTTCTTCAATATAGTACATTTCCTTAAAAAACCTTAGCTTTTAATATAAGAAGTACCTCTCTTTTAAAAAGGACCTTTTCGGGAAAATATAATGCATATTCTTATATACTTTTTAAAAAAGAAATATATTCAATAAAAAAAAAATTTCTTAAAAAAAGTTTATCGTTTTACAAAAAGTATCTTTATTATCGTATTTTTCAACGCATTTTCGCAAACTAATATAGCGAAACCAACTGCGTTCCAACCGGGTGTCCATTGACACATCATGTAATTTTTAAATATTAATCGCAGTACTTGTTGTTGTGGCAGTGCTTTGAGGTGAGTTTTTACTATATCACAGACCTGCGTTTTTCTGTGGTATAGATTGTTTGATGTCCGGGCTAATGTCAGTTATATTTTTCCATTTTGGAATTCTAGTCATACCAGTGACCATTTATTTTGCTGATATATTAGGGGGATGATAAAAGGAAGATACAGAAAAACACTATTTGGTTTATATTTTGAAACAATATCGACATGCGGATATACATATCATCCAATTTTTTATAGGGATGGTGAATGAATTTTGACATTGTTAAGAATTTGATGATATCGTACATTGTGGAAGCATGTGGTTTGCTGGGATGTACCATGGCACACATAGAAGGCCAAATACTTGCGAGTATGTGTATGGAGATAGATTCTCTGCTTGGCTGGGTTGTTGCCTGACTCTCATTCATGTGCATATGTTCTGTTTGTTGTAACAGAAGAAGATCTTAGGGAAACAACAACAAGGCAGCAAATAATGCGTTTCACTGCACTGTGGGTGAATTTTCCAAAGGGTCCTGTAACAAGTGTGTTGCCGAAAATAGTGATAATCGTTGACATCTATGATATAATATCTCGCTCTTGATGCAGTTCCACTGATAACATTTCTAACCACAAAATAAAGTGCCTTTTGTAGATTTGTCAGAAACACCTGAAAATATAAGCAATATCTTTCAACAATATCAATTTCTTGTAGTAATTTCCATCTAAATAGATATAAAGGGTGTTTCAGTAATAATGCACTTTTTCATTAAAAAAACACGTATTTTTTGAAATAGTTGTGATTTTTTTATTGGCTTGTGTAGAACACATGTTCCGATTAAGTACGGAATAAAATATCCCTCAAATCGCCCTTCGGCTCTAACTCTTTTCATGAAATTTTACATGATTTTTTCACTAACATTTGGCTGTATCTGGCCGATGACGCTTTGGATCTCGGAGATGAGCTCAGGAATTATTTCTGGTTTATTCGCATATACTCGAGATTTCACAAAACCCCAAAGAAAGAAATCGCATGATCTTGGTGGCCAGTTGACATCAGAATTTCTTGAGAGAATTTGTCCTGGAAATCGTTGCTGCAATAATCCAATTGTTTTATGCGCGGTGTGGCAAGTGGCGCTGTCTTGCTGAAATCGGATGTTGTCCAAATTCATTCCCTCCAATTGAAGCCATAAGAACTCCGATATCGTTTTCCAGTAACGAATGTCGTTCACAGTCATTGCAATTTCGGCCTCTTCTTCAAAAAAGTAAGGTCCAATCACGCCGCTTGACCACAATCCTCACCAGACAGTTGCTCGTGCGGGTGCATTTGTTTGCCATGGATTGTATGAGGATTTTCTGAGCCCCAAATTCGATAAATTTTGTTTATTCACGAAGCCATTCAGATGGAAATGCGATTCATCGGAGGAAAGGACTTTTTTCGAAAAATTGCCATTGACTGCACTTTGCCCCATTAGCCATTTAACGGATTGCCGGTGCTTTCCATGGTCTGCTGGTTTGAACTCCTGAGTAATCCGAATTTTCTACGCGTGAAGGTGGAGGTATTTTGCCAAAATTCGCTGCGTAGTGCTTCGTGAAATTTGATGTTGTTGAGAACGATGCCGAATTGATGTTTGTGGCGTTTCGGTCACACTCTCGTTTACAGTGGCAATGTTTTCAAGGGACCGACCGGTAGGAGTCTTACTGTCCATAACCGACCCAGTTCTTGACATTTTTTTACCACTCTCCGAATGGTTGACACACTAGGTGCACTTTCTTAACTGAAAATTCTTCGAAGTCTCCAAGCGGTCTCAGCATAACTTTCCAAATTTTTTAATAAGGTTTCAAAATTATACCACGTTCTTCTTTCGTAAAAGGCTAAATTTTTAATAATCGGAATAAATATACATATGTGTTAGCTGCCAAATATTAAAGTTGCCACTTGCATACAAAAAAATTACATTAATTAATTAATTAATAAATTAAAACTTCTTTTGAAGAACTGTATCTCTATTACTAGAAATATAGTATTGCCTTGAACTTGAATATTAAAATAAAGAATCACATGAGGTGTCAGGGGACACCCGGTTGGAATGAAGTTCCTTTCGCTATATATTATGTATTAGTTAGTTCCAACACGCCTAAAGTGCCCGTTGAAAAATACGATAATTTAAATGGATCTTTAAAAAAAGATATATTTTTTTTTGTAAGAACATAATTAGCAATATGTCAAAAACGACTTTTTGCGAAAAATAACTTTTTTATTGTTGAATATGAATCTTTGGGGACTCAGAAACAATATTTATTCCACGAGTTTTTTTTTTAAAAATTAGTTGTATTTCAAAATATAACACAGTTTAACCATTTTCGTGGGCTTAAAAATTAAAAAATTAAATTTAAAAAAAAAAAAACTGGAATTTTTTAATTTTTTACAATAAACTGGGTTAGTAGCCTTTCATTTAAGATGAATATTTCATTCGTACACTGAGAGAAAAAAAATTATTATAATAATAAGTGGTAAAGGTAGATTTACGACTTTTTCATTTAAAATGGCACAAAAACGGCTAAAGATTTTTGTCCAAAATTTTCTATTTCTCGTTTAGAACCTTAAAATCTAAAATTCCACCAAGGCGCTTCACGTCACAAAGCTTAGTTTGGACGTTATGAGTTGAGGAAGGTAAAAAAGCTAAAAATTTGGGGATTTTTTCCATTTTTCTTGAAGTTTTTTCAATTTTTTTTCCAAACGAAACATTGTACTGCGAAGCGCCTTGGTAGAATTTAAGATTTTAAGGTTCTAAACGAGAAATAGAAAATTTTGGCTAAAAATCTTTAGCCGTTTTTGTGCCATTTTAAATGAAAATGTCGTAAATCTACCTTTACCACTTATTATTATAATAATTTTTTTTCTCTCAGTGTACGAATGAAATATTCATCTCAAATGAAAGGCTACTAACCCAGTTTATTGTAAAAAATTAAAAAATTCCAGTTTTTCGGATATTAATAAAATTACAGGAAAAAATTCGTAATCAGTTGAAAAATCAATGACAACAAGAACACCCTATAATTCACATATCATATAATTGAGGGCCACCCTAATGAGCAATTCAGATAGCCGAATGTATCCCCAAATCAGTACATATAATTTGGTACATATATCTTTAAATTGGAAAAACCACTTTTTTTTTGACATATTGCTAAACATAATATATTATACATATGTATGTATATTCCCGAAAAGGGTAAATTTTTTAAGAGAGGTATTTATTTTATTAAAAGCCAATGTTTTTTTAAGAAAAGATACTATTTTTAAGAAGAAGTACTTTCAGATGAGAGTATGATATTGTTTTTAAAAAGAGGTACTGTTTTTTAAGAACAGGTACTTTTTAAAGAAGTAATACTCTTTTTAGGAAAAAGTCATTTTGTTGTGAAAATGTACTTATTTTCAGAAAGGCTTCTTATCTTCAGAAAAGAAAAGAAAATGATTATTTTATTTTTAAGAAAAGGTACTTTTTGTAATTTTTAATTTTTGTAGGTAAACGTATGCCTTTTAGGAGAAGGTATTTTTTGAAGAAAAGGATTGTTTTAAGTAATGGGAATTTTTTTTAGAATTGGTCCTTTTTTCAAGAATAGGTAACTACATTTTTAAGAGTAGGTGCTTGTCTCAAGAAAAGTTACTTTGTTACACAAAAAAGATACTTGTAACGAACAGGTAATTTTTTAAGAAAAGGCAATTTGTTGTAAGAAGAAGGTACTTATTAAAAATAAAATTAATTTTTTTCGGAAAGGTAATTTTTGTAAGAAAATTTACATTTCCTAAGCAAATGAATTTATAAAAAGGATATTTTTAAGTCCTTTTTTAAAGAATATGTATTATATTTTCCCGTAAAGGTCCTTGTTTAAAGACTGGTATTTCTTTTATTAAAAGCCAATGTTTTTTAAGAAAAGTACTGTTATTAAGAAGAAGTACTTTCTGTAAGAAAAAGCCATAGGAGTATGGATTTTTTTATACAGAACAGGTACTTTTTAAAGAAGTGTTACTCTGTTTACGAAATTTTTTTTTTTTGTAGAAAAGTTACTTATTTTCACAAAGGCTACTTATCTCAAGAAAAGAAAAGAAAAGAAAAGGTATTATTTTATTTTTAAGTAAGGTACTTTGAAAAGGAATGTTTGTAAGAAAAGTTTTTTTTTAAGAGAAGGTATTTTTTGAAGAAATAGTTTTTTTTTTAAGAAATGGGAATTTTTTTTACAATTGGTCCTTTTTTTCAAGAAAAGGTGAATTTTTAAAACTAGGTGCTTATCTCAAGAAAAGTTATTTTGTTTCACAAAAAATGTACTCTCGAAAGAAAAGGTAGGTAGTTTTTTAAGGAAAGGCAATTTGTTGCAAGAAAATGTACTTTTTTAAGAAAAGGTACTAATTTAAAAGAAAAATAATTTTGTTAAAAAAAGGCACTTTTTGTAAGAAAATTTAAATTTTTTAAGCAAAGGTAATTTTTTAAGATAAGGTATTTTTTTAAGAATAGGTACTTTGTTTAAGAATATGAATAGTTATTTTTTTTTTAGAAAATGTTCTTTTTTAACCACATGTATTTTTTTTAAAGTATATTTTTAGTTTCTTTTTGTAAGAATATGTGTCAAATTTTCCCGAAAAGGTCCCTTTTTAAAGACAGGTACTTCCTTTATTAAAAGCTAATGTTTTTTTACGAAAAGGTACTATTTTTAAGAAGAAGATTGCCATGAAAAAATTTTCTTTTTTTAAACTCCTTTCACTTAGGCTTTTCTAAATTTTCTTTTTATAGGGTTCAAAACTACAATCTATACTATGTGTTGGTTACAGGATCCACCGAGAAAACTTGCCATTAAAAAAGAAGTGTATTAGTTAGTCTAGACACAAACCAAAGGAAAAGTAAACAATATAGTTGATAATAGTGGGTTGTATCATAATAGTGCTAAAACAAAAGTTGTTTATTTTTTTTCATTTAGCCCCCATTCCGCAACGTGCGACAAGGAATTGTGGTTCCTAAAAGTATAATATTTTTAATTTCCATTGAGCTAAACAGATCAGGGGTTTTCTGCAACTAACAAATTTAAACAACCGAAACCTGGATTTGAGCTCACGTTGGCGGACGTACGCTTCGAATTTTGTGACTCTTCGAATTAGCGCGTCAGCATTCTAGGCTAGTCACCGGCTTGTTCACATTTCCACTAATTCCAGTTGTCGTCGAATTTTCTCTCCACTTTTGACGTAGAATACGTCTTACCTTACGGTATGAGGAGTCATGTCAGGTTTTTATTGTTGTAATCTTTATTTCATTGAATTTGAGGAAACGGCTAGATGAATTTTTTTAAAATTTTTTTTGTAGGTAAATGAAGATGTTATCTTTCGTTTTATATACATTTCATATTGGTTGATATATTTCTAGTATTTTAATTTCTCAAATGAAAATTGAAATGAATTTATTGTTATATATGTTTTCTGTCTTATCGGATGGCGTATTCTACGTTAAACTTAATGGCCGTATCTCTGACACAGCCTGCAGGGACAGTCCGTGGCCGAAGGCCTCGGACAACTGTCTGCTGACATTTTTTTTGTATTTTAGTTCATGTGAAAATTGCATGTACTAAAACCTTTTTCTACACTTAAAATTCTAAAAAATTTTAACGTTTCAATTAAAAATATGTTAATATTTGTTGGAAAAAAGTTAGAGTCGCTAAAGTACAGAGTCGCTATATCTAGGAGACAACAACGTAACTCACACGCAATCTATACATTCTATTTACAGTCAGATTTTCCCTCTTTCCCCCACCGTGATCTAATCCAACATTGTCGCACACACTGGTATAGCCCTCGAGATTGAAGTTTCTATGCATAAGTGTGTGTGTTATTGCATAGAACTGCTATAATTATTCCACTTTAAAATGGACTTCCAATGGCCACGGTACACACGGAAAGCAGTATAATCGTTATCACATTTAGCGCTTATCCACCACTACTATATGATGACTTAAATGACGCGACGCGTCGTCGTATCTTGTGGGTTTGTTCAGACGCTATTTGAATATCAATTAAATGTTTAAGTATCCCCCACGCCCCCGGGACAAATGACTACTGACTGACGAAGAAGCGGATAAGGAGAAATTGTGGCAAACAATTTAATTAAAGGGCACTTGACTCTTAATAAGGTTATAAATACGTACAATATGTTGATTGGTTTTTGGATAACAGTTTATCTTGTCTAATACGAGTATTCGTTTCTGTTTGAGGTGAAAACTCAGTTATGTTTTACCACTGCTGCTGATCGATGTCATCGATAATTGACCGAACTTTTAAATTAGCTTAGAGATGGACATGAGTTAAGATAGTCAGACATTGTCCGCTATGAAATGTATGTAACGTGTGTCAATACTGGGAGCTAAATGTTGCGCAAATAAATACGTATTTGTACATAAACAGCTGGTAATATGGCAAGCGACCATGTAAGAAGGTGGGAAATGTAGGGTTTCGCAATAATTACAGGTTTGAAAACAAATTTGTATACGTTAATGGATGTAGGCAATTCTAATCAGGGATATGGATGACAAAAATACTAAATTGAATTAACTAATTGAATAGACACGGTCGGTATTCAAATCTGATAAAAGGATTCGGATTTTCGTGCACTAATGTGTCTTGTTTTAAGCCCTTAAAATTTAAAATTGATATTGGTTTTAATCTGTATACCCTCACCCATTAGGATAGGGATATATAAAGGGTTTTTCAACAGAGACGCTACAAAAGTAAATCGATAGGGACAGCAAATGACGCCATAGTTTTTCCCGCTCTTTGGACATTTCTCTTCAGTAAGGTTTGCCATTTCATCATGGAAAGATATACGAGCCAACAACGAGTCGATATTATTAAGATTTACTACCGAAATTTGGAGTCAGTGGCCTTAACTTTTAGAGCGCTACGTCCAATTTATGGTCGTCATAATCGTCCTAACAGATCAGAAATTTAGCGTCTAGTGGAAAAATTTGAATCCACAGGCACAGTACAAAATGTTCCCGTGCCAGTGAGACAAAGAAGTGCCCGTAGTGTCGAGACTATTGCTGCCGCTGAGGCTTCAGTTAAACAAAGCCCAAATGTGTCTCTCACACGTCGTTCTCAAGCGTTGGGCATCTCTGTGTCGTCGTTGTGGCAAATTTTGCGAAAAGATCTTGGGCTACATCCTTACAAGATCAAATTGACGCAAAAACTGAAGCCGCTTGACCACCATAAGCGTCGTATGTTCGTGAATTGGGCTGAGCAAGAACTTGAAAATGATTCGGATTTTCATCGGAAAACCATATTCAGCGATGAGGCTCATTTCTGGCTGAATGGCTTCGTCAATAAGCAAAATATGCGTTATTGGTCAGACAGCAATCCACACGTAATCCATGAGTCATTATTTCATCCCGAAAAAATTACGGTTTGGTGCGGTTTATGGGCCGGCGGCGTCATTGGGCCGTACTTCTTCCGTGATGATCAAGACCGGCACATTACTGTGAATGCGAATCGCTACCGCTCAATTATAACTGAGTATTTTTGGCCCCAATTGGATAATATGGACTTGGAGGACATGTGGTTCCAACAGGACGGCGCCACAAGCCACACAGCGAATGCCACAATCAATTTATTGGAAACCAAGTTTGGTGAACGTGTTATCTCACGAAATGGCCCTGTCGATTGGCCGCCTCGGTCGTGCGATTTGACGCCGTTAGATTATTTCCTGTGGGGCTACGTCAAGTCTATGGTCTATGGCCATGCAAAGAAATCGAGTTCCATTCATAATGGCATCGGACGTACTTTCACAGGAATAAAGAATTTCATTGGTATCTAAACCCGGTTTTGTTTTATTTAAAAAAACTTTTGTAGCGCTCTTATTGAAAAACCCTTTATAACCTGACCAACTGTTTTTGATCGAAAAGAGGGATTTTGATGCAAAGAGCTCGTATTTTTTTTTTTAACAAATGAGTTAACATTTAACTAAATAATATATAAAAGGTAAATAATTTTTAATTAGATTTACAAATAAAATATATATTTTTTCGATTTATTTAACCTTTATTTAATTTGCCTATATATTTTATATTTATAAACATAATATTTTTTTATATTATATTTATTTTTGTTTTAAAAAAGCCAGACTAAATAATTAATTAATAACAATAATAACAGTTTTCCCCTTAACCGGCATTTGAAGTCGACGGCACCAATGTAACTTGAAATTAGTTTGTTTTCAGATCTGTTTAAATATTCTGCCCATAACAAGCAGCTGATTATGACATTTATGTGACCCATTGGATAAGTCCTGTTAATATGAAGAAAAACCCACAAAAAAAAATTACAGCAGACAGTTGTCCGAGGCCTTCGGCCACGGACTGTCCCTGCATTCTGTGTCAGAGACACGGCCATTAAGTTTAACGTAGAATACGCCATCCGATAAGACAGAAAACATATATAACAATAAATTCATTTGCTTATATTATTTATCATTTATTGTTATATATGTTTTCTGTCTTATCGGATGGCGTATTCTACGTTAAACTTAATGGCCGTGTCTCTGACACAGCCTGCAGGGACAGTCCGTGGCCGAAGGCCTCGGACAACTGTCTGCTGTAATTTTTATATTTACCAACGGCATTTGATTCAAGTCCGTTTAAAAAAAAATATTATGTTCAATTTTTTTAAACTTAATTTAATTTATGTATTTTAATTAATATTTTTATTGAAATAAGTTCTGCGAATGTTGAGAGGGCCGCCCTAATATTAAAAAAGGTTTACCTTATCGAGTCTTCGCATTAGCATTCGAGCGTTGTGTGAAAGCTTTACGCTTTACAATTCAAAATTAATGTTACAACAGCTTTATTGAAGCTTTCGCAAAAAAGCTTTATTACGTTAGCTTACTGTTTGTTTCACTTTTTACTAGATACATGTTGCCAAGCAACATTAGCTTGCTGTTCGTTTCACTTTTTACTAGATACATGTTCCTAAGCAATGTTGAGCAACCAAAAACACTCAACCAAACACCACACATATGTTTGAGTGTATGTGTTTAAACAATTTTCATTTGAGAAATAAAAATACTAGAAATATATCAACCAATATGAAATGTATATCAAACGAAGGATAACATCTTCATTTACCTACAAAAAAAAATTTAAAAAAAATTCATCTAGCCGTTTCCTCACATTCAATGACATAAAGATTACAACAATAAAAACCTGACATGACTCCTCATACCGTAAGGTAAGACGTATTCTACGTCAAAAAATCCAATCAAATTTGGACAGAAGTCAGTCAGTGGCCTACAAGTCAGCCACTGATTTTGAAGTTCACAATCTACGAGACGATCGTCTGACAATGTGAATTCAAATCGTGCTTGCGACTTTGGAAAATTTTGTATAGGGTAATTAAGAATCGACACCAAAATCAGTTTTTTCGAACCCGACCTCTTTTGATTGGTATAAAATTTGGACAGTAGTTTTTCTTCGTCCATACGAATTCTATGGCACCAGAATTGAGTCAAAATTCAAAGAAGTGTTTGTTTTATGGTTCGTTGAAGTAGGTATTGTATGGCACTTTCTGAGGAGAGGACCTGACTTATAAATGGTTATTGGATTTCAAAATGTTGGATATAATTTTAAAGTTTGCAATTACCGCTTTAATAATAGTCGATACAACATTCCTGTCGTTGTGGTTCAATGATATTGAAAACTCTAAAGTATCCTTTATCCTTGAATATTCTGACATAACGTATCTTTAATTTTTGATTTCCCCCATCAAAAACAAAATTCATCTTTTTCCCTACATCACAGCAAAATTTCATTATGGGATCTCCATGGGATCAATAGATACAAAAGGTTTGGTAAAGACTGCTCGAGTTTTGCTGTTTTAGTTTCGATTTTTCAAGTAGTGATTACGTATGTATAACACAGTGATACAAAAAATACTAAAGTAGAAATACCTGGGAAGTGATAGGATTCTTCCTGAAAGTATTGTCGCGTAAAACAAGGATCTGCTTGTGAAATTTCCCAAACACCCCCAAAATCGTGAAAACCGGTTAAAATCCCGGTTTTTCGTACGTTTGCTCATTTATAAGCCTGTAAGTTAGTTGATTAACAACCGATTTTAATTTTCTCACCGGATTAGAAAGAAGAAACTTAGGCCTTTTAAACAATATATATGTTATTTTTTGTTTAATTTTTTTTTCAATTCTTTTTCAACTTCGGCGATGATTTCACACATTATTTTAAAAAACCATAATAATCTTGAATTTATTCAATTTATTTATTTTTAAAAATTTGGTATTAATTGACCGAGTTATTGAAGTTTTTATTAAAATTCTCTTGTCAAATAATTCGGATGGACGAGGACAAACTTCTGTCCAATTTTCATACAATTCAATAGTGGACTGTGTCGAAATATTTGGAATTACCCATAAAGAAAATATAACTTGCAAGTTAAATTATAGTTTACTATTTCTAAAGATAAAAACGTCATATAGCGGGATTTCTCTGTAAAAAGCGGGATCGAAATTCAAGGCGGGATGAGACATCGAAAAAGGTATAATCCCGCCAAAAGCGGGATAGTTGGTCAGGTTATATATCATTTAATTATCATCGTCATGGAAAGAAATGTAAGGTGGTCGGAGCTGGGATCGGACCCACGTTTTCATGTACAAAAACCGAGCACACTATCCATTGCACCACCGACGGCCACGTAAGTATGATAGTATAAGCTGTATAGCCGCGTCCGTATAATTAAAAAGGTGTCGAAATTTCAAACTTAAAATACAATAATCAACTATATCAAAGACCATCGAATTGCGAGCAGTACCAATAATCCGAGCTTTCCACATCAACATCTTTCCTTATGTTTTCATCGACATCAATTAGTGCTGTGATGCAGCTATGTTTAGGCCTAAATCCGGATTGATGTTTCGATATAAATTTATTATCACTCAGGTTAGACAGCATCTGGAAATACATTAGCTTTTCTATTACCTTAGAGAAATAATGCAGAATAGCGATTGGGCGATATTCAGTCCTAGATTTTAGGGATAGGTGTTATTTTCGCATATAACCAAATGTTGGGAGAACAACTAGACATAAGATCGGTATTAAACAAATGTGACATAAATGACAGTAACTGGAATAGAATTAATTTCACAAATTTCGGATCAAAGTTATCGTAACCTAATGCATTAGACTTCACAGCCAAATAACAAAAAAAAAAATTATATATTGACTCATACATGAGAATTCGAAAGTATTCGAACTTTGTACCATATTTACAAATTTGCTTTCATAAAGAAAATGGTCTGGTGTACCAATGGGTATATTAATGAAAGACTCATTCATTTCATTGGCGCTGATTTGAATGTTCTGTGTTCTAGTACTTTTTGTATGTCCAAATTCTCATATGTGTATCCCATGTATCCTTTGTACCAATAGAGCGACTGAAGCGGTTAGATATGTAATCACATTTCCTCTTTTCTTGAAGTTTCCTTCAAACGCTTCGGTTTTAAATCTTTTCCAGAGATGGTACACGCTGAAAACTAGCGGCCTCTCTAACATATTTTCCCAAATATATTTTTCAGGAACCATGTATATGTTTGGAACACACTTCAAACATTCATATATTTGCAAATTCCAAACTTACTTGTATTTAAATTCAAACAGTATCATGTTTACTGACAAACATGTATGCTTTTACGCGGAAACATATGCATTCTTCTTCCCAAACCTCCATATACTTATATGGAAACATTCACGTGTTTCCCCCAAACCTACATATAATACTTACGTGGAAATTAATGCGAATTTCCCCCCAAATATAATAATATTTAGAAACGAATTATTCTTTGATTTCAGTATAAACATATTATTTATTATATTTAATTTTATATATATAAATCCACATTTATAAATAATTAATACAAAAAATTAAAAGATTGTAAACTAAAATTTTAAAAAATTTAAAAATTTATTTGAGTTTAATGCATTATCTGTTTTTTTTATTAAATGAGAATCTGCTGCTCTTTTGCTTCTCTTTCCTTTATTGTCTCTCACGTTGTTGTTTCAGAAGGTTTCAGCTATGCGTTGGTTTCCACTAAGCGTTGGTACACAAACAAGATATTTATATACAAATAAAGTTCATGCAAGCAAAGCGTGGTTAAATTACTTGTGTTTTTGGAACGAAGTTCCTTATCGCACGTTGCGGGATGGGGACTAAATGCAAAAATTTTAAACAACTTTTTTTTTAACCGTATTATGCTATAACCCAGTATACAACCCAGTATTATTCTGCATACTTTAAGGATTTGGTAATTATTACTAGATTTGTACAGTCAGGGACGTATATGAGGGCTGTGTTCTTTCAAGTTGGCTTTGTGATAGTCGTGCCCATGTGAAGTGTGCTGGCGTCAATGGAAGGCATTATGACATAATTACGGCTAAGGAAAGCGGTCTTTCCTGAACATGTTGGAAGTGTAAGGACTTCGATGCTGATTTTTTTAGGTTATTCCCTTTGGAGTTATTAACAGTATTACCCCATTCTGTGTGCTTGCAGTTCAAGATTCATAAAACCAAATAGTTTTTGCAAGTCTGCTGGTATTGAATTTACATTGTAGGAATTTACATTTACACGGTATCTTTATGGCGCATGTCTCTAAAGCATCTAGCGAATATCTACTTTTGTTATTGTGACTGCAGTATTTATGTTATTCTTGAGCAATATAGCAGTTCCACCACCTCTTGTTGCATCAATTCGGTACTTGCTTATGATTTTATTATTGTCAAATATTGCATTGTGTCTATGGCTTAATTTTGTCTCATTTATTAGGACAATATCAACTATCTACCTACTCTTAAAAAGTTAAATATTCTTGAAAAAAGGACCAATTCTAAAAAAAGTTACCATTTCTTAAAAAAAAACTTTTCTTCAAAAAATATTTTGATATAAACATATCTTGTTATAAAAAATACCTTTTCTTACTTTCTTCTTTCCTTAAAAGTATCAAATAAATTGAAAAAACGCGATGAGCGGAAATCGAAATAGGTAAGTAGAATATTATTCATATTTATAGTGAATATTTGTCATATAAAATTATATGTGCGTGTAGCTCTCGGAGAGGAGTATAATATGGACACACAAAAAGTTTGATTCTGTTTATCACTCCTCATGTAGGTGCAGCGAAAGGTGAATGAGTGCCATATGGCACTCACGGCCCTTTGTAGTGTAAAAAAAAAGTGATGACTAAGTGATTTTACAATGAAAATTTTGTTGTTTTGCATGTCTTTGCATGTTTTTGAATGTTTGTATGTTTGCATTTGCGCATGATTTCGCTCTACATTTAGGTGTTTTTCCATTTTAGGAAGCTAACTGTGTATCAGGTTGCCGATTATCTACGGCAATTGGAGTCAGCTACAATGTGTTTATTCAGCCGCCGGATGTTGAATACGACTCAGGTGGCGACGATGCTAATGAGAATGTTGGTGACGTTCAGCTGGATCAACTACATTTCAACCAATTCAATCAAATTATTGATTTGGATTTACCTGTGTTGGAGGGGGAAGATGAGTTGTATGAAGAAATTGATCAAGAGATGGCCGATGAGGCCATCTACATCTGCAGCTGGAGCACCGAGCGCGATCCGAACATCAACATCTTTCTCTGCACCAGCACCGAATACAAACTGGGCATACGTTGGGAAGTATATTGATATTCCTAGTAAGGAAAGTTGCCCAGGCGTGTCAACGAAATTCAAATACCAACGACAAGGAACAAAATTAAACGCAACGATGGGAGGTATATTTCAAACAGCAAACTACCAAGATTGTGCTGTACCCGCGTATGAATTATTCGAGCGATTTTTTGATGATGAACTGTGCCAGATGATTGTCGATTGTACAAACGAATATGCTGTGTTCCAGAATGCGGTGAATCCAAACATAACCGTGAATGAATTACGTGTGTTCATGGGAATTGTACTAATCTCCGGTTACAACGTTATCTCCGACCGGGAAGATTACTGGAGCCAAAGTACCGATATGCATAATCCAATGATCTCTGCAGCAATGTCACGCCAACGCTTTCGGGCGATTAGTCGCTTCTTGCATTTTTCGCGGTCCGCCGATGAGAATCGTCACGATAAAATGTGGAAATTGCGGCCTCTCATGATGAAATTAATCGCTAATTTTGTCAAAAATTTTCGACCAGAACAACACCTTTCGTACGATGAGTCCATGGTTGCCTATTACGGACCACATAGCTGCAAGCAATTTCTCCGCGAGAAACCGACTCGCTACGGTTACAAAGTGTGGTGCATCAATACGCCATCGGGTTATCTGCTCAGTTTCGAAGTATACCAAGGAAATAACCCACACATCCATCCTCATCTCGGTCGCAACTATGGAAGAAATGTCGCACCGTTACTGCAAATGATTTTGAACCTACCCGATAACCTACGTATCCTGCCGTTCTGTTTTTATTTTGATAACCTATTTACGAACATAGCTATGTTGACTTATTTGAAAAGTCTAGGTTATCATGCCACAGGCACATGTCGTGATAATTTCCTTCCGAGAAATTTGCCGATTATGAAGAAGAAAGATCTGAAGAAGAGCAAAGAGAGGGGATACATGGAGAGCACGATCATAAAAAATGATGACATATCTATTACAACATGGCGAGACAACAACGCAGTCACCGTAGCTTCAACCCTGTTCGACCGCTATCCTGACGGCACATGTGAACACTTCAGTCTGAAGGATATGGGATATATCTATTCTTGAAAAACGGACCAATTCTAAAAAAAGTCCCATTTCTTAAAAAAACATTTCTTCAAAAAAATACCTTCTCTTACAAAAAAATATTTTCTTACAAATATTCCTTCTCTTAAAAGTGAATTTTCTTACAAATAAAATAATACCTTTGCTTTTCGATTTTTGAGATAAATAGCCTTTCTGAAAACAAGTACATTTTCTTAAAAAATAAACTTTTCCTAAAAAGATTACCACTTCTTTAGAAAGTACCTGTCCTTAGAAAAAGTACTTTTTTGTAAAAAAAAAATCTCTTGTGGCTTTTTCTAACAGGAAGTACTCCTTCTTAAAATTAGAATCCTTTCTTAAAAATCATTAGCTTTTAATAAAAGAACTACCTCTTTTAAAAAAGGGGCCTTGTCGGGAAAATATATTACATATTCTTACAAAAAAGACCTACAAATATATATTTTTTTTTTTAAAAAAGTACATTTTTTAGAAAAACATTATGAAAAAGCCTATCATTTTACAAAAAGTACTTTTTCTTAAAAATCCATTTAAATTATCGTATTTTTCAACGGGCGACATAGGCGTGTTGGAACTAACTAGTACATAATATATAGCGAAAGGAAATTCGTTCCAAGCGGGTGTCCCCGCACACCTCATGTAATGTTTTTAATCATTATGCGGTTCTGGATCAGTTTCTTCCGTTAAAACTAATTTTTAACAGAAAAAGTATATAAAGAAGAAGTGAAATTGATTATGCTTGGAATAAAAATTTTTCGATGCACAGCAATGCGTCTCATCAGCTCCTTATCCACTGATATTTAGGTATATCATCACACATTATAGGGATAAACTATTCTCAAATTTGTTTCAATTGTTTCAACAACACCTACTAGTCCGAAAACTTTTTCTGTTAAAAATTATTATTAATGGAAAACAATTATCTTGAACCGGATAATAATTGAAAAAACTTAAACTTTTAAAGATCGATAAAATAAAAAGAACATCCGTAGTTTTATAAAGTGTACAAAACTAATGTCGAAAAGATGCAACCCCTATTTTTGTCCATTTCAGGCATTAACAAAAACGAGAGTATAATAACGATATGAAAAATACGCTTTAATTAAAAGCAAATTTTAGAGATTGGATGATAGATTGTTTCGCATTTGAATATAAACAAAAAAACCGTATTTTTGATTGGTAACATCTATAGGCACGGGTAGCCAATCTATCAAAGTGGACACATGTCACCAACACACAGCTTTAGTATCACATACGTGGTTGGTGTACAACAATAGCGTCCGCCTGAAAATAAGTATGATGGTATTGATGTAGCGTCAGCGTACACACAATCAGGTCGTTGCCGCTAAAGAGTATTTAATAGTATAGATAACTCATGGAACGAATTGTATGACTCAAACAAAAGCACTGGCGACGTCTGGCAAATGATTCAAAACGTATTATTCTCATTTTGTCATAACTTGGTCCAGTCATAATTTTGATGTGAAACATTGATACCTTTTGAAACATTTATGGTTTTTTGTAGTTTTTTATGTAATAAAATTTTTTATTTATATTTTATAAATGGAATAAAACTCGTTTATAATCTTTTACTCAGACTCTGTACATGAGACAGGAAAAAGGGTGCAATAAGTTCTCTATACTATTCAATACTTTTTGTCGTGCCTCTGTTTATGACAAAGCAAAACAATTATTTCAGTGACCTAAATATTGCTATATTTATTTTAACAATATTACATCCAAAGCAAAAAGACTATTCTTTTATTCAATGTAACATTTACTAATGTGTTCATAGAAATCGAACAGGTACCGTGAAACAAAAAGGATTTAACGCATCGCCCGTGAGTTCGAACACTCATTGATTTTTTTTGTTTATACTCCAATAGCAAAGTATGTACTTATAGTTCTATTGTTTTAATTAATTTTTGCTGTTCATTTTATTATTTAATTAGTTTTTGCTGTTCATTCTTTGGCTTTAGGAGTTTTTCCATTTCCCTTTACCGTAACAAACTTTAAGTACTTCACTCTAACTGTAATTCAATATCAATTGTCTCTAACGAATAAATTATCCATCATTAGAAAATTTACAATTTCCACATAAATCTACGACTACCGCAAATGTAAACAGATATTCGTATGAAATGTCTATGGTTAGTTTCTTTAATTAGCATTAAATTAATAATTTAAACTTTTGTTGTTGCCATCACTAATGACTGAGCATTTGAAAGATATTTTCAACAAAATGACACAGTAATAACTTCCACACGCAGACTTACAAACAAATATTGTCTGAATGAGAATATGTAAACACACGGACACACACACACATCCAAACTTATGTGAATTGAATACTAAATGCAACTTAACACCCATTAAAAATACCACTGTGCCACATTTACAATGAAAACCAACAACAATTAGTTGCCCTTAAATGGGATCAGACGGAAGAACGAACATAACATTTATCCAATTCTGGGCATTTAATACTCGCACATCCATCCATCCCCACCTCCAACTCCACCTCCCTCAAATAAACATATAGACGCTAATGTTAATGTAAAGAATGTAATGTAAAAGTCATTTAGTACTTGTGTACATTGGGATGTACTATGATTGTACACACATATTTGGATAAAGGCAATGTCACTAAACAGTTGTAATAAACAACAATAGAGACAGTAATAATGCATTTAATAATTATTACCAAAAGTTGCAAACAACAATTGTTATAATAACAACAACAATTATAAGGTAATATTCAACTTGCAAAACTTCAATAGCAACAAAAATGGTGCAAAAAATGTACAATAGACATTAACAAACAGTGGTGCATTGATACATGTTTACTAAAGGGTCTTAGATTTTTAGTTGATAGCATTAATCGGTATTTACGTAGAACGCAGTTAAAAAATATAGAAATCAACATTGAAGTTAAGAAAATGACCAGTGCTGACCAAACATTGCGAACATAGATTAATTTATATACACAGAAAAAAAATAATAATTCAATTCAATTAAAAAATTCGAAAATTCAAACAAAATATTAATTGAAAAACCTGTGATAAAAAAAACCACATAACATATTTGTAGGTTGTTTATCGGAAATATATTATTTTTCAATCGTTGCAAAATTTCACCCATCTACGAAAATATTTGTTCGTTATTTATCAAAAATATTTTCGTTTTAAGTCGATGAAGAATTTCACATACTAACGAACTAAATTGTATCTCAGTTTTCGTTTTGTCTTCGATCCGAAGTATTTTTAGAAATTTTGTTTGTTTAAAAAAAATTAAACAGTCACGGTAGGATTCGAACTCACATTCACTGGAAGATCGTTTCGATGTTTGTGACACAGCGTCGTTTCGGGCAGCGTCTAGCCTGTTACGCCTCCGTCTGCCTGTAGAAACTTATCTCTAACTGAAGTTATGTGGTTGGTCGTATCGTATTTGTAATTTCCTTTAAGGCTGTAAGAGATCATGTTTTCTCCGGTTAGTGAAAAAAATGTAAATGCCGCGGGTGGGATTCGACCTCACATTCGCTGGACGATCGTTTCGATGTTTGTGGAGCATCATCTTCAGCAGCGTCTAGCCCGTTAAGCCACTGCGGTGTGTATTTACACAACTCAGTAACCGAAGCCATTTATTGATTGTGTGCAGAGCGATTGTTGTCGCTACTTACACATTGCTTTCCTACTTACACGCACTGATGCAGAAGTTTTTACTTCGTTAAAAATTGGGGTATTTCTTGCGAATTTTTTTGTTGGTACCATTTATCAATTATCACTTCAATATTTGAGTAATTTGTCAGTATAAAATATAAATAAATGGTTTCCCATTACATCCCATGAAGGGACAGGGGAGAGCCTCTCTCAACCACTGAGCTGTGTGCGCTTTCCAGTTTTCACTCACTGATTGGGACCTACAGTTTTACACCGATTCCGAACGGTATTTTGAGAAGATTTTTCATGGCTATATACTCGATAGTGTCGCCGTCACTTTGCGAGGTGACCGCCGCCGAAAGAAATTTTAAGGTGGTCAGAGCAGGGTTCGAGCCTAGGATCTCATGTATAAGAGGCGCGCACACTAACCATTGCACCACCGACGGCTAGTATATTAATGGATAATGTAATTGAGTGCTGAGATTTTTCAAGTACCAATTTTTTTGTTAACATTCTACAGTAGTCTTTTTTTTCTGTGTATATATTTGTTATCTGTCTCATCTGGCGTTTCCCTTTGCGCTTCTTCAATGAGGAAACGAACTTCTGTCAGCTGTTTTGCTGTTTAATTACAACAATTTTTACGAATAACGAACAAAATCCTCCATTGTTTGATTCGTTCATTCACGACGTTACATATTTTCAACACTCACAGTAACAATTTCAGTAGTTTGTATCAAATCTCAGCGACAGAATTCTTCTCTTGATGTTTAAACGAAAGTTCGCTTCACTTCAATCAGTAAACCGATGAGCGAGTTGACAAATCTATGTATAAATTAATCTATAATTGCGACAATACATTGTTAGCCGCTGCTTCTTCTTGTGGTAATTTGATGAGTTTTTGATACATTTGATGCAATTTATGTAATAATAAAAAAAAAATGCATCCAGGTTGCAAAAAATTCATCAAACTATCACAGGAAGAAGCATTGAAATAGTTCGTAATCACTGGTGGACTTAATATTTAGTATTTCTACAAGTGTTTTTTCCTCAAAATCTCATTATGTTCAAACAAAAATAAAAATTACATGAGGTGTCAGGGGACACCCAGTCGGAACGAAGTTCCTTTCCCTATATATTATGTACTAGTTACTTCCACCACGCCTAATGAGCCCATTGAAAAATACAACAATTTAAATGGATCTTTAATAAAATATACTCTTTTGAAATGAATAACTTTTTTAAGATTGTTTTTATAGAATATTTTTTTTAAAAAGTATATTTTTAGGTAATTTTTGCAAGAATATGTATTATATTTTCCCGTAAAGGTCCTTTTTTAAAGAGAGGTACTTCTTTCATAAAAAGCTAATGTTTTTTTTGAAGAAAAGGTACTATTTTTAAGAAGGAGTAGTTCCTGTAAGAAAAAGACATAAGAAAATTAATTTTTTAGAAAAAAGTACTTTTTTTAAGAACAGGTACTTTTTAAAGAAGTGGTACTCTTTTTAGTAAAAGGTTATTTATTTAAGAAAATTTAATTATTTTCAGAAAGGCTACTTATCTCAAGAAAAGAAATGGTACTACTTTATTTTTAAGAAAAGGTACTTTTAAGAAAAGGAATTTTTGCAAGAAAATTTATTTTTTTTAATTATTTTATATTTATTTTTTTTGAAGAAAAGGAATTGGAATTTTTTTAAGACATGGTAAATTTTTCAAGAATGGGTACATTTTTGAAGGTAGGTACTTGTCTCAAGAAAAATTATTTTGTTTCACAGAAAAGAAAAAAATTTACTTTTTTTAAGAATTATCACAGGAAGAAGTATTGAAATAGTGCTTAATCACTGATAGAATTAATATCATTATTAGTATTTCTACAAGTATTTCTTTCTCAAAATGTCATTACGTTCTCAAAAATTACATGAGAAATAAATGGATCTTTAAGGAAAGATACTTTTGCAAACTGAAAAACTTTTTAAGAATTTTTTTTATGGAATGTATTTTTTTAAAAAAAGGTATATTTTGAGGCCCTTTTGTAAGAATATGAATTATATTTTTCCGAAAGGGTCCTGTTGTTAAAGAGAGGTACTTCTTTTCTAAACAGCTAATGTTTTTTTTAAGAAAATGTACTACTTTTAAGAAGTACTTTCTTTAAGAAAAAGACATAAGAAAATGAATTTTTTAGAAAAAAGTACTTTTTTTAAGAACAGGTACTTTTTAAAGAAGTGGTACTCTTTTTAGTAAAAGGTTATTTATTTAAGAAAATTTAATTATTTTCAGAAAGGCTACTTATCTCAAGAAAAGAAATGGTACTATTTTCTTTTTAAGAAAAGATACTTTTAAGAAAAGGAATTTTTGCAAGAAAATTTATTTTTTTGTAATTATTTTATATTTATTATTTTTTTTTTGAAGAAAAGGAATTGGAATTTTTTTAAGAATTGGTAAATTTTTCAAGAATGGGTACATTTTTAAAGGTAGGTACTTATCTCAAGAAAAATTATTTTGTTTCACAGAAAAGAAAAAAAAATTTACTTTTTTTTAAGAATTATCACAGGAAGAAGTATTGAAATAGTGCTTAATCACTGATGGAATTAATATTATTATTAGTATTTGCTACAAGTGTTTCTTTCTCAAAATCTCATTACGTTCTCAAAAATTACATGAGAAATAAATGGATCTTTAAGAAAAGATACTTTTTGCAAACTGAAAAACTTTTTAAGAATTTTGTTTTATGGAATGTATTTTTTTAAAAACATTTATATTTTGAGGCCCTTTTGTAAGAATATGAATTATATTTTCCCGAAAAGGTCCTGTTTTTTAAGAGAGGTACTTCTTTTATAAACAGCTAATGTTTTTTTTTAGAAAAGGTACTATTTTTAAGAAGGAGTACTTTCTGTAAGAAAAATACATAAGAAATGAATTTTTTAGAAAGAAGTACTTTTTTAAGAACAGGTACTTTTTCGGAAAAGGTTATTTATTTAAGAAAATGTACTTATTTACAGAAAAGCTACTTATCTCAAGAAAAGGAAAGGTATTATTTTATTTGTAAGAAATGGTACTTTTAAGAAAAGGAATTTGTGTAAGAAAATTTAATTTTTTTTTGGTACTTTTTTGACGTAGAATACGTCTTACCTTACGGTATGAGGAGTCATGTCAGGTTTTTATTGTTGTAATCTTTATTTCATTGAATTTGAGGATACGGCTAGATGAATTTTTTTTAAATTTTTTTTGTAGGTAAATGGAGATGTTATCTTTCGTTTGATATACATTTCATATTGGTTGATATATTTCTAGTATTTTAATTTCTCAAATGAAAATTGTTTAAACACATACACTCAAACATATGTGTGGTGTTTGGTTGAGTGTTTTTGGTTGTTCAACATTGCTTAGGAACATGTATGTAGTAAAAAGTGAAACGAACAGCAAGCTAATGTTGCTTGGCAACATGAATCTAGTAAAAAGTGAAACAAACAGTAAGCTAACGTAATAAAGCTTTTTTGCGAAAGCTTCAATAAAGCTGTTGTAACATTAATTTTGAATTGTAAAGCGTAAAGCTTTCACACAACGCTCGAATGCTAATGCGAAGACTCGATACGGTAAACTTATTTCAATAAAAATATTAATTAAAATACATAAATTAAATTAAGTTTAAAAAAATTGAACATAATATTTTTTTTTAAACGGACTTGAATCAAGTGCATACATTTTTAAAGGTAGGTACTTATCTCAAGGAAAGTTATTTTGTTTCACAGAAAAGGTACTTTTGAAAGAAAAGGCCGTTTTTTAAGAAAAGGTAATTATTTAAAAAAAAATACTTCTTTTAATAATTATCACAGGAAGAAGTATTGAAATAGTGCCTAACCACTGGTGGAATTAATATTGTTATTCGTATTTCTACAAGTGTTTCTTCCTCAAAATCTCATTACGTTCTTAAAAAATACATGAGAAAAATAGGATAATTTAAATGGATCTTTAAGAAAATATACTTTTTGTAAAATGAAGAAGTTTTTAAGAATTTTTTTTTATGGAATGTACTTTTTTAAAAAAAAGTATATTTTTAGGTCCTTCTTGTAAGAACATGTATTATATTTTCCCGAAAAGTTCCTTTTTTAAAGAGAGGTACCTTTGCTAGTAAAAGTTTTTTTTTACAGAAAAGATACTATTTTTCAGAAGAAGTAACTTCTTTATAAAAAAAACCAGAAGAGTATGATTTTTTTTACAAAGAATTACTTTTTTTAAGAACATGTACTTTTTAAAGAAGTGGTACTCTTTTTAGGAAAAGGTTATTTTTTAAGAAAATTTACTTATTTTCAGAAAGTCTACTTATCTCAAGAAAAGAAAAGAAGCGGTATTATTTTATTTTTAAGAAAAGGTACTTTCAATAAAAGCAATTTTTGTAAGAAAAGGTATATTTTGTAAAAGAAGGTATTTTTTTGAAGAAAAGGTTTTTGATGTGTTAACATCTATACGCGCGCCTCTAGGGCAGTAAACTATAAATTTAATACATACACAAGTGTTAGGTTTGTAAGAGTAAATCATCGTTTGTTTGTTCGCTGCTTGGCAGTCGGTATTGAAAGTGATTATTGGGCGATTTTCATATAATTTTCCCACGCGATTTTCTCCGGAAATTCATAGCCGATTTTATTAATTTTTGGATTCAAAAGCTAGTGCGGGTTTCGACGAAGAGTTTAGGCCAAAAATTAAGGCGATCCGATATCGGCGAGCCGAGATTTAAGTGTTTTAATTTGGAGTATAAATTTGGAGTAATATTAAAAAAGTATTTTATGTTGATCTTCGGTTTTGTTTTATCATCCATCGTTTGTTTGTTCGTTGCTTGGCAGTTCGTGTTGAAAGTGATTATTGGGCGATTTTCATATAATTTTCCCACGCGATTTTCTCCGGAAATTCATAGCCGATTTTATTAATTTTTTGATTAAAAAGCTAGTGCGGGTTTCGACGAAGAGTTTAGGCCAAAAATTAAGGCGATCCGATATCGGCGAGCCGAGATTTAAGTGTTTTAATTTGGAGTATAAATTTGGAGTAATATTAAAAAAGTATTTTATGTTGATCTTCGGTTATATCGTACGAATATAACAATGTATGTATGTATGTACAAGTGTCTGTTGCTTTGCATTCTTTGACTTTTGTGGGAATAAAACAAAAAGTATTGAGCAAGAAAATAATGACACATGTGCTTGCACTGGGTCTTTAAATAATTTTAAGTATTAATATTATTTAACTGTAACGTCATCATATTTATACATTTACATATTATTACATTTACGAATGTGTTCATAGAAATCGAACAGGTACCGTGTAGCAAAAAGGTGTTAACACATCGCCTGTGAGTTCGAACACTCATTGGATTTTTTGACGTGACAACGTCTTAAATTAGGTTGCGGCTGGGAGTCACTTATGAAAAAGTGTAACGCCCGGTAACGTTACGATGAGTCACCGAACGAGAGAGAGGCCCGCCGAATGCCTTGCGTCTCTCTCCCACTCAATAAATAATTCTGTGTGTGCGGATGTGTGTGTTTACTTGTGTGCCAGAAACGATTTGCTTTGCTGGCTTCTAGTGGCTGTTGGTCGGTGGTGTGAGTGTTTTTGTTTTTTGGCACATCATATATATGACGACTGAGCAAGTATGTATGTGCGTATATATGTGCGTGTGTATGAATATTGATTTAGATCAGTCTGCATTGGATAAGGTATTATTTTTTGTTTTTTGGCTTTATGATATGTGTAGTGTATGTTTGTGTGTAGAAATTTTCATATGAATTAGGTAGCCAAAACGAAACAGAGAGCTGCGGTCGGCTTTAAAAACGATATGCGAATATGATGAATTGAAATACTTTTTGGTTAGTAAATTATTTTCTTTTGTTTTTAATAAAAGAAATGTTTATTTTTTATAATAAAAGAAATGTTTATATTTTATAATAAAGGATATGTTTATTGTTTATAATGTCACATTTGATAAAGTGTTCATAGAAATCGCACAGGTACCTAGATGGTGTTGAAATTACTTCTATTTTCCTAAACCATAAGTTTCAATAAATGTTAAAACATCGCCCGTGAGTTCTAACACTCATTGGTTTTTTTTTTTATTTTACAAATTTTAATTAATTTCAAATTTATTTAGCAAAAATTTGAACCTTCGATCTGAATAAATGTTTTGATTTTCGAATTGATTCTTTAAAATTACAAATATTAAGAAAAAGTGGCAGATATAAGAAAACTTGATTTAAACTGTGTTGAGCAAGAATTTTAACATCTAATCAATATGAAAATCAAATCAATCTAAACAAAATAGGTATATTTCTATAGTTAAAATTTGTGCAATTCTTATTTTCATTCAATTCCTTGTTCCTATTGTGCAATTTAATTATATTCATATCAATAAATATTCTACCGAGAAAAAGACGTTGTCACGTAAAATCTTCGCCCGTAAAACCGACTTTACAGGCAACAATTTTTTTTTTAAGATCTTGCAATTTTTTCAAAATTGTTCGATTTTTCAAGAATAGGTAAGTTTTGAAGAGTAGATACTTATCTTAAGAAAAGTTATTATGTTTCACAAAAAAAGGAACTCATTAAAGAAAATGTAGTGTTTTAAAAACATGCAATTTGTTGTAAGAAAATTTACTTTTTTATGAAAGGTACTTATTTACAAAAAAAATCCTTTTTTTAAGAAATGGTACTTTCTGTAAGGAAATTTACTTTTTTTAAGCAAAGGTACTTACTTCTTTAAGTTAAGGTATTTCATTTACGAAAAGAAAGAATATTAATCAGAGAATATGAATAGGTATATTTTTGAGAAAATTTGCTTTTGTTACAAAGGCACTTATTTAAGAAAATGTTATTTTTTTAAGCTCGTTTCACTTTGGTTTTTATATTGGATTCAAAACTACAATATATACTAAATATTGGTTACAGGTTCCACCTAGAAAACTGCCAATTAAACAAGAAATTGCCCAACATATAGCGCACTATCAGTTAAAGGTGCTCAATTCAAAATTTAAAAAATTTTAGTAGGGGCAAAAAACTGGGTCTGTTAAGATAGAAAATATATTAAAATTCTATTTCATATTCCTGCGGGATTTTTTTTATGATGGGGAAGAGTCAATGATGCCAAATTTTTACAGTTATTATTTTGAATAAAAAATGAAATTATGAATTACGCCCCTTTAACTGATAGTGTGTGATATGGTAGTCTAGACACAAACCAAAGCAAAAGTACCCAGTGTATTTGATAATACAGGATTGTAACATAATAGTGTTAAAAACAGATTGTTTAATTTTTTTCATTTAGCCACCAACCCGCAACGTGGATAAAAGGAACTTTGTACCAAAAAGAAAGAGGATTTCGTTGTGGCCGTCGGTGGTGCAATGGCTAGTGTGCACGTCTCTTGTGCATGAGAACGTGGGTTCGATCGCTTCTCTGCCACCTCGCTTAGCGAGTATGGAGTACTAAGCCATGAAAAACTTCTCAAAATACCGTTCGGAACCGGTGTAAAACTATAGGTCTCAATCCGTGAATGAAAGTTTAGAAAGCTTGTGAGAAGCTCTCCCCAATCCCTTCATGGGATGTAATGGGAAACGGGTTTTTTATGAAGGATTTCGTAATTTTTAGGAAGAATTTTTTTTACAATTTCATCAATTCAAATAATTCAATTGAAATATTCCAATTCCAAGTCAAATTGAAGGAAAAGCCCTGCGAAAAGTCGTAGAAAATTAAAAATACATTGAGCGAAATATAGTGAATTAAAATTAAATAAATCGATTTTACGACGATAAATCTTTATTTCATGTACAAATTCCTTGACTTTTTGCCCTTATAATATACAGTAGTCGAGCGCTCTAATACAGTATCCTGCGGCTGTAAAAATATGACTTTCCGATGTTTAAAATTCCCCCCCCCCTACTTCTAGGAGAAAGAGCTAATACGGTTATGTTAAACTCATATTCCAAATCAGAGGGTTATCACATCATTTACTTTAAATATACATTTTTGGAACACCCTTTTATCATATAAGAACTAACCAGAGATTTATTAACACTGTCAACTGAAACTCATTTATAAATACTTAGCTGTGTACTCCAAATCTGTCTGTTTTGAACTTTACAACAGACATAAATTTCATGTCTGTATAGTTTCTCCTAGCATTACCGCCGCAGGGGACTTGAAAAATTCGCCCCCTCTACCCAAGTAACGAAACTTTTCTAACTACATAAACTGTTTCGAATGCCTCTGTGAAAGTTAGATCGACATAATACTAAACTATAATGAATAATTATTATGACATGTTTTTCATATTCTCGATTGTTGCTTAATATTTGACACAGAAATTTTACGGAAATCTGTATTTCCATACTCTTGTATTATGGCAGGGATCAAGTACGTGTACATACTTACATTAACAGCTACAAACTAATGGAGAATTTCCAACCTTACTATACCACCCCATACCCCAATTTCACTTCAATGTTCTCTCACATTGGTTGAACACAAAATAAACAAAATATTCGTATTTGACAATTAAATATTTATAACTATTGTTGTATTTATGTATGTTTTTCGTATGTGTGTTTGTGTGTGTGCGTGTGTGTACATTAAGTAGTACGTGCAACATGAATGTGCAACAAAGTATGTTATGGTGCACATCCATTAATGTGTTGTATGTTGTCTGTTACACTGTTATGCAACATTAACACAATGAACTACATGCGTTGTGTTTCTACAAGACCATGCAACCGAGTGCTGGCTATCACATTGTAAATATGCACATATGTGTGTATGTAGTTGTATTTATGACCATGTATCGTCATATATGGAACAGTCAACATTAATTGGGACCTGATTAAAAATCATTATAATTATTAAGTGTGTTAGTATGAAATTATACATCTCCAAGATTTATTACTAAGATTATATTTTATGGTGATTTAGTTTCTCAAAAATACTATTGTCCTTGTATGGGGTAATATTTGATATATTTTGTCACCCCTTGAACATTTTACGGTGTTTGCGGGGAGAAAATATCTTAAAAGTGTTGAATTTTCTCACAGCTGTTTTCTTCTTTCTGTCATTCATCAAATCAAATCGACATGTCTTACGTACAAACGGATGTATATGTAATTAGGCGCATATTGCAAATGCACTTCCGGCAAGTACTGGTAAAGCACTATACTCAGGAAAAAATAACAAATTGAGGAAATTAATATTTTCGCATTTCATACCATGAAGCGGTAGATGAGAGGTTCTTATAATCAGTGAGCTGTGCGTTCTCTAGGTTCATACTGATAGGGAATTGGAAATTGTACACCCATGTCGTTAATCGAGGTGGACAAATTTAGGAGGTCTAAGGAGGGATCAAACCCACATTCTCCTGTACAATGGTCGCACACTAGTCATTGAAGCAGTGACGACCTCGAAAAAGTCGCCAACAAATTTACTTTCAAATTGAGGATAATAACTAGCGTGAAGTTAGCCCACCATCGTAGCCCACATATTTCGATGGTGGTCTAACTTTACAGAAGTATATGGTAGTGTGAATTTTGCCCACCTTCAAATTTTATTGTATTTAAATCAAACCAAGCATATAAATCTCATTGCAATGGTCGTTAATAGTGTCATAATGTTCAAAATAGACACTGGGGATGTCGAAAGGATACAAGGTCCTTTAAATGCAATTATCCTGCCGTATATATGCCGTTATACATTAAATTGTATGATATTTTTATCGAACAGGTTCCCTTTATTTTCATATACGTCTCTTGTGTCGACATTTTTGTAAGACATTTTTGGAAAAAATTTCAAGGACATTAAAAAAGCACTAGGTCCTCAAAATTCACGAAATCTAATTCCCGCCATATACAGGGTGATTCAGAAAGTTCCGGACAAATTTCTCCAGCGTATTCCTTGGCTCATTGCATGAAGAAAAGTGGCAGTGGGTTCAAAATTTTCGGATTGTTGAAAAAAAAAATTTGAAAATTGAAAAAATATTGGAAAATTTTCAAACTTTAATATTCACACATATACTAAGGAAAATTACTAAGGAAAAATTTTGTAAACAATGTCAAGGACATTGAAACAGGACTTGGCCCCTAAAATCGAAGAAAATCTATATCCGCCATATATATGAAAACTTTCAGAAAATTTAAAAACGTTTGGAAAATTTTCACACTTTAATGTCCAAAATATTAAGAGGACATTTTAGAAAAAATGTAAAGGGCATTAAAATTCAAGGACATTTTTTAATAAAAGAATGTTTATAAATGTCCTTTTTATAAAATGTCTACTTGGTATTTGCAACAACATATCAGAATATTAAAGTGTGAAATTTTTCCAAACTTTTTTAAATTTTCTGAAAGTTTTCATATGCATTGCGGATATGGGTTTTCTTCGATTTAAAGGACCTAGACCTGTTTCAATGTCCTTGAAATTTTTTATGAAATTTCTGCTTCGTATTTCCAACAACATACGTGAATATTAAGTGTGAAAATTTTTAAAAATTGTTTTTAATTTTCTGAGGTTTCATATACATATATCGCGGCAATTCGTTTTCACCGATTTTAAGGATCTTGTCTTGATTCATAGTCCTTGAGTTTTTATTTCTAAATTTTCTAGTAATAGATAGTAAAACCATATAAAGAAATTAAAATTTTTTTATCTTTTTTAACCTTTGTGAACTTTTTCTGAAACGTACATTAAAAATGTTAAATTTCATCATTTTTAAGGATCTCTCACATATCAATGTCCTGAATTTTAGATTACACATAACATCCTGAATGAGGTAACTAGAATTAACGTTTGAACTATTCCAATCGATTTGGTCTATTTTCACGTTGTACAGAAAAGTGGGCCAACCATGGTGAACCAACTTCACTTCGGCGGATAATATAAGTCTGTGTTAATTTCATGCTAGGGTGTACAGAAATAAGATTGGTTTACGCTGCAAAACCGACAATGCGTATTGAATGCTGTTTATGGAAATGTCTTGAAATGTGCCGAATGTACCCCCAAACACAGCTTTATAAAGTTGCAGTTCTTCTTAACTAACGGATAAGATTTTGGGTTAGTGAAAAAAAATTTTAAACAGTCGTGGGTAGGATCGGAACTCACATGCACTGGACGATAATTTAGCCTTTGGAAGACTCATTCTCAGCAGTGTCTAGCCCGTTAAGTCACGGACTGTATATTCAAACTTATCACCAACTGAAGTTTTGGTTTTCGTAGCACTGGTGCTGAAGTTGTCCTATTTATAAGGATGTCTCAGTAAGACTGCACTTTTTCATTTTAAAATAACATCACGTATTTTTGAGATAGTTGTGATTTTATTATTGGATTGTTAAGAAAACATGTACCGATTAAGAATGGAATAAAATATGTGTCAAATGTCACCCTCAGCTCTGATGACAGGCCACTACTCTTTTATGAAATTTTTCATGACTTTTTCACAGAGATGTGGCTGTATCTCACCGATGACGTGTTGGATCTCGGATTTGAGCTCAGGAATTGTTTCCGATTTATTCGCATAAACCCGGGATTACACGAAACGTCAAAGAATGAAATCGCACGGCGCTAAATTGCATGATCTTGGTGGCAAGTTGACATCAGAGTTTCTTGAGATAATTTCTTCTGGAAATCAATGCTGCAATAAATCGATTTTTTATGCACGGTGTAGCAGGTGACGCTGTTTTTCTGAAACCATAAGTCGTCTAGATCCGTGCCGTCCAGCTGAGGTGACAAGAACTCTGGTATCATGTTCCTGTAGGGAATGCCGTTCACAGTCACTGCAATTTTCGTATCATCTTCAAAAAGTAAAGACCAATCACGCCGCCTGACCAAAATCTGCACCAGGCAGATGCTCGTTGTGGGTACATTTGTTTCTCATGGATTGCATTAGGATTTTCTGAGCCCCAAATTCGAATGGGAATGAGTTAATATTGGGATTTATTTGTAAGCTCCTATTAATATACCCACGAAAAGTATTGCCGTACTCATAGTCCACTTTTGGCCCTGCCCACCTGTTGTGAATATAAAAGCGTATTTATCAAAAGTAAATAGGAGCTAATTTGGATGCAACCAATGTTATAGTCGGCCAAAAACGGCATTATTATAACCCTGCGTCATATAATAATTTTTATTGTATGTCAACTATACACATAAGTGTTGATGTTTATTCTACCTCCATCGGTGGTGCAATAGCTAGAGTGATCGACTCTTGGACATCAGAACATTGGATCGTTAAATTTCTTTTGACGAAGATCTCCTCGCTTAGTGAGGGCAACACTATCAAGTAATAATCAAAACCCGTTCAGAAACTGTATAAATCTATAGGATCCAATTAGAGAGCATACAACTAGAAAGCCCACAGATGATTGATTGAAATAAACTCTCTCCTTTCCCTGCATGGAACGTCATTGGGAATAATAATAATGTTTTCAAAAACTACCAACACTGATCTGACGGAAGCTTGGGAACCAATATTATTTAAATCGATAGGGAGTTGTGAATTTTGTACCCGAAAGTACTCTGTTTTGGGGATGAACTTACTATCCTTGAAGAGAAGTGTCATATGTTTTATCCTACCTATCTTAAATGACATCAATACTATGGCCAGGTTGACGGGAGACCAATGACATGTGTCATGGCGTAAAAATCAATGAGACTTGTCGTGAAATACATGTCTGATTACATTTAAAATTAATCGGGGTTTCTTTGAGTGTATATTAAACTCATATTCCACATTGATACATAATTTTAATTCTAAACAAGGTTGTCAAATTTGAATACCGTTATGAAATTTTGAGCTTTAACTAAGAATAAAATTATGAGACGGCCTGTAGATAAATTTATTGTAAGTGGTTTTAAATAAATACGGGAAAACCGCTTAAACCGGTTTTTGCAAATTTAAAATCCGAAAATAAGTTTCCTGAAAAAATTTATTTTTATCAATCTTAAAACCGCATATGTACAATTTATCATACTAGTTTTTACAATTATATACCATTGGTAACAGTTCCAGTAGTTAGGCATCTGATCTTGTCGAGGAGCTCTGCACAAGTTATACCTGAGTATATTTTCCTGAATGGTCCGACATTTCAACATACCCAACCATTTTTCAATTAGAAAAATATTTCATTTCGTAGTTAGGCATCTGATCTTGTCGAGGAGCTCGGCACAAGTTATACCAGTGAGTGTCTTTTCCTGAATGGTCTGACATTTCAACATACCCAACCATTTTTCAATTAGAAAAATATTTCATCCCTTGTAAGCTTGTAGTATGAACATGAAAACCTGGTTTTTGGGCACTATTCTGAACCGATCGGTGCAAATTGTTATGGGTCTATCTCTAATATTTCTGGATGTTACAATCATTACGGTCCGACCACTAACTTATAATACCCTGTCCCACAGTGGTGTAGGTTATAAAAATTTCTCTAAAGTTTACGAAAAATTTAGAAAAATTTGTGCCAAAAAATGTTCTAAAAAATACGAACATATGTATCAAAAATAGCACACAAAAGAAGGTAAAAGTGTGAACTTGTAAGTGTAGATAAAGTTGTCAAAATATGTACGATACTAAATAATCTGAATAAGGTTTAAAATTCCAAACGTAGCGTAAAATTTATACTAATAGTGACCAACGAGTATACATTAAAGTACCAAAAAGTGTACTTCAAATTCTAGTTTCAAATCGCTAATATCCTTTTTAAAGTTCAAATAATTTTCAAGGCTTTAGAAACAACACTCGTTTACTCAAAAAGCGGCAAGCAGATCATTCAGGCAATTACATGAAGATTTTTCCAACTGCATTAATAATAAACTGCAAACTACACCATTTACAATTGAAATTTAAAAAATATAGATTTCATTTTGAAAAGTGTCAACTGAAATTTGAAAGCTACATTTGAAATTTAAAATACATCATTAGAATTTAATTTTAATATTTGAAATTTGAAATACATCGATTGAAATTTTAAAAACCTCAATTGATATTTAAAAGACACCAATTGAAGTTTGAAACACAGAAATTGAAATACAAAGGATATCTATTGAAATATAACAGATATCAATTGAAATTTAAACATTGTCAGTTGAAATCTAAAAATTATTAACCGATTTTATGTATAAGATTTTTAAATTTTATTTGATATCTTTTAAATATCAATTGATGGTTTTAAATTTCAATTGTTGTTTTTCGCACTTCCGTTGGAGTGTTTTACATTCCAATTGAGGTGTTTTAAATTTCGATTGATACCTGTTAAATATGAATTGATGTCTTTTAAATTTCAATTGTTGTTTTTTAAAATTTCAAATTTTGTTTTAAATTTAAATAGAGATGTTTTAAATTTCAATTGATATCTTTTGAATATAAACTGATGTCTTTTAAATTTCAATTGATGTGTTTTAAACTTCAATTGGTGTGTTATAATTTCACTTGAGGTGCTTTAAATTGTAATTGATATCTTTTGAATACCAAGTGACGTCTTTAAAATTTCAATTGGTGTCTTATCAGATTTCAATTGTTGTTTTTTAAATTTCAATTGTGCTTTTTTAAATTTCAATTGATATCTTATGAATATCAACTGATATCGTTTAAATTAAAATTTTTTTTTTAAATTTCAATTGGTGTGTTTTAAATTTCATTTAAGTTGTTTTAAATTTCACTTGACATTTTTTTATATATCAATTGATGTGTTTTAAATTTCGATTGTTGTTTTTTAAGTTTCATTTGGTGTTTTTTAAATTTCAATTGATATCTTTTGAATATCATTTGCAGTCTTTTAAACTCTAATTGATGAGTCTTATACTTCAATTGGTGTGTTTTAAATTTCAACTGAATTGTTTTAAATTTCAATTGATGTATTTTAAATATCAATTGATGACTTTAAAATTTCAATTGTTTTTTTTTCTAATTAAAATTTTTGTGTTTTAAATTTCAATTATGGTGCTTTAAATTTCAATTGTGGTATTTAAAATTTCAGTTGATGTCTTTTGACCATCAATTGATGTCTTTTAAATTCCAAATGATGAGTTTTAGACTTCAATTGGTGTATTTTAAATTTCAATTGAGGTGGTTTAAATTTCAACTGATATATTTTGAATATCAATTAATGTTGTTTAAATTTCAATTCTTGTGTTTTAAATTTCAATTGAGGTGTTTTAAATTGCACTTGATAACTTTTGAATACCAATTAATGACTTTTAAATTTCAATTGGTGTTTTTTCAAACCTCAATTGTTGTGTTTTAAATTTCAATTGAAGTGTTCTGAATTTCAATTGATGTCTGTTGAATATCAGTAGATGTGTCTTTAATTTCAATCGTTGTTTTTTCAAAATTTCTATTGGTGTGTTTCAAATTTCAATTAAGGCGTTTAAAATTTCATTTGATATCGTTTGAATATCATTGATGTCTTTTTTTTCAAACTTAAATTCTTTGTTTTAATTTTCCATTGAAGTGTTCTAAATTACAATTGATATCTGTTCTTAAATTTCAATTCATATCTTTTAAATTTAAATTTATGTCTTTTAAATTTCAATTGCTGTTTTTTCAAATTTCAATTGGTGTATTTTAAATTTCAATTAGTGTGTTTTAAATTCAAATTAAAGTATTTTAAATGTCAATTGATGTATTTTGAACATCAATTGATGTCGTTTACATTTAAATTGATGTGTTTTAAACTTAATTAGGTGTGTTTTAAATTTCAATTGTGGTGTTTTAAATTCCAATTTAAATCTTTTCAATATCAATTTATGTCTTTTAAAATTCAAATGATGTGTTTTAGACTTCAATTGGTGTATTTTAAATTTCAATTGAGGTCATTTAAATATCAATTGGTACCATTTGAATATAAATTGATGTTGTTTAGATTTCAATTGTTGTTTTTTAAATATCAATTGGTGTGTTTTCAATTTCAATTGAAGTGTTCCAAATATCAATTGAAGTCTTCTAAATATCAATTGATGTCTTTTAAATTTCTGTTGTTGTTTGTTAAATTTCTATTGACGTGTTTTAAGTTTGAATTGGCTCGTTTTAAATTTCAATTGATGTCTTTAAAATTTCAATTGTTGTTTCTTAATCTTCAATTAATGTGTATCAAATTAGAAATAGGATTTTTACATTTCAACTAATGTTTTTTAAATTTCAAATAAAATTTTTAAACTTCAATAGGTTTTTTTTTAAATTTCTATTAGAAGTGGTGTGGAGGAATTGTGTTAAAAGAAAATGTTTTAAATTGTGAATGAAAATGTTTGCTTAGTTGTGAAAAGTTTGGATTATACATATACTCGGTTTAAATTTGTCTTAAAGCGGTAAGTGAGCGAGGCCGGGTCGGAGTCAGGTATTATTGCCCGGAGTCGGAATTGGAGTCATAAAAATTTTGATGACTCCGTCTCCAAGTTTAGAATTTCCAAATTATTTTTTTAGAATTGGAAAAGAATAATTTGTTGACCGGTTGTTGTGGTTAGTATAAATTACTACGCCGTATTAGTATAAATTATTATGCCGTATTAGGCCGTCGGTGGTGCAATGGGTAGTGTGCGCGTCATATTTTGCAACAAGCTCAAAAATGGCTTCGCGTTACATCCCATGAAGTGATTAGGGAGAGCTTTCTCAGAAACCAGTCAGCTGTGCGCGTTCTAGTTTTACACTCACTGATTGGGACCTAATTGATACAGTTGATACACCAATTGATACAGTTTTACACCGGTTGCGAACGGTATTTTGAGCGTGGCAGTCAATAAGCTAGGTGACCGATGTCGAAAGAAATTTAAGGTGGTCAGAGCAGGGATCGAATCTACGATCTCATGCACAAGAGTCGCGCACACTACCATTGCACCACGGACGGCCACAAGTACTACATATTTACAATAATATCAAATAATAATCGAACTTTAAACTTTTTTCTCGATTCGGGAATATAGGCTTTTCGAAAATATGAAAAATTAAATCAAATTTAGTTGTCTTAGATCCTCGTTATGTTGAAAGTTGTAATTTCATTTAAGGCTGCAAGAGATCATGTTTTCTCCGGTTAGGGGAAAAAATGTAAATGCCGTGGGTGGGATTCGAACTCACATTCGCTGGACGATCGTTGCCACCGCAGTGGCTTAGCGGGCTAGACGCTGCTGAAGATGATGCTTCACAAACATCGAAACGATCGTCCAGCGAATGTGAGTTCGAATCCCACCTGCGGCATTTACATTTCACATTTTCACTAACCGGAGAAAACATGATCTCTTACAGCCTTAAAGGAAAAATGAATTCGTTTGATGTTATTTGGAATACGAAATCAAGTGTTTTTTATGTAAAACAATATTTCTTCTAAAATAAAATAAATATTTGGGTGTTGTGTTGCCAACAATGATGTAAGTTAACGTGATCCCCATAGGGAGCACGAAAAAATTAAAGTTGGGGGCCGGCCACTGGCCCCTTTCCAAGGGTTGATTGAAAGACCGATTCTTTTAGTTTTACGAGTTTATTACTTACAAGGTTAAGATCTCGATTCGGACTGATTTCTGACAGAAATATTTCTTAATATCTAACTTACTTGCTACCCTAATAATTGCTGACGTCGTGGTTCCCACTATGCAGTCGTTCGCTGTTCCCATCGGGGTATTGCACCAGCATTGCGCGTGTCAGTTACCAGACGGGGTGTCATCATATTTCGTTGGGTGAATGAGTTGCGCAACGTGTTACCAATGTGTTGCGCGTGTAGGTCGGTAGACGCAGTGTCAGCATATTTCGTTAGGCGAATGAGTTGGGCAATGTGTTAACTGCCCCCCCTCTAAATATCTGCCTCCCGCAGATCAACATATGTGGCTGGATGATTCTTTTGGGGTTCCTTAACTTCACCTTGGCTTGCAGCTAAATGAATCTTTGGCAATTGTATGTCCGTGGTAATCTTTTTCCAAATTATACAGCAGGCTGTAATTAGAAATAGTACAATGACGACTTCTATTCCTGTTGAAATCTGGAATTTTTGTCCAAGACTTTTGAGGCGACTTATATTGTCCATATTTAGTCCATGTATGTACTCCAAGCTTGGCTTGAATCTTGGGAACTTTTGGCCTCTCTGCTTGAGAATAATTGCTTACCGATGTGCACCGTTTCGTTTCTCATCTGTATAAGGTAAGTGCCATTTAAAGCTCTTGATAGGTTCCCGCTTTGGATTTCTCCAAAAAAGTTGGTTAAAAAGATCGTGTTGTCGTCTATAAGTTCCACGGTTTCGTCTTTATAGGGTTCATAAGAGCATTTTGCATCTCCACCCTTAAGCAGCCGAGCAAGGCATCCGTCTTCGGGAAGTTTTTCGATAGAAGACATCTCACAAGTTGTTGCGTTATTGATTGAGTAACAACTACTTGTGATTCCGTAGGTTTCAACCTCATTTACCAGCAATTCATGGTGCTGGATCCTCACACGTTTGTCGTGCAGTGTTGCGGCTCTTGTCAGAAGCAACCGGAATTCCTCGTCTCGTATCTTCGGCATTGCTAAGATGTACAGAAGCATTGTTCCATTTGAAAAAATTGACGGTTTCGCGTATTCCATGGCCTCTACAATATTTTGGTATGGGAGCGTTCCCACTTCCGCCAAAAGGTGATTGATTTCTTCCTTGTCAAGTAGATTGCTATCGACAATACCACTTCTCGCCATTTGACAAGCTCGAATGATCTCGTTTATTTCTTCTTTGGCAATGAGGGTTCTGTGTAGGACATCGTGCTCAATGACTGATAAGTCCGTTTCCTTGTCAATGTTGTTGAATCGCATTATTAACTGGTTGATTTTTCTGTTGGCTTCAAGGGAAATGTTGAGCAAACTATCATTTACTTTATATTGCTGGTTATTGTTCACAATAATTTCATTCTGGCTTCTTAAAATCTGGTTCCAGTCAGCCGCATCCGGTGACCCCGCTATCCATTTCGATGCTGCTCCAAGCCAGTCAATCGATCTTTCGGTAGCCTGTTGCAAATGAAATTCGATGATTGCCTTGCGTTGTTTATTGCTCACTTGATCCTCCAGGACATTGGTTATATCTGCCAGAATCTTTGCAAAGGATTCTAGGTTAATGGTGTGAATAAGATTAAAGTGACCATCGATGATCCAAGCACTGCCCCGCTGGATGGTAACAATAGGTGCATCGTATTTAAAGATGTCCAGTGCGTAGCATGATACCGTCAGCAATATACTTAATTAATTAGTGATTCATAAGTTAGTGTGTTAGTACTTAAGATATTAATTCTTTCCGCTCGCTGGTGCTCTAGAATAATTCGCCACATTTATGCGGAAAGTCTGTGGCCCGATCTTCGAGCATTTGACTTGAGCGACAGCGAGTTGGTTAGAGGAAAAAGGGGGAAAAAAACTCTTGTAAGTTAGTAATATGTTAGTTTTTTGAATTAGCGTTATTTTCCCCGTACAATTCACACCATTTTCATTCTGGGTGTAATTTTCCATTTCTCAGAATAATACTTAGTTTTCCAAAATATTTTCCATTTCATGTTCAATTCTTCGAGTTCTCATTTTCTCATTTTTCTCCTTTATCTTATCCACTAGTTGCCCTTGCCTTACCTCCAGCCAAATCGTTCAATCCTTTAGTTTATTCAACCAAAATCAAAAAAAAAATTTTGTCTTATGGATTCTTCTACCCCTTGCGGTTTGTATCGTCACTCTATTATCCTTTCCCACTATTTCCTTCGAATAAAGTGGTTTTTCCTTTCCCTTTATCTGTTTATTTTTAACGAACAAGACCTCACCTTGCTCGTATTTTTCGCCCTTTCTCCTTCTCTTATTCACCCGTAGGTTCCGCATTTCCTGGTTTCTCCTAATTTGCTCTCCGACTTCAGTAAATACTCGGGCTCTGAAATTTGTCAAATTTTGGTAATTAATGCGCTGTGTCCTGTTGAAAAATATGTCACTTGGTTTGTGCTTGGTAACTGAATGGATGGTATTATTTTAGCGGTCGACCGATATGTACAATAGTTCCTTGGTGTTCTGAATACGTAATTCCTTCCTCAAACAGCGGTACATTTCCAAGATGGTGGAGTGGAGTCTTTCGACTTGCCCATTTACCTCGCTCCTCTGAACTGGAGTTTGATATCACACCCAGAGCTCGTATATAATTAGCAACCATAGGGCTGACGAAGCCCTGTTCATTGTCGGTAACTATCATCCGTGGCGCTGTGAAATAGTGGATGATTTTCGCAAATTTGCTGCGCAAATGTGTCGCCGATCTATCTTTGATGTGGAAAAATTTTGCAAACTTAGAAAATTTATCCACGCAACTCAGGAATTTCTCGCCCTGAATTTCAAAGATGTCTATGTGTAGGATGTCACATGGATTTTCCGGAATTGGTGTATCCTTTAGCTCGGGAACGAAAGGATGTCTATCACATTTATTGGCTAGGCAAGTTTCGCATCCTTTGGCGTACCCTTTTATGCGATTTGCCATCTTTGGGAAGTAGTATCGTTCCAGTATTTGAGCCTTGTTTTCCAATTGATTTCTGTGGGCTCTTTTATATTCTTCTTCGATGATATTGTAGATTATTTCCTCGCTGCTGACATCTTGGACTATCCTTTGCGTTATCCTTATCTTATAGTAGCGAAAATGATCAAGATATGTTTCCTGAAGCAGCTGGATAAAGTTCTCAGGGATCTTGATGCCATTCATAAGTGAAGGGTCTAAACGCTCCTTCAAGACTGTCGTTAAAGAGTTTTTATCAATTCTGTTCAGGGTAATATAGTGGCGCGTATATCCTCCGGGCGGACATTCGACAGAAAAAAGTTATTTCCCTTCTCTGATTACAAGTTGGTTTCTAAAGACGTTCAGTGGGGCCTCAACGTGCATTATTAAATCAGATGCATCCTGTTCAGCACTATGGATTGTTTCCCCCTCACTTGCCGTTCTCGTCCTAGCTGATGGGGCCCTACCTGCCGTCAGAGTCCTTGAGCGATCACTGCCCACTTCGCTGGCAGTTTCTGTGTCAGAATCATAGTTCGCCAGAGTCAAATGGTCAGCATGGCATGGTAACCTTGAGAGAGCGTCTGCCACGACATTCGATTTACCAGGTGTGTAAATCAATTCGTGGTTGTACTCTTCTATTCTTGCCTTCCATTTTTTCAGCTTCGCATTGTAGTTTCTGTTTCTCAATGCGAAGGTCAGAGGTTGGTGGTCTGTCAGGATCCGTATTTTTTTCGCCCCATACAGATAGGATCTTAGGTTATCCAGGGCCCATACTATGGCTAACATTTCCTTTTCGTTTGTTGCATAATTTTCTTCTGTTCTGCTCAATGAACGAGATATGAAGGAAATAGGACGTTCCTTTCCAGGTTCTCCTTGTGACAGCACGCCTCCGATTGCGTAATCTGACGCATCCGTGGTTAAGATGAAGGGTTTATCAAAATCAGGGAAAGCAAGGACATCCTTTAAGTCGTTGAACGCTCTCAAAGCCGCGGCATCTAGCTCGACGCGTTCCTTCTTTGATTGGTTGGCCTTTACTTGTGAATTCTCTCCTCTGGTGAGATTTGTCAGGGGTTTCGCAATCTTTGTATAGTCGTGAATGAACCTCCGATAGTACGACGTCATTCCCAAGAAGCTCTTTAATTCTTTTAAGGTTTGTGGGGACGAAAGAGACTTTATAGCTTCCACTTTTGTCGTATCGGGTCTAATTCCTTCTGACGTGATTACATATCCCAAAAATTCTACCTCAGTCCTCATGAATTTTGTCTTTTCAAGGTTGACCCTCAGGTTTGACTCCATCAGTCGTTTAAACACAGCATCGACGTTACTCAAATGTCCTTTCGCATCTTTTCCAAAGACGATAATGTCGTCTATGTATACGTAACAAATTTTCCCTATGAAGTCTTTCAGAACATCGTCGATCATTCGCTGGAATATGGCTGGTGCATTCTTTAAGCCAAACGGCAGTCGCAAAAATTCATACTTTCCATTCATAGTAGAGAAAGCAGTTTTAGGAATATCCGACTCTTTCATCGGGATTTGGTGAAATCCTGCCGTGAGATCAATCGTCGTGAAATACTTAGCGTCACCCAGGCTTGCGAGTGTAGCATTGATATCCGGTATGGGATATGCATCTGCCACGGTGACTTGGTTCAATCGCTTGAAATCTATCACCATTCGATACTGTTTTTCGCCCGACGGCTTTGGTTTTTTCGGCACTACCCATATTGGAGAGTTGTAGGGACTTTTGGATGGTCTAATAATGCCCTCTTTCAGCAACTCTTCCACTTGTCTCTCTACCTCACTTCTCATAGAAGCCGGATAGGGGTAGCTCTTGGTGTATATGGGTTCTTCCACCGATGTAGTGATCTCCGCCTGGACGGAGGTTCTTATTTTCGTACTCAACCTTAAGGGTTCGAATAGTTCAGCGTACTTGGTGATCAATGATTCTATTGCCGGGTGTGCAGTTTCTAGAACGTCAGTATCTTTCGTTATGTTGATACTATCCAAGGTTCTATTCTTCAGAGGAATTATAATATTTGGTTGTATTGTAAGAGTGTGGTTCTTGCGGTCTACGACCGCTCCAAGTTCTTTCAACGTATCGTCACCGATAATTCCATCAAAGGATTGGAATCTGGGGAGCACATAGAAGGTGATAATTTTGTCATTACCCAACCTTTGAAAGAACTTACCTTTGACTTGTCTATCAATTTGCACTAAACCTGTGGCTGTCTGGACAGAGAAAGGTGGTTGTACTCGAGTGGAACCTGTTGCCATATTTGTCTTTACGAAATTCTTGTTTGCACCGGTATCTATGAGAAAATCGAACGATCTACCATCACCCCGAGTGCAGGTGAGGTATGGTATACTAGAGGTCTGGAAAGGTTTTGTTAAATGAAAAATGCTGGGGGGTCGTCCTGCATAAAATTTGCCTGTTCTTCACTATATGCGTTTTCCTCGTGGGCGGTCTGTTCTTCATTACGTAGGTCTTCCTCGTGGTTGGTCCGGTCCTCAGGGCTACCTTCGACGTTTGATTCGATGTTGTAAAGTTTTGGATACTTCGGAGGGCCTTCCTTCATTGATTGTGGTCCTCTCTTGAACGGGTTGGTTGCACCCGAATGACCAGCATAATTTGTCCTTCTCGTTTGTGCTGATCCGTCTACTTCCGTTTTGACCACGGGGTTTGGGACGTTCGTCCAATTTAATGCTGGAACGTACGATCTCTGGTTTCGGAATTTATCCTGATATGGTTTATAGTTCCTCGATTGACCGGAATGATTACCCCAATCTGGATTGTATCCCCCACTTGAATTAAAGTTAGTTTTCCTTGAGGCCTGGTCATTTCTCCTAGTCATTTCATTCATAGGAACTGTTATGACATTGCGCGTGCTAGGATGGGTCCTAAAGTTCAAATTCTGGATGTCGAGGCACGCAGTATATGCCTCCGGTAGGGTCCTCGGTTTCTGTACTATAATCATTCTGGACAAGTCCCCTTTTAATCCTCTAACGAAAACATCCAGGGCCCTATTCCTATACGTTTCGATCAATGCGTCCACAACCTCAGCGGAGTGGTCTCCTGATTTCAGATTGTTGATAATCAGGGAAAATTGGTGGTTGATCCTTGCGTAGAATTCGTCGAGATTCGAATTTCCTTGGGACAGTTGTCCCAGTTGATGCTCGAGGGTCCGTATGTCCCTTTTGTCAGCATAATGTAGTGAGAGGCAAGCCTTCATCGCGGGCCAGTCACTATCAAAAATGTTATGGGAGATCAAAGCCGCGTTGGCTTTACCCCTAATCTTACCCCTAATAGCTTTAAGGATCGCCCTGTACATGGGTTTACTACGTACGATCTTGTAATCGTCTAGGATACCCTCTACCGAATGTACCCAATAAACGTACTGGACCGGATCTCCCTCGAATATTTCGAGATCCATGACGGAATCAGGAAGCCTTCTGACTTCTTTCAGTTCGTCCTCCGTTGAGGGACCCCTTAATGGAGTTTCCGTTGGGGCTATGGCAGGACAATTCAGCTGTTCAAGCTGACGAATTCTCGCCTCTGCCCTCCTGAGTTCTGCCATAAGGGCACCAAGCGAGCCATTAAGCTCCGTTACCGATTGGGTTAAGGAATCCATTTAACACAATTTTTGATCGGGTGTTCGTTTGTTTTTGAATTTACCTTTGTATTTCAATTTTTGTAATATTATTTTTTTCCCTTTGGAAAAAGAACAAAAATATAAAGAAGGATTGACTCACCGTTTATATTTATTTGAGATTTGGCTGTAGGGCTGGCTTGTGATGGCTTGTGAAATATTTTCTTACAATGTAACAATTGTGAGTTCTCCCATTTATAGACTGGTTTTCGGTTTTCGTCTCCTGTATACAGGATATAGTTGAATAGTTCTGTAACTATTAAAAAAAACAATATGTTAGTGACTTGTTCACTGACATTGCGACGTTCATCTAAGGATGAATCACGTGCATTTTGTACTGTTGTACGCGCATCTATGGATGAATCACGCACTTGGTCCTGGAAGGGCTGTGTTATCCCGTTTGTTTGCCGACAATCAGTTTGAAGGCATCCTACTAGGGCAGGGCTTGCTTCACAACAAGATTTGAACCATTTGCAATCTCCAACGTGTTCCCCTGGGAACGTTGGAATATTGCTACCAAGCCCTAGGGCATTCCCCAGGCACTACATGGCAGCTATTGCAGGATCACAAACCTGTTAACCTTTTTAATCCAGCGAGAGTAGTTGACCTAGGTGTTTAGGTTCACAACTTACTCCAACCGGTTCAAGTTTGACGACGGCCACTGGTGGTCCTTACGGAGGATTGTCTTGCACTTGTGTTTTGGTTTTTTTCCGTTCTAGATTCGCAATAAAATTTTTCTTTTATCTCTTTCCATTTGGATTACTTAACAACTGTGCCTTAATTTACTTTAAACTTTGAACCATCGGATTTTGGTGCATCTCAATTAACTCTTTTGACTAGCAGGATAGTGACTACACATTGGACACAAGGTTTATTGCCAGGAGAGTCCCCCCGAAGGTGGTGAATCGCTGTGCAATTTTAATTCCACTTTCACATAATATTTATTGCCAGGAGGGTCCCCCCGAAGGTGGTGAATCGCATATTGCAAAAATCTATTTGAGAGGATCTACTTGTGGCAATTAGTTTCACAATTAAAATAACACATTACACAACTGTTCAAGCACTTTTCTCCACATCACTACACCAATGACCTCGTCGCACTTGTTTTTCGAGGATATTTTATCCTAGAGTTTTTCTCCAAGGACCTCCATTTTAAAAATGGAGGTCCCTGCTCGGGCGCCAGTTAACGTGATTCCCATAGGGAGCACGAAAAAATTAAAGTTGGGGGCCGGCCACTGGCCCCTTTCCAAGGGTTGATTGAAAGACCGATTCTTTTAGTTTTACGAGTTTATTACTTACAAGGTTAAGATCTCGATTCAGACTGATTTCTGACAGAAATATGCCTTAATATCTAACTTACTTGCTACCCTAATAATTGCTGACGTCGTGGTTCCCACTATGCAGTCGTTCGCTGCTCCCATCGGGGTATTGCACCAGCATTGCGCGTGTCAGTTACCAGACGGGGTGTCATCATATTTCGTTGGGTGAATGAGTTGCGCAACGTGTTACCAATGTGTTGCGCGTGTAGGTCGGTAGACGCAGTGTCAGCATATTTCGTTAGGCGAATGAGTTGGGCAATGTGTTAACTTGTATTATAAGCAGTTCAAAATATTGCCATATTATTGAAAATTATAGAAAATGATTTTATTTAATATTGGAGTCGGAGTGGAGTCGTATATTTCGGAGTCGGAGTCGTCGATTTTCAAATTACTGAGTCGAAGTCGGTCAATTTTGTTGAGACTCCACAGCCCTTTGTTCTATTGATGATACTCGAGAAATTTGATAAAAAAAATTTACCACAAAACTTATTAAACAGTTTTTCATTTGATAGCCTTCGCCATAAATCAGAATTACTCAATATTTTTTTAATAAAATCACAATTTACCCCTTTGAATGTAAAATTATTACTTAATTATTACATTTGAATTAATGGACTAAGTTAAAGTTTCATTTTCCCAAACCGACAAAAATCAACATTTTCTTAAATAAATTCCTGATTTTTTTACTCTATTATTTTACTCTATTCGAATTAAATTATTTGCATTTAAATTATTGCAATAATTTAAGTTGTTATAAAATTATGTAAATCCTAACAATACATTGGCTTAAATCTCAGACCAAATACCACAAATGCATAATATCCAATTTAGGCCTATTCAAAGCAAAATGTCCCATATGAACGTTTGTAAATTATGCATTACAAAATCAGCCATTAGAGGAAAATTGTACCACACAAGAACTGCGCGTTTTCAACTAAATTTGTATCTAAACCGCAACAACGTGAGCATATAAGGAAATAGGAACAACATAATTAAGATTTCAAATCAAATGCAAATGTCACCCATATATGTAAATGAATTGAACATAATTTTTACAAATTTATACTGCACACATACGTGTATGACTGCACATTATGTCATCACAGAAACATTAACCCTGTATGACAATAATTTGTCTCTAGTCGCACTTGGACTGACCGGCACTCTCGTACTTGCGGCCGCCGAGCCACAAATGCATTCAATTTATGAATATTATAACGGCTTTTCCTTCTTTTGTCAATTAATCAATCAATATCAAAATGATGATGATTATGGCGACGACGATGACTATGACGATGATGCCAATGACTCTGACATTTGGTACCATAACCACCATCATATCCATCCATTCATCCCGCTCCTCAATGTTCGTCATTTTGCACACACTATCTGACAGTTTGTCAATTTGCTTTGACTTTATTACGGAACTCTAGTGCCGCGGCAAGCGGAAGGGCGGCGGGTGGGCGCTCCATTGCTGGGACAGTTCAAGTTTATGTCAGGCAGCAGTAAAAGAGTAGACAAAAGATGTGCATTTGCATGGCAAGTACGGAAGCTATATGTCAGAATTACCATCGCCATTGCCAGTGCCTTAGTAAGTAGTGGCACTGCCATTCACTTACCCAGTAACCGCTCATAAAAATGTCATTTCACGCTTGCAAACTGACAGACACATTTACGAACACATACACTCCCGCAAACACCACACGCTCACCGAGAATGCATAAAATCCAGTGACTGACCGACACAGTGATTGTGGGCCAATATATCATTTTGTTTTGAAGGAAATCTGTCGGTGGCAAGGATAGTTTATGACATCAAAGGACGTTTTTCCTCAGAAAAAGGAAACGTTTTGTTAAGATGTATTGCAAAGACGTATGTACTCACACGTCATACATACATACGTATTTATGTAGGATGGTTGTGAAGGAAAGCCTTTGAATAACTCAAACATTTAGGTTCCGACCACTGACACAAGCAGATGCGTAACGCAATTGAAATTTGAGACCGATATTACGTTATGATTTATAACATTTTAACAAGGGCACATCTTTATGATAACAAAAACGAAAGCAAACACAAGTAAATGCCACAGAGAAGACGTTTATGTGATTCTATAAAAAGAATTCTGATTCAAAATCAAGTTCTTCTGTAACCTAAAATGTAATGCGATTTTATATATGGAAAATTTAAACAAATTCCAGAAATCGAAAATCTTTTATACATTTATATTTTTAAGATAAATAACTTTAGGCAGACATAACAAAAAAACTAAGTTGCTTTTTTCCTTTATGGGATATCACTTATGTTTCCATTCGACTCCTACAACTTGTATGCATTTTTCGAGAATAAAAACATGACAATATGTAGTAACAGATATTACTCATTACTTTAAAGTTGGCTCAAAAACTACATACGAGGGTTGCCATATAAATGTCTGGCCTAAGTAGTTTTTAGTGTTGCCAAGTGCAATCTGGCAACACTATTGGAAAGTATCACAGTTATTAGCTTCATGCCGATAACCTTGTTCTTTAATCTGTGCCGTTTACACCACCCATTTTGAGATTAAATTGACATTTCAGGTGGCGACTTTGTGGTTAGAGCAATTTAGAGAAACACCGTGCAGAGACCAAATTATTGAAGAGTGCGACGGCAGAACAGAAATTTTGTATTGGCGGCTCTTGATTTTGCTTATTTTGAACAAATTTTGGATGTTTTTGAAATAGCTGAACCTTTAGAATTTAGTCAGTCGGTCAACTCAAGTCAGTCGGTCAAATAGGCTCACATTTTAAACCATTCAGAGGAAATTATATCGGCAGTGGCATCAGAATCAAGGATTATTTGGTGGCGGCGGCGCATCGGAAAATTTCGATCGGTTTCCATGTGTCAAACAGTTGGTGTTTTGTGTATGTATTTTTGGTTGTATTTTTTTGGTACTTAGCAGTGTTGTATCAAATTGTACACTAGTTTAAAATGAGGTGTAACGTGACGAAAACCTTTCGCCCGTACATTGAATAGAATCTGTAGCGGCGAATACGACAATATAATGGACCAGTATATGCAACACCCGTATATAGTACATTTATACGAATACTTACCAACCGTGTCAACATATAGTAAATCCGTACAACATTAGCCATCTCTATTGAATGACAAACGATGACATACCGGTTTGCGTCAGAATATGGCTTTCGATGTGGATCACTTTCCTACGCCAGCTTTAAAATTCTCGTTGAGGTTATAGTAATCACTGGATAAATAGTCGACTCTGGTTTGAGGTAATGGTCGGCTATCACTCCACGAAGAAGTTTATTGCCAAGTCGAGGACATTATACCCGATCTTAGTAACTAGTTATTTTCAGAACTGTACGAAGGCTTTACTCGTCGTGAGCACTGCACCTTTGTTATTACCTCGGCTTTACTCGTCGTGGGTACTCCACCCTGGTTATTACCTCGGATTTACTCTTCGTGATCACTGCACCCTGGTTATTAACACGGCTTTACTCTTCGCGACGACACTCACCGACTAATCGAATGCCGAGTTCTTATTCATCGGCCCCGAACCAACATCCCGAATCCACCTACTAAGTCTCACCTCGTAGTTACCCGTTATCTACCATCACCGCACCTGTAGCCCGAATCTATCCACCAAAAAGATCGTGAATAGTTTTCGTTAAAATTTAATATAGGAACTCTGTGATTCAAACTAAGTAAAACAACGACCGTATTATTGCCCTAGCCGGGAAGGAATTCACTGTTTCATTTCGTAAGGTTTTGTGGGTCCTTACGTCGACCCTGGCGACGACTGAGACTACTTTAGCCGATGAAAAAACCGGCGAAAATGCCGTATAATGCCACATTTAGACCGCAGTTTATATAGAGTAGGCTAGCAGTTACTTTCTACTCTAATCTTTGCCGTTTACACCACCCAATTAAATTGATTAAATTGCCATTACAGGTGGCAAATTTGTGCTTAGACCAAATATCAAGTTAGATCAAGTTATTTTAGATGGAGGCACAACAGATAAATTAAATTTCTGTTGATTGTCCTAGTTTTGAATAAATTTTCGATGGTTTTGAAATAACTGAACATTTAAAATTAGATCAGTCGGCCGATTAGCTCGATTAGGTTTTAACCCGATGATAGCCAATTATATCAGCGGCAGAGTGGGCTTCAAATAGAAAATTTAAGGTAGCGACGCTTCGGAAAATTTCGGCTTCTGTCATTCAAACAGATGTTTTTTTTCTGTATGTGTTTATATGGTTGCATATCTTTGGTACTTAGCAGTGTTGCATCAAATTGTACATCGGTTTAAAATGAGGTTAAAAATTAAACTTCAGTTTTTACTGATTAAAATTGTGTGAATAATCTTATGGGTAAGCGTCGGTTAGCGGATTTTACCTTCCAAATACGCTAATCTTGGTCGGTGTAAATGCCGTATAAAGGTATTCAGAACGGGTGCGACTTATATTTCAGTTTTTTTTCAGAGACTGGAAAAATTCACTTCAGTCAAAGAATGCAATTATCACGTGAACATGTTCGTGTGATTATTTTTGACAATTATCAAGAGAAGACTACTGTGATGAACTTAGAACTTATTTACCGAGGTTTAACCAACAATACCTCGCAAGAATATTTTGAATGTTTTACAAAAATCACCTTTTATTATTTTTATAATATATAATCGTGCCAAAAAGATTTATAGAGTATAGGATTCAGACTAGAACTAAAAACTTTTAGAAGAATGTAACAAAACTGATTTTTCGGAATAATTGGAGTACGATTACCAATTAACAGTTTTTCATCTTACAAGTTATTGTCGTTTAACCCTCGATAGTCCGATGATGCCGCATCCTACAGTACTGTGAAAATATTTTAATTTTTATGAAAATATTAAAATTTAATTAGGGCCGAAGATAGCTTCCAGACGCATTTTGTGTAGGTTGTTAAAGTTCGCTTGATGTGCTACAATATATTCATGCTGTGCGTGAACTGGTATTGCCAGATAATCATACGAAATACTGTGAGATAGGGGCAATCTTCGTCATTTCTTCCACTCCCGTACTTTAAACACTGCGTGAATAGTGGGCCGTTAAAAAAATTGACCGCGGTATCCACGCATAATTTGTCAATCCCTCAGCAAAAAGGCTCATGTCGATTTGTGTAAGGAAATATTGAAAAAAAAATCACATGAGTTGTCAGGAGACATCCGGTTGGAACGAAGTTCATTTCGCTGTATATTATGTACTAGATAGCATTATAAGCGTGCTTGTTCACTAGGTGCTGTTCTGTACTACTGTCACTTTCATTGAAGTTTCCCATAATTCTCATTAACGTTTATTCAAAATTGTGGGACTTTTTTGTGAGAGTAAAGTTTTAGTTTAAACAAGGGGAAATGTGACAAAATTTAAATGATTTTATACTTATACATATAATAACATTTGTTTCTTATATAAAAAATTATTTAAAAGCCATGAGGCGGGAATATCAATAAAGGAAAACCCGTAAGACTGCCCAAAGATGAATATGCCTTTTTAATATAAAATTATCCCCGCTCAAAAACTGTAGCAACTTCTGTGGTGGCAGATACCATAACCGTTACAGTGTCTGAGGACTCTTAACAAGGAATGGTAGGTGAACCGGAGGAAGAACCAATTTATTAGGACATAGTAGGCGGTGACATGCCTTTGCTATTCGATGGCCATCATATATGCTACTTTAAGTAACGTGTTGTATTCTTGTTTCTAAGTGACATTTTGGTTGAAAATTATTTTTTTTTTCATATAAAATTATAGAATTTGAATGACATGTTTTTTGACTTTTTTTGGGACCAAAAATAACACATTTATTGCTTTCAACGACATCTAGAAAATTACCCATTACACTAAAATTTTCCCAACACTTGTGCTTCCTCTATTAGTTTACTTTATTTATGCTAGATAGTTCCATCACGAGTAAAGGGCCGGTTGAAAAATACAATAATTTAAATGGATCTTTAAGAGAATATACTTTCTGTAAAATTAAAAACTTTTTTTTAAGAATAAAGTACCTTTTTTTCGAACAGTCACTTTTCAAAGAAAAATATGATAATTTAAATGGATTTTTAATAAAATGTTCTTTTTGTAAAATGATAAACATTTTTTAAGAAAAAAGTACCTTATTTAAGAAGATGTACTTTTTAACGAAGTGGTACTCTTTTTAGGAAAAGGTTATATTTTTTAAGAAAAAAGTGCTTTATTTAAGAAAAGGAAAAAGGTATTTTTTCTTAAAAAATATGACCAATTCCTAAAAAGAATATCACTTCTTTAAAAAGTACCTCTTCTTAAATAAGGTACTTTTTTCTTAAAAAATGTTTATCATTTTACAAAAAGAACACTTTTTTAATATTATTTGATGAAATAAGAACAGGAGGTTTTAAAAAAAGTTGTACTCTTTTTAGGAAAAGGTTGTTTTCGAAGAAAATTTACATGTTTTCAGAAAGGCTGATATCTCAAGAAAAAGAAAAGAAAAGAAAAGAAAAGAAAAGAAAAGAAAAGAAAAGAAAAGAAAAGAAAAGAAAAGAAAAGAAAAGAAAAGAAAAGAAAAGAAAGGAAAAGAAAAGAAAAGAAAAGAAAAGAAATGGAATTATTTTAATTTTAAGAAAAGGTACTTTTAAGAAAAGGCATTTTTGTAAGAAAAGTTTTTTAAGATAAGGTTTTTTTTCTGAAGAAAAGATTCTTTTTAACTAAATGGGGATTTTTTTAGAACTGGTCCCTTTTCAAGAATAGGTTCCTTTTTAAGAGTATGTACTAATCTCAAGAGAAGTTATTTTATTTCACAAAAAAGTTACTCTTTAAGGAAAAGGCAATTTGTTGTAAGAAAATGTATTTTTTTTACTCATTTTGAGAAAAATTACTGTGTGTAAGAAAAGGTACTTTGTGTTAGAAAATTTCCTTTTTTTTTAAGGAAAGGAACTTCTTAGGATAAGGTATTTTTTTAAGAAAATGTACTTTGTTTAAGAATGCGAATGGGTATTTTCTTTGAGGAAATTGTCCTTTTTTTAAGAGTAGGCACCTATTTAAAAAAAATTACAGCAGACAGTTGTCCGAGGCCTTCGGCCACGGACCGTCCCTGCAGGCTGTGTCAGAGACACGGCCATTAACTTTAACGTAGAATATGCCATCCGATAAGACAGAAAACATATATAACAATAACTTCATTTGCTTATATTATTTATCATTTATTGTTATATATGTTTTCTGTCTTATCGGATGGCGTATTCTACGTTAAACTTAATGGCCGTGTCTCTGACACAGCCTGCAGGGACTGTCTGCTGTAATTTTTATATTTACCAAAGACATTTGATTCAAGTCCGTTTAAAAAAAAAAATATTATGTTCAATTTTTTTAAACTTAATTTAATTTATGTATTTTAATTAATATTTTTATTGAAATAAGTTCTGCGAATGTTGAGAGGGCCGCCCTTATATCAAAAAAAGGTTTACCTTATCGAGTCTTCGCATTAGCATTCGAGCGTTGTGTGAAAGCTTTACGCTTTACAATTCAAAGTTAATGTTACAACAGCTTTATTGAAGCTTTCGCAAAAAAGCTTTATTACGTTAGCTTACTGTTTGTTTCACTTTTTACTAGATACATGTAGCCAAACAACATTAGCTTGCTGTTCGTTTCACTTTTTACTAGATACATGTTCCTAAGCAATGTTGAGCAACCAAAAACACTCAACCAAACACCACACATATGTTTGAGTGTATGTGTTTAAACAATTTTCATTTGAGAAATTAAAATACTAGAAATATATCAACCAATATGAAATGTATGTCAAACGAAAGATAACATCTTCATTTACCTAAAAAAAAAAATTAAAAAAAATTCATCTAGCCGTTTCCTCCAATTCAATGAAATAAATATTACAACAATAAAAACCTGACATGACTCCTCATACCGTAAGGTATTCTACGTCAAAATGTTATTTTTTTAAACTTCTATCACTTTGGCTTTTCTAAATTTACTTTTTATTGGGTTCAAAACTACATATTTGGGGTAGTCGAGGATAAAAAAAATATTTTCCAAGTGACATGTCACCGATTTTGATGAAATTTGGTGGAAAGTAAACCTAGAAAAGCTCAACCCCAAAATTGTAGCTTTTTGTGGGTTTATAGGCTTTCAAAAGAATAAGTATCTTTTTTATTTTCAAATAACTCGAGAATGGTACAAGGTAGACTTTTGAAAGTTTTGACGTGCGTTCAAAAGTAAATCGGATTTAAAAAAATTTAAAAATAAAAAATTAAATTTTTTTTTGCAAAAAACAATGTTTTCTTCAAAGAACTTAGCGTAGCAAAAAAGAGCCACCATTCGATTTTTTTGAAAAAAAAAATATATGTTAAAGCGACACTTGTTCCAAACATTTTGCGGGGTTCGGCATGTCGGTAGGGTGCTAAATGAAGGAGTCATAGCCATTTTTGTAAGGTAACCTCTCAAATTTCAATACAAAAAATGCTCTAAATCAGTGATCACAATTTAGAGAATTTTTCTTGTATTGAAATTTGGGAGGTTGGCTTACAAAAATGGCAAGAACTCCCTCATTTTGCACCGTACCGGCATGCCGAACCCCGCAAAATTTTTGGAACAAGGAACAAGATTACTTTCCACCAAATTTTATCAAAATCGGTGATATGTCACTTGGAAAATATTTTGTTTAACTTGGACTACCGCATATACTAAATATATAGAGGTAGACTCCACCTAGAAAACCTCCCATTAAACAAGAAATTTCCCAACGTATGTGAGACATCTACTTAATTTCTTTTTCTATAATCCAAGCCGTTAGTCTAGACACAAACCAAAGCAAAAGTTAACAATATAGTTGATAACAGTGGGGTAATAGTGTTAAAACAAAAGTTGTTTAATTTTTTTCTCATTTAGCCCCTATCCCGCAACGAGCGATAAGGAACTTCGTTCCATAAATGCAAAGGCTGTGCGTCAACAGACGTATATAACTTCGCGACAAACGAAAAATTTTGAACCTATACGTATGAAACTGAGACTAAATAGCAACTCAAAACGAGGCAAATGCAACAAAGCTAATTTTTTGCCATAACTGCACGCTGTAAAACACGGTCAATATAAAAGTATTCAGGAGCCAAGGATATGTTTTGATCAGCCATATAGTTAAGTGCAAGCATTGTTTTCATGAATTTAAGACCTGCTACCTTTTTGCTTCTTTGTTGGCTGTCACATGTTTGTTTTTAAAGGTTTTCAACAAACAAAGCCGTATTTGGGTCACAAAAATATATGTTATAACCTATGAGTCATTGTGTAATATTAACTAGCAAACACAATGGGTTTGTCCAGAAGAATACATATTTGCGACCAAAATGTCTTTGTTTATATTTGCGAAAAGCTGCAAATAGGTTCTATTTGCATCCAAACAGCAGTTCCGTTAGAGCCACGTCGAACGCGCAATTCTGAATGGAAATAATTTGTTTGCCAGACGTTTTTGGTGAACTAAGGCAAACAAAAAAGAATCATTCTCCATTATGACAATGCTAGCTATCACCCATCGTCTTTAGTTTAATCGTTGATTTGAGGACCATCCGCCTTACGTCCCTGATAGGGCACCTAATGGCATTCCTACACTTTATTGGTACCTGAAGAAGCGGTTGATGCGTTCCAAATACATGTTTTGGAGGTGCCTCATTCGAAGTGGCACAATTGCTTTGAAAATTGGTTCAAACGCATGCAAATATGTAGTGATCTTCATGGAGAATATTAAAAAAAAATAAATAAAAAATCGGAGAGCTTCTCACGACCAGTGACCATTCCGCTTCATAGCTTTTACATTCTCCGATTGGTTGTTACAACTCTCCTGTTTTGAGGAGCTATTTTCTTTTTTGAAAAACAATGAAACCAATTATAATCATCAATATTTGATTCTTCCATTATTAAGTTAGAAATGTGAATGGCAACCCTCGTAGCATATACATTGTCTCTATACGAAAAAGAAATTCAAAACATAAATCAAAAGGATACTTTTTGTTGAAACTATTCTCAAAGACTCAAGGAAAATGCCCCCACAATGGCAACCACATGTCTAAAAGGGATGTTGCAAAACAAATCCTAGAGAAATCATAACAACATTACTTTGTTAACTACATACTACATACATATGTATATAACTGGGTTGCACAGGAATGAGAAAAAATACTGCAACATATAAAGAGATTAAAATTTAGTTCTTAGACGAAAAACTTTAAACTTGTACTATTAAAATACTTAGAAATGTATGGATTATATTTGTTTCATTTTAATAGCTAAACAATAGTGTAGGATTTTTCAATTTGATAAAATGTATTTCTTAAATAAATCGAATGAAAAAGATAAATGTTTAGCAATTACTAATAAATACACGCTGAAAAATCTGTAGTTTTTTGTTGTTTGGATGCAAATACAACATGTGTTTGGAGCTTGTCGCAAATATAATATACTTGTGCCCAAACGCATTGTGTTTGCTATTCAATATTACATATTTGAGACACAATGATTAATATGTTATAACCCATGTGTTTGGCACCCAAATATATTTGTGTTTGTTATATAAATACAGCCGTGTTTGTTGCACAATTTATGCTCTCTCAAGAGCAAGACAATAAAAGAGGGGCAACGAGTGTGTATATCTTGTAAGTGTGGATCTGTATTTTTGCATTATTCTCTCAGTGAGTGATTCGTAAATATTCCTGAATGTGCGTGATGTATTGCGTTTTAATTTCATGTATTCAGTCGTCAATGGTTCATCGGGCAGAGTATATCAAAAACGCTTGATCAGTGAAAGAAGAATAAACAAACGCTCGGACGGTTAAATGGTTTGTGATGTAGCTTTGGTTTATGTGTATGTGTTTCGCCTATACTTATTTGTGCTACCAAATTGAGAAACGATTTTGAGGAATGAAACTGGAAAGGGTAACAACGTTTTCTGCCCGAGCCTCCACTAAAAAATCGGAATGGCGGGCCATTTGTGAAATACAATAAAAAAAAACACAAGTAATTAATACACGCTTGTCTTGCATGAACTAGAGCTGTATATAAGTATATTGTTTGTGTACCAACGCATAGTGATAACCAAGGCATAGTTGAAACCTTCTGTAAATAAAAAACGAAAACAACGAAAACAAGGAGGAAGAAGGCTATAACGAAATCATTGCGAGATAAGCAGAACTGGGATATTTATAAAGTTGGGATACGGCGATGTAATAATGCAATCAATAGAGGATACATCCGATGCGTCGAGGCTATGAAAACTACAGGCGTCAGGCAATACGATGAAAGACTCTTCTTGGCAGGGGACAACCTGAAGTGATGATTCACTCAATCTCCTTATCGGCATCCATTTCGCTGGACACTCTCTGAATGAGGAGATTTCTGTAGGTGAACATACTGCTCATACATCAGAAGTTGCTTCTGATAATGTTACCAAATCCATATTTAAATGGGATATCGGCAGCTTCTAACCCTTTGGGACTCCCCGGAATGACATTCTGTCACCAGCGAAACTTCAGGCTGTGGTTGATCTATTGATCCCCTGGCTTAAAAAGTTAGACTTCGCATGTAAAGACTTCAGATACATTCCGAGAGGATGCAGGGATATAAGAGTGGTGTTTATTGCCTAAACGTCTCATATTCGTGGCTATTAAGATGGGCGTTTTGTATGGAGCAAAAATTTTTCAGTCTGGCTCATCAAAAAGCATAAAACCTGGATCATCCGAAGCATATTTGTCAAACAGACCAATAATACTAGATGTATTCTGAACCCTCGAAAATATGCAATATAGACTACAGCCTTATGCGAAGCAGTTAAAATAATGCCTTATATACACGCTGAAAATACGGCCTCTGTAACATATTCTTCCACACATATTGTACCGGAACCACGTATATATTTGGAACGCACTTTAAACATTCATGTGTTTGCAAGTCCCAAACATACTTGTATTCAAATGAAAGCAGTTACATGTTTACTGGCAAACATGTATGTTTTTACATGGACACATATGCGTGCTTCATCCCAAATATCCATATACGTAAATAAAATCATTCGCGTATGTCCCCAAACCTCCATATACTTACGTGGAAACGTATGCGTATTTCCTCCCAAACATAATAATATTTAGAGAGGAATTATTCTTTGAAGTCAGTATATTTGTAGTATTTATTATAATTAATCTTATCAATATAAATCCACATTTATAAATAATTATTACAAAAAATTAAAAGATTTTAAACGTCGGTTTTTGCAGTTACTTGCATTGAATGCATTATTTGAATCTGCTTCGCTTTAGCTTCTCCATTCTTTGTTGTCTATCAAGTTTTAATTTTGCGTTGGTACACAAACAACATACTTATATACAAGTCTAGTTCATTCAAGCCAAGCTCAGCTTTTTCTAGTTTATTTCCTCAAACTCGTTTCTCACTTGTGTAGCTCACGTATGTATATACGTCACACATCCACAAAAACCAAAGCAACATCACAAACCAATTAATCGTCCGAGCCCTCGTTTATTCTTTCATCACTGACCAAGCGCTTTTAATCTCCTCTGTCCGGTGAACAATTGAGGACTGAATACAATTTACAATTTACACGCACATTCAGGATTATTTATGAATCACTCACTGAGAAAATAATGCAAAAATGCCGATACACACTTATAAGATCTCTCTCGTTGTCCCTCTTTTATTCTTTTACTCTCGAGAGAGCACAAACAGTTAAACAAACACAGTTGTATTTGTATCACAAACACATATATATTTGGGCACCAAACACATATATTATAACATCTTAATCATTGTGTCTCAAACATGTAATATTGAATAGCAAACACACTGTGTTTGTACACGAGCGACGAGTTCCAAACAAACGTTATATTTGCATCCAAACAAGAAAAACGACAGAGTTTTCAGTGTGCATCTATTTTGCCCCAATGGGACTACATTAGAAAATATTCATGGTCATTTTGAGTTTAAGATTTGAAACGAAACGAAGCGAAATGGATTCGCGACCTCAAAATAATATGCATACAAATTTACGAAAAGGTCGCATAACTTCTAGAATATTTCGCCGAAATATTGAATCCACCATATTGACATATTGAAATTTTGACAGTGGATTATGTTGGCGCTAATTTGACTTTGAATTCCATATCAGCGGACCGAGAAAATGTTCTAATACAGCCAGGTTAGGTTTTCGGTTTGTGATATGAAGCTGTTATCTATACATAATTTTTGGGAGGGAGGAGTTCAACTAGAGAGCCGATCAAGAAGTCCGTGACTTTTAGAACTTCGCTCGTAGTTATATAAAATGCAACAGTGCTCCCATCAAATACCACCTGTTAATAGACTACTACCAATTCTGTTCTTTTACTTCGCAAGTTCTGTCATTTACTTCGCGTTTAACAGCTGTTCAAAACATACAACCTCGTGCATGTTTTTAAAAATGGAAAAAAGTGAATTTCGAGTGCTCATTAAACATTATTTTTTGCGAAAAAACCGTCAATCAAACCAAGGAAAAGCTTGATAAATACACCACACACCATCGATTTCAGTGGTAAAAAAGTGGTTTACTGACTTTCGTTGTGGTCGACAAGTACAAATGACGATGAACGTTCTGAACCGCCAATTGAGGTCAATACATGTCGAAAAAATCCACGATATAGTGTTGGCCGATCGAAGAGTAAAAGTGCGCGAGGTTGTTGATGCCATAGACATTTCATATGGCAGTGTTGTTTCGATTTAAAATGATCGGTTGGCTTTAAGAAAGCTGTCTGCAAGATGGGTGCCGCGTTTGCTCTCAGTTGACCATAGACGCACGGGTGCACACGTGTGTAGTCTCAATGGAAAAATTCCATGAATTGGGCTACGAATTGGTACCTCATCTACCATATACTCCGGATTTCGACACCAGTAACTATTTCCTATTTTTAAACCTAAATAAATGGCTCGGTGGAAAGAGATTTAGGTCCAACGATGAAATTATTGATAAAACAAATGCCTGTTTTATGGACCTCGAAAAAGCCTATTTTTTTGGAAGGGAGACAAAAATTGGATAAACGTTGGACGTTGAGCTAAAAGGACATTATGTCGGAAAATAATTTTTTTAAAAAAAAAAAAAAAAAAACTCTGTTTCATTCAACGGACTTTTTGATCCGCTTTTAAACAATTATCCGTACGATCTTAGCTTAGGAGTTCTCCGTCCGATCTTAGGTTTTTTGCTGAGCCGTGGTACCAAAAAATAGTTCCTATACATCAAAGTGTCTATACTTTTCACTGGCCTACAAAATAATTGCTTTCGGCCAATTCTTTAGAATCCTGCATGTTCCATATTTCTAATTTTGAAGTCATGGAAATATGAGTCCTTTAGAAGTATTTCACAATAGTTGGTTTTGGTGGGTTTATTTCAAGTATAAAACTTTAAAGTATAAATATTAGTTTTTGACAAGTCATAACTCTTTTTGTGCGATATCTCATCTATTATCACACGTAATACTCTTTGATTCTCTTATCCAGAGTACTGCGCAAGTATCTGTGCAACCACTTAAATGAGTTTATCCTCTTCATTGCAACTTACTTTCCCTGTTAATAACATTATAACATTTACAGAGCAAAAGTAGAGCACTGTGTCAAAGGTCGCTCTGTTCAAAGTGTACAGACTGTAAGTGCAAGTTCAGTTGAATGTATTATCGACTGTGTGAGTAAGCAAAAGTCTACATCGCTATGGAAGAGTGTATGAGCGAATATGTCAAGGAATGTGCTGTGTAGTAACCCATTCTAAATGTATGGAACTTTTGGGCCATAAACTACCACGGTTGCCTCTAACAGGCAACTTAACTTATTCCCCTTTTTTGTCCGGTCTTCTTTCAGAGATAAAATCCTAACACTTCTGTGGGCATAGAAATTTACTCGGCCATTGTGCAAAGTGTGGTCGGTCGGTGCTTTCCAAAAAAAAAACCAACACAAGTGAAAGAAAAATATATGTCTACGAAATGAAAGCGTTTTGTGTGTTCCAGCTTAATGTTTTGTTGTGGTTCGCTACTGTAAGTAAAATGTTAGAAACCCAAAGTTTGAATAGAATTTATTGCGGTAGGTCGGTTCTATTTTTTGTCGCCTTTTTTATGTGTGTTCATTTCATCGTTCTCCATTCTATATTCACTCTAGATTTTTTGTTTGTTATTTTCTTGCGTTTTGTATTGTTTATCTTTGAGTTGTTAGCTGGTAGCCAGCTTTTTGTCCTGATGCCAGTGTTTTTGTTGTCCTTGTTGTAGTTGTGGTGAGATATTGTTTCATGTTAACATAAATATAATAATCACAGTGTGTTGGCCAGTGTAGACGAGTCCTTTTCTGTTGTATTCCACCCACTGGCCCTTGTGAGGTGGCTGGAGGTTTTACTTGTTCCGACGTAAGAACTAAAGATCGTAAAGTTATGGAAAAGTTATTATTCATAGTTGTAATTTATGCATGAAAAGTGATGAAAGAAACGACGCAGCAAAGAAAAATGTAGGAAAATCTTGATTTATCTTTAAACTGGGCGTTAAAGTGCGACATTAAAATGTTAACGCGTAGATAAGAGATCCCGTCCTTAAAGCAAACAGATCTGCAAACAATACAAATGGTAACAAATTTGGTAGGATTAAAGTTTGTATAGTGAATTGTGTGTTAAGGTGTAGAAAAAAGCAGGAATTTAAATATTTTGAAAGCATTTTATATTAAACTAAAATTGAAAAATTGATAAGAAAAGTTCGAGCGAAATACATCTTTATATATATAATTCTACTGCGCGTGTGTTTGCGACTGAACTCCTCCTAAACTTCTGGACCGATTGGAATTAAATTTTTTGGGTGGCGCCCTGGGTGGTTTAGATTGACTATTCGGTCCAATTGGACAAAGGGGCGTGGTACCTCCCATACAAGTCGCTTGAAATATTATGCAGGACAACGTCTGCCGGGCCAGCTATTGAATAATAAAATTATTAAACAAAAAACCCGGCCAAACTCTCGAACACTTTAATTTTGAACTTAAACTAAAATTGAAAACCCTTTGAAATTTCTGGAATATATATGTGCCAAAAATGAATTTGGGATTTTCAATGAATAATATATAACCATATACGGACACCACTACGTTATAAAAGACAAAAAAAGACCCGTGTCTCCCAGTTTTGCCCAAAGTCATGCACTTTGTTTATGGGCCCTCAAAGATTTGGGGCCTCGGTGTCAGTTTTGCGAAAAGTGATCATTTGTCAGGCTCATATCTTGCAAACCGTTCGGAATTTTGATTTACTCTCTGAGGGAAAGTTGTAGTTCTTGTCATAAGTCCAGGGCCATCAACATTATAAACATAATACGAATATTTTTTTTTATAATTTTTGTAATAGTTAACATAGTATCTCAATGTTGAAGTAAAGGAAAACAAATGAAATTCAAAAATTTTCGGGAAATTTTTCACTTTTCCGTCTGCTTAAACGCTACTTAAGGGCTACCTAAAACGTGTTATGAATCATTTCTAGGAAGTTCATATGTTCAAATGTTTACTGAGATCTTAGGTATATTTTTGTAGTTGAGTGTTTCCTTGAATTTTGAACGGTTTGCTACCAATGGACCTAAACAGGGGAAAAAAGGTAAACAAAAAATCGAATTTTCTAAAGTTTTTTTTCCGCGATTTTGACCTTAAACTTGATTTGATATGTTAACAATTTTTGTTCTTTATGATAAGAGCTACAACCCTCCCTCAGAGAGTAAATCAAAATTCCGAACGGTTTGCAAGTTATATACACCGAGGTCCCAAATCTTTGGGGGCCCATAACAAAAAGTGCATGACTTGGGCAAAACTGGGAGACACGGGTCTTGTTTTCTTTGGTCTTTTATCACGTAGTGGTGTCCGTATATGGTTATATTTTTTCGTGTTGCACTGGGTAGTACAACATGTTATATATGGGAATCCTCAATTTGTCAACTTATGTACAATTGTATTAATTTCAAGGAAATATATTCTAGGAAAATTAAGGTAATTTATCTCGTCCATTTCAGGGCCATTCTCTTTTACGTGTATTGTGCTTAAATTCAAATTCGACAGATTTAGTTCAGTCTGCTAAATTTATAGTTTTTTTGCCTAAATTGTAAGAACTTTCGAACTCAAACATAGGAAATGGAGTTACCGATACGATACAAAAAAGTAAAATGCTTAACAGTTACATTCTTCATTTCCTCTATGTTCTTCTTTTCCTCTTACACTATTGCAGTGGTGCAGTGCTTTGAGCTGAGTTTTTGATTTCGGTAACAATTTCTCGACATTGGTTGGTTGGTTCACATGGTTGCTAAAGATACTATTCAGCATCAATTAGTATCTTGGAATACCGTATTGCACAACACTCCGGACAGTCTAATGTACAGTGTCGAATCCAACCTGTTACGCAGAGATACCTCATTAGATCTCGTGTATCTCAGTGGGTTGTGTAGGAAGGGACGACCTGTAGTCTTTAGGTATATATTCTTTACAGCCGGACAATTGCAGAGGAGATGTTCCACCGTTCCGGCATAAGCACAACAAGGCCGCTGGTGCCTATGGACTACCGGCTGAGCTATTTAAGGCTGCGACTATGAGGTCGAAAAGATGTTCTCCTTGGATTTTCCCCATAAACGGAACTTTAAGCCATTGGACCATCAGTGGTGCACCGGTTAGGGTATGCGGCTGTTATAGAGAGAACGTGACTTTGATCCGTGCAATTGTTTGTCTGAAATTTGTCTCAACTTTGACTATCAGTACTTCTAGTAGGTACGAGAGTGAACACGCAGTAATTTGTTTTTATTCCGGTTATTTGTCAAGTTATGGGATTCTACAACCTTGCCGTTATTAAAATTTGTTTTTTTTTGCAAAACCGCAGTTGCTTATCGCACGTTGCGAGATGGAGGCTAAATGAAAAAAAAATAAACAATTTTTGTTTTAACACTATTATTCTACATCCCACTTTTATCAGTTATCTTGTTTACTTTTTCTTTGGTTTGTGTCTAGACTAACTTGATGTCTCACATATGTTGGGAAATTTCTTGTCTAATGGGTAGTTTTCTAGGTGGTGCCTGTAACCAATATTTGGTATGTATTGTAGTTTTGAACCCAATAAAAAGTAAATTGAGAAAAGCCAAGTTGAAAGAAGTTTAAAAAATAGCATTTTCTGACATAAGTGCCTTTTCTTAAAAAAAGGAAATTTTCTCAAAAAAAGAAAACAAAAATACCTATCCATATTCTTACGCAAAGTACCTTTTCTTAAAAAACACCTTATCTTTATTTGAATTTGGATTTTTATGACCGTTTTTTGTTAGTTTTTGGTTAATATATGAGAAATTCATACTACAAGCTTACAAGTCATGTACATTTTTCGAATTGAAAAATGGTTGGTTTTTTGTTGGAAATAACAGACAATTCAGTTCAAGACACACTCACTGGCATGACTAGTTTCGAACTCCGTGACAAGTTCACCATCAGATGACTAACTACTGTGCCTGAATTGATACCATCGGTTGATCATCAATCGTATATATACAAACTCAATTCTGCAATTCACATGTGCGAATTAGTATCGATCGAAGATCCCTAAGTATCAACATCACGTAAAGGCCTATAATTCCAACAACAAGAACAGACATAATTTTTCCACCATATTCTTCTTCTTTTCCTCATGCTTTCTCGCATTGTTGCAGTGCTTTGAGGTGAGTTTTTATCTATATCACAGAGTTGTATTTTTCCGTTGTATAGCATGTTTGATGACCATGCTAGTGTCAGTTACGTTTATTTGAATTTGCATTTTTATGACCGATTTTTGTTAGATTTTGGTTAATGTATGAGAAATTTATGCTACAAGCTTACAAGTCATGAACATTTTTAACTGAATTAGGAAAATGTTCATGGCTTGTAAGCTTGTAGTATGAATTTCTCATACATTAACCAAAAATACTTTATCTTAAAGAACTAGCTTTGCGTAAAATAAATAATATTTCTTAGAAAAAGTACCTTTTCTTTTAAAATGTATTTTTTTTGGTTAACGTATGAGAAATTCATACTACAAACTTACAAGTCATGTACATTTTCCGAATTCAAAAATGGTTGGTTTTTTGTTGGAAATAACAGACAATTCAGTTCAACACACACTCACTGGCATGACTAGTTTCGAACTCCGTGACAAGTTCATCATCAGATGACTAACTACTGTGCCTGAATTTATACCATCGGTTGATCATCAATCGTATATATACAAACTCAATTGTGCAATTTACATGTGCGAATTAGTATCGATCGAAGATCCCTAAGTATCAACATCACTGAAAGGCATATAATTCCAACAACAAGAACCGACATCATTTTTCCACCATGTTCTTCTTTTCCTAATGCATTCTCGCATTGTTGCAATGCCTTGAGGTGAGTTTTAATCAATATCACAGAGTTGTATTTTTCCGTGGTATAGCATTTTTGAAGACCGTGCTAGTGCTAGTATTTTTTTTTTTAAATAAGTACCTTTCTTAAAAAAGTAAATTTTCTTACAACAAATTACCTTTTCTTTAACGAATACATTTTTTGTGTAAAAAAATATCTTTTCTTGAGATAAGTACCTACACTAAAAAATTTACATAGTCTTGAAAAAAGGCCCAATTCGTAAAAAAAAATTCCCATGTGTTAAAAACAAAAACCTTTCCTTTGAAAAAATACCTTCTTTTAAAAAAATACCCTTTCTCACAAAAATTCCTTTTCTTAAAATCACCTTTTCATAAAAATAAAATAATTGCTTTTCTTTTCTTTTCCTGTGTTTTCTTTTCTTTACTTTTCTTTTCCTTTCTTTTCTTTTTTTCTTTTCTTTTCCTTTCTTCAGATTAGCAGCCTTTCTGAAAATAAGTACATTTTCTTAAAAAAAAAGTTTTTCTAAAAAGAGTACAACTTCTTTAAAAAGTACCTGTTCTTAAAAAACTACTTGTTTGTGAAAAAATCATACTCTTATGGTTTTTTCTTATAGAAAGTTTGTCTTCTTAAAAATAGTACCTCTTCGGGAAAATATAATACACATTCTTACCTACAAATATGTTTTTTTTTTGAAAAATATACATTCTATAATAACAAAATTTCTTAAAAAAAGTTTATCATTTAACAAAAAGTATCTTTTCCTAAAGATCCATTTAAATTTTCGAATTTTCCAACGGTGCCTTAAGCCTGTTGGAACTATCTAGTACATAATGTATAGCAAAAGGGACTCCGTTCCAACCGGGTGTCCCCTCAGACCTCACGTGATTTTTAATTGTTTTGATTTTACATGCATGACATTTCCGCACAACACAATGGATTTTAACAATTTTACAAAATAAGTTGTTGATTATGAAATATTTTCAACAGATACCCATGATATTCTCAAATTACGGGAAAAAACAAGGCTAAATGTAAAAAAAAATTTTTGTTCCCAAATATTTCGAGAACCATACGTGTAAATCTAAACCTGCCGCATGTTTTTTGTAGATTTTTAGTAGCGCTATAAATATGTAAAAAAAATATTTTCTAGAAAAACAATATTCGTAATTTTATAACAGCTTGTTTCTCTATCTCGATCGAAAATTGGTTCCCTCTAAGTCGAAAATTTCGTTCGCCTCACTCTATGTTTGTTCCGAACTGGCTGACAGCACATTCGAAATAGAGAAACCAACACTTGTACCGAAAAGTTTTGAAAAATTTTATGTTTTCATTGGACTTGAAACGACAATATTGTTGAATCCAAATCAACTTTCTTTCATATAGAACACGAAAGCTTTCGTTCGAGGTAGAGAAACAGGCTGTAGGTGTTCACATTTAATTGATGGTAGAGGAGGTATTCAAATTTAGGTTCTCCTGTGGTGTCTATGACATTTCAATATGTCAATTACTGTATCATGAGATCTCAGCTATGCCCATGGGTACATTTCATCTGGATCGGACCAGCCGTTTAGAAACGGCTGAATTATTTCCATTTTTTTGAGAAATCCCCCACTGCGAACAGATGAGAAGAGTCACAAACTTCGAAATGATCGTCCCCAAAATGAGTTCAAATACTGGTCTGGCTGTTTACATTTTTTTCTGCAGAATAAAACCCTAATCTGGTTAGCTCGAAGGAAAATAATATTGGTCTAAGAAATAATTTCAAAATCTATTTAAAAATTAAAATTTAATTAAATTCTTTTTTTATATAATTTCTTTGACAAACACCTTACTATGACAATAATTTCTTACATATCAAATCAACCGCTGTATTTCACACTTCCCAAAAAGCCGGTTGCATTAAAGAGCAAAATGTATTTCCTGTAACAAAAGAGCGTCAACTAAACCAACTTTATTGTTCACGTTTGGTCTGAAGTCCCCCTCGTGTTGAGACGAACATGTTGCACCCATACATAAACATGAATCAAATTTGAGCTCCAACCTTATGCTGTTAACAGGGAATGTACAATGTGTATGTTATCTAAAAAGTGAAGTAACATTATGTTGTGTTATGGTCAAGTGATGAACACACAGTGGAAATGAAGTTTGCTTGCTGTTAATGTTTAGTAACTGTTAAGGCATTTATGTTACGACTTCGATAAAGTTGCATATTTGGTTGCTTCGTTTGGTTGGTTAGCAAGTTGTCGAGTTGTCGACGACAATGACTGCAACTTTGACTACGACTGCGATGTTGTTGGTATATGCGTGTTTTTGTTGTCGACATTTATCAACAGCTTCTGTGGAATATACGAATTCAGTACTTAACGTCAATTGAAAGCGTGCGGTACGTTATAGCGGGACGGTTAATTACACGCGTTTTTAAACGTGAAGTTTATGAAAAGAAAAACGTTATTTTTCAAAAAATATTTAAATTATAATTGAAAGAAAATAATATGGTTGAAAAGAAGTTAAACAAATTATGATTGGAATATAATAAATGGGTAATTTATGTAACTGATAGTAACTAAAATATATATTCCCCTGCAAAACAAATTTCCTTAATGTTTACCCAGTTAACTAAACACCAACTCGTTGTAACTGTGAACAAATATCCTTGCCCTTGTTATGGTCCATTTCATTCAGTTTTATCTTGAGGCTTGTGTTGTAATACTGACCCACCTAGAGCAGTAGTGTTACACGAAAACGGCCCAATTAAGCCCCAAACTAAAAGGGGATGTTGTAACATCGGCATCCTTGCCCTTCTCTAAGTGAAATCTGTGCTAAACATTCAAGTGTATTTGTGTGCGTGAGTTACAAACTTTAAAGCAGTACAATTGTAGAGGAAACGGAAAGGAGAGATTGTATAAATTATTACTGCCACTTAGTTGTGTTGATAACATCTTTGCATGTGAACGTGTAGATGTGTGAATGTGTGTGTGTGTCGTGGGTAGGCAAATAAACAAAATCGCGCGCGTTTGTGTGCGTTTATAATCAGTGCAAAAACAAAAGGATACCCATTAACATTGATGTAAAATTTTCTGCGATTACATCCTTCGACATCTCGTGTATTTGCAACATTTCCATTTAACCCCTCAGTATCAGTTTGAATTCAAGGCATTTAATCGTCATTGCCTGGCAATATCTATATCTCCGTATACGTGTATGTGCGTTTCAAGGATTAATCGAAATATTTATAAAATCGAAGATATGTAATAAACATTGGTTCGTTTTCATTAGTATCATTGTAAGTGTTAACTGTTCATTTGCTGGGATATTTAATGCCAGCCCAAAAATGTTTGTTCATTAGATGAAATAAAATCACAATACAAAAAAGTTTCTTATCAAAAAATAATTAATAATTTATATGTTCCGTTAACAAAGGATAAAGATACGAGTACATCCCTCAAACAACATTGAATGTATGCAAAAATATCGAATGCACAATGTAAAATCTAATTAAAAATTCAAACAAAGGAAAGCTTTTAATTTTAAAAACAATAATACCGAAAAGAAGAGAAAGGCGAAAATAAATTAAAAAAGTAATTTTAATCAACTTTAGTCCTTTAACCTTAAACATCGTAATTTTTTTGGAATTTATATATGCTGAAACTTTGAGACAAGGTAAGTAGTACTTGTCGAAGTAAGATATACTATTGTATTGTCAGCTGTTATGCTGATTTATATGTACAATTTCCATCCTTCATTTGCCTGATTAAATATTTCTCACAATCCTTTTATAACAATCGTTCTTAAGTCCTGTGTGCGTAATACATTCAATGAGAATTTTCACAAGGATTGTGGGCCAACTTAAAGTTATAATGCTGGCAAACACTTAGAACATTTGACATATTTATAAATTGTAGTTGACATTATTGAAAGGGATTTGTCAAAGGGACAGAAATTGGAAAGAAACTGTTTCTGTATAAAGTAGTTTTAAATACGGAAGTAGTAAATCACTAAGGATACTTAAGAAACATTCGCCCGCCACCTCTTTAGTACAGGACACGTTGAAATGGTGTCTGTAACAACCGGAAATAAATAACATCAAAAATCACATGAGGTGTCAGGGGACACCCAGTTAGAATGAAGTTCCTTTCTCTATATATTATGTACTAGTTAGTTCCAACACGCCTAAGGCGCCCGTTGACAAATACGATAATTTAAATGGATCTTTAAGAAACGATACTTTTTGTAAAATGATAAACTTTTTTAAGAAATTAATTTTTTTTATAGTTTGTATTATAAAAAAAAGAGGGTATTTTTTGGTCCTTTTTGTAAGAATATTTATTTATTTATTTATATTATATTAATCAACCAACGGCCTTAAAGACAACATGTTGATAGAATTATTAAAAAAGAGGCAAAGTAAAAAAGCAATCAAAAATTTATTATATTAAATTTATAATATTTTCCCGAAAAGGTTCTTTTTAAACAGAGGTAATTCTTTTATTAAAAGGTAATGTTTTTTTTTAACAAAAGGTACTATTTTTAAGAAGAAGTACTTTCTGTAAGACAAAATTTAAGAGTATGATTTTTTTACAAACAAGTACTTTTTTTAAGAACAGGTGCTTTTTAAGGAAGTGGAGCTCTTTTTAGGGAAAGGTAATTTTTTAAGAAAATGTACTTATTTTCAGAAAGGCTGCTTATCACAAAGAATGAAAAGAAAAGGTATTAGTTAATTTTTAAGAAAATGTACTTTTAAGAAAAGGAATTTTTGTAAGAAAATTAATTTTTTTTTAGTGAAAGTATTTTTTTGTAGAAAAGGTTTTTTTAATAGGATTTTTGTTAGAATTTAATAGATAAGTGTAGGTACTTATCTCAAGAAATCTTATTGTTTCCCAAACATGTACTCCTTAAAGAAAGGTGGTTTTTTAAGAAAAGCAATTTGTTATAAGAAAATTTACTTTTTTAAGAAAAGGTCCTTATTTTGAAAAAAATACTTTTTTTAAGAAAAGATACTTTTTCTAACAAAATTTACTATTTTTAGGCAAATGTACTTCTTTAACCCTGCTGTTAGATTAGGACCATTTGGTCCAAATTTTTTCTGTTTTCCCTTGTAACTTTGGAACGGTGATATATACTGACTAAATTTTTCTGCTAATGGGGTCTTTTAATAAAACAATGTTATGTGCGAAAATTAAATTTTCTAACTTTATTCAGGACTGAGAAAAATACAAAATGACGAATCTTAGATTAGAGGACCATTTGGTCAATAGTACATTTTTTCATTACCAAGCGAATGTAAATTCATGTCAAATATTTAGAAGATGTTTTTGATATGTCAAATACTTGCTTTAGAAATTATTGAACCAAAATAGTTACAAAGGATAAGATAAAATTATTATTTTGGATGAAAATTCCAGTATGGACCAAATGGTCCCTCAACCTAAGATTCGTAAATTTTTTCATTACCAAGCGAATGTAAATTCATGTCAAATATTTAGAAGATGTTTTTGATATGTTAGCGGATGTTTTTGATATGTCAAATACTTGCTTTAGAAATTTTTGAACCAAAATAGTTACAAAGAATAAGATAAAATTATTATTTTGGATGAAAATTGCAGTATGGACCAAATGGTCCCTCAATCTAAGATTCGTAAGTTTTTTCTAATCTAACAGCAGGGTTAAGATAAGATATTTTTTTTAGAAAATATACTTTGTTTAAGAATATGAATAAGCATTTTTTTGAGAAAATTTACTTTCTTTTTGCAAATTTTGGACTAAGTTTACTTTTTATTGGGTGAAAACTACATATATGAGGAGTATTTTTTTTTTGTCAAAATTTCTTTTTTGATGCCTTTGTATGCATTTTTGGTAAATTCTATTAGAAAAAATCTAATTTTGATAAGTTTTCTTCTCTCCTCTTAGACTAGAGATTGTAACTAGAGATGGGAAAGTGTAATTTTATCGTATAATCGGATGAATAAGATATTCTTGGATTTTCTAACATTTTGAAATAATCAAAATGTCATGTTTTTTTCTGCTGCTCCTCATATGTAAAAATGAATGTATGTACGGTGTTTGCTCGTGCTAAACTCTGGATCTACTGAACCGAATGAGATGAAACTTTTACATTAAATTTGTATTCGCCCAACTTAGGTTTGTATAATAAAATTTTTTAAATACACCCCGGATCACTTATTTATAGGCAATAAAAATTTCATATTTGCAGAATTGTATTGCAGAATTTTAAAATGGAAATGGAAGCTAGACACCTTGAGATATAGAAAATATCATCACAATAGTGGTCTCTTATATAAAGAAATTTATTTTTTTTTTGGTTCACTTGAATAAAGGCACTTTAACTAATTTTAATGAAAAATAATTTTTCTTGTTTTTTTTTTAATTTATGTTACTTCATTTAAGAACTATTATTAATGGGTACAACCCCCTTTGTTTTTAATAACTTCAAATATACAAGTTTTCATTGAGAGATAAAGAGAATTTATGTAACCCAACGAAATTTGATTCCAAGCATCCTTAAAGGCCTGAATTAGTGACTGCTTGTCATCGAAGTGTCTACCTCTTTCATAGACCTTACGAGATAACCAACCCCAGACATTTTTAATAATGTTTAGATCTGGCGAATAGGGTGGCCAGTCAATTATATTAACATTTTGGCTTGCAATGAACTCCTTTACTACTCTGGCATTGTGTATAGGGGCATTATCCCGTTGCAATATCCAAGATATGGGACCAACTAGTTCACTGAACTTCGGTAAAGCCAATTCCAATAACGTTTTATAGCTTGCACCAGTCATTTTTGCACTTTGAAATTCAAGATCGATGGTGCCATAATACGTAATAGCATTCCACACCATAACGCAGCCTTCTCGGCTGTGATGTCGGTTCAAAAAACGGTTTTCTTTGCACAAGTCATGGAAATAATAGTTATAGCCATCTGGCCCATCCAAACTAAACTTCTTCTCATCCGTAAATATAACGATTCTCCAGTCATTTACATGAACTCTTGGCTGCACATCCTCTTGGGAATTGAAGCCGCTTTTCCTTACGAGGAGCATTAAGGGGCGGATTTTTTTGTAATTTCAAATATTTAAGATACTTACAGCTCTTAATTACTCTGCGTACTGATAACTTGCTCGCTTCCACTCCAGCTTGAGCCCTTATTTTTGACAAGGTTAAGTCAGAATTATAAGTAATTCTCATGATTTTTATTTTCTCATACGTAGATAAAGACAATGAAACTCTTCCTTTAAAATGTATTCCATACCCCTTGGGGTCCTTGATGTATTCGTCGACAACAATTGGGCTCCGTCCAATTTTTTTAGCTTTTGCGCGGTTATAATATAATTCAGAACGGTAAACATCGATTTTAGTTTTTTCCGATAGATTTAAAATTTTTGGTTTTGGCATTTTGACTCGTAAAATGATTAAGAAGTAATAAATAAACAAACGCTCCCTACAAAAAATCATCGCTTACTTAAAAAATAATAAAAAAGTAATAAAGTGCCATTATTCAAGTGAACAAAAAAAGGAATAGCAAATTTTTGGACTTTTTTTTATAAATTGCTCAAAAAAAGTTCCTTGGTTACTTGGCCGTCGGTGGTGCCATGGGTAGTGTGCGCGCCTCTTGTACATGAGATCCTGGGTTCGATCCCTGCTCTGACCACCTTAAAAAAAATTTCTTTCGGGGGCGGTCACCTCGCATAGTGACGGCGACACTATCGAGTAGTTAGCCATGAAAAAAGCTTCTCAAAATACCGTTCGGAATCGGTGTAAAAACTGTAGGTCCCAATCAGTGAGTGAAAAATTAGAAAGCGCACAGCTCACTGGTTGTGAGAAGCTCTCCCCAATCCCTTCATGGGATGTAATGGGAAACGGTTTTTTTTTAGTTAAGAAGCCATGATCTCAAGATGTTTAGCTTCCATTTCAATTTTCAAATTCAAAAGATACAGGCTGCTGAATATGGCACGGACTAAACTCTGGATCTACTTAACCTAATGAGACGAAACTTTCATATTATATTTGTATTCGCCCAACTTAGGTTTGTAGTACACAATTTTGTAAATTGGTGGCGGTTTTTTTTTGTTTTTTTTTATATAAAATGTGTCAATTCATTAGTGGCCATGACATCATTGAATCCTTTTGTCGGCAGGAAGAAGTCTGCCGAGTCAGCTGGTACATACTAAATATTGGTTACAGGCTCCACCTAGAAAACTTCCAATTAAACAAGAAATTTTCCAATATATGTGAGACATCTAGTTAATTTCTTTCTATGTGATCCAAGCCATTAGTCTAGACACAAACCAAAGCAAAAGTAAAAAATATAGTTGATAATAGCATAATAGTGTCAAAACGAAAGTTGTTTAGGAACTTCGTTGTAATAAATAACTAATACCTATATATAAGCCACTCAGATGCCAATTGAACTAAGTCCACGTTTTGACAACTGAAGCCCCTGGTGGAAGAAGGTGTTAACTCACTTTTGTTCAAAAAAAATATTTTCCATTTTTTAACGTTTCCAAATTAAAAAAAAAATTTTAATTTAATTTTAATAATTCAAATATCAGATGTTGACTTTTTTCTTATCTGAAACAAAATCAGATACCATGGAGACATTAATGGCTAATTTCACAGTTGAAAATTCTCCATTTAAATGAAAAGGGTCCGCCAAATAACTTTTTTTTTTTTGAAAATGCTATAAAAAAAAACTACTGAATATTTTCTCAAATTTCTTTTTGACGTAGAATACGTCTTACCTTACGGTATGAGGAGTCATGTCAGGTTTTTATTGTTATAATCTTTATTTCATTGAATTTGAGGAAACGGCTAGATGAATTTTTTTAAAATTTTTTTTTGTAGGTGATGAAGATGTTATCTTTCGTTTGATATACATTTCATATTGGTTGATATATTTCTAGTATTTTAATTTCTCAAATGAAAATTGTTTAAACACATACACTCAAACATATGTGTGGTGTTTGGTTGAGTGTTTTTGGTTGCTCAACATTGCTTAGGAACATGTATCTAGTAAAAAGTGAAACGAACAGCAAGCTAATGTTGCTTGGCAACATGTATCTAGTAAAAAGTGAAACAAACAGTAAGCTAACGTAATAAAGCTTTTTTGCGAAAGCTTCAATTAAGCTGTTGTAACATTAATTTTGAATTGTAAAGCGTAAAGCTTTCACACAACACTCGAATGCTAATGCGAAGACTCGATAAGGTAAACCTTTTTTAATATTAGGGCGGCCCCTCTCAACATTCGCAGAACTTATTTCAATAAAAATATTAATTAAAATACATAAATTAAATTAAGTTTAAAAAAATTTAACATAATATTTTTTTTTTTAAAGGACTTGAATCAAATGCCGTTGGTAAATATAAAAATTACAGCCGACAGTTGTCCGAGGCCTTCGGCCACGGACTGTCCCTGCAGGCTGTGTCAGAGACACGGCCATTAAGTTTAACGTAGAATACGCCATCCGATAAGACAGAAAACATATATAACAATAAATGATAAATAATATAAGCAAATGAATTTATTGTTATATATGTTTTCTGTCTTATCGGATGGCGTATTCTACGTTAAACTTAATGGCCGTGTCTCTGACACAGCCTGCAGGGACAGTCCGTGGCCGAAGGCCTCGGACAACTGTCTGCTGTAATTTTTTTTATTTGAAAGTACAATCCTTCCGGTGAATAATGGAAAATAATTTCATTCAAATGGCTGCCTCGGCTGGCCATGCAGTAGCCTACACGATCGGTCCAATTCTTAAGCACATTATCGATTGTGTGCAGCTGTATTTCACCAATGGCTTCACGAATATTGTCCTTTAAAGCGTCAATTGTCTCTGGCTTGTCGGCGTAACACTTATCTTTGAGGGCACCCCACAAATAATAGTCCAACGGTGTCAAATCGCAGCTCCGAGGTGGCCAAACGACATCAGCTCTGCGGCTGATAATGCGGTCTTCAAAAACAGGGCGCAAAACATCGAGTGTAGCTTCGGCTGTGTGGCACGTAGCGCCGTCCTGTTGAAACCAAATGTTGCCAATATCGTCTTCTTCAATTTTTGTGAACAAAAATTCGTTCAGCATGGCCCGATAACGATCGCCATTGACTAACGGCCACTCCTTACGCATTTTCGAAGAAAAATGGCCCAATTATGCCTCTGAACCAAAATCCGCACCAAACAGTGACTCGTTTTGGGTTCATCGGCTTTTCAATGTATTCGTGCGGGATTTCTGTGCCCCAAATGCGACAATTTTGCTTGTTTACATACCCGCCAAGATCAAAATGAGCTTCATCTGCAAAGATGATTTTTTTTGGCAAAATCGGCATCTTCTGTAAGTCGATCGCCATGTCGATTACCATGATTTTCAAAGTAATGTCGCAGTATTTCCCAACGTTGTTCAAGCGTATACACAACCATATTCGTTCAGCGGAAGGATAAAACTAATTATCTGTCAAATCAGACATGAGCTAAATGTTACCATTCACGAAATAAGCACTAGTTGAAAAAAAAAACGTTAGATGGCGGACCCGTTACTTTAAGTGCCCGATGCTTGTCATTTAATATGAAAATTGTCTGTGAGCTTTTAAATTGAGCTTTTAAATGACGAGTGTGAAACTCGCCCTAAAACATGGAAAATATTGTTATTGAAAAAAGTGAGTTAACACCTTCTTCCACCAGGGGCTTGAATTATGGAGTTTTAATGCTAAATAGAAAAAATTAATTCTATGAAATCGAACAATATCGCATTCGATTTCAATGAATGTCTTGTATAATTTTCGGACAGAGAAATAGTTTATCTGATGTAACAAAACAAGATTTGTTGTTTTTCATGCTACAGTTTTTGTTAAAACTTAAAAGTAATTCATTCGTTTCAAAAAAACATTTGTAAATATTACAAATCTTTAATTTTTTTTCAACGAATTCTATTTATCAGTCTTTGATTCAACAAAAACATTCCTTGCTTTAATTAATTTTATATATTGATTAACGAATTATAATTAGAAATGTTATTCATAAATTTTGAAAATTCAACGAATAACAAAAATTAAAATTATTCAAATTAAAGAAATATTTCTGGCTTTTAATAAATTTTTTCTCAGTATTAAAAAAAAATATTGGTAAAGTGTTCAATTAATTACTACAATTATCAAATATTTTTGGTGGATATATACAGTTTAATTTAAACTTTATTTGCTTTCAGGAGTATTTTTGAGCAAATATTGCAATTTTTAAATTGAATTGTATAACCGATTTCGTTAGTTTTCAGTTAATGTATGAGGAATTCATACTACAAGCTTACAAGGTCAGAAAAATTTTTCTAATTGAAAAATGGTTGGGTTGTGTTGGTATAATAGACAATTCTGTGTCATGTCACACTCACTGGCATGACTCCATGACAAGTTCATAATCAGACGCCTAACTACTGTGGCCTAATTGATACCATCGGTTAATCATCAATTGTATATATACAAATTGAATTAATCAATTTACATGTGCGAATTAGTTTCGATCGAATATCCCTAAGTATCATCAAAACAAAATTCTATCGTAGGCTATGACGTTATAAAGAACTCACCAGAATGTTTTGAAAAATCATATATTGCTAAATAAAATTTCCTAAAGTTTGAAAATTGATTTTATTCCTAAAGTCTATCCTAAAGTTTGAAATGATTTTACTAATTCATTAACGAAGTTTATTATTTGAACTAACAAGCTGATTAAGCAAAAATATTTTGTTGTAAAATCAAATAATTTGAATAGTACTAAAGTACTAAAAGATGAAATATGACAAAATTCATTATAATATGTGGACTATTTTTAATGGAAACAGCAAAATGACAAAATTCATTATTAACCCTTAGAAGGCAGTTAGTGTTTGCTTATTATCTACCACTTTAGCTAAGATTTGTGTTTTGGAGGGTTCGGACACATATAGTGAAATTTTACGGCGATAATTTTTGTAGAAGATTTTGACCACGACCCCCGTCATTTTGGAGCAGTTTTTTGCGAGTTTTAAAAAAAAAGTAAAAATTATGGTTATACGTGAGGGTTAATTTGTTCCACAACAGTTTTTATCTGAATCTTTTCTATAAAACTTCTGACATTTCTACCAGAATCCGTTGACAGAACCCCATCATTTTGAGTAACATCTAATTTTGTCTCACAGTGTAGTCAGGTAGTTCTGTCCCATGACAATACCATGAAGAATGATGAATTGTTGCAGCGTCCAAATTCACTTCTGCATTGGTTATTGGGGTTACAAATTCTCGTGATTGGTAGACAAAGATTTAGCCTAAGCGGTTAATCCTTCAACATTTTAATAATTCTCGCAATTATTATTGAAAGACGATTTTAGAACAATTTTTGTTTTATTATTTTTTTACAAAATGACATATTCATAATAAACACTTAAGGTTTTCGAGAGGCTTTATTCCCAAAGTTGTATCAAATAATTCTCTAAATAAACTATATACTTGTGTTGTTTCTGCAAAAATTAAATATGCCTTTTAAAGGGTTTGTTTATTTATCCCAAAATTTTTATAAACAATTTCCCCATATGAAGCAGCATTAAAAACAGGGACATTAAAATTGCTTAATCCAAAAAGAAATCGTATTTTGCTCTCAGTTGTCGACATGGATAGGATTACCGTCGTTCACAAAAACAAAAAATACTCAGTAAATCGGGGAAAATAAAAAACTGAAGTTCAATTTTCAGACCCAACCGCCCACTGAGGACCAGATGGCCTGAAAACGGCGATGAAATAATAGAGGCTAAAAATATTATCCAATTTTTATAAAAATGTTTACAAACACGCTGAATTAATGCAACCCTTTTAAACATGTCTCTGTCTACACCTAGATTGTTTTCATGTATGGAAGTTCGGATGGGTTTTTGTCAGAGTAAGGAGAGCCATTCATTTTCGATTCGTCCGAAAAATTTAAGTTTAATTTTTAATTCTTTGAAAATTTAAATCTTTTAAACTCCCGAGTTTTATTTGTAACTCGGGAACCGAATTTTTATTTCCAAAGATTTTAAAATATTGCTCGCTCCAGATTTAATTCAAAAAGCATGATTCGCGAGTCAAATTTCATAATATTTTGTAATTATTAAATGTATAGGAAAAATTTACACATGGGTGAAAAAATAGAAATGCGGGCAACAAATTGTGAAAATTTGACGATAAGCAAAAATTATTTGAAAGAATGGGAAGATGTTTTAAATGGGAAGTATGGGAAGGTGTTATAAAACTCCGTATCGTATCGAATGATTATGAACGCAAATCTTTAAAATGCAGTAAAGAAGTGGGCGAATGGGTAAATATTGAAGATGAGAGAAAAATGGATTGGAAAGATTAGGAATGTGTCAAAAGTTGTGACTGTGGATAAAACGGGAAAAGGGTAAAACTTGAAAATGCGAGATAAATCTTTTGGGAAAGATAAGATTGTGCATAAATGTTGAAGGGGGATAAAAAGGGTAAAATGGGGGCCGAAAAGGGTAAAACTTCAGACTGTGAGAAGAATCGCTTGGAAAGGTTAGGAATGTGCAAAATACTGAATGAGAGTAAAAAGGGTAAAATATTAGGCGAAAAGGGTAAAACTTGAAAAGTCGTTTGGGTACGTTAGGAATGTGGCAAAAATTGTGAATGTGGTTAAAAAAAGCGTAAAAGGGAGGCGAAAAGTGTGAAACTAGAAAATTCGAGAAAACCGTTCGAAAAGGTTAGGAATGAGACAAAAATTATGTTTCTGGATAAAAGGGTTCAAAAGCGACAAAATTAGAAAATGCGATTAAAATGGTTTGGAAAGCTTAGGAATGTGGACAAAATTGTGAATGTGGTTCAAAACGGGGCAAACGGGGTAAAACTTGAAAATGCGAAAAAATCATTAGAAAAGGTTAGGAATGTGCAAAAATTGTGTATGTGGCAAAAGGGGGGGGGGGGGAAATGGGCAAAACTAGAAAATGCGAGAAAATCCGTTCGTAATGTGGACAAAATTATGAATGTGGTTAAAAACGGGCAAAAGGGGTAAAACTTGAAAACGCGACCAAATGGTTTGGAAAATTGTGAATAAAAAAATTTTAAGATGAGTGCTATTTTATTGTCTGCGTCGTACAAAAAAATTTTTGTTCAGACCCATTTCAGATAATAAAAAGCCCGAACAAATTAGTTTTAACTGATTTTGTTTAATACAAAACTAATAATTGCACATTTAAAAATTTTTATATCAACCACAGCTGTTTCTGTAAAAATTTTCCAAATTACGAACAACATGCTCGGTGTTAGATCCAAAACATCCACAACCCCATGCAATCAACACCTATTTTTCCAGCATTTAGAGCTATTACCGCTATGATATCCTTTTCAAGTTTAACCATTTTCGTCCCTTTTTCAATCATGCAACGCGTGTTTGACCTCTTTACCCTTTTTTTTGTCGACTTATTCTATTTTTAACACGTTCCAAACGATTTTCCCGCATTTTTCTATTTTACCCGTTTTTGACCTACGATTTTACGTATTTTACTAACTTGAAGAAGACTACTCGCATATTCATGTTTTGGTCTTCTTACGTACAGACACAATCTTTAACAAATTCGAATCATGTCATGTATTTTATTTTTGTTTTGCTTTTTTAAGTTTTCCTAATTTGACTCTTTTTGAAGTTCAACCATTTTTTCAAAAAAACAACAATTTCAAAACTAAAATTGGCTCGAAATTTAATTTTTTTTAAATGGTTTCATATCAAGGGGGAGCTGAATTTTTCGGCTCGCGATCAGAATTTTTACCTACTCTGGTTCTTGGATATAATTAGTTTTGGGAGAAAATCACAGCAATATGGTCTAGATATTTAGCTCGGCTGGATGGGCAAATATGTGGTTTCCGCAAGCAATCGCTTATCATCACTGTTATCAATTTAGAACTATTGATGTCAAATTGTTTTGTTCCTTCCGCCCTTCTATACGTCTATTTTTTTCAAATTAAGTACTATTAAATGTTAATGGGGAAAAAGGCGCCTAATTTTTCCTCTATTAATTTTTTCAGATCTTTTGGAACAAGATTATCTGTTTTTATTGAAAATAAATTAAAATTCCATAGGGTAATGTTATATAGAGCTGCCATTCTTCTCAGCTGACATTGCCTTTTACACTATTCGTGGTGAGGTCGGTGTGCTATAGAGTTATCTATATATATATTACGCTAAGGTATTTATAGTGTAATTATTGTAACCGCTTCTCCTCCTAAACTAAAGGTCGCACAGTCAAGTGCGATACACCGTTGGAAAGGTAGTGGTCTGAAAGGGTGCGCTAAGCATTAAAATTTAGCAAAAGTTAATTCCAACAGTGATTTAAACCGGATTTAATTAATCCTTAATCCCTCCATCTACCGGCGGTAGTGGCATCATTTGAACTGGTGAATTTACATTGGTGGTGAAATTTTATTTAATTTGCTTGCTTTTTTAAATACATCTTTTAATTAAGTCTCTTTTTTGGCAGGACGAAGTCTGCCGGGTTTGCTAGTTTGGCATAAATTGACTTATACCAGGTGGAATTACAAAATTTTTGGACTTACTGTTTTCATGTCGTTTTATGAAAAACTGTGCAATTTAAACGTATTTTGGACTTTTGTGTTATATTTTATTGTTAGTATATATTTGTGATGTATTTACATAAAAGTTTTAACGCTCAAAACGAAATGCCGTTGCTGATTTATTGTTGGCTGGTTTGAGCCATCTGGTATAATTAAAGTAATACTTTCCAACTTCGTACCGCCCATCTGCAAAAAACCAATTGTCATCAATTTACTGAGATAGTTGGCTACTCTATATGTTACTACTCTATGCAAAATTGTTTTTTGACAACTGTTCGTCACTGTGATATTGTGTGCTTATTTAAATCATTTTGGGAGTTTACAGTGGTAATAAATTTTTTTCCATAGAAAGCTGCTTATGTGAAGACGTTGTTATTTCTGAAAACACTTTAAGATTTCGAAACAGGGTATACTTCTTACCCTCTACCAGTATCTTATACTTCAAGAATTTTTGTTTGAACAGACAGTACTGAAACTCGTAATTTTTTAAAATAACGATTTTTTGGCTTTCCTGAAAAATATTATTCCAAAAGATAAGCGATTGTTTGGGAAAACGCCCGATATAATGTGCATATGGTCGCTATGTCAAATTATGAATGGACAAGTTTGACATTAGTTATTAAGATAAAGCAACATTTTGTAGAAATATAATGCTCAGCCGCGTTTAATGCATTACCTGCACAGAAAGTGTTATACTACAAACAACCCCTTTAAGAATTTAATACCACATTTTCCCCTAAAAATTGTTAAATGATAAAAGCACAAACTGTCTGTGTGCAGTTTTTGCAACAAAACAAGGGATCCTTAATTATGCACCTGTCTAAGCAATTTATTGCTATTATGGTCATATACCTAATGGCAGATGGCGCGTCATTTTAATGTTGTAGATGATTTGATGTAATAGCAGCTGAACATTCTAAGGGTTGTAAGGGTTCAAAGGAGAAAACAACACTCGTAAAAGAAAAATATAGAATAATAATGGACTTGAATTAGACAAAATTCCTGCACTTGCGCCAGATTTTCATTTATTCATTAATACTTAATTTATACTTAAGCTCAAGACCAGTCCATGTATCTATTGATTTCAAAAAGTTTTTTCAAAATCCATGCTCATGATTTGCGGCAAAACGTATGGCTATTAAGGGTGTAGCCACAGACCTTCATCAGAAAATGTGTGAGGTGTTGAATTGAACTGAATTGACGTGATTTGAATTGAATTGAATTGGATTGAATTGAATTGAATTGAATTGAATTGAATTGAATTGAATTGAATTGAATTGAATTGAATTGAATTGAATTGAATTGAATTGAATTGAACTGAACTGAATTGAATTGAATTGAATTGAATTGAATTGAATTGAACTGAATTGAATTGAATTGAATTGAATTCAATTGAATTGAATTGAATTGAATTGAATTGAATTGAATTGAATTGAATTGAATTGAATTGAATTCAATTGAATTGAATTGATTTGAATTGAATTGAATTGAATTGAATTGAATTGAATTGAATTGAATTGAATTGAATTGAATTGAATTGAATTGAATTGAATTGAATTGAATTGAATTGAATTGAATTGAATTGAATAATAAAGTTGGCAATTATTTACCTTTGAAACTCATGGGCGAATTTTAAAAACAAGCTCATTAATTAAAATCTTATAGCGTGGGAAAAAATCATTTACCAAGTTAAATTGTCTAATTCTTAATTAAATTATAAAATCATTTTAAAGTAAAAAATTCATTTCAAATCGTATGTAGATCTTTATCAAACTTAAAAATCGAATTCAAAATAGATATCGAATCACTTAATTAAAAAAATGTATTAAATTTTTGAAAACTATACCTTTGTTTGTTTAAGTTTTGAATTCTTGAAAGGACGACTTCAAATAGACGGGATTCGGGTTATTCGAAAATTACGTTTGTTTACAAAGCGCTACTCGTTCGGTAAAAAAGGTGGTTAACAGGGTTCGCCGAATTCCGGTTAAAAAACTCTAGTCTTGTCCCACACATTATTTCTTTTACATATGCACGTGTAATGGAAACAACCAATGTGGGGGTACCGTTCCGCATTTAGTGGAATATGTATGAACACCTAAATGATATTGACTATGCAGATAACATACGTATTATTGCCAACAAATTTTATGACATCAAGGCTAAGTTAAACAGACTCTCCGAAAATTCTAAAAAGTAGGATTTTTATCTAAATATTATGAAGAGAAACCTTAAAAGATAGGACAGAGGATGAAATTGCGAATATTCAGCTGCAGCCTGAAGTGTGACTGTTGTATGGTTGTACTACATGGAGCTTGATGAAGATGGTAATAAAGAAGTTGCGAACGTTTGCAAATACTCCGTACTTACTGACATAATACAAATTCTGGTAGTGAACGCTGGCAACGAACAATTAACAGGCCTATTTAATTGAATATACATAGAAGAAATAGATTTGGAGTGGCCACATACTTAGGCGCCCAACAACAGATAGAAGATGACCACCAAATACATGGAAGCGGTGCCTGGTAAAGTAATATAAACATTTTTGGATATCATTGCACCAATTCAATTCAAGTATCCATCAGGTTAAGTCGTTTAAACAGCTGATTTCATCTTTTCATGGTATTTTTCGCTTCAGTTGTCAAACTAATATGCATTTTGCGTTTGTACGTTTTTGTATTCTAGTGTTCTTGGTATACAGAAGTGTCTAGTTTGTCAATTAAATAAAAACAAAATGGATGTTTTTGCTGCCTACAGCTACAACAACGCCTGCCACTATTGCCATGTATATATTATTGTATCATGCATGGTACCAAATTAAATTACTTGCCAGTAGCAGAAATAGATGGAGAAAATTCTGATACTCCCTATGCTCTTCGTGAATCTTTTATTTAAACTTTGTGTTGTTAAATGTTGTATATTGATATAATTTGTTTAAATAAACAAAGGTTATATACATGCATACATATATACTCGTAACTTAAGAATAATTTTCTTTTCAGCAAATTTAATACTTTAATAAATCCAAATTAGAAAAAAATCAACTAACCATATCAAGTTCAATAAAAAGCGAAACAAATTCAAATCGATCATACCAATTTCGTTTCGAATCTGTAAAATAATACCAAGAAATCAAAAACTATTAAAATGATTTAATTGACAAATAAATAAAGCAATCACAAGAATTTATGCGCATAACAATAAATATTTTGTAATAAAAATATATTACAAATAAACACAGAACTGGTGAAACAAAATATGAAATTTCTCCAAAAAATAAAATTGCGTACACTCAAACAAAAATGTTTGCTATTAATTATTTTGCTTTGATTCAACATATACGAGTATTCAGCTAAAATGTTTGCAGATTGATACAAAACATTTGCTGTTTATAAAATCTAATAGATACATAAAAATAAGAATAAGCATTTGGTTTTGTCTTTAAGTGTCCTCGGTCTACTATAATATTGAAATTATTGAACACCCAACAAACCAGTAAATAAGTTTCAGTCGGGTGAACCGACTTAATCATACCCTCACTCTAAGTTATCCATTGTGTGGCAGTTCTGTTAAAAAACGCCCAAACTCAAAAGTGACCATGTTCAGTAGCAGATTAACATTGCGCTAAATATTATTGAATACCCGAATTAGTTAGTTTCCCCCCTAATACCCATCCATGGGTGAGGGTAAAAACATCTGTCTGGAAAGTGGCAAACAAAATATAACAGTAATAATTTAAACATAGAATACAGGTGTGTAATATTAAAGAGCTTATAGAGCTGTCATCTTTCTCATCTAACGTTTCGTTTCTTCGGTCTTCGGTTGCACACTCTTCGGACGGTGCGATAGAGACTTATTTGACGTAAATTGACTTATACCAGGTGGAGTTACAAACATTGCTGACTTAAAATTTAACTTTCAACTTTTTTTTGATATATTTTATTGTTAGTAACGGGTTTTTCAACAGAGACGCTACAAAAGTAAATCGATAGGGACAGCAAACGACGCTATATTTTTTCCCGCTCTTTTGACATTTCTCTTCAATAAGGCTTGCCATTTCATCATGGAAAGATATTCGGGCCAACAACAAGTCGAAATTATTAAAATTTACAACCGAAATTTGGAGTCAGTGACCTCAAGTTTAAGAGGCCAACTTTAAGAGGCCTCAACAATCAGCGATGAGGCTCATTTCTGCTTGAACGGCTTCGTCAATAAGCAAAATATGCGTTATTGGTCAGACAGCAATCCACACGTAATCCAAGAGTCATCATTGCACCCCGAAAATATTACGGTTTGGTGCGGTTTACGGGCCGGCGGCGTCATTGGGCCGTACTTCTTCTGTTATGATCAACACCGGCACATTACTGTGAATGCGAATCGCTACCGTTCAATGATAACGGAATATTTTTGGCCCCAATTGGATAATATGGACTTGGAGGACATGTGGTTCCAACAGGACACCGCCACAAGCCACACAGCGAATGCCACAATAAATTTATTGGAAACAAAGTTTGGTCAGTTACGTCAAGTCTATGGTCTATGCCACCAAGCCAGCGACGATTGATGAACTTCGTACGAATATCGAACGTGAAATTGCAGCAGTATGGGCCAATTTATGCTTGAAAACCGTCGAAAATTGGGTTCAGCGTCTGGACTTCTGCAAGCGTGCCCGTGGTGGCCATGCAAAATAAATCGAGTTCCATACATAATGGCATCGAACGTACTTCCCAGGAATAAAGAATTTCATTGGTATCTAAAACCGGTTTTGTTTATTTAAAAACACTTTTGTAGCGCTCTTATTGAAAAACCCGTTATATGTTTGTGGTGTATTTACACAAAAATGTTAACACACAACACGAAATGTCATTGCTGTTTCCTTGTTGGTTGGTTTGAGCTATTGTCTCTATCTGGTAATATTAAAGCAATAATTTCTAACATGCAACGTCCATATGAAACACACCAAACTTCATAAATTTACTAAGGCAAATCGCTTCTCTATACGTCATTTCTCTATGGATTAAACATTCAAAAAAATTAAAAAATACAATTGTTTATTACCGTTTTATTTGGTTTCTTTCATTTCATCGAAAATGCAACCCTGATAGCATAATTTTTTGAGGAAAATCAAAAAACCAAAGAAATTTAACAGATTTTTCAGCAAATCGTTCTCCTCAAGTTTCACTTTTCCATCCGCTCTCAGCAAATGAAAATTTAGACATATCTAACGATGTCTCTAATAGTCTAACACGGCCTTAGGTAATATTTTTCAACTAAATAATTTTTAAATTTCTGTATGTAATTTCCTCTAAGAAGCTTGAATTCCAAACCACATCAAATCGTCATTTTAATATATATACTTATGTATATTAAACTTTCACCATCTCTTGCAGTGAAACAGACGTACAAAAATCTCTGACCCACAATTATTGACATTCATAAATTTACGATTAAAATTGTATTATGCAAAAGCAAACGAATCCAATGAATTGGATTCGATTTTCATTCAATATTATCTTTAATATTGGTCGGTGGTGGTGGCGGCTGCGACAGTGTCTATAACGCTGACTCTGACGATGAGAATGGCAATGGCTGGATGCAGAATTGCGTATCGACCACCATACTGACATAGAGACATTTGCTATACTACATAGTTTTTGCATAATAACAATAATATTGAATTTCATGAATGCTATCGTGATGTAAAGATAAAAAGATGCAAAAATAATTTTTAGCGAAATGTCAACGAACAAAAGTGGGTTATGGCACAGTGTTGAAAGTTTAATTATTTTAAGAGGTCAGCAGTTTTACAATCTACCAGGAGAATAATAAAATATTCCAGTTATAAATAACTTGGTCAATTTATAAAATTGTGTTTGTGCACGCGCTTTGATCAGGTCATAATAATTATTCGGAATGTACAGACTTAATAAAAGCCAACTATGTAGTTTATATAATTTTGTTAAAAATGGTATTTCATGACATACAAATTTGCAGTTCATTAAATATATATATGTCTGTGTGTGAGATGTATTTATTTAAAGAAACAACAACATTATTAAACAACATAACAGTACAAAGTTGAAAGAAAAAGTTCAGGAAGGACACTCGGCGTCATTAAATAGCTGAAAGAATGTCGCCATTATAAATTAGGTATCATTATCATTAATAACGAAATAATTTAAAATTCACATAATAACGGGTTTTTCGATAAGAGCGCTACAAAAGTTTTCTGAAATAAAACAAAAACCGGTTTTAGATACCAATGAAATTCTTTATTCCTCTGAAAGTACGTTCGATGCCATTATGTACGGAACTCGATTTATTTTACGTGGCCACCACGGGCACGCTTGCAGAAGTCCTGGCGCTGAACCCAATTTTCGACGGTTTTCAAGCATAAGTCGGCCGATACTGCTGCAATTTCACGTTCGATATTCGTACGAAGTTCATCAATCGTCGCTTACTTGTTGGCATAGACCATAGACTTGACGTAGCCCCACAGGAAATAGTCTAACGGCGTCAAATCGCACGACCGAGGCGGCCAATCGACTGGGCCATTTCGTGCGATAACACGTTCACCAAACTTGGTTTCCAATAAATTGATTGTGGCATTCGCTGTCCACATGTCCTCCAAGTCTATATTATCCAATTGGGGCCAAAAATATTCGGTTATCATTGAACGGTAGCGATTCGCATTCACAGTAATGTGCCGGTCTTGATCATCACGGATCACGCCGCCGGCCCATAAACCGCACCAAACCGTAATTTTTTCGGGATGCAATGATGACTTGTGGATTACGTGTGGATTGCTGTCTGACCAATAACGCATATTTTGCTTATTGGCGAAACCTTTCAGCCAGATATGAGCCTCATCGCTGAAGACCATAAATTGGGCGTAGCGCTCTTAAAGTTGAGGCCACTGACTCCAAATTTCGGTAGTAAATGTTAATAATTTCGACTCGTTGTTGCCTCATATATCTTTCCATGATGAAATGGCAAACCTTACTGAAGAGAAATGTCAAAAGAGCGGGAAAAAATATGGCGTCGTTTGCCGTCCCTATCGATTTACTTTTGTAGCGTCTCTGTTGAAAAACCCTTAATGTCATTATTGGCCTCACAACGTTTTTCTTATATATATTTTTAAATTTCAAAACAGTTTATCGCCTTTTCAAAATTAGGGATGGTTTCTTCGTATCTTATATAAAAAACGCGTGTGGTTAATTATAACTAACTTAGCATAACTCAAAGTCTATTTAAAAAATGGAGATACAGCAAAAGTACTGCCCGCATATCTGAGTGCACCAATGGTCATGATGATTTTATCATAAAATCAAAAAAAAAGTGGTGTTCCATAGCATTCCATGAAGGGATTTGGGAGACCTTCTCACAACTAGTGAGATGTGCGCTTTCAAGTTCTCACATTCACTGATTGTGACCTACAGTTTTACAGCGGTTCTGAAAGATGTTTTGAGAAGTTTTTTCATGGTAGCGACGCCATCAAGCGAGGTGACAGTCGTCGAAAGAAATGTAAAGTGGATCGAACGCCCATTCTCATGTACAAGATCCGCTCCACTAACCATTGCACCACCGACGGCCATAAAATCAATACATGTTTAATCTCATATATTTTAAAAATCAGAATTACAAAATTGGCCAATTGAAAAATATTGTGTAAAATTATATCGGATGAATTTAAATTTCTATGAACACCATCCATTCAAGATAGATTTGTTGTCTGTGATTCGGTTTGATTATCAACAACAATTAAGAATATCCTTCCAGTTGTTTAATTCTTCACCAGCGGTGAGGATTTTGATTTAGTTTGTAGAAGATGCTTCGTAAAATTTCTCCGTTATTGAAGATTCTGGTTTCTCGCCAAATCCTGTTTCGAGTTTCCCGGACTCTCAGGGTGGGTTTCACTCTCGTCATTTAAAAGATCATAGGAAATTTTCGTATTCAATTACATTATATGACAAACATCAGTCATTTAGGAACAAACCTGGTATTTTTCGGAACCTTCAAATCGTAAAACTCGTTGTTTTAAACAAAAAATGTAAAATAAAAAAATCGGAGCCAACCCCTATTTTCGAAGTAATAGTCCGGCCGCATTATGGGGCGGATGTGACCAGATTTTTATATATAAGTCGAAATAAACAAATTCGAAATTTTTTTTCGATAACTGTGTTAGTTATCGAGATGGCGTATGATGCATTTTTTTAACATTTTTCGCAATAAAAAAAAACAAAAAATTGGTTAACTATCTTTCGTTAAAAATTTTCATTTGGAGTCCCGCCCCCTCAACAAAAATATTTACGTGAAATGAATAAAAATCGAAATTTTTGAAACGAAGTTCCATATCGCACCTTACCGGACGGGGGCTAAATGAAACAAAATTAAACAAATTTTGTTTTAACACTATTATGCTACAACCCAGTATTATCAACTACATTGTCTACTTTTGCTTTGGTTTGTGTCTAGACTAAAGGCTTGGATCATAGCGAAAGAAATTAACTAGATGTCTTACATCTGTTGGGAAATTTCTTGTTTAATGGGAAGTTTTCTAGGTGGAGTCTTTAATCAATATTTATTATATATTGTAGTTTTGAACCCAATAAAAGTAAATTTAGAAAAGCCAAAGTGAAAGAAATTAAAATAAACCATTTTCTTAAATAAGTGCCTCTTCTTAAAACAGTAAAATTTCTCAAAAACAAAATACCAATTCATATTCTTAAACGAATTCCCTTTCTTAAAAAAAACACCTTATCTTAACCCTTCTCTTATGTTAATAAAAAATCGCACATGTGATATTAGGGTCACGGAATGACCCGGTCAGTGTTTTGTTAGTGTATCGTATACAAACCTTATAATTTTAGTGTTTTTAATATTTCTCAGTTGTATTGCATATAATTTATGTGTGATTTTGACATTTCTTAGCTTTAGTGATTATAATTTTAGTTTGTTTTTAACATTTCTTAGTCTAATTGATTATAAATAAAGAGAACTAGTTGTACACTTGTTTTATTTATTGCGTATGTTTAAGGCAATAGGATGTACAAACTGTTACCTTTGTCCGATGTTGAGGACACACAGGTAGGTTTCTTGCAAATAGTGCAGTGCTCGTATGTTTGACGGCAAATAGAGCTCGGGAAAACTGCGCAGGTAGCTCTTTGACTTGCTTTTATCTTTTTTGGAGCAACGCCCGCCGAAGTGCTGGGCTGTTCTGCTTCTGCCCGGACATTTCTCACAATATCAGCTGATGACTGATTCTTTGGTAAGCGTTTTCTACGAGCGATTTCTCCCTGAACAAGGTCTAAGCCACGATTTTCGAGAAAAACGATACGTTTATATGTTTTTGACTCGTTCCAATGAGGGTGGATTTCCGACCATAAAACGTAGGCATTTAGTGCTGAGACATCCACTATATTCGAAAAAACAGCCACGGGCCAGCGATTAGTTCTACTAGCTGGTCAATTGTGTCTACTTCAGGTTTTGTAGAATTATAGAAATCGATTATTTCCGGCAACTTCTTGGGATGGTTTTCAAGAATGTTTTTATTATGATGCAAAGTGCTCAATATAGTAACCATCTTATACTTTTTAGGAATGTATTGTACAACGGTGAATTGCCCAAAGAAGAAGAAACGACTGCTTAGTGCTGACAATCATCATAACTACTGCTGTGTGCCACAAACCGGCAAGAACCGCTTATTACTTCTCACTGTTGCCACCAATGTCATATTCTTTTAACTAACACTTGACACTTTAACACAAAATTTTACTGACGAAAATGGCGCGAAACTAACGGTCGACAACAGCTGATGGTCACTGAATGACCTTATGGTGCCCACACGTTGGTTTTGATTTTGCCACCTTTTTTATAAAACGAAAAAGTCAGTGTGCAATTTTTCGAAGGGATTTCTCTCAATGCTAGAATTCGTAAACGGAAATCCCAAAATGTTGTTTCGTTTTAGAAACATAAGAAAAAATAACATAAAAAGGTTACGAAATGACCTTAAGGTAACAGAAGGGTTAAATAAAAATACCTTGGCTTAAAAAAAGTAGATTTTCTTACAAAAAGTAAATTTTTTTAAAAAGTAATTTTTTTAAATATGTACATTTTCTTAAAAAAGTACATTTTCTTATAACAAATTACCTTTTCTTAAAGACTACGTTTTCTTTAAAGAATAAATTGTTTGTGAAACAAAATATCTTTTCTTGAGATAAGTACCTACTCCTAAAAATTTACCTACTCTGGAAAAAATTACCAATTCCAAAAAAATTCCCATTTCTTAAGAAAAACCTTTTCTTCAAAAAAATACTTTCTCTTAAAAAAATCAATGAGTGTTCGAACTCACGGATGATGTGTTAACACCTTTTTGCTACACGGTACCTGTTCGATTTCTATGAACACATTAGTAAATGTTACATTGGAAAATAAAAAAATAATATTTTTTTTGTATATACCGGGCAATGCTGTACATCAAATGACTCGCTTTGTTTGGCCATAGCAACAACAACGAAGCAACCAAACACACAACATCACACATACTTTGTACGAAGTAGCTGACGTATTAGTGTGTCACCATACGTCGACCACAGCAACAGACACATGTCCATACATACGTTATTATGTTAATACATACGCTATAGACACAATTTCGTTTGCCTCACCCCTGCCACACCACTCTTTCATTGCTCTCTTGCTCGCTCATTTTTGTTTAACACGTCATTATTCTCTTTGGCAGTCGCAGCAAATCTGCTTTTAGCAGCAGCATAAAATCTGGTTTTAGCAGCAGCATAAAATCTGACTTTGATAGATTTAGTTCCTATCCGCCGCTATAGATGTTAACACATCAAAAAATGTCATTACGTACAAAAACTCCTTTTCACCACCACTTCTTCAAAAAGTACCTGCTCTTAAAAAAAAGTACTTCTTTGTAAAAGAAATTCATACTCTTATGGCTTTTTCTTACAGAAAGTTCTTCTTCATTAAAATAGTAAAAATAGTTGCCTGACAAGTTAGTGGAATGTGAACCACATCATCGGTTCAACGAAGTCATCCGAATATTCACACCTTACGACACTTCACTTACATCATCAGGAGTTTCTTCTGCAGATGGGGTTTCCTCCACTTGTTTTGTTATCCCCTTCCATAATGGAAAAAATAAATTGTTCTTTTTAACCGGAGTAATGCTGCCTTTAGGGAATCATCAACGATCTTTCAATGCCCAAATCGGAATGTAGGAACAAATCTATAAATGTTAGATGAAAAATTATGAGGAAACGGCGAGATAACTTTTTTTAAAAATTTTTTTTGTAGGTAAATGAAGATGTTATCTTTCGTTTGATATATATTTCATATTGGTCGATATCTTCCTAATATTTAAATTTCTCAAATGAAAATTTTTTAAACTCATACACTCAAACATATGTGTGGTGTTTGGTTGAGTGTTTAACTTTTTAGCGTGAATACAAACTATGCTGCTGTTTCAGTGTGGACACAAACCTTCGGCTGTTGTTTTGATTGATGAAATATTGAAATTTCGTATATTTACTTATGTATTTAAGTGCAACAAAATGTTAAATGTGAATTTGAATTTAACATGGATATATAATTATAAAAAATATAAATCCAATTGATTTGCGTCGGTTATTTATCATTTATCCTTACTCTTTTAATTTCAAAACATATTTATCCTATTTTTCCTACCATAAGCTTATGTATATTATCAAAAGTAACTATCAAATAAATAAATTCATTTGCTTATGTTATTTATAATTTATTATTATATATGTTTTCTGTCTTATCGGATGGCGTATTCTACGTTAAACTTAATGGCCGTGTCTCTGACACAGCCTGCAGAGACAGTCTCTGACACAGCCTGCAGAGACAGCCGAAGGCCTCGGACAACTGTCTGCTGTATTTTTTTTTATGTTTGGGCACTAACACATATATACACATTTCAGCAATTATCTTTAAGTTTGTATTTTTTACAGGCCCGAAGGACAGACATCATATCGTCGACTATCATTATTCAACCTACGGAATATGAAGTTCTTAGGAAATTTCAAATTATACATATTAATTTTAATTGTCAGAAAAATTTAAACACGTTTCTCAACACATACCAATTTTTGCATTAAGCTGGCAACATTGTGATTTCTTGACGCCAGAGAAATAAAAATAATTCAAATTGTTATTGCCTACGTCAGAAACGACGTTAAACGCCTACTCTTGTTCTTCTTCATTAAGGATGCGTGTACAAATTTTCAACGTCTGTGTTATCCCTCCGATCATGTTCGTACACTTATATATGTTAACGTGCGAGTTGTCGTTTCGTCTGAGTTGACGTGAAAAACGTCCATCTACATGAAGTGAAAATATTCGCGAATGGAAAAAAGTTTTGAGTTCGATATTTATTTTTGTCTAGTACTCCCGCTATTTATTTGTAAGTATTTATTATTTAGATAAGAGTTGGACAATTTTTAACAATACCACGAATTTCCAAATACATCGGATTTGTAGCGAGATATGACCGCACAAATTATGCAAGCTGAAAACCCCGACCCCAATAACATACAGGAACCATGTGTATGTTTGTAACATTCATGTACTTCCGTGCAAGAATTGATTTCATGATGTGCTGCTTTTAATGTAAATCAGAAATATGTTAATTATTGTATCTCCAACATGTAATATTGCACAATACTTTGAACACAAGTATACTACGTTTGCGATAGGCTGCCAACGTGTAAAATTTGCATCCAAACAACAGAAACAGACAGATTTCTCAGCGTGTAACATTCTTTGCATGCGAAGACAATTGACGTACACCTTGTGATTTTATCTAATACGATGTAAAAATGTGTCATATTTGCAAAAAAAAAAATAAAAAATCTGAAGAATACGGAAATTTTGGCTTTGATGGAATTTTTATTTTTTTTAAAGGTCATATTTTTGATTGAGAACATGTTCCATTGACAATATTCATATTCTATAGAGAATATTATTTTTCGATTGAGAACGTGCATGTTCCATTGAGAAAATTCATGTTAAAATGAGAACACTGATGTTCAATTGAGAACATAAATGAGACTACTCTTATTCAATAAAGAACAAATAAACAACTTCAAATAAAATTTTACAATTCCATTTTAAATTGACAAAATTCCAAATAAAATTGATATCTTACATTTAGAATGTAGACGATTATTACAAAAAACTTTTTTTACTTGAAATCTGGGAAAATTGTGAATGAAATATTTAAGTTTTTTTTCGAAAGATTAATATTCGTAATAAATTTGATATTTTTTTTATATCTTAAATTGGGAATTTCAAAAATGAAATGAAAAAAATGGTTTCCAATTGCATCCGACGAAGGGATTGGGGAGAGCTTCTCTCAATCAGAGATCTATGCGCGGTCTAGTTTTACACCGGTCCCGAACGATATTTTTGAGAAGTTTTTCATGGCTAAATACTCGATAGTGTCGCCGTTACTAAGCGAAGCGATCGCTGTCGAAAGATATGAGTAGGTGGTCTGAGCAGGGATACAACCCACCTACTCATTTACAAGAGCCTTTGCACCACCGACGGCCGAAATTGGAAATTTGGGAAGTTATACCTAAGGAAATTCGAAAGAAAATGTTAACTATTTGAAATGAAATATAAAATTTAAAATTTATTTTAAACCAAACGATGTTCCATAGATTTTTTAGATTTTGTGTTATGGGCTCTTCCTGGTAAGTTATCAAAGATTGTAAAGTCAGTTAGCCAGGCTGAATTCTTTCTCATGAAGTTTCACGTTCTACGATAAGAGTCTTGCCAGTTTCGGTTAAGAAACATATAAACGCTGTGCATTTTGGTTTTAAGATTTTATTTGTTCCTGCATTGTCTGGGTACAATAAAAAACAACAGAAACGATGAAGGCGGCAAAGGTCACAGAATTTTTTCAGATTCTAAGAACGAACCGAGTGTGCCATTTTTTATTTTGTTTTTGTTCAAATTTAATCATCGTTCAGAACCTCTTTTCGGGGTTTAAATTTACTTATATTTATTTCCACTGAATTTCTCTAATTACATTTTTTATTCTCCTAATGACCCTTTTTTTGTGTTCTACTTTATTCCTTTAATTAGCTGTAGAATTTGCCGTAGAACTCTTACCTACTCTACCTACAACCAGATTCGGGTTTCCAACTGTCCTTTTTAGGTTAGGAATACAACAAAATACCCAAACAACCAAATTCCTGTTTTGCGCTCTTTTTCTTGCACCGCCTTCAGTATGATTTTGTTACGAGGTGCTGCAGTTATGGTTTTAGCATTTAATCGGGCTAGATCGGGGGGTCAATTTTAGTTTAGTTAGTTAGCGTGTTGAAAAGTAAATAATTTTTAAGTAATATATCCTCTAATAAACCGCCACTTTATAAGTTATATTCTACGCAGTAGAACAAATGACCCAAATACAGTCTGTTTGCAAAACTGCAACTACGGAAAAAAGCATTTTTAAAATTTAAAATTTTTCAACTTCAACTCTTTTAACTTCGAGCGTCTCTACCATTGATATTATTTTTCAGATTTCACGAAATTGCTAAGATTCCTAATCTACAAGAAATTCTTTATTCGAGACATTTGTTAATTTTACCAACTAAATCCGCCGAATTTTTGATATTTGCTACGGTTTGGGGCTAAGGTTTCACAAAGCATCGGTGGTGCAATTTATAGTGTGTTCGTTTATTTCGATATCTGTTCTGACGTTACGTTGATTGAATACCAGTTCTGACCACCTGATATTTCTTTCGCCGGTTACTCTCCTTAGTGACTCTCACGCCAAAGGTCACTCTCCTTAGCTTATTGACAAACCGTTCGGTGAATTTTGCGAAAAGATTTTGGTCTACATGCTTACAAGATCAAATTGACGCAAGAACTGAAGCCGCTTGACCATCATAAGCGTCGTATGTTCCTGAATTGGGCTGAGCAACAACTTGAAAATGATTCGGATTTTCATCGGAAAAACATCTTCAGCGATGAGGCTCATTTCTAGCTGAATGGCTTCGTCAATAAGCAAAATATGCGTTATTGGTCAGACAGTAATCCACACGTAATCCATGAGTCATCATTGCATCCCGAAAAAATTACGGTTTGGTGCGGTTTATGGGCCGGCGGCGTCATTGGGCAGTACTTCTTCCGTGATGATCAAGATCGGTACATTACTGTGAATATGAATCGCTACCGTTCAATGATAACCGAATATTGTTGGCCCCAATTGGATAATATGGACTTGGAGGACATGTGGTTCCAACAGGACGGTGCCACAAGCCACACAGCGAATGCCACAATCAATTTATTGGAAATCAAGTTTGGTGAACGTGTTATCGCACGAAATGGATTATTTCCTGTGAGGCTACGTCAAGTATATGGTCTATGCCAACAAGCCAGCGACGATTGATGAACTTCGTACGAATATCGAACGTGAAATTGCAGCAGTACCGCCCGATTTATGCTTGAAAACCGTCGAAAATTGGGCTCAGCGACTGGACTTCTGCAAGCGTGCCCGTGGTGGCCATGCAAAAGGAATCGAGTTCCATACATAATGGCATCGAACGTATTTTCACAGGAATAAAGAATTTCATTGGTATCTAAAACCGGTTTTGTTTTATTTGAAAAAACTTTTGTAACGCTCTTATTGAAAAACCCTTTACATGCTGCTGAGAAGAACCAATTTCAGATGTAAAAAAAGTCAAATCGATGTGGGATGTTTATATTAAAAATCAAAAAACTTCAAATAAAATTAAAAATTTACATTTAAAATTGAGAAAGTTTAGAATGATATTGGGTGTATTGTTTCTGAAATATATATTATAAACAAATACAATTTCTTGGTTTTAGTTGGAAATATCAGAATTCTGAATTAAATAGAAAACTTCAAAAAGAAAAAAAATTATAAAGGATTACATGAGGTGTCAGGCGACACCCGTTTGGAATGAAGTTCCTTTCACTATACAGAATGTATTAGTTAGTTCCAACGCGGCTAAGCCGCCCGTTGAAAAATACGATAAGTTAAACGGTTCTTTAGGAGAAGATACTTTTTGTAAAATGAAAAACTTTTTTTTAAGAATTTTTTTCTATAGAAAATATTTTTTTTTTAAATATATTTTTAGGTCCTTTTTGTAAGAATAAAAAACCGTTTCCCATTACATCCCATGATGGGATTGGGGAGACCTTCTGACAACCAGTGAGCTGTGCGCTTTCTAATTTTTCACTCACTTTGTAGGAATATGTATTATATTTTCCCGAAATGGTCCTTTTTTTAAACAGAGGTACTTCTTCTATTAAAAGCTAATGTTTTTTTTAAGAAAAGGTACTATTTTTAAGAAGAAGCACTTTTTGGAAGAAATCTATAAAAGTATGTATATTTTTTTACAAGTAGGTACTTTCTTAAGAACAGGTACTTTTTAGAGAGGTGGTACTCATTTTAGGAAAAGGTTATGTTTTTAAGGATACGTACTTATTGTCAGAAGTATAAATGAAAGGAATAGAAAACGTAGAATTTTTTTTTAAAAAAAGGTGCTTTTAAGATAAGAAATTTTTGTACGAAAAGGGTTTTTTTAAGAGAAGGTATTTCTTTGGAAAAAGATTTTTGTTAAAAAATAGTAATATTTTAGAATTGGTCCTTTTTTCAAGAATGGGTACATTTTTAAGAGTAGGTACTTATTTCAAGGAAAGTTATTTAATTTCACAAAAAAGGTACTCTTTACAGAAAAGGTAGTTTTTTAAGAAAAGGCAAAATGTTATAAGAAAATGTAATTTTTTTAAGAAGAGATACTTTTTAAAAAAGAGAACTTTTTTTAAGGAAAGGTACATTTTGTAAGAAAATTTAAATTTTTTAAACAAAGGTACTTGTTTAAGATAAGGTATTTTTTAAGAAAAGGTACTTTGTTTAGGAATATGAATAGGTATTTTTTTTGGCAAATTTACTCTTTTTTAAAAAAGGCACTTATTTCAGAAAATTTTATTTTTTTAAACTTCTTTCACTTTGGTTTTTCTAAATGTACTTGTAGTTGAGTTCAAAACTGCAATATATACTTATAGTAAATATTGGTTACAGGCTATACCTAGAAAACTTCCCATCATAGATAAAGGAAATATGTAGATATTCCACAGGCGTAGTCTAGTTCTGCCACTAGATGCTGTGTTGTCGTTTTGTAACTTTCATTGACGTTTCTCATAACATTCAGTGACGTTTATTCAACAGTGTGGACATTTTTTCAATACAAAAATAGAATCATTTTCCAGGTAGTGCTATTCAAACAACTAATTTAGTTTTTTTCATGTCGTTGTGTTCCCCACTTCCAAGTTAAAACTTGGTTATTTCGATTGTATCCTCTTGTTTACTGTTATTTTTGGTGTTCGTTTCTGTTGAATTTGAGAGCTACGGACCACAAAACAAAAACAAAATCACTGTTGATGTTGCCTACCACACCTGTTGTTATCACCTGTTCTAAATACATCTTGCAAGGTATATTTTGTTTGTGATCAAGCGTTGTAATTATTGCATGCAGCTCCATCTAGAAAATATCCCATTGAACAAGAAATTTCCCAAGGCATATGCGATATCTAGTTAATTCCTTTATCTATGCTTCCCATTAAACAAGAAATTTCCTAACATATGTTAGTCTAGACACAAACCAAAGCAAAACTGTCCAATATAGATTATAGTACTGGGCTGTAGCATAATAGTGTTAAAAAAAAGTTGTTTAATTTGTTTTAATTTAGCCTCCATCTCGCAACGTGCATTTTAAAATTTTTGCATTTAAAATAAAAGAAAATTCAAATGGAATTAAGAATTCAGTATATATTTGATTTTAAATTGCGGAATTTCGCGTCAATTTAAGAAAATTCCAAATGAAGTTTAAATTTTTCCAGTAAAATGTTTCAAATCTTTTCGGTTGCACCGGATATGAGATTAATGTAGCTTAATTGTAATTTCTCATCCCTGAGTAATTGTGATTCCGCCGAATAACCTCATCAAGAGAAAATCGAAATATTTGAAGCATTTACTTTTTGCTTTAAATCCATTGCGGGACGTGAAGCGGTTAATTTTTTTTTCTGAAATTTTGTGTGTGTATTCTACGTGACCCATAGAACGATTTGTTTGCTAACCAAATCTTGTACCTTCAACTTTTTTTCGGCCCGGCAACGCAACTATTTATAGCAGCAACGACAAAATAGTGGGATGTACAAAACTCTTCAGGTCCGCAAAACATGTTTTTCATTGCAGCAATGAATGATGTACACTAAATAAAGATGTCTTATATTTAGGAAATCCCACAAAATATCCTGTCTCTGTTTTTATAATGTGATATGCTACTACAATAAAATTGGATCAGCCATAAAATAGATTTAGCGATTTCATATAGAATTTTTTATATGGACCATATTTTGAGTGACACTAATAATTTAGTATAAACGTTACCTAATACGTACTGCGATTTCCCACAGAAATCATTACAGAAGTGCCACAACTATCAACTCGTGCCCAATTTGTCTGACGCCTTTAAGGTCTTTAATACTTTTCATTTCGTCTTTGTTTTTCTCTTCCTTACAATGGAATTTTCATAACCTTACATCTTTGCATAATCTTCAATTTCATTTTCCTGTTTCACCCATACGGCTGGACAAAAATTGAAGTCATAAAATGCACTCGAGTTGAAGCCAGGATAACGAGCATCGTGATATCGACTAGTTTTTTTCCCCACAATTTCTCCCTCTCCATCCTTCTCGTTTCCTCTACATTTAAATTATGATCCACTTTCGCAGAAGACAACAGGAATTTTACCATATTTCCTTTAACGTTAAAATACACAATGCTACAATATCCTGTGTAAGGATAAGGATGTAGGTACTAGACAACATGTACAGGAGATGAGGATAATAGCAAGAAGTATGAGAAAAGCAAAAAAAGTAAAATCACAAAAATAAGCTCGAAATCATAAAGTAATAATGAACTCGTTAACACAAAAAGTAATTTTCCAAAAAAAAAAGTTACACGGATTAGTGGGTGGGGTGTTCGTAAACCGGAACCGAAAACAGAAAGTTGATAATTTTCATATTTTTCATGCTGTGATATTTTTGACACTATCCCTTATGATTTTGATAAGGGATCTTCGAAAGGGAAATCACAAGAAATTGAAACCATATACTGGCTCATGGCAATGCCACAACTTTCTTGTACCCTATTCTGGGGGTTTTAGGTGCGTTTTGTATGGCTAAACTGAATTTAAGGAAATGTGAATAATGAGCTATCTGCGAGGTTAGAAAGAAACCCTAAGTTGTCATTCTATTCCTTAGAGAGATGTATGTATAAACAAATCCTTGATTATTAACTGTCACCCAACTGCCCCGTCCCTACCTAACCTCTTATATATTTAAATGAGAAATGAAGTTAGAGCATCCTGTTATAGGAATTGCAACTCGTAGGAGGACATTACAATAAATCATCCAATATGTTAATAATTCATATATCATCGTCGAAATGATTTTAATGTTTTCGTTCTATCCATTTACATAAAAGGTAACATATGTGTTAGAAAATTTATATAGAATGCTAACTATATGTGGATGTGTTTTGCATCAACATTTTTAGGCTACAACATGTGTAGTCCTTTTTTTCTTGTCCTTTTCTTCTCCCTGTTGCTATTAAAATACGGAGGTAATAACAATATCTTGTCACTTGTCCATAATTAATCATTTCATGATTGGGTTTTCAAATTTGCTCAAGGTTAGTTTTATATTTTTACAATGTGCGCTACGAAAAATCTCAGGTTGTAGATTTTAAGGATACCTGCATGATGAAATGACTTTCATGGACATGGTTGTCAGGTGTTTTGAAGTTATAATGGAATATGTATTAAGATTGAATAGGATGCAAAAATTTGATGTTCGACAAATTGTAGGTGATATACTGGGTGGCCCACAAATACTTTGCCGATGATGTCTTGCTATATCTTCCAAGTGACTCGAAACAATTTTATACAATTTTAAAATATTGAATTAAATCTTTATAGTTTTATCCATTACTTATCGGTCTAAAAGCATCCGCCATTTTTCATGATAATTTGGGTCATTTTTACCGCATTTTCAATCATTCTGACGAGAATATTGGGCGATAAGTTCTCGTTCTTGTGTCGGCTTTTTCCCTAAAGGACGAGGACCGGAGCAGTCCAACCGGTCATTCTTAGTGGCCACTGCAAATCGGCAAAACGAGACACTAGGAGAACAGAAAAGGCATCACCCAAAAATTTTTTTTCTTGAGCAAGAAAAAGCAGTTACACCGTCATGTTTGAACACCATATCCTCCAGTCACAATTCCTTACTTTGCGGCAATAAAACTTCGGTGATCATGGACTTTGGCCGACGGCGACGCAATACCTAGTGTGCGCGGCTGTTGTGCATGAGAACGGGGGTTCGATACCTGCTCCGACCACCTTACATTTCCTTCGACGTCCACCTCGCTTAGTGATGGCGACACTACCAATTACGTAGCCATGACGAAACTTTCTCAAAATATCGTTCAGAACCGGTGTAAAATTGTAGGTTCCAATCAATGGGTGAAAAATTAGAAAGCGCATAGCTCACTGGTTGTGAGAAGCTCTCTCCAATCCCTTCATGGGATGTAATGGGAACGGGTTTTTGATGTGTTAACATCTATAAGAACGGGTAGGGCAATCTATTAAAGTGAACACATGCAAACAACATACAGCGTCACGTGCTTGTTGTAAAACAACAAGAGAACTCATGACACGAATTGTATGACTGAAAAACACTGGCGACATCTGGCGAATGATTGATTCAAAACGTATTACTCTCTTTTGGTCATAACTTGGTCCATTCATAATTTTGATGTGAAACATTGATGCCTTTGGAAACATTTATGCTTTTTGTATTGTTTTATGTCGAAATGGTGCATTTATATTGAAATATTCTATAAAGAGAATAAGACTCGTTTATGCTCTTTCACTGAGACTCTCTACATGAGAGCGGAAAAGAGTGCAATAAGTTCTCTATACTGTTCAATACTTTTTGTCGTCGCTCTGTTTATGACAAAATAAAAACAATTATTTCAGGGAGCTAAATATTGCTTTAGTTGTTTTAAAAATATTACATTATTTGAGAGAGTTTAGACACGATTGGCGGTCTGCAGGCAGTAGTTAATGGACCAAAATGCGCTGCGGTGACGACCGTGTAACGCTCACTAGCGTTGAATGTCGTGTGGTCGACGTAGAATGTCGTGTGGTCGTCTGCGACAAAATCAGTTAAGGTGGCGATATTATTGTCGGAACGAGCAATACGAGTCTTCACGGAACCTCTTATATTCAGTGTTGTTCCATTTTTTTCGGGATAAGCGGCTAAACGCCTTTTAAATTCACGTTCGCCCAAAATTACTGACGAATTATTATATTATGAAAATAACCAGGGTTATTTCACCTGCTTGAAGAATATAGAGCTGTCGGCGATTATTGTGTATCTTATTACTTTACATATTTAAAGAAAAAAAGACAGTTGTCCCCACTTACAAAAGTTATACCATCTTCCGATAGAGTCATATATTTTGTGCCACCCTGTATAGATATAAATACCCCTGGCGTGCACTAATCATCCCACATTTTCACCATCTACGGTTATCCTCAATTTGGAGGTAACCAACAACTGTTTATCTGTCAGGGTGAATGTAATTTGATCCTTAATGTGTTTGTGATATTATACTCCGTTCTATTATAATCAGAGGTTTACAAATTGTATCATATAATAGGGACGTAAAAGTGTATAGATTTTTCTCAGAAGTTGAATATGATATTGCATTTCCAACGAAAGGCACAATTTTTGTAACACCACTTCACCGTCGTGTTTTCCTAGTATTTTAAGGCCAAATGGTTCGATTGTTTTCTATTATTTTTCTACTTGCGTTCTGTATTCAGGAAAACAACAGAAAACAATCGAATTACTCTTAAATATAAGCAATTAAAGAGAGCGACGCGATGTGACAAAATGTGGACCTTTCTGTAGAAATGCCCATATTGCCAAGTTTAAGAAAAAAATAACATGAAGGGTCAGGGGACACCCGGTTGGAACGAAGTTCCTTTCGTTGCATATTATGTACTCGTTAGTTCCAACAAGCCTCAGGCGCCCGTTGAAAAATAGAACAATTTAAATGGATCTTTAAGAAAATATACTTTTTGCAAAATGATAAAGTTTTTTTAAGAACAATTTTTTGTAGTATTTATTTAAAAAAAAAATTTGTTATGTCCTTTTTGTAAGAATATGTGTTACATTTTCCCGAAAATTTCCTTTTTCAAACAAAGGTACTTCTTTTATTAAAAGCTAATATTTTTTAAGAAAATTTACTATTTTTAAAAAGAACTACTTTCTTAAGAAAAAGTCTTAAGAGTATGCATTTTTTTACAAAGATGTACTTTTTTAAGAACAGGTACTTTTTAAATAGGTGGTTCTCTTTTTACGAAATGGTTATTGTTTTAAGAAAATGTACTTATTTTCAGAAAGGCTACTTATCTTAAGAAAGGAAAAGAAAATATATTGTTTCAAGTTTAAGAAAACGATTTTTTGTAAGAAAAATTTTTTTTTCTTAAGAGAACGTATTTTTTGAAGAAAATGTGTTTTTTAAGAAATGGGATTTTTTTTAAAATTGGTCCTTTTCTCAAGTATTGGTAAATTTTTAAGAGTAGGTACTTATCTCAAGAAAAGTTATTTTGTTTCACAAAAAAGGTGCTCTTTAAAGAAAAGGTAGTTTTTTTAAGAAAATGCTATTTGTTGTAAGCAATTGTACCTTTTGAGGAAAAGGTACATATTTAAAACAAAATACTGTTTTTAAGAAAAGGTCCTTTTTGTAAGAAAATTTACTTTTTGTAAGCCAATGTACTTCTTTAAGACGAGGTATTTCTTTAAGAAAAGGTACTTTGTTTAAGAATATGAAAAGCTATTTTTGTTGAGTAAATTAACTTTTTTGAAGAAAAGCCACTTATTTAAGAAAATTTTATGTATTAAACTTCTTGCATTTTGCGTGTTCTAAATTTACTTTTTATTGGGTTCAAAACTACAATATATATTAAATATTGGTTAAAGATTCCACCTAGAAAACTTCCCATTGAACAAGAAATTTCCCAACATATATGAGACATCTGCTCAGTCTAGACACAAACCAAAGCAAAAGTAAACAATACAGTTGATGATGGGGGTGGTTAAATAGTGTTAAAACAAAAGTTGTTTAATTTTTTTTTCATTTAGCCCCCATCCCGCAACGTGTGTCAAGGAACTTCGTTCTAATTATATGATTATCGAAGTTTAATGAAATTTTAGAATTAAGAGACGTGATTTCTATTTTTAAATATGATTTTATGTTCCAAAAAGCTCTAAGGACATTTCGCTAGAATTTTTTATCCAAATTTCGATACGATTTTATGAGTTGAATAAGAAATTTCAAAAAATTATTTTACAATTAGTTTAACTCTCCAAACTATTTGTTTTCAAATTTAAAAATTTAAATTGTTTTATAAATAAATGTTTCCAAATTAATAAGATTTTTAATGTATGAAGTAGGAGTTTAGACAGTTGTCGCCTACTTGAGATTTGTTTATCCCTATAATGTGATGATATACCATGATATACCTAAATACTTGTGGAGAAGTGAGCTGATGATATGCCTTGGTGGGCATTAAGATAGCTGTATTCCCAACCGTCCACCATAATAATCAATTTCACATTATTGTTTTTTTTTATAATACATTCTATGAAAATTTACATTTTGTTATAAAAGTACTTTTTCATAGAAATTGATCTTGAACCGGAAAAATTATTAAAGAAAGTAACATCTTAAAGATCGAATAATAAAACTAAAATTGAACATTGAAATATCTTTTAAATTTGTGTATGATTTTCGACTTTGGATCAGTTTTATGTAAATTTTAATAAAACATTTAGTCTTTGTATTAAACACACATTCCAAATTTGAATGTGACATAAGCCTCGTTATTTTCGTACAGTATATGCGTTTCCCATACAAATGAAAAGTGTATACAATACAGTCGATAATTTTCCCCTATAAGTCGAGCAGTGGATAGTAGAGGTACATAAGTTGTTGTCAAAAAAAGTAAAATAAATGAAAATGTGAACTTCTCAACATTTTGTAGTTTCAAGATTTTCAGCGTTCCCTAAGACAGACTCAAATTTTACTGTACTCAAGTATTGTCTCGCTGTTTGAAATTCGAAGGTGGCATGATGGGTAGCACATGCAACTAACAACCGCGAGATTTTGGTTCGAATCCTAGTTAAGTCACATATATTTTGAATTTTATGTTTAATTTTTAATTATTCTTATTATTGAAACGAGCTTAAGATCATTTATAAGTAATGCTTATTTATTTTATATATTTCGTCTTCATATTGGACGACTTCTTCAGGGAAAAAAATTATTATGAAATTGCTACGAATAAGTAAAAGCTTTTGCATGCTGTTAATGACTCTACTAACAGTATGTAAATAACAGGCGGTTAGTGCTGCGCCTGAAAGTCTGCATTGTAACAACGTACCAGCTCGCTAAACCAGTAGAATTAATTCGCCTCAGTTCAGATAATTCTCCGCCATTCGAGATGATTCTACAAAGATAAGAAACAACAACAACGTCTAGAAGGTTCTTGAATTCGCTAGATATAACTTCATGTGAGTATGGTGAGTTGGTATAAATAGCGGAGGTCTTTGGAATGGATAGTTCAGTTTGTGACTAAACCCCGTAAAGTGAGCAACGCGAATTGGTAGTAAAATATAAGACTTAAATAAAGAAACTGTTATACTATATAAGTAAAATAAAAGGAAGTTAAACCGTTGTAATTATCGTAATTTAAAACGAACCTTGTTTTATTATTGGGATTAAAACAACGCAAAAAGGACGAATAAGGAAATTCGTAACAATATGTTTTGATAATTAACAACTCAAAAAAAATTTTTTTTTCTTTCAAAAAAAGAGCGGAAATGAAACATAAGTAAAAATGCACTTAAAGAAAAAATTAAGTTAACAAAATTTAAAATATTAACTTAAATACTGCAAATATCTATCTTAAATATCTATATGTAATTATGTCTATAATGTAATTAGCCTAATTCCTATTAACTAAATGTCTGTAATTCTGAGCAATATTCGCTGTTTGTTATATAGTTAATCCTTTGTGTTAATGGAACCTTCATGATTTGTAACATTTCTAATGTATATTTGCGTTTGTAATTGTTTTCTGTGTTCAAAATTTATGTATTGTCAAAATCAGGACAATGATTCAAATTACTGCAGTGTAATGATATTGCAGTTTTTTGTGTAGAAGTGGTTTTATTGTATTTCTGATCGGATTTGTGCCCTGCAATTCTAGTCTTTTGTCTATTTTGTGTTGTACCTACGTATACCATATTGCAATTTACATTATCCTTACCCTTATACGGTATCATATAAACTAAATTGGACCCTTCAAATTTATCTATTCTATCCTTTGTTCTGCTGAATAATGAACCTAAAGTATTATATGTTCTGTGTGCTACTGAATATTTCTTGTCATCAAAAATTTTTGATTTTTCTAATCTTTCAGATATAAGAGGTACATAAGTTAGATATTTATAAGTAGTCGGTTCAGTAACCGTTCTCGTATTCATGTTATTTCGGTTCTTATACTGTCGTATTAATTTACAGATAAGTTGAATTGGGAAACTATTGTCATTCAGAACATTTTTAATCCTTTCGATATTAATTCCGTTAAAGTCTGTATCACTAATATTCAAAACTCTCTCAATAAGATTTCTAGCAGAATTGATTATGATCCTCTTTGGATGTTTTGAAAAATAGTCAATAATCCTTTCAGCAGCTGTGGGCTTCTGATACCAATCCATTTTTAGATTATTATCCTTTCGTATTACTAATGTATCTAAATAAGGAATTTTAGAATTATATTGCTCCTCAATTGTAAATTTTATATCTTCATGAAATGAATTAAATGTTAACAAAATATTAGTAACTGCACTTTCCAGAATGATGCAGAATAAATCATCAACTTAATTTGTAATTATCCTTGGTTTTACATCCAATCTCTCAATACAAGAATCTAACAATTCCTCCATTACATCATCAGTTACAACCGGAGAAGCAGGAGATCTCATTGGATGTCCCTTTTGTTGCATGTATACCTTATTATCATATTAAAAAATATCTGTTCTCAACTATACGGAATCTTAAAATACGTAGGAAAAGGTTCTGTTCCATCTTCGTAAATTCCCCTATAATATTCCATTTCCCTTTAATTATTTCCAGAGCCATATCCACTGGTATATTCGGAAATAAAGATACCACGTCAAGTGAAATCATTTTTTCAGCATCTTGTATCCTTACACTTTTTATCCTTTCTCTAAAATGTAAAGAATTTTTTACATTATATTTAGAGTTCTCAGTTACTTTCCTAAGAATATTTGTGATGTCCATACGGAGTTCATAAGATGAGGAATTCACAAAAGAACATCTTGGTCTTAATGGGAGTTGTGCCTTATGAATTTTAGGTAGTCCATACAATCTAGTAACTGTAGATATGGTCGTCTTCAATTTGTTCTTTTCAAAAGATGTAATAATCTTTAATTTGAATAGATCCTCCATATTGTCCCCTGTAATCTGGTAGTCGGATTTCTATTTACTAATACATATGTGTTGGTATCACCTACAATATTTTCCATTCTTGATATGTAATCACACTTATTCATTGCCACTGCAGTGTTTCCCTTATCAGCATTTAAAATAAGTATATCCTCATTGTCCTTTAAGAATTTTCTAGTCTTATTGACCTTTTCCAACATAAATTTATCTCTATTTGTCAATCGTTCTCTATTTAAATAATTATCCAGACTATTCGTAAATCTATTCCTCGCTATTTCCTGATCTTCTCTTTCTGTCAAAGTCTGTATAAAGTCTTCACCATCTGCTATCATCCTCAAAACTGGAAAATCTTTCCTTTTTATCGGAAGTGCGTGTTTTTGTCCTAGAGAAAGAACCCATTCCACCTCAGTGGGGATATTATCATCTGATTTCTTAACAAATCATTTCTTATTGTGTTTAATATCTAACTCCCTATGCTGCAATTCAATAAGATAATGAAACTTCTTCTTATGAACCTCTTTTACCTGAAAACCTAAAATTATTGCCAATTGTTTCTGATATTGAATAAATATGTTTAAATCATCTGCGGTTAAATGATGGCTCAAATTGGTAGTTATCCGTTCTAATTCTCTTGAATGTTGGTTCAACGATTCATGTTTCTGTTTTATCGCCAAATTTAGAATTTTATTCCGTGGTGATTGAATCATTCCTGTTATTGAACGTTTCATTATGTGTGTTCCATTTATCTCAAAAAGATTAGAAATAAATAGGAATTTGTATTTTTAATGATTTTACGAGAAATAATTAAAAAAATATCTTAATTTTGTGCCTCCTCTGGGGTTTGAACTCACGTTCTATCGATTTGTAGACAAAAACTTATGCTCTAGGGCAGAAGCTCTGACACAACTAAAGTGACAAATATAGAAACAAATGTATTCGGGTAAATGTTCAATATTGCTATTTTTCAATTGCTAGAGTTGACAGTCGACAAAAGTGCTGTCAAATTAAGTTTGCTTAAAGGCGATGTGTTCTTTTCGACCAGTATATACTTCTAGTATATACTATATACTAGTATATACTGGACGAAAAAACGAGCCTATAATTGTTTTATTTAAAATTGAAACGTAATTGTCATATTTTAACAGAGGTGTGAAATTTTTAGTTGTAAACACTAATCCGTATATGAAGTTATCGCTAATCAAATGTAGTTTGTAATGTAATTTAAAGCAAAAAAAAACCGAAAAACCGGGTTCCACCGCTTTTTACCAAAATTAAAATTAAAAACCGACAACCGGTTTCTTGAAAAATTGATTTTTCGAAAAACCGTGAACCGTTTCGAAAAAATTCCGTTTTTTTGGACACTATAAGGAACACGTATCCGTGAAGTGCGGACCATTCCCTGTTCCGATTTTGAGAAGTCCGTTGCGTTTTCCATTGTGTGCTGAAGAAAGGATCTTTGATCCTTTCGAATTTCACACAAGTTCTAGTAATCAGTTTGCATCTCAATGGTATTCTGTGTAAGTAATGCCGTTGTAAGTATCGCCCTTGTCGATGTGGCTGTGATCGCCCTATTCATACTCCAACAGCACATGCGTTGGAACTTTTGCAGTTTCACCATTGATGTCCTCCGACTATACATGCATCTGTAATGATAGGATGTGTCATCTTATAACTGAGATCCAATAGCATATATGTTTTTAAAAATTTACCAATATCTGTGAACCTTATTTGGAATTATCAATGTGGTCTTCGATCCAAGATTACTTTCAATCACTTTTATAATTAGCTAAAGAACAACATTACATGCTGTTTTGCTGGCTCTATTTTCTATCTTGGTCTTTAGACAAAAATTAAGTTGTCTAGTCTCACAGATTTCTGGCCATCGTACAGTGTTTGGAGCAGAAGTTAGCAGTGTATAATTTGAAGTGTCATAGTCGTCGAAGTTTGTTTATGTTCCCTGCGCCTGGTATGACTATAAACAAAAAATCCTGTAAATAGCCACATAAAAAAATATTGTCTTTTTATAGCAAATTGATAAATAAAAAGTCTTTATGGGCCTAATCTTAACTAAACCAATTAAATAAAAAATAACAATTAGTGTGTTTTTTCTATATTTCTGTTGTATGAGTTTAGGACTTTATAGTCGCTACCTCGAAATGACCCTATCCATATAAAGGCAACATTAGTTTTCAAACTGGTAGCGTATAAAAAAACAATCTAAATAGATTGCAAAACTTTTGGAATAAAAATCTCTTAGAATTAAAAACAAACAACAAATACAATTCAACTGAAGACCGCCAACCACTTGATATTGATACATATTTAACTATAAATACATAAGAGCGAAAACAAAAATTTTTATAAAAATAAACAAATTTGGAAGTGATGAATTCGAAAACAAATTTATAAGCGTCAGGCCATATCAATGACACTATCGTTGGATATCAGTATTGATTTTAAAAACAATAGAAGAATAGGAAAAAATTTAAATTCCCAAAACAAATGTAGGATTATCGGAACCCTATTGATGAAAGACAAATTAAGATTTAAATCGTTTTCGTGGAATCTTTTATTTCCAATCACTTTATACTGTAACTGTATTTTGGTAGGTTTAGCTAAATGTATTTAAGGATATATGTATAGAAATACATCTGCTCTTACACATGCAAGTCCTGTATCGTTCCCCTTTTTACAACTATATCGCATGACAAAAAGTCCTCAATACTAAGCCATTGCGTTTGAATGTGTTCAGTATTGTAAACAAATACAATAAACAAAAGTGCGTGACTTCCAGTGTTTTCAGGATACCCTATAGCAACGTCATATTAAAGCTTTAGGTATAATGAGATTTTGGTAATTTTGGAAGCAAAATGATGTTGTCGCGGGAGAGACAATTTGTTCATTCTTACGAATCTTTAAAGTTGTCCCAAATATTTCGTTTATTTAGGGATATTTTGGGGCAGATCAAATGAGGGTAATGCTGTTGTAAAAGACGATGTTGATGTAAGAAATCATGACAAGATCTGAACTGACATTTTCCGGGATTAAAGCAACAATATTGTGGGAACTGATTACATCAAGTCAAAGAAGAAATTCGCAAAATAAAATCTTGCCGATAATTGAAGTCTTACCGCTTTGTGTCGTGTGTTAATATGGGGGGTACCGACGAAGTGTGTATGTTGAATTACACAGCCTAACAAATTGTGTAATACTGAGGCCAGAGTGTACTTTCATAGAGGTTTGTATTGCACTGAATCCGAATGTGGCCTCAGATTTTCTTACTTACACAGCGTCGATATATCTTAAGCTAAATTTAAAAAACCTTCATGTTTTCTTTATATTCGGGATGTTATTTAATTGCGTTATTGTTTTGGGATATTATTATTCATAATATTTGTTAGGTTATTTGAAAACACTATCTACACATCTTCTTCAAAATTCAGGTAAAACCTTTCCAATATTTTTCGCCTACTTTGATAAATCGTCCATTCAATTCACTGGTGTAGTATTTTCGCTATTATTGCAATAAATGCGATTTTTTGCTACATTTTCACTTAATATTACATCGAATTTCAACGGGCGATATCTCAGAGAATGCAAAAAAAAAGATGTATAAAAAATTACATTAGGTGTCAGGGTACACCCGGTTTAAAGACAGGTACATACTTCTTTTATTAAAAGCTAATGTTTTTTTAAGAAGAGGTACTATTTTTAAAAATAAAGTACTTTTTTTAAGAAAGAGCCATATTAGCATGATTTTTTTTTACAAAGAAGTACTTTTTTAAGATCACGTAGTTTTAAAAGAAGTGGTACTTGTACATGAGATCCTGGGTTCGAACCCTGCTCTGACAACCTTAAAATTTCTTTCGGCGGCGGTCACCTTGCATAGTGACTGCGACGCTATCGAGTATCTAGCCATGAAAAAGCTTCTCAAAATACCTTTCGGAATCGGTGTAAAAACTGTAGGTCCCAATCAGTGAATGAAAACTGGCAAGTGCACAGCTCAGTGATTGTGAGAAGTTCTCGCCTGTCCCTTCATGGGATGTAATGGGAAACCATTTATTTATTTTTTTTTAAGCGAAGGTACTACTTTAAGATAAAGTTTTTTAAGAAAAGGTACTTTGTTTAAGAATATGAATGGTATTTTTTTGTGAAAATTTACTGGTTTTATGAAATGACACTTATTTAAGGAAATGTTATTATTTTAAACTTCTTTCACATTGGCTTTTTTAAATTTACTTTTTATTGGGTTGAAAACTAAAATATTGGTTACAGGCTCCACCTAGAAAACTTCTCATTAAACAAGATATTTCCCAACATATGTGAGACATCTAGTTAATTTCTTTATCTATGATCCAAGCCATTAGTCTAGACACAAACCAAAGCAAAAATAAACAATATACTTATACTTCTAGGTGGGTTGTACCAGAATAGCGTTAAATGAAAATAATATCATTAAAACGAGCATTAAGGAACTTCGTTCCAAAAGTTGGTGACATATGTTAGCTTCGACATCCGATATACAAATGGTTAGTCAATTGCCAATTCAGTGGCTGATGCCGGACGATATAACTATTATAGAGAGGAGTGAACCAACAACCAAGAAGAGAAAAAATAGATTCTTTTATAAATAGTATCTACATAATTAATTTAACTTTATACCCCGTAAATTTAAAGAAAGTATATAATTTTCTTTTGATTTTATAAAATTTTAATTCCTTTGGAAATTAGGTATCTACAAAGTCGACGACAACTCACTCTTTCACTAACTTACGAACTTTGGTTTAGAAAAGCCATCAAAAATCATGAAAATCCTTAATATATCAACAGTAAATGTAGATATGAAAAAACATTATTTTCTATAAGCTGTGATATATTTGTACAAGGTCGTGTACTATAGACCGGATCGAAAAAATAAGCTACGAAATTTAAGAAATTATTGATACAAAAATATTATTACACTATCGGTAAACACTGCGGAAGACCAAATGAGTTCTGAGACAAGGCGGCGAACGAATGTGCGATCACTATAACATCCTGTGACAGATTACATTCAGAATGAGTAACAAACATACGACTAATAACATCGCCATATATGCTCTCATTCTGCTCGCGTATGCAAACTCTAAGCATTCTATTGGCGAGCCTTTCCTGACTCATGTTTTAGAGTACAGCGGTTAGCAAAGATGGCGTTTTCAAGAGATTAATTTATAAAAATTAAAATAATTTCTAAAAATGGAAGATTGTAATTTGAATAGGGTGCTAAGTATGTAGAAATTTTGTCTTATGATAAAATCATTCACGTCAAGGACAAATCTCCCATTTTGTGTCACAGGGCGATTCGTCTTAACAGTCAATACTAATGGCAAAAATAGATTCCATCGAAATTTATATTTTTACTATGAACAATTATTTGATGGAAGTTGGAGTCGAAGTATTTCAAATTGCTGGAGCCGGAGTGAAATATTTTATATATTTTTATATGTATTTGTGACCCCAATGTGGTTTTTTATTGATAACTGCTGAGAACAGAAACGTGACAGACCCTAAATAAAAAAAGCAGCAGTTCTTCAATTAACGGAATCAATGCTTGCAAACATGTACGTGGTGTCAGCTGGGGCCGTTATTTTTCAACGTGTACTTAGGTTAAGCTGACGCTTTGAATTTCCTTACAGACAACAAATTCGTTTTGATGCATTCTTCTGATGATATAATGCTTATCGTTCCTTGCGTTCAGTCTGGATGTTGTAATCAACTCAAGAGTGAAATACTAATACGGACTAGCGAAATTCATACGATTGTTGATTGATGCTCATTTTGGCATTTGGCAGTTTGAACTCTAATTCATTAATTTTGGCCATCGAATAGTGGACTGGAGCATTTTCTTGATTAAGTAACAATTTCGTTTTCGCCAAATGTGGTTTTGTCCACAATTTCATCACCTAAACGCTGCAATAAATTAGCATAATACTCGCCGTTGATGGGTTTTCCTTGTTGAAAAATATCAATAAAAATTATCCCCTGCCCATTCCGAAAAACAGACGCCATTACCTTGCCTGCAGATGGATCCGTCTTCGCCTTCTTTGGATACGATTATCCCATTTTAGTCCACTGCTTCGGCGTTTCCTTTGTCTCCGGTGTGATGTGATGAACCCATGTCTCATTCATGTTTATAAATCGACGCAAAAATTCGGCTTTATTGCGGTGAAACATCGCCAAACACTCTACTGAACCATCTTCACGATGCTTTTTTTGCACTATTGAAAGCAAGAGCGGCACCCATCTTGCGCAGCATCTTCTCATCTTCAAATCTTCGGTCAATATACGTTGTATAGCACTTTTTGAAATGCCTATCAATTCAGCTAGCTACCCTCAGCCGACGATTATCCAATACCATTGTGTGGATTTTTTTAACCGTGTCTGGCAACTACGGTTTTCGTATTGGCAGCTTGTACGGCGTCTTTTAAGCGCTGCTATCCAATATTTTACAGTCGTAAACATAGGAGCAGACTCTCCCAGAGTAGAATCTATCCTCGGCTTTAATATTGTTTGGATTGAGACCTTTCAACTGGTAATACTGAATTACATAACGGCGGCCAATGTTTCCTATATTTAAAAACTCACCGAGATTGTTTACTTTTGATGGCTCTAATAAAAATACTATATAACGTGGCGCCTTGAAACTTAAAACATATGTTTTGTAAGGTTGCCACTTTTCACCAAAATATCTTTTTTTTTAACTACTAGCACCATCTATACGTTAGATCGGCTAGTTAGTTCATGATTTTTTAAAAATAAAAACTTTACATTTTTTAAACAAAAAAATATTTTTTTATAACTGCGAAACTCTTGATTATATTAGGAAATTGTATAGGAATGATTTATTGTAATTGTACTTGTAATTCAAAATTTTTCTAAGTTTATTCGGACTAAATTGGACACGTCGTTCTCGAGTAATGGAAACAAATTACCATTTTTAAGATACAAAGTGGTCTCTCTGAGCTATTTAGGGTGACTAAACACGTTCATATTGTATTAATGTAGTATCAAAAGTTATTCAGATTTATCGTGGCTACAATTTTGTCAAATATTATGAGTGAAAAATTTGGAGTCCCTTGAAGTTATGCTGGAAAAAGTGAAAAAAAAAAAAAAAATTTTCAAAAACTGCAGAAAAATGTGAGCATTGCTAAAAATTGACAATGTCAAAAATTTGATGTGATACAGACATTTTATGGATGCCGATCGACTCAGTAGACTTGCCTCTAGCCTGTACAATGTACTAGAACGTTCATACAATAATTTTATACTGAAAACTACAACAGTGTCTTTGGCGTTGTCAAGGATACGGGAAAAAATTAAGCCTAGAGAAAAGGAAACGGTCGAAAAAAGCGGTTTTCCTAAAAATATTCAATTTCTAAATATTTAATTTTCAATTTCGTTGTTTAATTAACAGAAAAATGCCACAAGTTTTTTCAATTTTGTTGTCAAGTTATTGAAGAAAATTACACATGAATGTAAAGCACTGTAAACGTAAAAATGGACCACAGTTCCTAAAGGTTTTTCAAATTCTTTGTCTAGTAACCAAAAAAATTATTGTATTCTTTTTTAATGTTTAAATGGTATTGGAAAGCAAATTAAATTAAAGCGGGAAACGAAAAATCGCACGATATTATCAATTTTTTTTTCAAATTCGATATAAAAAAAGTGGTTTCACATTACATCCCATGAAGGGATTGTGAAGAGCATCCAGTGAGCTGTTCGCGTTCTAGTTTTACATTCACCGATTGGGACCTACAGTTTTACACCGGTTGCGAACGGTATTTTTGTGAAGCTTTTTTATGGCTAAATACTCGTTAGTGTCGCCGTCCCCAAGCGAGGTGTCCGCCGTTGAAAGATTTGTTCGGTAGTCGGAGCAGAGATCGAACCTTCGCAGCTGCGCACATTACCATCGCACCACCGTAATATGCGCGCAGAAAAATCTTGTCTTTTTGTTGTTGTTTGGATGCAAATATAACGTGTTTGTAGCTGGTCGCTAATATTGTATATAAGTACTTGTTTCCAAACACATTGTGTTTGTTATTCAATATTGCATGCTGGAGACACAATGATAACAGTTCATAGTATATGTGGTTGTGCCCAAAATATGGGGTTTTTGTTGAAAACTGCTGAAAACGAAAACATGGCAAACAACAAAGCAACATAAAAGCAGCAGATAATCAATTCATGATAGGAAAACTTGCAAACATATAAATGGTTCCTGCAATATGTTGCTGGGGCCCTTTTTTTTGCGTGTAGTAAACAGAAATATCCAACTAGTTTTTTATTAAAATTTTTCGAGTTTGCTGGAAAGTAAATAACAAAAATTACGCGTAAAGTAAAAATGCTGGCTAAAATATGCGAATGAAATTGAAGCGCGGCTATCGAAAATTGGGCGATATTATCCTAAATTTTTTACAATCTTGTGGCCAAGCAAAAAGTATTATATATTTTATTTAAAATTAAAATGTTCTGGCGTTAGGTCTATTTTAAATTATTTTATTCTTCAATATTTCGCTATCCATTGGGTAGCATCGTGAGGATGATAAACAACAATTAGGGTAGCGAAATATTGAAAAATAATATAATTTAAAATGGACCTAACGCCCGAACATTTTAATTTTAAATAAAGTATATAATTATTTTAGCTAGGCATAGAGTTTCAAAAATATTTGCGAAAATCATCACATGTTCAATTATATATTTTTTTAAATATTGAAACTTTGGTGTAAACTGAACCAAAAAATATACGCCTAGAATGGCAGAGATGCTGTCGAAAAATTTCGCATGAAGTTTAAGTACCTCAAGTGAAAAGGTTACGCAATTTGTTAATGCAAATACATAAATTTCCTTGTCTACCAAAGCAACGTCCCGGAAATTTTTCATTAAAATATTTTAATTACACTCAAAATGAAGGTGACATATAGGTGAAATATTAGGCATGAAGTTGAAGAGCAGCAATCAAAAATTTGGAGCGGTATTTTCTGAAAAAATTTAAATTTCGGTTTCTAGTAAAAAAAAAAACGTCGTCGAATTTGTGCATACAATCTTAAGATTTTGTTGTACAGTAAACGAAAAAAAAATGTGAAGCGAAAAAAATTATGTTTTAAAAGATTTTTCAATTTTTTTGTCTACCACCAATCAATCTAAAATGATATTAAGCACAGATTATAAAAATGTATCTTGAGGTTGAAGCGCCGCAAAAAGTAAACTGGCGTGATGTTTTCTGTTTCCAAAAAACCTTCCAATTTCATTGTCTAGTAAAACAGAAAAAATTGTCAAGTTTGCTGCAAAGTAAATGAAATGAATTACGCGTTGAATAGAAACGATTGTGGAGAAAAATTGCTCATGTAGTTGAGTCATCTCACCTAAAAAATCACGTAATATTTACTTGAAATTGGTGGAACAAAGTTCCTTATCGCACGCTGCGGGATGGGGACACAATGAAAAAAAAAATTAAACAACAATTTGTAACGCTATTATGCTACTACCAACTATTATCAACTATATTGAGTACTTCTGCTTTGGTTTGTGTCTGGACTAAAATATGTTGGAGAATTTCTTGTTTAAACCCCAGTTTTCTAGGTGGAGCCTGTAACCAATATTTAGTATATATAGTGGTTTTGAACCCAATGAAATGTAAATTTAGAAAAGCCAAAGTAAATGAAATTTAAAGTCAATTTCTTCGAAAAAAAAATAGCTTCCCTTAAAAAATACATTTTCTTACATAAATTCCTTTCCTTAAAAGTACTTTTTCTTCAAAATATTATAACACCTTCTCTTTTCATTTCTTGAGATAAGTAGCCTTTCTGAAAATAAGTACACTTTCTTAAACAATTAACCTTTTCCTAAAACGAGTACCACGTCTTTAAAATGTACCTGTTCTTAAAAAGTTAAAAAGTTCTTTGTAAAATAATCATACTCTTATGGCTTTTTCTTACAGATAATAAAAGTAGCAACTTTTCTTAAAACAGAGATTACCTTCGAGAAAATATAATACATAATCTTACAAAATGGACCTGAAAATATCATTTGTTTTTAAAGAAATACATTGTATAAAAGAAAATTTTTTAAAAAAAGTTTATCATCTTAAAGATCCATTTAAATTCTCGTATTTGTCTGCGGGCGCCTTAGGCGTGTTGGAACTAACTAGTACATAATATATAACGAAAGGAACTTCGTTCCAACCGGGTGTCCATTGACACCTCATCTGATTTTATTAATTTCGATTTATCGTAAAAGAATCTGATTTGTGTTATTGCTGGCCCCGTAAATTTGATGGTTGAATTTTAAATAATTTACATAGAATTTTTTATACGTATGCCACGTAAGTATTGACTTTTCCACACCCAATACTACCCCAATAAAGCATTGTTTTTGTACCCGGTCAGATGCTTAAAAATACGACAATTGTAAAAGTATATTGTTCTATTGTTTATATATGTATATACAACGTATTTGCTCTTTATACAAATCTGACGACGTGCTGGCAGCCTAGCCTGTCAGCCATGTGGGGGGGTAAGATCGATTTTATGTTTTGTTTATATCATCACTTTGGGTTGATTGTTTAGGGGGGAGAGACAACGAAATGAAGTCTCTTTTGTTTTCTAAGGGCTCTGGATATTCGTTGTTTCTTTATTTGGGCTCTTGATGTTGTTTATGCGATTATTTTGTGTTGATTTTAGAAAAAAAATCAAGAAAAAACACATGAAAACGTTTTTATTTGTCAACCTTTTTTTGGCGGCTTGAGTTGGGGCCACATTGATGATTATACTGATGGCTGGCTGGTGGTGGCACACGCGTTTTTGGTTTCATTTAGCCGAAAAATAAATTGGCAGTTGATTTCGTTGAAAATTCGTGAAATTTGCAACCACAAAATAGATAAGCGATTTGTCGAATTGGATTCATTGAAGGGGAAAGCTTAAAAACGTGCCTTTTTAACATTCCCATTTGTGGCAATGGACTGTCTGTCTGTGAGTTTGTCTGCTTGCAAGCAACTTCTAATACATATATCCATAGTTGTCTCTTTATTCCGTAAAAGAGGATCCAGAGGATGAGCTAATATTTACTTTGTATATTTTTTATTCTGTGGCACAGAACAAAATGTGATCCTCTATTTATTTAGTTATTTTTCGATACATGAATATGGGGTTTGGCCCGGATTTATTTTTTGTGGGTATTTTATATGTCAATAGTTGTGTTCGCTCGTTTTATTTATCTGAATGTACAAAATTGTATGCAGGTTGAAAAAGACGTTATTGTTGTGTTGGGCAGATTTTGAATGATTTTTGTACTTGCATTTTGTGGCGGGAAATGTTTGATTATTTTGTCAAGAGGAATCAGAAGCGATAGACATAATAACACAGGTATTTTACAAGATTTATATTTGAAACATTTTTAAGGTAATAGGACGGCCAAGACTTCGCGGGAAAGACTAGGTGGAAGATTGTCTTGAAGATCTTGGTCTTAACAACTAGAGGAGAAAGGCTTAAGATCGAGCCGTTTGGAGAAACATCCTCGTATTGTAAGGCCATTGATTCCTTTGGGTTGTTTTAGTCCATCTGATTTCGATTTTGATTTCGTTAAATGCCCCAACAAATGTTTCCATTAGTAGTAAAGAGCAGAATTGTTTATTCCAATTACTGTTACACCGATTTCTTGAAAGAAGTATGGCCCCACAATGTACCTTGATGAAACTGCTCACCACACAGTGACTCGTTCTGGGTGCAGTTCCGTCTGATGGAGTATTTCTGTATTAGATTCACGCCCCTTCTAAGGGTTAATAATGAATTTTGTCATTTAGCTGTTTCCATTGAAAATAGTCCACATAATATAATGAATTTTGTCATATTTCAGCTTTTATCTAGCACTTGGGCTAAGATTTGTGTTTTGGGGTGTTCGGACACATATAGTGAAATTCTATGGCGATAATTTTTGTAGAATATTTTGACCACGCGCTCCGTTATTTTGAAGCAGTTTTTTGAGAGTTTTCAAAAAAAAAAAGTTAAAATTATGTATATACGTGACGGTGAGAGGGTTAATTTGTTCCACAAAAATGTTTAACTGAATCTTTTCCATAAAACTTCTGAACATATTTTGTACCTCAAAAGTAAGGAACAAACAATTTTGCATGCCGATATGTTGCAGGCCAGTTCCGTGGGGCGGAAACTTTGACTCCCCCCCCTAAAAAAATACGGATCAGATCTGGAAAAACGCCGATACACGTATATTTTTTGTAGACCTTTCTACGAGAATCCGCTGAACGAACTCCATCATTTTGGAAAAAAATCAAATTTTGTCTCACAGTGTTATGAGAAGCTGTCCTAATCCCTTCATGGGATGTAACGGGAAACCATTTACTTATTTTAGTTAGCCGGATGCACCACAAATCGTGCAAAATAAAATCGCTCAAAAAATGTAAAAATAATTACCCACAAATTTCGCAGAAACATTTTGGTGAAATTTCATACGAAATATCATCCGAAACATTGGATCACATTTCTCCTTTTTTTAAGTTTTTTAATTATTATCGGGGCTATATCTTGACCGTCGGTGGTGCAATGGGTAGTGTGCGCGCCTCTTGTACAGGAGACCCTGGGTTCGAACCCTGCTCTGACCACCTTCAAATTTCTTTCGGCGGCGGTCACCTCGCATAGTGACGGCGACACTATCGAGTATATAGCCATGAAAAAGCTTCTCAAAATACCGTTCGGAATCGGTGTAAAACTGTAGGTCCCAATCAGAGAGTGAAAACAGAAAAGCGCACAGCTCAGTGATTGTGAGAAGTTCTCCCCGGTCCCTTCACGGGATGCAATGGGAAACCATTTATTTTATTTATATCTTTTCCGCCCAATCTTCAGCTCAATTGAAGAAATTGTATCAGTCCGACTGCGCCTGATTGCACTCGTGCATTCTCTTGGCGGAAGAACAATGTTGTCTTGGATAAGATCGTTCGAAATTTCTTCAATCTGCCTTTGAAAAGGACCAGTAGTTCCAATAATACTTGCTGTTGATGGTTTGTCCCTTTAAAAAACCCAGAAATGACTTATAGCATGTGCTTCCAGAAAAAACTTAGCTAGAACACGTGTCATGATTTTCTCGGCAACAATTGGTCCGAAAAATCAGTATTGACCTGTACAGCGTGATCCTAGATACATCCCAGCAAAACAAAAAAAAAAGAAGTGTGTTGAGAAGAAACACTTTTTTCTACAATAAATACACACTAAGAAACATTCACTGTAAAAATTACTTGTTCAAACTTTAGATATGTAAAGAATTTTATTGGATCCACGTGCTGCGCCACGCCCTGTGTCCAATCAGTAGGTTATACAAGTAGGAACCATATCCTGAAAACTCACAAATCACAGTAAACATTTTTAGTTCATCAATTCAATACCGAAACAAATGTACGGTTTTAATTTAAAATGAGTATCATTTGAACTACTGTGTTAATCGTATTTTTATATTTAATTTTAAGGGATCTTAAGATACAATGAATATACTACTTTCAGCATCAATTACAAATTTTACCACCAGAGCTGCATTTTCAGTGCGTCATACGCCGATACGAAAACATGGTAAGTAAGCACCACAAACAGTTCTGTGAGAACCCTAATTAGTTTCACCGAAGATTGAACACCACTTCACTGCTTCTACCGGTGATAATTTGCTGAATTTGTACTTCCTTCACTGAAAAAATTCAATTCATAAACGTTCAAATTAACTGTTTGTATAATTTGATTTATTAATTTAATGAAAAAATTCCTTAAAATTATGAATAGTTCTGTAAATTTAATGAATCTGTTCATAAATACGTAATGAAAAAGTTGATAGACCCGTACATTTTTTCATAAATTTCACTGTGCAACACGAAAAAAAATAACCATATACGGACACCACTACGTGATAAAAAACTAAAAAAAAAAGACCCGTGTCTCCCAATTTTTCCCAAAGTCATGCACTTTTTTTTTTATGGGCTGCTAAAGAGTTGGGGCCTCGGTATCATTTTCGTAAAAATGTGATCATTTTCTCAGGCTCATATCTTGCAAACCGTTCAGAATTTCGATTTACTCTCTGATTCAAAGTTGTAGCTCTTGTCATAAAGAACAAAATTTGCGAACATATAAAATCAAAAAAACTTCCAGATCAAAATCGCAAAAAACTTAAAAAAATTCGATTTTTTTTTACCTTTTTTCCCGTGTTCAGGTCCATAGGTAGCAAACCCTTCAAAATTCAAGGAACCAATCAACTACAAAAATTTACCTAAGATCTCAGTAAACAAATTTGTAGAACATATAAACTTCCTGGGAATTATTCTTAACACCGTTTTTTAATTTCATTTGATTTTTATTTACTTCAACATTGAGATACTATGCTATCTATTACAAAAATATTAAAAAAAAAAGTATTCGTATTATGTTTATAATGTTGATGGCCCTGGACTTGCAAATCGCGCTCTCTTAAGTTGTGGATCCAAATCGTCGTCCGAATCGTCCGAATCTGACTCTGATTCAGCAATTATGGTGTCCACAGGCACGTTGCTTCCAGACTGCCCTCCATCATCAGCTCTTTCTTCTTCAATACGCAATTTTTCGCAATTTCTTTATGACAAGAGCTACAACTTTGCCTCATAGAGTAAATCGAAATTCTGAACGGTTTGCAAGATATGAGCCTGAGAAATCTTTGGCGGCCCATAAAAAAAAGTGCATGACTTAGGGAAAAATTGGGAAACACGGGTCTTTTTTTTAGTCTTTTATCACGTAGTGGTGTCCGTATGTGGTTATTTTGCCATGACTTAAAAAATTACACACAGTGTTTTTTAAAAGTTTCTTTGCACATAAGTTGATGTATGATGTATTTCAATGTATCACTCCGAATAAACGCAGATGACGGGTTGTGGTTAGATTCTGAACCTTTTTTAAAAATACTAACTTCAAAAGAAATACAATCCTATTAGTGATAAAGCTTCCGATATGCTTCTAATAAAGCTTCCGATAAAAACTCAAAAATTTTTATAGTTCTAATAACACTGTAGGTAGGTTAAAATGACACACCAAAACGTCGAGACACGTCAACCTATCGTAGAATCCAGTGATGTACCCCGTTTTGAAAAATTAGCTCGAAATCACGAGATATTTCGATTTTAAATTTGTAGTAGATTTAAGGCGATTATTGATTTTATTTGAATGAAAAAAACTTTAAAAACTTGTTTACATCAATTTGTTTATTATTTATTTGTCCAAATTTATATTTAGAAATAATGGAGGTCCATTTTCAAGCGGACATTGAACTATATTTGCTCTTATTTTTATGATTTTATAAATTTTTTTGGATTTATTAAATTTCTATTCTTTGTTTGCAATCGACCAGCAGAAATCAGCAAGCATTGAGTCTATTCTTTTCCAGCGATACGGTCTTCGAATTCCATTATAGTTTGATGAAATCTTTCGCCAGTTTCGTCTCTTTCTGTGGACAATTGTCGTTCGTAAAAATCGAAATGTGCATGTAACATGTGGATTTTCAACAACATATTAACGCCAAGTTTGTCGAAAGACTTCATCATGTTGTCAATATAATCACGGTACTGTGGTGAGCGATTTTTGCAAAGAACGTTTTCAATTACCGCACGAATTGAGTTCCATGCGTTTAGTTCAGTTTCATCTAACATTTCAGAAAAACTCGTATCCCTTAAAAGTTTCCGTATATCTGGACCGTTAACCACACCTGTTAACAAAATTTGATATATAAAATATTTTGCAGTCACACACTTTTACTTACTCAAAATTATCCTCTTTTAATATTTCAATTGCTAATTTTGGAAAAGCATTGTTTTTCAAGTATGGTAACGCATTTTCATTAACACCAAACCAAACGCTTTCAAAAATTCTTTACAACTCCCAGCTTGATATGAAGATCCAGAAGCACTATTTTCTGAAGGGGGATCAATGGTGGACGAATTACATTAAATTCGCCAACAACTTGCGAATCGCGTTTTGGTCAATCTCGCTTTTCGTACTGGTTGCATTTTGCACGGCTGTCCCATTTACAAACAATACCCATGTAATTTGTATAGCCAGTTTGCATTCCAGCTAATAGTGAAAGAACCTTAAAATCACAACTTTCGCGCCAATTGTGTTCGTCATGTATTCCAGAATTAATTTCATGGTATCATACGGCTCATGCATTCCAAAAGCGTACGTCAATGTCACTGGTTTAACGCTGCTGTTTTCAAATAGCAAGACTACTTTTAAGCTTCTGGTTGCAGCCTCTATGAAAAGACGCCATAAAGACGGATTATAGTTTCATATTCCCATTTCAATCATTAAACCGGGAATATCTTGATAATATTCATAAGCTGCTTCCTCGGAAAGCATGAAATAAGGCATATATGGTTCTTCCCGGTATTTGTAAGATGTAATTTTTTCATCTGGTGCCAGCACGTTGACGCTTCTTAGTTCCGAAACCAAAGTCATTGCATTATTTTGAGATACCTTCAGATTTCGAACGATTCTATCTAAATGTTCCTGCCAAATTAATGATGGATATTGTATAACTGGCTGAAGGTAATCAGAATCAGCATGATGTAATAATGTTTCTGAAGTTTGTGATTGTACTTCATAGGACGCAGTATCATATTGGTATGTCGATGGATGTACTGGGACAGGCAATTCATCACTGTGTAGAACTGGTACGTGAGCACTTGGCACACCTTTGTATATAAAACCGGATCGTTCTATAAGAATAAATTATTGTGTATTCCATATATAGTCTATCTAAGTGAACTTACTGTTTCGAATTTTCTGTATCATGTTCCCCTGAATCGGTCCATATCATTGGAAGTCCAAATGGCATCAAATATCGCCGTAATTTCCACCATTTGTTTAATGCACTAAAACATGTGATGCACGTAAATTCAGGTGCATGATCAACATTTCACATCTCTTCAGCGGGGGTAACCAAAAAATACTGATTGTAAGCATTGAGGGCATCTTCAACCAAATGTCGTCCATGATTTTTCGGTGTAAATTTTCCACACACAAAACAAAACATATTTAGTTTTTCGCAATGTGATCTGAATTTTTCGTCACTCATTTTTCTATTTTTCCAAAATGGTCAATAAAATGCTTATATTGTTGATGTGTTAACATCTATAGCGGCGGGTAGGGACTAATCTGTCAAAGTGAACACTTTGATATATATGTTGTAGCATCTGTTTGTAATAGGGATGCCAATCCCAAAATCCCGAATTCCAAAATTATTACAATTATTATGGCCCCAAATTGTAAGAGGTAAACTAATTCTGCTTCCAAATGGATGACTATTATTTCAACGGTTACATTTTGTCGAAAGAAAAATATAAATTGATTTAACAGGAGCTTCTGCAGGTTATTCCCTCAAATAAAATCAAAAATCACCTTAAATCTACTACAAATTTAAAATCAAAATATCTCGTTATTTTGAGCTAACTTTTCAAAACGGAGTATACCGCTGGATTCTAGGACCCAAAAGTTAGTTGGGGTATCTCGGTGTTTTTGTGTGTCATTTCAAAACTTGAAATTTTACTTACAGTGTAAAATGTAATGCTTCTTTGGATTAATAAATATTTTGAATTCATAAAAAAAAATTGTGAACAGTTTCATTATTACTCATGTACGTTTCCATGAAAAACGAACAAAAGAACATGTAAATACATTAAATACATGAATATTTCCTTTAAAATGTATAAGTATGAAAATTTTGTAGATATTGTTTTTTAATGTCTAATGAATAATTTTCTTAAGAGTGAAGTTTTATGAAACATTACCCATATTTTTAGTGGATTTATTCGTTGGTTGCTTTTTCATGAACAAGTTCATTTCGAACATGTACTTACTCATTCACACTATATACGTTCGTTCAATAGGTGATGAAGCAAACCGAAATCAATGGCAACTTTAAAAAAAAAATTAATTTTGTCCGGTGAAACGCACTTCCATCTGAAAGGCTTCGTGAATACAAAAATCACACGAAGTGCCATGGGACACCCGGTTGGAACGAAGTTCCTTTCGCTATATATTATGTACTAGTTAGTTTCAACACGTCTAAGGCGCCCGTTGTAAAATACGATAATTTAAATGGATCTTTAAGAAAAGATTTTTTTTAAGAAAAAATTTTTTATTCTACAATGTATTTATAAAAAATTAAATTTTTAGGTCCGTTTTGTAAGAGTATGTATTATATTTTCCCGAAAAGGTAATTTTTTAATGAGAGGTACTTCTTTTATTAAACGAAAATGTTTTTTTTTAAGAAAAGGTACTATTTTTAAGAGGAAGTACTTTCTGTAAAATAAAGCCACAAAGAACTACTTTTGTAAGAACAGGTACTTTTTGAAGAAGTGGAACTCTTTTTAGGAAAAGGTTATTCTATTATTAAGGTAAAACTCATAATGATTATGGTCCCTGACTTCTGTGGATGAAGGAACAACAGGAAAAGACTTTCCAAATTATCCAAATTAGGAGTTACTGGTACAATGAAATTACGATCACTAGAAGCTTTTATTCCGTCTTCAGAGCGGACGAGATGTCCTCAGGCCATTTAAAAGTATCAAACATATCCTCCAACGATATCAGTTTCGAACTAATAGAGACAAAATCAAAATTTAAATTTTGAAATCTTTTCTTGGCCTTCTTTAATAGCTTATAAAAGTCAACATCGAATTCCCTACACTTACAAAATGTTCAGCGAAGCCCGCTTTCCTTAGCCGTAATGAAAACAACCCTCATATACGTCCCTGATTGTACAAATCTTTGCACACAATCCATTGGCATATTATGTCTAAAGATATGCAATAAAATAATATAACTTTCCAACACTAAATCCTAAAAGTATGCAGAATAATACTGAGTTGTATTGCGGGTTATAGCATAATACAGTTAAAAAAAATTGTTTAAAATTTTTTCTTTTAGCCCCCATCCCGCAACGTGCGATAAGGAAAATCCTCATGCAATCCATGAGAAACAAATGCACCCACAATGGTCAACTGTCTAGTGCATATTTTGGTCACGCCGAAATTGCAGTGACTGTGAACGGCATTCGTTACAGGAATATGATAACGGAATTCGTGTGGCCTCAACTGGACGGCATGGATCTGGACGACATGTGGACGACAGAACAAATTATCTCACGAAATTCTGATGTCTACTGGCCGCCAAGATCATGCATTGTAACGCTGTGCGATTTCTTTCTTTGGGGTTTTGTGAAATATCGGGTTTCTGCGAATAAATCAGAACAATTCCTGAGCTGATCGGTGAGATATAGCTAGATCTCTGTGACAAAGTCATAGGAAATTTTAAAAAGAGAGTAATGGCCTGCATCAGAGCAGTGGCGGCCATTTGACGGAAATTGTGCTGCATATTTAATCGGAACATGTCTTGTTTACAGTCCAATAAAAAAATCATAACTGTATCAAAAAATACGTGTTTTTATTTTACAATTAAAAAGCGCATTCTTACGGAGACACCCTTTAGAAGTTTTGTGCGTGTTCACCCCTCAGCGGGGATTTATAACACTGGCTTCGAAGCTTCGACAGTTTTTTGATTATTAAAGCTTTGAGTTTGAACGAGCTTTTCTTTTCTGGAGCGGCTCTAATTTTCACGGATTTTTTTCTATTTTGATATCGGAGCGTTATGAAAAAATGTCGTAAAATGTTTCGTTCTTATTTTGCGGCATCGAATATCACGCTGTCTGTAAGAAAGCCATCAACATAAAAACTTCGAACCGATTTCAGCAAGCGCGTCGGCCATTAACCAACAATTGGTGCAGCCGCCGGCGCCGATAATATCCGGTCAGCTCCTCTTTCACATCACGATAAATGAACGGCAAACAGCAATTTTCATTACAAACCAAATTTTCTGGGAAAATTAACAATATTCAATTGGGTTTATTACTGTTTCAGTGTTCAATTATCTTTAGGTTTTGTTTTGTTTCAATATTTTGTCATCAAAAAGGTTTTTTTTTGGTTTTTCAAAAACTTTTTCAGAATTTTTTGCTTCATTGTAAATCATGACTGTTCTAGTGGTAAGAAAGTGACAAATTTAAATATGTCAAGTTAATGTTAAAGCCTTACAAACATATTTTCAGTGCAACTAAAAATTATCCGTGTACTAGAACCCAAAAGAAATCTAAACCTGTAGAGTAAATAATTATCTGTTATTCGAAGTAACCTAGAGCTTGATATACTCGTATGTTTATTGAATGTTTGCAATTTAAATGTCACAAAGATGTCATGCAGTCACTTTGATAGTTGTTTGCTGTTCAATGAAGCAAAACTCTTGGCTAAGGTTTCTCCTGATAATTATGTTGCAATGTACGTTTTAAGTTACTCATGTAAATCAATCTTGTGGGTTAAGGCCTACGTTTGATTTCGAATGAAGTAGTATATATTTGCTATTTCGATATTTATGATGAAGGGAAATTTAATGAGATCAAAAGAAAAGTTAGTTTATAAATCACAATTGTTAATCAAAAGCCTGGTTTGATTTTAAGAATGAAAGCACTGGGAATTTAAACAATTTTTATAAAAATATCATTGTTTATTTAAAATTTGTTTCTTTAAAGACAGCAACAATTCATACAGCCAATAACAATTACCTGCAGTTTCATCGTGCTCTGCAAAGAGTAATGGCTTGTCAACAGAGCAGTGGGGGTCATTTGACAGATATTTTATTCCATATTTAACCGGGACATGACCCATTACAGAAAGCACAGTTATCTCAAAAAATTAGATTTTTTTAAATGAAAAAGTGAATTCTTACTTAGGTTACTTATTATAACCTATTAATCACTGCGTCTCAAACATGTAATATTGAAGAGAAAAACAATGTCTTTGAACACAAGTATACTATATTTGTGACAAACTACAAATACGTTATATTTGCAGCCAAACAATATAAAGAAGGCAGATTTTCAGCGTGTAAGAACACCCACATAAAAAATAACCGCATTAGCCGAAACTTAATTTAGAGGTTGTCCCAACCACATTAGCCGTCAGCACATCAGAATTATAGGTTATGACAACTTGATTGGAAGTTGTCACAACCTATTGTTGGTTGTTTCAACCGAACAATGTAACAATGTAATCAAACCGACCATATCTTAAGCTTTTCTCTACTGCTTCTGCTGGTGAAAATAAAAATCGGCTTTGTCATCGATATTTGAGTAGGCAAAACGACGAGGATCAAGAAAATACCGAATGCGGTGATATGTGGGAAAGTCAGGTTGTACATAATTATCTGAAAACTGTTGAAATGAATTGTTGAGCTGCAGTATTTCCTTATCCATGTAATTAATTGCAATCGGAATATTACGATGTTTTAAATCCTCCAGGGTTTCTATTTGTGGCTCATAGACATTGGTTGGTAGTATGCTGGACAAGAAGGTCACATACAAATCGTAGATGATGAAACCACCCAATGTTAAAATGGCATCAGCGAGAAAATTCCGAATGCCACGCCATCTTGGTATTCGAATATGTGCACTAGAATTGTTTAAATACTGATTTTTATATTTTTTGTGCTTAAGTTCAACAATTATTTTTTTTAAAGTTTAAATTTAAAGCAAATTTTACAAGTTATTATTTTTGTTTTCTTAATTCAATTTCAAAGAACTATATTTTAGTTTGCATTTAATAGCTCATACATCCTGAAGAGTTCGTTCCTTTCATTTAGTCTTTTAATACCCTTTTAAAATATTTCCAAAAACCTGCACAGCATGTTGGTTCACTTGTTGTATCGATTTAAGGATTATTCAATTTCTTTCTACCTTAATTGACGTAACTTTCAATAACATATTTTTTCAGTTTACATTACAAAATCTCAACAGCAGAAACAACAACAGGAAAACACATTTATCCTTTTGGCTCCTTAGAAAAAAATAAAACAAAAATATAAATATAAGGGGAACAATAACACAAACATGTACCGAATGTATTGAGTTAGCAATACTGGAAACAGGAAAAAGATTAAATACACAATCAAGTAAATCGTAAGCAGCACTGGAGCATATTTTTAAAGAAGATTACAATCTTGTTTTTCGTTTTGAAAAAATTAAAATCCATTAGAAAAATCTAAAAAATTAAATATCATTGAATGTATTTACAGTTGTTTTTTAATTTTCAAAAACTGCATTATATTTTTGATAACGAAGCAAACAAATATCCCTTACTTTTCCGTCCAGCATCTAAAAAGCAAAAAAGTAACACAAAACAGCCTTTCCTTTAGAAGGGTTTTATTATTCGGCTTCTTAAATATACGTTTATAGTTTGTTACATTTACTCAACCTTACGTTGTTCGAAAAAATGTGATATTGTAAGGATCGTAAGAGGTTTTGGGGAATTTTTATGACTAGCGACCAATTGCCCGCAAAATATTTATATGGGAGGTACAAAAATGGTTATGCCAAAGTTGTTAATTTTTGCAACGAAGTTCCTTATCGTACGTTGCGGGATACGGGCTAAATCAAAAAATATTGAAGAACTTTTTTTTGACACTATTATGCTACAACCCAGTATTTGTGTCTAGACTAAGATATTTTGGGAACTTTCTTATTTAATGGGAAGTTTTCTAGGTGAAGCCTGTAACAAATATTTAATATATATTGTTGTTTTGAACCCAATAAAAAGTAGAATTAAAAAAGCCGAAGTGAAAAAATTTTGAAAATTAAAATTTTCTTAAATAAGTGATTTTTCTTAAAAGAAGTAAATTAAAAAAAAATAGCTATTCGTATTCTTAAACAAAATACATTTTCTTAAAAGAAATTCTTTACCTGAAAGAAGTACTTTTGCTTAAAAAAACTGTTCGATTTGTATGAACACATTAGTAAATGTTACATTGGAAAATAAAAAATAATAGTTTTTTTTGTATACACCGGGCAATGCTGAACATCAAATGACTCGCTTTGTTTGGCCATAGCAACAACAACAAAACAACCAAACACACAACATCACACATACTTTGTCCGAAGTAGCTGACGTATACGTGTGTCACATAACCACATGTTTGCCATATCAACAGCAACGAAAAAGCCAAACACACAACATCACACTTACTTTGTACGAAGTAGCTGACGTATCAGTGTGTCACCATAACGTCGACTGCTCAAGCCCATGGGCTTAAAAAAAAATAAATGGTTTCCCATTACATGCCATGATCTCATGTACAAGAGCCGCGCACAATACCATTGCACCGCCGACGGCTTGCAAATGAAATTTTGCGTGGCAGTGCTTTATATCTCCGTTCAACAACAGCAACAAGCACATGTACATACATACATTATTATGTTAATACATACGCCATAGACACAATTTCGTTTGCCTCACCTCTCCCACACCACTCTTTCATTGCTCTCTTGCTCGCTCATTTCTGTTTAAGACGTCATTATTCTCTTTCGCAGTCGCAGAAAATCTGGTTTTAGCAGCAGCATAAAATCTGGGTTTGGCAGCAGCATTAAATCTGGTTTTAGCAGCAGCATAAAATCTGGCTTTGAAAGATTTAGTCCCTATACGCCGCTATAGATGTTAACACATCAAAAAGTATTCTTGCTGTAAATCCTTCTCATAAAAGTAAATCCTTCTGTTAAAAAGTACATTTTCTTACAACAAATTTCCTTTTCTTAAGAAGTACCTATTCTTAAAGAATTACATATTCTTGAAAAAAGATCAATTCTTAAAAAAATTACATTTCTTAAAAAGAAAACCTTTTCTTCAAAAAATACCTTCACTTAAAAAATTACCTTTTCTTACAAAAATTCCTTTTCTCGAAAGTAGCTTTACTTAAAAGTAAAATAATGCCTCTTCCTTTCTTAAGATAAATAGCCTTTCTGAAAGTAAGTATATTTTCTTAAAAAACTATCCTTTTCAAAATATGAGTACCACTTGTTTAAAAAGTACCTGTTCTAAAATAAATTTTTCTTGGTAAAAAAATTCCCACTCTTCGAGAAAGTACTTCTTCTTAAAAACAGTATATTTTCTTAGAAAAACATTATCTTTTAATAAAAGAAGTACCTCTCTTTAAAAAAAATACCTTTTTAGGTACCTTTCCTTCATTACCTTCACATTCTTACAAAAGTACCTAAAAATATTTTTTTTTTAAAAATAATAAAATTTTATAATTTTACATAAAGTATATTTTCTAAAAGATTCATTTAAATTATTGTATTTTTCAATGGGAGCCTTAGGCGTGTTGGAACTAACTAGTACATAACATATAGCGAAAGGAACTTCGTTCCAACCGGGTCCTTTTCTAAAAATATTGACGAATACCAAATTTTATTAAGATCGGTTGTGCCTTACTGGAGATATCGAGTTGGCGAACCGGAAATAAGCCCAATTTTTGTATGGGAGGTACGAAACGATTATTTTCCACAGGAGAGTGACATTTGAATCAAATTTCCATAAAAATTGGTTCAGGATCCTTGCGCCGAAAAACCACACGCAGAAAAATATCGGCCCCAGTAACATATTGCAGGAACCATGTGCACGTTTGCAAGCATTGTTTTCGTGAATTGAAGATATACTGCTTTTTGTTTCTTTGTTGTCTCTCACGTTTTTGCTGTCAGCCATTTTCGACAAACAAAACCACATTTGGCTCAGAAATACATATATTACAATCTATTAATCACTATGTCCCAAACATATATAGAATAGCAAACACAATATGTTTGGATACAAGTACACTATATTTGCGTCAAACCACAAAGACCTTATATATCCATCCAAACAACAAAACAAGAGAAATTTTTCGTCCTGCAGACAGCTAAACAACCAAATGGGCGTAGCAAATAACCCTTATCTTTATCGGTTATTGGCGTTTGCTAACGTGACGCCTTATACCTAATTTCATTAAGGTTGGAAGTATTTCAGGCAATTTATCGGATTGACAACCCCGACGACCAGAAAGCGTTTGTATGGGAGGTACCAGAATGGGGATGGCAATTTCGCCCATTTCCTTGAATTAAGTAAATATTTACGGATTATTAACCAATGTGCAATTTGAAGCTTATCACATCTACTAGAAAAAAGTTTTAAAAGACATAAAATTTTTTTTAATAAATGTGTCGTTTATATGGGACGTACCAGAAACGGCAGGGTCACAACGCCTATTTTACATCAAAAACTAAGTTTTGGCAAGTAATAATCACTTACAAAATTTCATTGTGATCGTGAAAGATATACGGCAGTTATCGTCTTGACCAGCCACCCGGCCAGACAGGCTGACAGACCGACCGGCATGTCTCAATCGTCTTAAAAAATCACATGAGGTATCAGGGGACACCCGGTTGGAACGAAGTTCCTTTCGCTATATATTATGTACTAGTTAGTTCCAACAGGCCTAAAGCGCCCGTTGACAAATACGATAATTTAAATGGATCTTTAAGAAACGATACTTTTTGTAAAATGATAAACTTTTTTAAGCAATTTTCTTTAATAAAAGTAGAATTTATTTTATTTTAAAAAAATTTATATTTTTAGGCCCTTTTTGTAGGAATATGTATTATATTTTCCCGAAAAGTAAATTTTTTAAAGAGAGGTACTTCTTTTATTAAAAGCTACTGTTTTTTTGTGAAAAGTTACTATTTTTGAGAAGAAGTTCTTTCTCTTAGAAAAAGCCATAAGAGTATTGATTTTTTTTACAAAGAAGTACATTTTTAAAAACAGGTACCTTTTAAAGAAGTGGTACTCTTTTTAGGAAAAGGTTAAGTACTTATTTTCAGGAAGGCTATTTATCTCAAGAAAAGAAAAGGTGTTATTTTAGTTTTCAGAAAAGGTACTTTTAAGAAAGGGAGTTTTTGTAAGAAAAGGGTTTTTTAAGAGAAGGTTTTTTTTGAAGCAGAGGCTTTTTTAAGAAATGTTAATTTTTTTAGGATTGGTTATTGTTTCTAAAATATGTGAATTTTTAAGAGTAGATACTTATCTAGAGAAAAGTATTTTTGTTTCATAGAAAAGTACTCTTTAAAGAAAACGTAATTTTTTTAAAAAAAGAAAAGACAATTTGTTGTAAGAAAATGTACTTTTTTAAGAAAAGGTACTTATTTAAAAAAATACTTTTTTTAAGAAAAAGTAGTTTTTGTAAGAAAATTTACTTTTTTAAAGCAAAGGTACTTCTTTAAGATAAGGTTTTTTTTTTTAAGAAAATGTACTTTGTTTAATAATATGACTAGGTATTTTTTTTGAGAAAATTTAATTTTTTTAAGAAAAGGCACTTATTTAAGAAAATGTTATTTGTTTAAACTTCTTTCACTTTGGCTTTTCTAAATTTACTTTTTATTGGATTCAAAACTACAATATACAGTGGCCGACAAAAGTCTACATACGATCCCCATTTCTACTACCTCTTGAGTCCGAAATCATTATGAAGCAAACTAACGATGCAGTTTTGTTTAAAATCTATTTTTATTAACTGAACACGAAAAAATGTATTTAGTGCAATATACACAAAAAAATTATTCACGAAAAACGGAAAAAATGCGTTGACAAAAGTCTACATACGGCTTCGAAACTAACATAAGCAACTTTATTAAGAATGAACTATTATTCTGATTATTAAATCTAAAATTTGGTTGGCACACCACGGGGATCTATAATTGCTTGCAATCATCTGGGCATTGAAATAACAAAACTTTCCAACTCAGCATTCGTTTTGAAGCTTCTCATTCAGTATTGGAGCACTAGTAGTCCCATGTTGTTTGACTTTACGTTCAATAAGCTCCAAAACGTGCTTAATGACATTTAAGTCTCGGAGTTAAAGTGGAGTGGAGGGCATAATAAATAAGAAAATCGTCCACGTTATGAGCGTTGTGTTTTGGGTTGCCATCTTCGGGGCAAATCCAAATATAACGGATATATAAAATACCGACCGAAGCTTCCAAAATTTGTTCTAAGGCTAATTTATATTGGCAACAACCATTTTACTCTTAATAAGTACCAGATTTCCAAATCCTGATAAATCGGCGGCACCCCAAACCTACACGCTCCCCTCAACATGTTTAACAGTAGGATCTACGTCTTTCGGATTCATTGCTGTGGTAAATTTACTACAAACTTTGGTTCTCCGGTCATTTCCAAATTAATGATTTGTAGTCTCATCCGTTGTTAATACTTGTTTCCAGAAATCAGTGGTTTTTAATATGCTGTTGGGATAATTCCAAGCGAATTTGCGTCTTTTTTTCGCGTATCAGTTGTTTGCATTGAGTTCTGCTATGGAAATACCTTATAAAATTTTTTTTGTGATATTATATTATTAAAAAATGTTTCAAAGAAAACTGCATCATTACTTTTCTCCATAATGTATTTGTACTCGTCTGGCAGGAAAAATAAGGATCATATGTTGACTTTTGTCAACATATATACAGTAAATACTGTTCACAGGCTCCGCCTAGAAAGTTTCGCATTACACAAGAAATTTCCCAACATATTTGAGACATCTAGTTAGTGTATACAGTAATAATAACAAACAAGTTGATAATAGTGGGATGTAGCATAATAGTGTCAAAACAAAAGTTGTTTAGTTTTTTTCATTTAGCCTCCATCCCGCAACGTGCTATAAGGAACTTCGTTCCAAAAATTATTTTTGCTATACAGCCTCAACCTCCCTAAGGGAATTGGGGATAATTACTCGCAATCACTGAGCTTTGTGTTTTTTATTTTGGCCTCTCTAGATTTTCACCTATCCAGAACATTAATGGTTTACGAGTCCTTAAAGTAATAATACATATTTTCCTATAGGATATGAGAGAGCTTCTCACAATCACTGAGCTGTGTGCTTAATATTTTTCCCTCAATGAGTTCACCGGTTCCTAACGACTTTTTGAGAAGCTATTTAATGACTTGTTACTCGATAGTATCACCATCACTCAGTGAGGTGGCCGTCGCACATTGGGGCCAAATGAATGAAAAGTGGCGATTAATTCAAAATATGAACTTTAAAATTCATGATCGTGTTTGGTACCGGGTGAAAGTGGATAAAATTCTGCATCACTAATTGCAAAAATTTTACTTTTATGTTGTTTGCTTTAGTTGAAGTGAGCACTTAAAGTTGAATAATTGTTATTTTTTTTGTGCATATTGAAAAAAAGTGAAAATTTTGATATTTCAATTGATAATTTTTTCTATTAATACTTCTAAAAGTTAAATTTTTATAATGGAACCGTCAACTTCAGGTAGTTTACTACATAGTACATGTTTTTTTGTTTAAATAAATGTTTTAAAAATATTAAATGTTAATAAAATAAAATTAGGCCAAAAATGGGCTATTTTTGATTTATATATGGAGTTTCAACAACTTTGTTCGTGAGCTTGCGTAAAATCGTCTATATAGTGTTATAATATCAGATCTCAACTAATAAACCCCAAAATATTTTTTGGCGATTTTTTGCGATTTTTCTGTTATGCTTGTTTTTGTGAAATAACTCAAGATGCTAAAAATCCACAAATATGAAAAAAAAAAAACAAAACAAAACAAAACATCAAGTTGTTTTTACTTTGTTTTGTCATTATTTTCGTTATAGTAGTTGTTATTGTAGGTAAAAAATGTGTTGTTAATTAGAGATGGGGGCGTGAGTAACTTTAATTCACGCATACTCACGTGATTGCGTATGTTGGGTTTATTTACTATGAATAAAACTAATTAAATTATTTTACACGTGTTTATGATATTTCAATGAATTTTACTTAAACATTTGTTAATTTTAAATTATTAGAAAATTGTATATGGCACAAGTGCACTATTTTGAAAAATTGAAGGAGGTCACGCTCCCATCCCTATTTATTATTGTCATTTATTTGAGGGTATTATTGATTCGGTACTGACACGTTTATTTATTGTCTTAGCTGTCAATGTTTTGTGATGTGATGCTACATATTTAAAGTGTTGTGAAAGTGTAAATTATTCGGTACAGGGTTAAAGGAATTAATTTTTGCAAATTTTAAACGAATAGAAATCTTATTAATTTTAGGAACATCTCCCAAAACAATTTTCATTCCTCGTCATGAGTTGCATAATTTTATGAGGAGTGCAGAACCTAAATCACTTCAGGATAAATTTAAACTTTTGAGATGGGAAGTAATAAAACGTGTCGACCCTTCGGATATGGTAGATTTTATGACAAGGTTTCATAATTTTTGCTCTAGCTATGAGATTCGGTGGCAAAAATGTCATAGAAAGAATGAAATTTTTGTAAAAAATAATAAGAATTGGCTGGATGCCTCAATCTCATTCAGTCCACCACCAAAACCACAACAAAAAAGAGGTCGCAATGATCTCTCATTTGAAGAGTGCAAAGAAAAAACAAAAGTTAAGAAATGTAAAGACATAAGAGATCAAATTTCTTTGCCTGTTTTGGCTTACGCCACACAAATGAGCTTGAGAGCTGCTGGAAAAATAGATGAGTCGAAAATTGTTAAGGAAATAATATCATCTCCAACAAAAGCCAAAAAATACCGAAAAAGTATAGCACAGGTACCACCACAGCAGTTAACTCCGGATGAAGCTCTGTCCGTTTTGGTAGAAGCGAAGCTAAGTCGCCACCAATATAATGTTATTAGAAAGGTTGCACCTGAGAAATTTCCATCATATAAATTGGTCCAAAGAGCTAAGAAAAAATGTTACCCAAAGGGAGAACAAATGAAAATTTCTGAAACATCAGCGCAAGTTAGCCTACAAGGAATATTGGATCATACCACTGAACGCCTTTTGTCGGTTAAAAATGCAGATTTAAATTCGTTAGACAACGAAGAAATCGAAAAAATTACTTTATAGACTAAGTGGGGCTTTGACGGAAGTTCAGGGCATAGTTCTTACAAACAAGCCTTTCATGACAGTAATGCATCTGATTCTTCTGTATTTATTACGTCAATTGTACCATTAAAATTAGTTTGTAAAAACAAAATCATTTGGCATAATCCTCGACCGTCTTCAACTAGGTTTTGCAGGCCATTAAAAATTGAATTTATGAAAGAAACGGTCGACAGTATTAAAACAGAAAGAGAAAGAGTGGAGACAGAAAAAAATGCTCTTATCGATACAGTGATATCAGTTGGAGAAAGAAAGATAAAAGTAAACCACAAACTAATTCTCGTTATGATTGACGGTAAAGTGTGTAACGCGATTACAGACACAAAGTCCACACAAAAGTGCTACATATGTGGCGCTACCAGCAAGGAGTTCAACAATATTGAACAAATGATTTCTAGAGATTCCAACGTAGACTTCATGGAGTTCGGTTTGTCTGTCCTACATGGCTGGATAAGATTTTTTGAATGTCTTATTCACTTGGCATATAAACTTCCAATTCAAAAATGGCAGGCAAGAAGTGACGAAGAAAAAAAAATTATTGCTGAAACTAAAAGTCGTATTCAACGCGAATTTAAAAAGAGAACGGGATTGATCATTGATCAACCAAAACCTGGTTTTGGTAACTCTAATGACGGAAATACTGCAAGACGTTTTTTTAAGAATGCAGAAGTATCTGCTGAAATTACTAATATTGATTTAGAGTTGATCAAAAATATGCACACAATATTAATTGTAGTTTCTAGTGGTATTGAGGTCAACATTGAAAAATTTACAAACTTCGCTAATAACACTGCCAGGCTATTTGTGAAAAAATATCCATGGTACTATATGCCTCCTACTCTTCACAAATATTTTATTCATGGGCCTGAAATTATATCATTATCGCCATTGCCAATTGGTCAGCTAACCGAAGAGTCTCAGGAAGCCAGAAATAAAGATTTTAAAAGTTATAGGGAGAATTTTGCCCGTAAATGCAGTCGAGAAAAAACAATGGAAGATATCTTTAATAGATTTCTCTTAAGTTCAGATCCGTTTATAACAAGCATGAGCAATAGTTCTAAAAATAAAAAAGAGCTAATGCCAAAATCTGCATTGGAGTTGCTTGTACTTCCCAGCAATCAAAATAGCAATGATGAAGATGGAGATGAAGATGGAGATGAAGATGAAGATGAAGATGAAGATGGAGATGAAGATGGAGATGAAGATGGAGATGAAGATGATGATGAAGATGGAGATGAAGATTAAGATTATTGTAACGAATTAATTTATGATTCTGAAATTGAATGTGAAGTAAATACTAACATTGAAGGTAATAATGATTATAATAAAAAATTGTTGTTTTCAAAAAAAATAAAATAGAATAACCGAATTTAATTAAATTTTTTTTAAATAGTGTGTTTATGGTTATTTATCAATAAAAAAACAATTAGATTTTCAAATGTTTCATTTTTGAGCAAAATTTTCAAATTTCGAGAAAAAAGGTATGATTTTAATTTAAACATTTTCTAATAAAAATACATATAAAATATTTATTCCTTATTATTTTTAAAAATATTACTAATTTTTCTTAAAGTACATTTAGTATGCTTTAATTTGCAATTTAATTGAATAATTTATAGCGCACCGTTCCAAAGTTACAGCAAAAAATTTGAAAAAAGAGGATTTTTTATAGAACACAAAATGGCCCATAAAGGGTTAAAAAATGTGTTTTTTCACTCTGTTTTTTTTTTAAATGTTGGTTTTTTATGTATTTATAAATATCCATTAATAAAAAATATTTTTTTTTTAAATTACGACTTCTATGAATTAATCTCCACTTTTCATGCATTTGGCCCCACTGTGCGTCGTCAAAAGAAGTTTGAGGTGCAGTGTAAGCTAAGAGCAGGGACCCAACCAACGTTCTCTCGCACAATATCCGCGCACACTAACCGTTGCACCACCGACGCATAGTGGCGTCACTTGAGTTTTTTCATTGCAAAAATCATATCTTTTGATCTGAATGAGACATTCGAATAATTTAGATAGAATATGATAGATAATTGTTCAGCCTATAAAATAAGTGTTTGGAAAGGGTACTACGGGTTGTAGGTGCTTACTTAAAATTTGTGGGAAAATCAATTTTGTGGTAACCAAAAAAAATATTTTTAACAATTTCTGATGTTTTAATTTTATTTTAAGATTTTATGTTTTAAAATGATTACCTAACAAATTAAAAAAGAAATTTTTTTTAATAAATTTTTTAAATTTTCTGTAAAATATTCATCACAATTCGTAAGACAAGGCAGATCTAAACGACTAATCATTTATAAACTATAATTATTTGCTAACCCTAGTCGTGACTTCACAGGAAGAAATAAGCGGATCGGCAGTTGCTGCCAATGTTAAAGAGGTCCTCATTTTGCCTCACCCTTGAACATGATCTGCAATCTATATTTTTTATACAATTTGTTAAGAGACTTCTGTGCTTCTTCAGAAAGCTCTCTAATTGGCAAAAACTTGTCTTGAATTATATCTTTGCCATGCGCCAATGTTCTATGAACTGTCTGGATCAACTCCTTCTGTAGATACGTTCCCGCTAAAAGTTATGCAGTTTTCGATGTATATTCTCCATATTTTGTAGAATTGACATTGCCTTTGAAGTTTAAAAGGTTCACGATCATTCCCAATCTTTTCACGATTTGACTGTCAATTCCAGTGATTCCAATTAGTGCCTCATAATTAAAAAAAAACTCCTGGAAGTGTTTCCATCGTTTGAGTTTCAGCATCCGTACTTGGGACAGTCTACTTTTAGTCCAATTTGTTTAAAAAAGCATCCTGTATTTGTTTTTTTCTGATCTTTTCCTTATCCTTAATTGAAGTATTTTCATCGATGTTTTCATCTTGTTGTGGAGGGTATACGACAATTTTAGCAAGAACTCCATGCACCTTATCCTTGCGAGCAATGGTGACATTCCATATTCGTAATTCCCCTTGTTTGTAGAATCGTTTAAATTCCCGAAGTTCTTCTGACTCTTTTTGCAAATCGCTTACGACTTTTCCGTCAACCATGGTCAGGTAGAACTCGTAACCACATTCAATATATTTTCCTTCTACAATTTGCAGCTTTATGGACTTAATCTTGCTTATTTGTTGTCCATTGTCCTTCATTGTGGGCCTTATGAGTTCTGCTGAAAACATTGTTGGTCGGCAATAATGCACTGATGACGGCCGTGGATTTTTCAAGTGTAGGGAACATCAAATTTTTATCCGCAACGGAACAACAGACACAATAAACATATTTCCGTCCGATATTGTAGCGTCATCGGAAGATATCTTTTGCTTATAAACGCTTTGTCCGGATGATCCATCGCAGCCCAATTTACTGATGAATGTCAGTTTCTTAGAAAGAATTTCCACCTCATTTTCAGGAAGACTCTCCAACAGTCGATTTGTTGTATGGCCCATAAGATCCTGCAGATTGGCTTTCACACAGACTTCCGTAAACTCCGTATGCAGTGGTCGTGAATTTAGTTTGGCTTACGAAATATGGTTGTATCCGGGTAAAATGTCAGCCCTTGTAGCATTAAAGATGCCCGTAGTATCTCATATTTCTCTTTGGAAAATTCTAAGTCCATAAACAAGGCCAAGGCTTCATCAGAACCATACTTTTTAATGTGGAAATGCTTTCCTTAATCCTTTTTAGTCCATACATATATGCATTATTTTAAATTAAAATGTTGTATTGTATAATAAATAAATATATACAAAAATTATGGATTTATATTTGCAATTGTTAACTGTGTTTAAATACTTGAAATTATATTTGAATGAATAAAGTTTTCAACACCACAATGGTAACGGAAATTTCATATAAAACTTGTTCAACAAACAACTTGAAGCATGATATTTCTTCGAAACCTTTGACATACAAATTTCAATACTTTTTAATGAAATCCTATCAGGAATTGTTGCTAGTCATTATAAAAAAAACTTCACTGCTGTATCTTAACCTTAAGTCACTTTTGAAATAAAAACTGAGCTGTATTTTCCTTACTAGTCATTAGTCCGGACAATAGTTATTCCCTTGTTTGAGTACCAAAGTTTCTTTTAATGGAGTTAACTAAAATTTGTTGAATGCTGTTTTGCATGCGGATATTTTTTTTAATCCGGTTTTCCAAATACTGGTGCTCCGCTCAGTTTGGTTGCAGACGTCTTATGGGGGATATATTTTAATTTAACTTAACTAAAGTTTATTTGGCAACGACAAAGAGAGAACTGTTTTTTCTCTCTCAATGGCTGTAATCCTTTTTATAGTCTTATAATGACCATGAAACAAACTGAAAACAAACAAATGTGTTTCATGTGCTGATAAGAACTCTTGGGGCTAAGGGGCTGGACTGAGCTGTGCTCGGCAGGGTCATCTTGGCTGGAGCTAAATGCTGAGTGTGTGGCAGATAAAATAAGGAAAGCAAAACAAACTATATAAATAAACACATAACGGAAGGAAGGAAATTAAAATAAATATAAAAAAGGACATTTACAAGAAGTAAAACAAGTCTCCGTTATAGGATGTAAGTAGTATTGGGAAAAATTAAAGGAAAGCAAGTCCTTACAGCAACATCTGGGCATATTGAGTTGTTTACATTGAAGGTCTTCGGACATGGAGGAGAATTTTAAATTTAAATTGATGTTTTTTATTATTGTGCTGTTTCTTGTATACAAAGTGATAAAATTGTTGCCACAAAAGCTGGCGAATAAATCTTGGTTAGGGCTGGTGTATAGTGTTAAAGAAATGTAAAGCAAGTGAGAAAGCAATGGAGATTTCTGTATGTCTTAATGTGTTCGACCATTCCTGAAGCATTAATGAACGATGTCATTAACTATTTTGGATCCAAAGATAGGACAGTACTTGGATCTAAAGATAGGACAGCATTTTTACAGCGGCTGACAGACACACTGAACATGGTTTCTATTGCTACATACAAATAGAAACATTCTACCATAGGCATTCTATCTAGTAGTGATCAGCTATTTGTTATTCAAAGAGAAAATATAATCAGTTTAATTCGAAGTATTTATAAATAAAAAAATATTATAAATATTTTCCCATTACATCTCATGAATGGATGGGGGAGAGCTTCTCACAATCACTGAGCTGTGCGCTTTCCAGTTATCGCTCACTGATTGGGACCTACAGTTTTACATCTGTTCCGAATGGATTTTTGAGAAGATCGTTTATGGCTTATTACTCGATAGTGTCGCCGTCATTATACGAGGTGACCGCCGCCGAAAGAAATTTTAAGGTGGTCAGAGTAGGTATCGAAGCCACTTTTTCTCGCACTACAGCCTCGTACACTAACCGTTACACCACCGACGGCCAGAATTTTAAGAAGCTATAAAGTTAGCGCCATCTATATCCATCACTAAATTATAAAGAATATTAATCAATAAATCGGAAAAATGGCGTCAGTGTTAAGGAGTAAACTACAGTCGGATTTTCTGAAGTTTGAATTTAAATAAATGGTGTGTCAGTAAGAATGCACTTTTTAATTTTAAAATAAAAAGAGGTATTTTTTGAGCTAGATCTGAGTTTTTATTGGACTACAAAGAAAGCATGTTCCAATTAAGTGTGGAATAAAATATCCCTCAAATGACCTCCACGGCTCTGATGGCAGGCCATTACTCTTTTTACGAAAATTTCCATAACTTTTTCACAGAGATTGGGCTGTATGACACCGCTGATGTGTTGGACCTCGGATTTGAGCTCAGGAATTATTTCTGGTTTAATCGCATAAACCCGACATTTCACAAAATCCCAAAGAAAGAAATCGCACAGCGTTAAATCGCATGATTTTGGTGGCCAATTGATATCAGAATTTGTTGAGATAATTGGTTCTGGAAATCGTTGTTGCAATAAATCACTTGTGTGATTTATGAGGTCCGTTCCATGCCGTTCTGTTGAGGCCTCCAGAACTTCGTTGTCATGTTCCTGTAACGAATGCTGGTCAAAGTTACTACAATTTCGGCCTCATCTTCAAAAAAGTAAGGCCCAACCACGCCGCCTGACCAAAATCCACACCAGACAGTTTCGCGTTATGGATGCATTTGTTTCTCATGGATTGCTTGAGGATTTTCCCAACCCCAAATTCGACAATTTTGTGTATTCACGAAGCCATTCAGATGGAAATGCGTTTCGTCGGGGAAGATGACATTTTTTTTGAAAAATTGGCATTAACTTCATTTTGCTCCATTACCCATTGAACGAATTGACGGGGCTTTCCATGATCTCCTGGTTTGAGATTCTGGGCAAGCCGAATTTTGTGCGCATGAAGATGGAGGTGTCTCTGCAAAATTCGCTGCGGAGTGCTTTTGTGAAATTTCAAGCTGTTGACAACGATGCCGTATTGATGTTTTCGGGGTTTTGGCGATACTGTCGTTTACAGCAGCAATGTTTTCAAGAGACCGACCGGTATGATGAAGCACAGGAATCTTATTGTCCATAATCGACCGCGTTTTTAAAAATTTTTTGACCACTCTTCGAATGGTTGACACATTAGGTGCATTTTCTCGACTGAAAATTTTTCGAAGTTTGCGAACTGTCTCAGCATAAATTTCAAAATATTTGTAATAAGTTTTCACAATTATAACGCGTTGTTCTTTTGTAAAACGCTCTAGTTTTAATAATCGGAATAAACATATGTGACAGCTGCCAAATTTCAGAGTGACACTTGCACAATAAAAAATTTACAATACATTTAGAAAGTGCAATCTTAGTGAGACAGCCTTGATTTGCAGGTGCAGGGGTGCCTTTTGGTTTCACAGACATTTTGCTACCATATGTGAATCAAACACTAACAGCTTCTTAGTGAGACACCCTTGATTTGCAGGTGCAGGGGTGCCTTTTGGTTTCACAGACATTTTGCTACCATATGCAAATCAAACACTAACAGCTTCACCCGACACGTTTTGTAGTGTCATAACACTCAGTGGAAAATCTAAAGATCGAGTGGTTATAAATGCTAGATTTTGAAGAATAGTAATTGACCCTACTTTAGACAACCTACCTAGTGTGTCAAATTTCATGAATTCACTTTTTTTTTGGATTTGTATCTAAAAAACCTTGCATTTTCATATGAAACCACTCGTAAGTCTCATAAACATCGGAAAGTAATGCAAAACAAACATTGGCCAAGGAAATGAAAATTCGCACAGTATGAAAATGTAATACAGAGGGGAGACTTTAAACGCGTTTTACTCAGAAACTTGTTTTGACACACTAGGTGGGGCTTCTTTCTTTCTTTCTTTTCTTAAAGGTCGATAGAAACTGAAATTGTAAAAACTACAACAAATAATTTAATTTTAATCAAAACATAATTTTTATTTGAAATACAATACATGGCATTAACATGTGAAAGTGATTTCGGACATAACGCCACCGTGGCTGGTCATGAGGAAACGCATTGAGAAAACGCAATTTTGGATAATTTGTTCGAGCACTGTTGGTCGTACGTCACGAGTAACATAACAAATTGTGACCTACAAGGCATCACTAGTTGCTGGTTTATCAGCATAAACCACTGACATCACGTAGCCGCACAGATAATAACCGAGAGATGTTAAATCGCACTACCTTTGTGGCCTACTGACAAGTCTATTTCTCCAGCTCAACTTATCGCCAAATATTGATTTCAATCAATCGATAGTTGCGTGGTTAGTGTGCTCGGCTGTGGTGCGAGAGAACGTGGGTTCGATCCCTTCTCTGACCACTTCACACTTTTTTCGACCACGGCCACATCGCTTAGTGATGGCAATACGACCTGTGTGCGAAAGCTGGAAAGCCCATAGACCAGTGATTGTGAGAAGCTCTCCCCTATCCCTTCATGGGCAAATACACTACGGTTTACTTATTTAAAGGCACTAAAAAATCTATATTCAGCAGCCTGTATCTTTTGTAATTTGTAATCGATTGCAGAATTTTAAAATGGAAATGGAAGCTAGATATCTTGAGATAAAAAAAAATTATGACAATAGTGGTTTCTTAATTAAAGAGGTTTTTTGAGCAATTTATAAAAAAAGTCCACAAATGTGCTATTTTTTTGGTTCATTTGAATAATGATGCACTTTAACTAATTTTAATGAAAAACAGTTTTTCTTTTTTTTTTAATTTATTCTATTTTATTTAAGAACTATTAGTACTAATAACTTCAAATATACGGGTTTTCATTGAGAAATAAAGAGAATTTATGTAATCCAACGAAATTGGATTCCAAGCATCCTTAATGGACTGAATTAGTGACTGCTTGTCATCAAATTGTCTACCTCCCTCATAGACCATACGAGACAACCAACCCCAGACAATTTCGAGATCTGGCGAATAGGGTGGCCAGTCAAGAATATTAACATTTTGGTGTGCAATGAACTCCTTTACTATTCTGGCGTTGTGTATAGGGGCATTATCCTGCTGCAATATCCAGGATATGGGACCAAATAGTTCACTGAACTTCGGAGAAGCCGATTACAATAACGTTTTATGGCTTGCACCAGTCGTTTTTGCACTTTGAAATTCATGATCGATAACTACATCATTACGCCGCCCTCTCGGCTGTGATGTCGGTTCAAAAACAGTTTTTCTTTGCGCATATCATGGAAATAATAGTTGTAGCCATCAGGCCCAACCAAATTAAACTTCTGCTCATCCGTAAATACAACGGTTCTCCAGTCAGTTACATGACCTCTTGGCTGCACATTCCATTCCATGTAGTCTCTTGCGAATTGAAGCCGCTTTTCCTTACGAGGAGCATTAAGTGACGGTTTTTGTTGTAATTTCAGGTAGTTGAGATACTCACAGCTCTTAATTACTCTGCGTACTGATGACTTGCTCGCTTACACTCCAGCTTGAGCTCTTATTTTTGACAAGGATAAGGCAGAATTAGAGGCAATTCTGATGATTTTTCTTTTCTCATATGTAGATAAAGACAATGAAACCCTTCCTATAAAATTATTTCCATACCCCTCGGGGTCTTTGATGTAATTGTCGACAGCTGTTGAGCTCCGTCCAATTTTGTTAGGTATTGCGCGGTTAGAATATTCTTCAGAGCGATAAACATCGATTTTAGATTTTTTCCCATAGATTTAAAATTTTCTGTTTTGCCATTTTCTTAGTTAAGAAACCACTATTGTCGTGATGTTTTTTTATATCTCAAGATATCTAGCTTCCATTTCCAATTTAAAATTCTGCACCAGGTTACAAATTGGCAAATATACAGGCTGCTGAATATGGAATTTCTAGTGCCTTTAAATAAGTGAACTGGGGTGTATTTATTTATTTAAATCGATAGCTTAGGTCGCCGAATGGCAGACAGCGCCATCCTGTTGAAACCACATCTCGCCAGGATCAATATCGTCCATATTTTAAAACAAAAAGTGATTAATCATTGTGAGCTAACGATCTCGATTTGTCGTAACGTGAACTCGGGCTTCATTTTTGAAGATGTAGTGTCCGATTACGCCACCAGCGTGTAAATGTATAAGTATATATTTTGGTATGTATGTATATTTTTTGGTATGTAATGGAGTTTGTAGGGTCTGTTGTGAATTGGCCTCACTCCACTTGCGACAATTTGGTTTATTAACAAACCCGTTAAGCCAAAAATGATCTGCATCGTTGAACACAATTTTGCGATAAAACATCGGGTCAGTTTCCAACTGCTCTAGAGCCTAAACGGGGAAAGAAAGACGCATGTGATAGTCTCGTGGCTTTAACATTCTAATACTTACGAGTGCCTTACTGTGTTTCTCAATTCTCATATCATCTGGTAATTAAGTTGAATTGTTTTCAACGAAACCCAACATACAGTATTCATTAAAATTGTACTGTATTTTTTGCGACTATACACCCTACGATTGCCTCCAGGCACATATTTATATTTGGTCGCGTGGAAGGTAAACGACTGTTCGTAGTGACTTGCAAAGCATTTTTTTTTTTGAAATCCGCAGCCCAAATTTACCCAAAAAAATTATTTTCATAATTTTTACACAATAATTTAGACGCCAGTATTAGTGGGTCAATTCCTGCACCAGCTTGGGTGTCACGTAGTGAACGGACAGAGCCCCAATTCCTGGACCGATGACGACTCGATAAATTTGGATTTTGTTCCACACCTTCGATGTTCTCTTCAGTGCGCACTTTCCTGGACATGTTGGTGTTACTGATTTCGACGGTGGCTGGCTCACAATTATGTGCACCATAAAAATCATGGAATCATCTATAAATTGGGCGAATCCATTGCTAAATTTCAAAAAAATCTATTCATCAAAGTTTGTCAGAGTATATTGATTATAAACAGGGCAACCGGAAATATGCACCAAAAATGCTCTTAAAATCAATAAATATGCTCTAGAAAATTACAGTCATACAAAATGTATTCATAAGGATTTTAAATATTTTTATTAAATGTCAAAAAATGGGCTTAATTAAAAACAAAACAAAAATCTTAAACAAAACATTATTATATTAACAATTACTATTGAGTAATTAAAAAAGTAGTAGATAATTGCGTATATTTAATTTTGGTATTATTATTAAAGGGACGCTTTTGAAATAAAATAGATCACTTGAATTCATTTAAACATAAGAATTAAAAATATCTCAAACTTGTTTGCCTAAGTATCAGGGAGTTTTTTTTGTATGTAAGGCATTTTAATTAAGATTGTTGTTACAATAAACTACAAAATATTGAGATAAGTTTTCGAACAAGAAATGTTGTCTATTACAACGTAAAATGTTTTTGGACATTGAGAATGATCTTTCAACATCCACAGATGTAATTGGAGCGAATTTAAAGGACAGTATTTCCTTAACATCGTATTTTGATGTTAATGTTGGTGCAGATCCACACAATTCTTTACAAATATTTGTTATTACTTCCAAGCCATGGTTTTTTGTTGTAATTGAATCCAATTTTTTTTACTATTAAATTACACAGTGCAACACGAAAAAATATAACCTTATACGGACACCACTACGTCTCCCAGTTTTGCCCAAAGTCCTCCAGGTTTTTTGTTATGGGCCCCAAAGAAGTGGGGCCTCGGTGTCATTTTTGCAAAAAAGTGATCATTTTCTCAAGCTCATATCTTGCAAACCGTTTGGAATTTTGATTTACTCTCTGAGGCAAAGTTGTAGCTAATGTCATAAAGAACAAAAACTGGAAACTCATAAAATCAAAAAAAAATTAATCTTCAAGGTCAAAATTGCGAAAAACTTTAAAAAATGAGCGACAAAGCGCCCAAAAAGCGTTTTATTTTCCGCTTTTACGAACAAATTTACTTTATGAAAAATGCGCCAATTTTCTTTGGCCTGGTAGGGCTTATAGCGCTGATTAAAACCCGAAAGTTTTTTTAAGGAGGCCGATCCATCTTCTTGAGATATAGGCCTTTATAGCTTGAGTATATAATCGCTTATATCTCACCCATTTCTTATCCGATCTGGTTGAGATTGGTATCATTGAGAAGACCTTTGAAAACGCTATAAATGTGTATGTAAATATGTTAATTTTTATTAATTCATAGGGGCAAATTAAAATAAAAAATTTTGTAACCTCACTTTTTTAATAAAAATCTGGTTTTCTCAAAAATCAGCCCTAGTAAACTTATTTCTTCCTAGACTCAGTAAAAGACAACACTTCAAGCTCCGAACTAACCCTTCTAAGACCGGAGATAGTGAGGTTTTTCTAACAAAAGTACTTTCTGGGAGCCAAAATTTCGTTTAAAAACAATTGTAGTGTAAGAAAATAAGCGAGTTCTTAAAAAAAATGTTGATTTCCAAACCTTTAAACGTAAATAATTATCGGTGAGGAGGCCGAGTGTGTGAGTGCACTGTACCTTCACTGATAGTAAGTGCATTCTAATAAAAATTCTCAAGCTGGTTGTTGAGTTCCCGTGCCCAAACTATCAAACAACTACCTGGAAGCAAACATCTACATTGAATTCACATAAAAACAACCAAAAATATAAAAAAAAATACCAGGAAACACATTGGAGCTCTTGTCATAAAGATAAAATTGTGAACATATAAAATCAAAAAAAATTCTATCAAAAAACTACCTGGAAGCAAACATCTGCATTGAATTCACATTAAAATAATCCAAAATATAAAAAAAATACCTGAAAACACATTGTAGCTCTTGTCATAATGATGAAATTGTGAACATATAAAATCAAAAAAACTTCTATCAAAAAACTACCTGGAAGCAAACATCTGCATTGAATTCGCAAGGGACGTAGCACATAACATAAAAGCGACCCGATACTCACATCGAGGCATTACACAGCGCGACGTCAACGAGAGCTGAGCGGTGAAAGTTATAAAGTGAAACTGAAAGTAAAAAAAGTGAAAGTGCTACAGCATAATTCGCACACAACATTGGTAACTGACAATTTCAATATGCAGTGTGAAAATATTGATTTATGTTGCTACGTTTGCGGTCATCAAATCAGAAAAAATAGTTCTACAACATTCCAAACGGGAAAGACTCTTTTAACTAGTGCATTCAAGAATGCATATAAGTTGTTTTTCGACGAAGGAGACTTGACCGGTGAAAATTACACACCTAATACAGTGTGTCGCCAATGTTATAACAATCTCATGGCATGGTTGAGTGGAGGCAAACATAGTATGAAGTATTGTAAGCCGGTAAACTGGATTAATCTCCCAGGTGATCATGATGAAACCAGTTGCTATGCAAGCGTAAATTACGCATGTGGTCTAAATCGATGCGCTGAGAGGAACAAACGTTATAAAGCAACTGTAACAGCCACACTACGAGTGCTTGCACCTGGAAATTTTGTATCACCAAGGCCGCCAACTCCACATCGTACTACAGATTGTACAGGAATGACAAGTCGTGTTACTTATGAATATCCATTTGATACCGATTATGAGCCCCAACAGGGAAGATATGGACCACAACTAATAATAGAAATTGAAATGGATTTCATTATGGCCATATTGGGAATATCGCAGCGACTTGTCATATTTTTGACAGCGTTTTTAAACCAAAGAAACCCCAAATATGCTAATGTTAACTCTACGGCGTACCGCAAACGGCAAGCTGAATTTCAGAGCCTCTGCACTCTAAATGATGACAATTCGTTCGCTTACTGCAACGATGTAAAAAGGTAAAAATGGGAATGAACTACATCGCTCCTGAGTGGAAATTATTTATTGATGGTTCTATTTCAAGCTTGAAAGCAGTGTTGTTGCATGTGTCGAACCGAAAACCTTCCATTCCGCTAGCAAAGGGCATTAACATGAAAGAAAGCTATGAAACATTGATAGATATAATGGAAAAAATCAAATACTACGAAAATAAATGGAAGATTTGCTGTGATTTGAAGGTCATCAACATTTTGCAAGGGATCATCGATAAGGGCGGCTTTCCAAAATTCTTTTGTTTTCGTTGTAATTGGGATTCGCGCTCACCTCTGAATCAATACCAATGTAATTCGTGGAGACCAAGAGGAAGTGTGGAGGAACAAATGAAACAACATCAACTGAGGAATGCACCTTTAATAGACAATACTCAAGACATCTTGCTGCCACCGTTCCACATAAAATTGGGAATTGTTAAAAAATTCATCGAAGTGGCCGTTGTAAATTGCCCAAACGCATTCGACTATTTGAAAAGTGTTTTCCCAAAGCATAGCGATGACAAAATTAAAAAAGGTATTATAGTAAATTTAAAACGAATTTTTGTTCACCTCATTGCACTATTTTTACTTTGTTAATGTTTTTTTGTCTTTATTTTTTTTTTCTTCATTTAACAGGCGTACTTAATGACCCTGACATTAGAAAGCTATTCAAGAGCAACTTTGAATCATCGCTTCATGATTATAATCATTCAATGGCATGGATTTACCTTCAGCATGTATGCCCCAGAGTCTTGGGAGGGGATCGAGACGCGGAACCGGAAGCAAGAGAATGGGAGAAAGAAATGCTATATTATTTTGAGAAAATCGGCACATCGATGACATTAAAGCTGCATTTTCCTCATATTAATTTTGACGATTTTATGAAACAACTCCCTACCGAATCCGATGAGCAAGGAGAACCGTTTCACGAAACCACAATGCCCATGGAAAAACGGTACAAAGGCAAAAAACTCGACGCATTGCTTGCAGAGGTAATATCAATTTTATTGATGCATTGTTTTGCATTCCTTTTTGATTTCTTTTCTAATTCATTTCTGGTATGTTGGTGGAGTCAGAAGATCACCCTGTATGATGTTAATGAAGTATCTGAAAAAGAAAAAGCTGATGATGGAGGGCAGTCTGGAAGTCACGTGCCTGTGGACATCACAAGTTCTGAATCAGAGTCAGATTCGGACGATTCGGATGACGATTTGGATCCACAACTTAAGAGAGTGCGATTTGCAAGTCCAGGGCCATCAACATTATAAACATAATACGAATATTTTTTTTTATAATTTGTGTAACAGATAGCATAGTATTGTAGTGCCATCCCTGCTGAGACTACTAATCCCTACAACACTGAATCATTATTACTAAATATTCATGCTACTACTTTTTGTTACAATCCTAACTCTAAATGTCAACCCATACCACCTAAGGACTAAGATTAATAAAATCAGTAATAGTATAACAATGAAACTGCAACATGCCTTTTCACTCACGGGAGAAGGCTTTATAGTATCTCAATGTTGAAGTAAAGAAAAAACAAATGAAATTGAAAAATTTTCGGGAAATGTTTCACTTTTGCGTCTATCTAAGGGCTACCTAAACTTTGTTAAGAATCATTTCTAGGAAGTTCATATGTTCCAGAAAGTTGTTTATTGAAATCTTAGGATCATTCTTGTAGTTGATTGTTTCCTTGAATTTTGAACGGTTTGCTACCTATGGACCTGAACAGGGGAAAAATTGGATTTTTTAAAGTTTTTTGCGATTTTGACTTTGGAGATGAAGTTTTTTTTGATTTTGTATGTTTAAAATTTTTGTTCTTTATGACAAGAGCTACAACATAGAGAGTAAATCAAAATTCCGAACAGTTTGCCAGATATGATCTTGAAAATATGATCACTTTTTTTCAAAAATTACACCGAGGCCCTACTTTTTGGGGGCCCATAAAAAAAAACCTGGAGGACTTTGGGCAAAACTGGGAGACAGGGGTCTTTTTCTTGCTCTTTTATCACGTAGTGGTGTCCGTGTATGGTTATTTTGCCATGACTTAAAAAATTACACACAGTGGTAATGTCTCCAACCACCGGAAATTGATCAATACGAGTAAGACCTGATGTTTGCAATTTTTTAATATGTTTTAGAGCCAATACATATTAAGTCAATTTTAGTTTTGGGGTATGTCAAGACATCCTTTGCAGTTTTAATTGATTGAGCTTCTTCGTCGTTTAATGCACTTAGAACATATAAAATATTTTCGTAATTGTTGGCATAGTAATTAACTGCTTCAAGCCATGTCCCCCAACGTGTTGTTATAGGTTCTGGAGGTAATGCAAAGTCTGGAAACATTTATATAAAAATTTCTACTTACATGGAGCTTTCATATAAATTCCTTATATATTCACACAATCGATGGAGACCATCGATGGAGACCATGGAGACTTTCGGATAAAATGCCACAATAGCTTTTGCAGCCTTTACCATATATGGAGCTGCATCCGTCACAAAAAGCAAAACATATTTCTTATTGAGGTTGACGTCCAGAATTTTGATGGCGTCGTCACAGGGTCGAGCAATTGTCGAGTAATTAGTCTTTTCCAAGGCTGTTGTATGTAGTATATTATTATTTTAATACAAAGTTGCAATGATTTCCTAGTTTTTAGGAACAAAAAATTTACGCGAAAAAGCCAAATATATTTTTTCAAAAATATGTTGAAATATTACTTTATGAGTAAAATATGCAAAAATATGCCCTATCAAATGGGTGTCAAAACACTTGTAAGAGTGTGAAACATATAAATAACTTACCCATTTGATAATATGTCGTTGTAAAAAAACATGCATTTGCATATTTCCGGTTGCCCTGATTATAAATATCAAAATGCAAGTGGAATAGGACAATTTCTTTCACTGCCAAGCCTTTCGAAAGTCCTATCTCAACCCCCGTATTCAGTTCTTGCGAAATTTTCTTATGTAATGTTGTAATTTATCTCTAGACGGAAAATTTTGTTGCAAGGAGTTACCTCCTATCTTTGATTTACCTTGCAAATATTTCGTTTATAAATCCTCTAAACACACCATTTTATTTGTAATGCTTGCGTTGTTACTTTTGGTTGTTAAATCAATCAAAATGCCAAAATGCTTGTCTCTGCCTACGAAATTTTCGCAAAGAACCGAGTTCCAAGCAAATGAAAAGTGACCGAAATTTTTCGTTAGTTTTTTTACTTTTTATGGCAACGAAAATTTCCCAAAAACTCAATACCGGGCTTAAGCAAGAATAAATACCCTTTATAAACAGAATTGTGGAATTTTCTGTTGGACTGCCGATTGTAAAAACTATTTCATATGATATTCTGATCTAAGAACATCTACGCCGACAGAACTAATAATCAAAATACGTGAATTTTTTTAATACAAAATCTCTTTAAAAAATGCATGGCATTACTGCTTCAATGGCTAGAGTTCGTGACTCTTTTCTGCATAAGAACTCGGACTTTAGTCTTACTCTGATAATTTCGCTTAATGATATCGACACTATACTGTAACTGACAAACAAAAATCATCTTTCCTACTTCTATACAGAACGTTGTTTGTCACAAAGTCTATTGCTATCTTTCTTCATAGTTTATTCAGTCAATACTGCCAGCATTACTGTAGTATCGTTCTCAGAGGATTTTGTTGACAAACACTCAGTGACTTCGGGCTGATTGCTTTCTTTGTACCCATCTTATGAATTTTGAAGTAGCAACATATCTACTGTAGACAATATCCTTGACATCACTGGGTATACACATATATGCACCTCGTTCAACTATAATACTTTTTACTAACGTGGGCAGAATGATGATGCTGGTAATAAGGGTCTTTCTAATTGTAATTTGCGTTAGTATCCTGCAACGCGGTTTTATCTTCGGCTGAGGTAGTCATATAAAAGGTTTACCTAATTTCCTTTAAAAATTTAAAACTCAGTCAAGTACATAACAGCTATGTTGAACAATTTTACTTGCTGTAATATCTATGGATATTATCTCGAAATATTCAAATATCGTATATTGTTATGTTATGTTTTTATTTACTATCTATCATTAATTACAAAGTGTGCTATATACATTCTTACCAGGTTTTGAGTTTTTATCATAACATATGTCAACAAATGCTTACGTTTATAATTTAAATAGCTATTAGCAGTTAAAAATATTACAAATTATATAAAAATTTTTCAGGGAGAGCAGTTTAAAGTTTAATACCTTTACTGGAAATCAATACCTTTATTTGACCACAGTGACTTCTCAAATTTTTTTTTTAATTTTGTCCTAACTCGAGATAGGCTGTTATTGTTTGTGACCACAGATTTAGTATCACAATATTTATGCTTGATGACATTTTGGGAGCAATAGCTAATTCAATCTATACAGGGTGATTCAGGAAGTTCCGGACAAATTTCTCCAGCGTATTCCTTGGCTCATTTCATGACGAAAAGTCCACTAGGACCATGTCCGAAAATGCAAGGGTGCGAAATTGCAGCGGGTTCAAAATTTTCGGATTGGCGGTCGGAGGGTAGTAGGGTAAAGTTGCTAACTTCAGAGCCAGTGGTCGCATGTTTTGTTGGAAAGGTCTTTAAGATGCCTTTCAGAATCAATAAAAACAAAGGTAGAAAAAAGTCAAATCGCTGAGATTCAGAGCTTACGGAAAAAAATGGAAAAACAAAACTCACATAACCTCAATTTGCTCAGCCAAATGGCAGGTAACGTATGTTTTTTTTCTGTTGGAAGATAGCCATATCTTTTAACTTTCCAAAATGACCTAAACGAAGCCCAGAGGTCTTACCGTTCCAAAGTTATGACCATTTTTATACCATATTATGACCATATTTATACCTACAAATACTACTTAAAATCTTAAACGTGATAGTTTACAAAAACAAATAAGAGTGGTATTCTATAAGTCGTGAATCAGTCACTTCCCGTTACTTTTGTCGTTTTGGTAGTTTATAAAACTTTACAGGTGTTCGGTGACTACCTGCGTTGAGTTACGTTATTTAATGGGTAGTTTATGAAACGTTTTTGATCACTTCAGCTGTCAAATTAAACACCCCACAGTTCTTCGCGTTAGTTGAAGAAATTACAAATTTAAAGAAAAATGTCGATCGAGGATAGGCAGATGGAAGTATTTTGCAGTTCATTGCTTATAAATAGTTGCCAATTTTGGATGAAATGCATTCGACGGATAGAGCTCAAACTTTTTTTTAATAATTCAAAATTACACTGTTTACGCACTGAAATTCTTATTTACAATAATAGAATTAAAAATGGAACGATCAAATAAATAATGCGTTGCAAAACTATTATAATTATATTTACAAATTATAGACATCTTCAGATGTTGACAGTAATAAACAAAAGAGCCAATACATTTCAATCAATACATACCGCCAAATGGCACGTGTTTTTGAAAGACAACTAATTTAATATAGATGGGTAAATTAATTGGACATTGAACTCCAAAATAACATAGGTATTTTACACATTTTATGTGAATATTGTTGGTATTTGCAGTATTATATGTACTAGCAATCTTAAAATCTGTTGATCTACTGAAATAGAGCAAAATTTTTTAATCCTTTTCATTCTGAGCATTTCACTCAAGATAACTTTTTCTGATCTATAATTGTTTATTTTAGTTTGGCAACTCTATACACCGCATATGTCAGTGACAGCATCCGTAAACAAACGCAAGTGCGAAGTGATATATAAAATACCATTTTTTGATTTTGGCGTTCGCGTTGGCTTTTGCGTATACGTCCACTTTCGGAACTTTTAGAATACTAACCTAAATGTGTGCTGTTATTGCGCTTCCAAAAACAAAAACAAACATTTTTGCATTTCAGTAAAATTGTCATAACTTTGGAATGGTAAGACCTATGGGCTTCCTTTTGGTCATATCTTTCAACAGAAAAAAAAAACATAAGTTACCAGCCATCTGGCTGAGCAAATTGAGGTTGTGCCTCGGCGATTTGACTTTTTTCTACCTTTGTTTTATTGATTCTGAAAGGATTCTGAAAGACCTTTCCAACAAGCCCCAAAACAAAAAAACCCAATCACTGGCTCAGAAGTTAGCAACTTTACGCTACTACCCTCCGACCGCCAATACGAAAATTTTGAACCCGCCGCCATTTCGCATCCTTACATTTTCGGACATGGTCCTACTGGACTTTTCTTCATGAAATGAGCCAAGGAATACGCTGCAGGAATTTGTGCGGAACTTCCTGAATCACCCTGTATATAAGAATATAGAGTGGATTAACGACTACTAAATTAAACTTCTCAGATGGGCGTAGTTTGACCTTCTGCATTTGTCGTTGAATGTCAGATTCAAATCATTTATTAAAGTTTGAATAGGTTTTTTGTTTAGATTTTGTCTGCAGTTCGGCGGTGGAGAATCTTCTTGGAAGATTAGAATTATTATTTTCAAATTTTTATTCTGTATAATTTGAATCCGCTTTTTGTGCGTCTTGACACAGTCCCTCCAAATTTGGCATCCATCAGTAAGGATCGGCCTTATGCACGTTTTATACAAAATAAGTTATTCTTGACGTTCAATTTCGATCTCCTATTTAAGAGCGAATTCAATCCTCGACCATATCTTATGGCGTTTATACATGCATTGTGTATGTGGTTCTTAAATGTAAGGTTCTGGTCAAGGGTTATACCGCGATACTTTATTGTACCTGAAAAATCAATTCCTCTACTTTGCACAATGAGTTTGTCGGAGGTAGTTCTCGTTAGTGACTTTTTAAAAGGAATAAGTAAAGCTTGAAATTTGCTTTCGTTAACCTTTATTTTCCACTTTGAAAAATATTTGCTCGCTGAACAAAGTGCCTTTTGCATTCGTTTCACTATCGCATTTGAAACCTTTCCATGACATATGAAAGCTAAATAATTTCCGTGGATAGCCTGAAATCAGAAGTGTGGGTACAGCAGTGGTGATAAAACTGATCCCTGAGGCACTCCAGCAGGGATGCCCCTAGTTGCTGAGTGCTCTCCATTTATCCCTACAAATAATGATCTGTCGGTGATAAAACTTTTAATTAACTTAGTTAAGTACAATGGGATTTGCCTTTTATGAAGCTTATATATTAGTCCGTTATGCCAAATTGAATCAAACGCCTTCTCAATGCCCAGAAAAAGTATGCCAGTCGAGTGTCTTTTATTCTTATTCGATTTTGTAATAATCACCACTCTCTTGACTTGATGCGTTGTCGAGTGCTGAGCTCGAAATCCATACTAACATTTATGTATAAGATCAAGTTCTTCAACAAACGTTGTGAGCCTATAGAGAATAATTTTTTCAAAGACTTTATCAAGCGAGCTCAGCAAATTGATTGGTCGATAACTTGTTGTCAAATTAGAATATTTTCCGGGCTTTTCTATCGGTATAACTTTGGCCGTATTAAAATCTCTTGGAAAGTTCGAATTTTGAATACAAAAGTTGAAGGCTTTTACTAAAAACATATGCGCAGAATTGGGAAGCTTTTTAAGTAATATACTATTGATCCTTTCATGGCCAGGGTTTTTGAATTCTGAAGACCATTAATAAATAACTTAACTTCATCGCATGTCGTCAGAGAACTAGGATCGCTGTTAATATTGTTTTCTTCTTCTATTGACTTTACTACTAAATCTACTTTTTTGTCGATGATACTACCCAGATTTATAGTAGTCAGATGACAGTTTTCGAAGTGTTTTGCGATGGCGTCTGCTATTTCTGCGTTATCTGTTATTTCTAGGTCGTTTATTAATAATTATACCCTCACCCATAGGAATGGGGAATATATCATTTAATAGGTAAAAATATTTAACACATAGAAGAAGACATATTAGACCATTAGTATCTTTGGACGAAATTCGTTTTAGGACTTTTTAAGATGTTTGAGCCATGTCCGTTTGTCTGTCTGTCTGTCTGGCTGGCTGGTCAACACGATAACTGCCATAAATCTTTACAGATCACAATGGAAATTTGTCAGTGACTATTATTTGCCAATATTGAGTTTGGGATTGAAAATGGGCGTTTTGGCCACGCCCCTTCTTTTATCTCCCATACAAATCGACACATTTAGCACAAAATTATATTTCTTTCAAACCTTTCTTCGGGTAGATGTGATAAGCTTCAACTCACACACCGGTTAAAAATCTGTAAATGCCTACTTAACTGGAGGAAATGGGCGAGATTGTCACGACCATTCTGGTACCTCCCATACAAAACAGGGTATTCGTCTGGGTTATCAATCCGATAAATCGTGTAAAACACTTCCAACGTTAATGAAATTAGGTATTAGGCTTCACATTATCAAAGGCCAATTACCGGTTATAACAAGGACGATTTTGCATCGCCCATTGTAGTACCTCCCATGTTTGGCCGTCTGGGTGTTCGGCACGAGAAGTCCCGCAAAACCGAACCAATCTTTATGATAGTTTGTACTAATCAATATTTAGTCAAATAAAACTCTCCTATAGAAAATGAGCTGTTTTGCCACACCCATTCTGGTTAGCTCCCATTTAAAAAATGGGCGGACACGACACGATAACTCTCGTAAACTACAACCGATCTTAATGATATTCGGTACTAGCAAATATTTTGTTAAAAGCTACTGTGTAAGTAATAACTGACAATTGTGCCACGCCCAGTTTCGTACCTCCCATACAAAAGTTGGTGTATTTCTGGTTTGCCGACTCGATATCTCCAATAAATCATAACCGATCTTAACAAAACTTGGTACTCATCAAAATTTTGGCAACAACTTGCCATGCCCATTTTTGTACCTCGCCTATAAATATTGGGAGGGAAACTGACTAATTTGGGTATTCAATAATATTTAGCGCAATGTCAATCTGCTATTGAATATGGTCACTTTTGAGTATGGGCGTTTTTTATTTAACAGAACTCCCACGCAATGGATGACTTAGGGTGAGGGTGTGATTAAGTCGGTTCAACCGAATGCAACTTATGAACTGGTTTTGTAACGCGATTTCTATTACCCTTAGCGCGCTTTGCGACCTTCCATAAGTTTTTGCCCGACAAGTAACTTGGATAAAAAGTTATACCATTGTGAGTTTCTTGCGTTACTGACATGACAACATATAAGTTTATTAAGCTCACTGATTATTGATTTATAGGTCATTTCAAATTATGATCTGAGCATCTCTGAAACTTTCTCCCAAACCTATTTCTAGAGGCAGTGATGTGAAAATAATAATAATAGTAAGGACCCACAAAAATAATAATAATAGTAAGGACCCACAAAACTTTACGAAATGAAAATGATTTAATTCACAAAAATGATAAATTAATTTTGACGAAAATATTTCAAGACAATAAGTATCGGTGCTCTTAGTGGTACTCGTAGCGCCTATCGTGAATGGGTGGTAAGACGGCGGTAGTGGATAGAATAGGGTTACAAGTGCGGCGATAGTAAATGATGGCTAAAGACTTTGGGTTCTCGGATTATTCTTGGGCGACGTGAGTCGGGTAGCTTTAAAATAATCCCATATAATCGGTGGTGAACTGATTCGGGTTAATGGTTGAATGAGAACTTGGCATTCGGTAATGAGGTTATGCGTTGAGTATCGATACTGATCAGGATCGGGTACGGACACATCGAACGTTGTCATTTAGTTATGATCGTCGGTGTTCAGGTTCGGGTTACAGTTGCGGTGTCAACGAAACGGGATATTGTCCCTTATACGAGCACTAGCATTTGGTTATGACTGGCGCTGTTCAAGTTTTGGTTCCGGTTACAGTTTGGTGACGAAGAAACGGGCTATCATCCATTTCACGAGCCCTGACGAAGAAATGGATTGACAAGAGGATTGGCGATTCGGCAGCGTTCAGATCTGAGAAAACATACACACGTATGATTAGGATTACAATAGCTGGATAACGTAGTGTCAACACTTCGTAGTAACAAAGATGCACTGCTCACAAGGAGCAAAGTCTTCGCAACAACATAAATGCAGAGTCAATGAGGAGCCAAGACTTCGTAACAACAAAGGTGAAGTACTCATGAAGAGTAAAACCTTCGTAATAACAGCCTTTCGCGACGACGGCGAAAGGGGATATCTCCTCTACACGAGTATTGGGGAATTGGGCAGCGTTCAGACACAAGGATGATAAGGATTACAAAAACTGGGCAAAGAAGAGTAAAGCCTTCGTAATAACAAACGTTCGGTACTCACAAAGAGTAAAGCCTTCGTAATAACAAACGTTCAGTACTCACGAAGAGCAAAACCTTCGTAATAACAAGCATGTAGTGATTACGAGGAGCAAAATCTTCGTGGTAACAAAGGTGCAATACCCACGAGGGGGTAAGCTTTCGTATAGTTCTTAAATCTGGAAATAACTTCTAGGATAGATTATGTTACTCTACTTCTAACCAAAGTCAACTGCTTATATAATGACTGCTATAACCAGAACGAGAATTAACAAGGTGTAACAAAAAGGATCCACATCGGAGCTCGTATTCTGTCGCAACACGATATGCCTTCGTCTCTCATTTAACAGAGATGGCAAAAGTCGTAAAAATGTACCATTCGCGGGTGTCGTACAAACTGGTTCATTATATTACCGTATTTGCCGTTCTAAATTATACTGTACTATACACACATTGTCATTACAGCAAAGTGAACCCCTTAACTTAAATATTTCATCACTGCGACGAAGAGTTTTTCCTTAAAAATTTTCTAAATCTTCAAAATCGTATCTCTAAATTTTGTAAATTTCCTGAAACTAATTCCCGTCGGTGATATCATTGTAGTGTACGAGGCTCTTGTGCATGAGAACGTGGGTTCAATCCCAGCTCAGACCACCTTAAATTTTTTTCGACGGCGGTCACCTCGCTGAATGACGGCAACACTATGGAGTATTTAGCCATGAAAAATCTTCTCAAAATACCGGTCAGAACCGGTGTAAGACTGTAGGATCTAATCAGGGAGCGCAAAACTACAACGCAGATAGCTTACTGGTTATGAGCAGCTGTTTCCAATACTTTAATGGGATGTAATGGGAAACCATTCTTATGTTTTCTTCTTAACTTCTTCTTGCAGTAAGAGCCAACCCCCACTTCTACCCAAAGTCGCCTACTTATATAATGACTACTTTAACTGAAACTAAAATTATCAAACTGACGCAAAAAAATGATCGAAATCGTAACTCTTATTCTATCGCAAACCGATATGCCGTCATCTATCATTCAGTAGAGAAGAAAAGTGTCGTATAAATTTACCATTAATGGGTGCCGTATAAACTGGTTCATTATATTATCGCATTTGCCATTTTAAATTATATTCACTGAACGGACGAAAAGTTTTCGTCACGATACAATATATTGATAGGCAAAACTTCATTAGTTTCATCAAAGTCAGATACGGTAAAGATCCCCGGTGAGAACGTACTAATTTATTGTTATAACCACAAAGTAATATATTTCATCTCTGCAACGAAGCGTTTTTCCTCATACATTTTCTAAATCTTCAAATAATTTTATTTTTTTTTCTTTGTCATGTCATTCATTTCAATGTCATTCGTTCCAATTCAATTTAGTTCAATTCAATTCAATTCATTTCATTTCAATTTAATTCAATTCAATTCAATTCAATTCAATTCAATTCAATTCAATTCAATTCAATTCAATTCAATTCAATTCAATTCAATCAATTCAATTCAATTCAATTCAATTCAATTCAATTCAATTCAATTCAATTCAATTCAATTCAATTCAATTCAATTCAATTCAATTCAATTCAATTCAATTCAATTCAATTCAATTCAATTCAATTCAATTCAATTCAATTCAATTCAATTCAATTCAATTCAATTCAATTCAATTCAATTCAATTCAAATCAAATCAATTCAATTCAATTCAATTCAATTCAATTCGATTCAATTTAATTCAATTCAATTCAATTCAATTCAATTCAATTCAATTCAATTCAATTCAATTCAATCCAATCAATTCAATTCAATTCAATTCAACTCAATTCAATTCAATTCAATTCAATTCAATTCAATTCAATTCAATTCAATTCAATTCAATTCAATTCAATTCAATTCAATTCAATTCAATTCAATTCAATTCAATTCAATTCAATTCAATCAATTCATTCAATTCAATTCAATTCAATTCAATTCAATTCAATTCAATTCAATTCAATTCAATTCAATTCAATTCAATTCAATTCAATTCAATTCAATTCAATCAATTCAATTCAATTCAATTCAATTCAATTCAATTCAATTCAATTCAATTCAATTCAATTCAATTCAATTCAATTCAATTCAATTCAATGCAATTCAATTCAATTCAATTCAATTCAATTCAATTCAATTCAATTCAATTCAATTCAATCCAATCAATTCAATTCAATTCAATTCAATTCAATTCAATTCAATTCAATTCAATTCAATTCAATTCAATTCAATTCAATTCAATTCAATTGAATTGAATTCAATTCAATTCAATTCAATTCAATTCAATTCAATTCAATTCAATTCAATTCAATTCAATTCAATTCAATTCAATTCAATTCAATTCAATTCAATTCAATTCAGTTCAGTTCAATTCAATCAATTCAATTCAATTCAATTCAATTCAATTCAATTCATTCAATTCAATTCAATTCAATTCAATTCAATTCAATTCAATTCAATTCAATTCAATTCAATTCATTCAATTCAATCAATTCAATTCAATTCAATTCAATTCAATTCAATTCAATTCAATTCAATTCAATTCATTCAATTCAATTCAATTCAATTCAATTCAATTCAATTCAATTCAATTCAATTCAATTCAATTCAATTCAATTCAATTCAATTCAATTCAATTCAATTCAATTCAATTCAATTCAATTCAATTCAATTCAATTCAATTCAATTCAATTCAATTCAATTCAATTCAATTCAATTCAATTCAATTCAATTCAATTCAATTCAATTCAATTCAATTCAATTCAATTCAATTCAATTCAATTCAATTCAATTCAATTCAATTCAATTCAATTCAATTCAATTCAATTCAATTCAATTCAATTCAATTCAATTCAATTCAATTCAATTCAATTCAATTCAATTCAATTCAATTCAATTCAATTCAATTCAATTCAATTCAATTCAATTCAATTCAATTCAATTCAATTCAATTCAATTCAATTCAATTCAATTCATTCAATTCAATTCAATTCAATTCAATTCAATTCAATTCAATTCAATTCAATTCAATTCAATTCAATTCAATTCAATTCAATTCAATTCAATTCAATTCAATTCAATTCAATTCAATTCAATTCAATTCAATTCAATTCAATTCAATTCAATTCAATTCAATTCAATTCAATTCAATTCAATTCAATTCAATTCAATTCAATTCAATTCAATTCAATTCAATTCAATTCAATTCAATTCAATTCAATTCAATTCAATTCAATTCAATTCAATTCAATTCAATTCAATTCAATTCAATTCAATTCAATTCAATTCAATTCAATTCAATTCAATTCAATTCAATTCAATTCAATTCAATTCAATTCAATTCAATTCAATTCAATTCAATTCAATTCAATTCAATTCAATTCAATTCAATTCAATTCAATTCAATTCAATTCAATTCAATTCAATTCAATTCAATTCAATTCAATTCAATTCAATTCAATTCAATTCAATTCAATTCAATTCAATTCAATTCAATTCAATACAATTCAATTCAATTTGATTCAATACAATCCAATTTAATTCAGTTCCGTCAATTTAATCCAATTCAATTCAATCCAATCTAATCTGACATACTGTAATCTGTAAGTCTAATTCAATTCAATTCTTCTTATCTTCTTAACTGAACTGAATTGAATTGAATTTTATTTAATTGAATTGTATATTCCCATTGGTGTTTCAATCTTGGAAATTTTACAACTGTATTTCAATTAAACAATAATATTTCATTTTTAAATAAAAATGTAAATCATATTCCAATTTGCAATCCATATTTAATAAAAAATCGACAAGTTTAATTCATATTCACATTAATTTTATTTAAATTTGAAAAAACCATGTTCGAGTTTGAAGGCTGTATAAAGTGTTAAAAAATTTTAATTTAAATTATTTAATTGATATTCCAATGATGAAGTCATTGCGAAATTGAAAACTGTTTAACATCTTGACTAGTGTAAGACTAGAATATACACAGTACAATGGTTGTGGGAAGCTCCACCCAGTCCCTTCATGGGATGTAATTGGAATCCATTTTTTTTAAGTATAGTTTATGCAGTAAATTTTGTGACAACCGGGTAATTATTGTGAACAGGACCCCGGATAAAAGTGTCAGAATGGTCATTGCATTTAATTTGTTAAAAAATAAATGTTATGGTCATAATTCTTAAGAAGTCTAATCTTAAAAAAAAACAATAACTATTATTGTTGCGAATTGTATTATGTAGCTTTTTTTTTTACTTTTTGTAAATAAAACTAATTCTGTTTATACATTATCATCATAATACTTATATTATATTGTTATAATAGATATTTGTAGTCTGTCTGGCATTTGGCACATCTATCCGCCAACCTTTTTTTGCGGTTGGTCTATTCAATATGAAATGAAGTAATGAACACGTTTCCATTTGAATATAAATGTTATTTGCATGTCTGAGAGATATTCGATTCACAACATTAACATTTGATGACTATTTCTATTTGCAAAATTAAATTTGGGTTTTTGGAATAGATCCTTTAGCTGATTTAAAGATAAGTCGATGCGAAAAAATGGGCCAGCAGAGCAAGAACAACAATTGGTTTTCATTTGGCTGTTGGTTTTTTCGACGCCATCTACGGAGTGAATTAAATGTACTGCAGAATTATGCCAATTCTGGTATATCCTATTAAATGAGTGGTTTTGTATAATTATAGTTGAAACGTAAATTTGAAACAGAATAATAGTGGCCAAATATGTGGCAGAAATACTTCTTTAAAATCAATAATTTTAGGGTGGCATTTTCTATAAAAAAATTTTAATTACCTCAAAAGCTTTAAAATATACTGGTATCGTGATCTCACATCCGGGTCTAAGAAAGGTGCATCCTTAAAATTCAAAAATGCACTAGCTGCATCCCCTCTTAAATCCCAGCAATGTTTTTTTGTAACAAAATCAGTTTGTAGACAAAAACTAAACAAATTTGTTGATGGTATTTTTATTTCAAAAAACAGCTGTTACATACCCAAAAAAATTGTTGTTTTGTGAAACCAACTGCAAATAAAACTTGCTAATAAAACTCTTGGTAACGATATAAAAACTGTGAAAAACGGCAAAAATCACATACATTTCCAACACATCCATGACCACGTATATACAAATACACATATGTTTATGCATACACATATGTATGTATACATTTGTATCCTTTTGGCAACAACAGCAAAAATTTAACCATATTTGTATTGTATTTCTATTAAATCAAATCAATAGTTTCAATTCCATATAGAACTGAGGGAAATATTGAAAATGATATAATGAAGAATATACAACCGAGAGAGTTGATTTTTGATTTTCAAACACAATAGTATTTTAGCATTTATATACAAAGAGTAATACCATATAGAGCTGCCATTCCTCGCATCCGATATTTCCTTTCGCACTATTCGTGGTGCGGTCGATGTGATAGAGAGTGAATTGACGTAAATTGAATTGGAATTACAAAAAGGTTTGACTTAAATTTTTCATGTCGTCTTGATGAAAGACTGTGAAATTTAAATGTATTTTGCACTTTTTTGTTATATTTCAGAATATTGTTAGTATAGAATTTTGGTGTATTGACACAAAAATTTAAACGCACAAAACGAAATGCCGTTGCTGATTTATTGTTGGTTGGTTTGAGCCATTGCTTGGTATTATTACAGCAATACTTTCCAAAATCCAACCGCCCATCTGCAACATACCAAATGTTATCAATTTACTGAGAGAGTTGGCTACTCAATACGTCATTACTCTATGTTCATATAAAAATTCCGTTGAAATTTACTATGTACTTTAAGCTGTTGGGGAATTCTTGAAATTTTTAAATAAAATAGAAAATGTTTATTACAAGAATAGACTTTTATTTTTGTAAATATAAATCTATTATTTTTTGTAATCTTAGTACATCATGATATTATTACATGTGTCAGTAAATAACGTGTAAAATGTACACAGTTAAATGTAACAATACAATACTTCGTCGTAAGAGGATGGTTCAATAAAGGTTTGAATTTTTGAGGTTGCAATGTTATGACATTGAATGCAACACTGTTTCGCATGCAACTTTAAATGCAACACTGTTGCATCTTTCAATGGGCTTTTGTCTTCATTTCTAGATAACTGTACAAATTTTAATAAACCAGAAAAACAGAATTTTGTGAACTTACTCATCAGTTTCATTATTGTTAAATCGTAATCACTCGAAACAAGAGAAGTCTTGTATATCGAGGGCGTTTTGGAAGCTCCGTGAGTTTATCATCTTCTCTCCCTTTTTGCGCAGTTTCTTAACCGTGGAGGAAACATGGATCCATAACAACACACTAGAGGCCAACGAGCAGTGAAAGCAGTGGACTTCTCAGGGTGAACGTGTAGCAAATACGACCAAGGTTGATTTGACGACCAATAAGGTCAAGGTGAAATTTTTTTTGTGATGCATTGTCATTCGATTATCTTGAAAACCATTGTATCATGTGATTCATTCGGAGATGCCTTTTGTACTACGGATTTTATAACGGATCAAGCTGTCAAACTGTCATGAAATGGTTCTGTAGACCTGTTTGACGATTCATCACTCACGCTGAAAAAAAAGTTGCAAGCATAGTTTTCATGAATTGAAGATCTGCTGCTATTTTGTTTCTTTTTTTTGTGTGTCGCTGATAACATCAATTCGGCAGCGTTCGCAACAACTTCAAATTTTACGAAACACTACGCAGCGAATTTTGACAAAAGACCTCCACCTTCAAGGCTACAAAATTTAGTTTCCTCAGGAGCTCAAATCAGCCTACCATGGAAAGCGTCGGAAATTCGTTCAATGGGTAATGGAGCAAAGTGAAGTTAATGCCAATTTTTCAAAAAAAAGTCATCTTCTCTGAATACACGAAATTGTCGAATTTGGTACCCACAAAATCCTCATGCAAACCATGACAAATAAATGCAACCACAACGAGCAACTGTCTGGTGCGGATTTTGGAGAGGCGGCGTGAGTGGGGACATTGACGACATTCGTTACAGGAAAATAATGACAGAGTTCCTGTAGAATCAACTGGACGGCATGGATCTGGATGACAAGTTGTTTCAGTAAGACGTCGCCACCTGCCGCACCGCGCATGAAATAATCGATTTATTGCAGCAACGATTTCGAGAACAAATTATCACAAGAAATTCTGAAATGTCTGATGCCACCAAGATCATGCTATTTAACGCCGAGCAATATATTTCTGTAGGGTTTCATGAAATCTCGGGTTTATGGAGAATAACCCAAAAACAATTCCTGAGTTCAAATCCGAGATCCGACGGGTCATCGGTAAGATACAGCCACAAGCCATAGAACATTTTATGAAAATAGTACTGGCTTGTCATCAGAGCTGTTGACGCTATTTGGCAGATATTTTATTCGATACTTAATCGGAACATGTTGTCTTTACAATACAATAAAAGAATTCGCAACTATCTCAAAAAGTACGTGTGTTCATTCTAAAATACAAAAGTTCATTCTTACTGAGACACCCTTTATTTTATCTTACGATATTAATGGTCCATATATTCTTTTATTGCTTTTTAAAACATTTAAAAAACTGCATCGGAAAGGGTAATTAGTGGTTTAAAATGTTCAACTCTATTGCACATTGAAATTTTACAAATATCAATTTTCGTTCAAAAGATATCAATTGCAAATTTTCGGATAGATTAAAAATTCAATTTAAAATTTCAATGAAATTCAATTGAAATTTAAAATAGAAGTCGTTATGCGAGATCCAACGATTAAAATTTAAAGGATAACAATTGAATTTTAAAATGCACGAAGTGAATGTTAAAGACATCAATTGTAATTTAAAACAACTCAACTGAAACTTAGGATACCACTTACAATTTAAAAGACGTAAAAAACTGTAATTTAAAACGAATCAATTGGAATTGAAACTACTTCAAATTCACTTGTAAAGTCATCAATTAATTCAACTGAATTTTAAGACATACATTGATTTTAAAAGCCAACAAATGAATTTTGAAACACAGGAATTGAAATTTAAAGGACATTAATTGAAATTTAAAAGTCATTAATTGATTTTTAAAAGGCGTCAATTGAAATTGATCAACCATCTATTGTAATATAAAAGATATCAACTGAAATTTAGGACAGATTTTGCCGTTCTAATTGGGAAGTTACTATGCGGTTACCAAACGTATCCAATCAATTTTGGCACGAGCTGTGTGACATTTTGCGTCGTATTGTTGAAACCACAGCTTCTGCAAATCACAGTTGTTCAATTGATGAACGAAAAAGTGAGGAATAATGACTCTATAGCAGTCACCATTGACTGTAACGTTCTGACCAGCATCGTTTTTAAAGAAGCACGGACCTATAATTCCGCCAGCCCATAAAGCACACCAAACATTCAGTTTTTGTACATGTAACGGTGTCGCTCGGCCGTCGGTGGTGCATTGGTAGTGTGCGCGTCTATTGTGCAAGAGAACGAGGATTCGACATCTGCCCTAAAAAAATCCACCTTAAAAAAAATTTCTTTCGACGGCTTAGTGACGGCGACACTATCGCGTACTTAGCCATGAAAAAGCTTCTTAAACTACTGTTCGGAACCGGTATAAAATTGTAGGTCCCAATCAGTGAGTGCAAAGCTAGAACGCGCACACCTCACTCGTTTGTGGGAAACTCTCACTAATCCCTTCATGGGATGTAACTGGAAAGCATTTATTCATTATAATATAATTTTTAAATTTAAATGCTTTTGGTACGAGGGTGGATCAATAAGTCCGTGACTTTTCGAACTTGCCTCGTTGTCATATGAAATGCACCACTGCTCCCATTAAGTACCACCTGTTAATAGACTACTGTCAAATTTGAGCTAGTTCCGTCATTTACTCTGGGTTTAACAGCTGTTCAAAACATACAACCTCGTGCATTTTTTACAAATGGCAAAAAGTGAATTTCGAGTGCTCTTTAAACATTATTTTTTGGGAAAAAAGAAACCGTGAATCAAAACCGTGAATGGGGACTGTGGATCATCGATTTCAATGGTAAAAAAGTGGTTTACTGACTTTCGTTGTGGTCGCACAAATGTCGAAAAAAATCCACGATATGTTGTTGGCCGATTGAAGAGGGAAAGTGCGTGGGATTGTTGATGCCATAGGCATTTCATATGGTAGTGTGGTTTCGATTTTAAATGATCAGTTGGGTTTAAGAAAGCTGTCTTCAAGATGGTTGCCGCGTTTGTTCTCAATTGACCACAAACGTATGAATTGGGCTACGAATTGGTATCTTCTCCGGCTTTAGCCCCCAGTGACTATTTCCTATTTCCAAACATAAAGAACTGGCTTCGTGGAAAGAGATTTAGCTACAACGATGAAGTTATTGATCAGACAAATGCCTATTTTATGGACCTCGAAAAATCCTATTTTTTTGGAAGGGATACAAAAATTGGAGAAACGTTGGACTAAGTATATTCAGCTAAAAGGAGATTATGTTGAACAATAATTTTTTTTGCAAAAAAAAACTTTGTTTCATTCAAAAAGTTATGGACGTATTGATCCGCCCTCGTATGGCTTTAAATACAATTTATAAATTTTATAAAAAACAAGAACTCCAAATTGAAATATGGGTTAAATTTTGATTTAAAATTTAAATGCTTTTATCCAATTTATACGAGTATATAAGTACAAGTATGCAATTTTTATATTTAAACACGAATGTCAAATGGTCGCCGTTCTTTTATTTAAATGTAATACTAGTATACTTATACAATGAATAATCATCTTGTTTAGATAACCAACCTCAACCATATGCTTTGCTCTACATACATTACTTTCAAACATTTCTATACCATTTGACCTTTGACCACATATAAATACATATGCATTCATCATTCGCAGAACTGTAACTGATATACTGGTGAATGAATGTCCTTGTGATATATAAGTGTGTTCGCTCATTCTCTTCATGGTCGATTTTTTTTATGTGTTTTGTGTCGTCTCTTATATTTTCTTTTCAAACATAACCAGCAGATGTGATGAGTCTAATCCATCTAGAGTTTGTGTTTTTTTGTTCTCTCTCTCTCTGCAACCTATGAGGTTGTTCTATCCTTTTCAAGCGCATTACAAATTCGTTTATGGTTTTCATTTAAAAAGGATTCTTCGTTTGCTTCACAGAGAGCAAAAGGCGTTTGACACAATCGGTAAATTAAATTTTGCATTTGATAGACCGCAGTTACCACAACATCAAGACCTACATTCACAGAGATTTCATTAAAACTGCTTTGGCTCAATAATGATGGATGAAGAATTTTTAATTATGTGGTCTAAAGCTACCATTTCATGAAGATATGGAAACACAATTAACACAAAATAATTAGGAAGATGAAAGTTATACATTAAGAAAGTTCCAGGTGTTTAATTGATAGAGAAACTGAATATGATTGATATTGGGTTTCGTCTTTGTAATTAAAACTACAGATAACTGCATAATATATACACTGTATAATTTAAAATAATTACAATATGTGTTAGGTTATCCAGAATTTACAGATCCTGACATATATTATCCTTAAATATATTATTTACTTTTAGCATAAACATATATAACTACATATTTCGCAAGGAATTGCTATAGTTTAGTGTTTCCTTAAAAGGAAATACCAAAAAAAAAATCAATATTCACATTCTTTCAAATAATTTTCTACCATATTGGTTAGGAAGAATTCTGTCTGTAATTGCAAATACACATTCTGGACTATTCCAACTATGCCTTGGTGCACATGATGGGCAGAGAGTGTAAAATGGAAATGCAGTGTATGTGGTCTCGATAGGATTAAGTGAGAAGTAGAATATACATAACTGGAGGCGGTGGAGAAAGAAATTCGTAACAGACCGAGACAAAATATAAAGCCAGGAAAAAACTCATTGTAAATAAAGTGAAAGATTATAGAAAAATTGAATTTTTAAGCAAATATTGAAATTTGTAGAGCTTAGCAGATAAATGCATATTCTTGCTTGAAATGTTCTCGATAAGAAAAATGGTTTCCCATTACATTGTAATATGGGATTGTGTAACTCTGCTCACAACCACTAATGGGGTCATTATCTCACAACCCTGATATGATATCTCAATTTGGAATAAAGTGTTTTCCAAAAAATTGCATGTGATAGCGTACGCTGAAAAAGGACCTGTTCCTGCAGAGACCATAGACTTGACGTAGCCCCACTGGAAATAATGTAACAGCGTCAAATCGCACGATCGAGGCGGCAAATCGACTGGGCCGTTACGTGAGATAACACTTTCACCAAACTTGGTTTCCAATAAATTGATTGTGGCATTCGTTGTGTGGCTTGTGGCGCCGTCCTGTTCGAACCGCATGTCCTCCAAGTCCATATTATCCAATTGGGGCCAAAAATATTCGGTTATCATTGAACGGTAGCGATTCGCATTCACAGTAATGTGCCGGTCTTGATCATCACGGAAGAAGTACGGCCCAATGACGCCGCCGGCCCATAAACCGCATCAAACCGTAATTTTTTCGGGATGCAATGATGACTCGTGGATTACGTGTGGATTGTTGTCTGACCAATGACGCATATTTTGCTTATTGACGAAGCCATTCAGCCAGAAATGAGCCTCGTCGCTGAAGATGATTTTCCGATGAATTCCGCTCTTAAAGTTGAGGCCACTGACTCCAAATTTCGGTAGTAAATTTTAATAATTTTGACTCGTTGTTGGCTCGTATATCTTTCCCTGATGAAATGGCAAACCTTACTGAAGAGAAATGTCAAAAGAGCGGGAAAAAATATGGCGTCGTTTGCTGTCCCTATCGATTTACTTTTGTAGCGTCTCTGTTGAAAAACCCTTTATTTATATTTAAAAAAACAATATATTTAAAAAAACAAAGAGTGTCTCAGTAAGAGTGCCCGTTTCATTTTAAAATAAAACCATGTATTTTTTAAAACAGTTGTAAGTTTTTTATTGGAGTTTAAAGAAGACATGTTCCGATTAAGTACGGAGGAAAACATCCATCAAATGGCCCTCAAGGCTCGGATGACATTCTATTACTATTTTCATGAAATTTTCCCTGACTTTTTCACAGAGATGTGGTTGAACCTCACCGATGAGTCGTTGGATCACGAATTTGAGCTCAGGAATTGTTTCTGGTTTATTCGCATAATCCCTAGATTTGACAAAACACTAAAGAAAGAAATCGCATATTCTTGGTGGTCAGTTGACATCAGAACTTCTTGAGATAATTTGTTCTGGAAATCGCTGCTACAGTAAATCGATTGTTATATGCACGGTGTGGCAGGTGGCGCCGTATTGCTGAAACAGCATGTCTTCCAGTACCATGCCGTACAGTTGAGGTTACAAGAACTCGGTCACCATGTTCCTGTAATAAATGCCGTTCACAGTCACTATAATTTCGCCTTCATCTTCCAAAACGTAAGGCCCAATAACGCCTCCTGACCAAAATCCGCAACAGACAGGTGCTCGATGTGGATGCATTTGCTTCTCATGGATTCCATAACGATTTTCTGAGCCCTAAATTCGACAGTTTTTGTATAGCTGTTTTTGCTATCGAAACACTTAGTTGGCTTTCAATTTGAGGCTTGATTTTTGGTGCCACAGGGAAGAGTTTGACGCAATTCTCAAGATTTTTCCCTTTTCGGTTGGTGTCAAAATTGTCCTTTGTAATTTTGTCCATACACTGAAGGCAAAAGCATTATCACATGGATGAAAATGTTCATCACCCTAACAAATTTTGTTAGCGAAAGTGAGCTAACATAACGTTTCAATCCCGCTATGAAAATGTGTTCATCAACTGAAAATTGTTCGTTACTGTGGTGAAAGTATGTTTTTTCTTGCAATGAATTTTCTTCATTATTGCAACGAATTTTTTTCGTTGCTGCAATGAATTTGTTTCATTGTTGCAATGAATAGGTATCCTGCTTGCAAGAAATTTGCTTCATTGCTGCAATCAAATTGTTCATTTCTGTTTTGAATTTGTTTCATTTGTGCAACGAATTTGAATCATTGTTGCTATGAATTTGTTTCATTACTACAATGATTTTTTGTCATTGCTGAAATGAATGGTTTAAAGTGTGTATGAAATTATTTAATTGACATTTGTAAATAAATACACTGTTTGTATTACATTGCAAGTGTTTTGATAAAAAATTTTTGAATTTTTGTTTTGAAAATGGTCTCAATATGCTAAATAGATTATATTCATTCCATGTTGAAACACTCGTCTGGAGAATATTGTGGTCGTCGAGGGATTGAGTGTCATTGTGGCCGCCGTATTCAGGTCCTGCAATTAAAAACAAATATGAGGAATTTATTATTAAGATTTCTAATTAAAATATGGGCGTAAACATTATCTTCAACTGCTCTTTTATTTATTTTAACCAAATTTGTTAAAAATTCGATTGGATTCATTTAATTGTACGTCGAATTGTTATTTTTTATGTTCGTTGTACTTGAAGCACTTTGAGTTCTTCGTTTTCATTGACTGCGACTGCCCGCACAAATGTACCTATGTCTTTCGTTTTTTTCTCAATCCAAATACCAACACAACGAAACAGGAGCGACCGAATTATGAATAATACACAAAAACACGAACATTTTGTTGCAATTTGTACCGTCACGCGCTTACACAAACACAAATGTTCAGTTATATATTTCGGGGTAGTTTTTCTGCTATCGATGCGTCACTTTCTTTGCTGTCGTGTTGCTCCTTGCATTTTGTTTTTTTTTATCTATATGATTTATAGATTCGCAAGTTACACAAACGATCACAGCAAACACATAAATTCACACAATTTAGTTTTCGTAATAAAAGATTATTACTAAGTATATCTAATTTGTCTGTTTTAACAAATTTATTTAAATTATTCCGGCGGAGAAATACGTCTACCACTTTCGATTGTTGCAATGGAACTGATTGAAGATGTGAACGTGACCCACCACTTACGCTCACCATTTTCTCTTGCTGGTCTCTTTTTTACGCTCGCTCATTTTTTCGGCTGCTTCTCTCTCTATACTATCACAAAAATTATTATCGTTACAATAACGAAATTGGTTCGTCAACTAAAAATGTTGACAAACCACAAAAAATTTAATAATTAATATAAACTATAAAAAGTAAGAGATAAACCAAATATCCGTAGCTTAAAACTCGTGCCTTTATTTTTTTTAATTTTGCATCAAAAGTCAAATTTAATAAAATTGTTGCAGGTACAAAAAGTTAGTTTTTGTAGCAACGAAATGAAAAATTGTCGATGAAGTCAACTATGAAGTTTTTCGTTGCAGCGACTACCAAATTGTCGGATATACGACAGTTTTCATTATAACAACGTAAAAGCATTAACGAAAATGTTTCATACATGCGACGACCCGTTTTTCTATCAGTGTAGTTTTCAACATCTGTTAACTTCCCAGCACAGTTTTTTGACTTCGACCAATTTCCGGAATGACGAACATCGATTTTGGCTCTTTTCGTTATGTTCAAAATACTAATTATTATTTTTCTTGTACTAAAATTGTTTGATGTATAAATCAAATGCGACGTCGTGCAAATAATTTCAATTACGATTAATTTTTTGGAAAAGGACCTTTATTATACTGGTGCATTAAATTCTAGTGTTGTTGTTGTTGTTATTTTTGTGGCCTTAAGAAAATACCCTTTCCGACGTGGGTCCGGTCTCTGCTCCGACCATCTTACGGGCACGTTGCTTAGTGATAGCGACATTATCGAGTACTTAGCCATGAAAAAGTTTCTCAAGGTACCGTCCGGAACCGGTGTATAACTGTAGGTCCCAATCAGAGGGTATAAAAACAAAAAGCACACAGGTGCCTGGTTGTGGGAAGCTCTCCCCAAATTCCTTCTTGGAATGTAATGAGAAACAACAAGTGTAATCTATTCTAACTTTAAAGGGAACTTTGAGATATTTTCTAGAAATTACCAAACACTGCTAGATCAAGTGAAAAGGTTTGTAACAAATTTACCTTTTGGAATCGTTGTAAAACAGTGGGTGATGACCACTCAGTCAAAAGAAGGAAAACAAATGTGTCTACTTATACATTTGAATCTACTACGTTTCCATTTAGAAAACTATGTACATATACTTATATAGAAAACTACATTTTATATGGAAAAATTCCGTTTTGTATGAAAAATTAAGTTTCCATAGAGAAAACTTTTCTATATGAAAACGTAGTTTTCTTAATGAAAGCGTAGCTTTCTAAGTCAAAATTTAGTTTTCCATATGAAAAGCTGGCTTTCCATATGATAACGTAGCTTTCTTTATGAGAAAGTAAGTTTCTACATAAAAGCGTAATTTTTTCAATGAGAACATAGTTTTCTATATGAGAAGGTAGTTTTCTATATGAAAACGTATAATACTACGCTTTCATTTAGAAAACTACGTTTTAATTTATAAAACTACGTTTTCATATTGAAAACTATTTTCTCATGTAAAAACTATGTTTTCATGTAGAAACTTATGTTTTCATTTACAATATCATGTTTTCTTTTCATGTATAAAACTACGTTTTCAAGTATAAAACTACATTTTCATGTAGAAAACTACGTTTTCATGTAGAAAACAACGTCTTCATATACAAAACGACGTTTTTATACAGAAAACTAGGTTTTCATATAGAAAACTACTTTTTCATATAGAAAATTACGCTTTTATGTAGAAAACTACGTTCTCATATAGAACACTACGTTTTTCACATAGAGAACTACGTTCTCATATAGGAAACTACTTTTTCATATAGCAAATTACGCTTTTATGTAGAAAACTACGTTCTCATATAGAAAACTACGTTTTTCACATAGAAAACTACGTTCTCATATAGGAAACTACGTTACAATATAGAAAATTACGTTTTCACATGGAAAACTATATTTTCACTTAGAAAACTACGCTTTCATTTAGAAAACTACGTTATCATATAGAAAACAGCGTTTTCATATAGAAAGTTACGACTACATATAGAAAACTACGCTTTCAGATAGAAAACTACGTTTTCATTTAGAAGTCTCCTTTTCTATACAGGAAACTAAGTTTTCGTATGGATAACTACGTTTGCATATAGATAGAAAACTTACATTTAATGTATAATCTGTGTTGCCATGTAGAAAATTACATTTTCATATACATGATTTAGTTTCGACATGAAAACTATGTTTTCATATAGAACATCGGTTTCCTACAGAATATTTCGTTCTCATGTAAGTTTTCGTACAAAAAACTTCGTTCTCGTATACAAAACTATGTTTTCATATGGAGGAATACTTTGCATTTAGAAAGCTACGTATTTAAAACTACGGTTTCAGGTAGAAAACTGCGATTTCATATATATGATTACGTTTCCCTATATAAAGGGTTTTTCAACAGAGACGCTACAAAAGTAAATGACGCAATATTTTTTCCCGCTCTTTTGACATTTCTCTTCAGTAAGGTTTGGCATTTCATAATGGAAAGATATACGAGCCAACAACGAGTCGAAATTATTAAAATTTACTACCGAAATTTGGAGTCAGTGGCCTCAACTTTAAGAGCGCTACGTCCAATTTATGGTCATCATAATCGTCCTACCAGATCAACAATTGAGCGTCTGGTGGAAAAATTTGAATCCACAGGCACAGTACAAAATGTTCCCGTGCCAGTGAGACAAAGAAATGCCCGTAGTGTCAAGAATATTGCTGCCGCTAAGGCTTCAGTTCGAGAAAGCCCAAATGTGTCTCTCACACCTCGTTCTCAAGCGTTGGGCATCTCTGTGACGTCGTTGTGGCGAATTTGCGAAAAGATCTTGGCCTACATCCTTACAAGATCAAATTGACGCACGAACTGAAGCCGCTTGACCACCATAAGCGTCGTATGTTCGTGAATTGGGCTGAGCAACAACTTGAAAATTATTCGGATTTTCATCGGAAAATCATTTTCAGGGGTGAGGCTCATTTCTTGCTGAATGGCTTCGTCAATAAACAAACTATGCGTTATTGGTCAGACAGCAATCCACACGTAATCCATGAGTCATCATTGCATCCCGAAAAAAATACGGTTTGGTGCGGTTTATGGGCCGGCGGCGTCATTGGGCCGTACTTCTTCCGTGATGATCAAGACCGGCACATTACTGTGAATGCGAATCGCTACCGTTCAATGATAACCGAATATTTTTGGCCCCAATTGGATAATATGGACTTGGAGGACATGTGGTTCCAACAGGACGGCGCCACAAGCCACAAAGCGAATACCGCAATCAACGTGTTATCTTACGAAATGGCCCAGTCGATTGGCCGCCTCGGTCGTGCGATTTGCCGCCGTTATATTATTTCCTGTGGGGCTACGTCCAGGCTATGGTCTATGCCAACAAGCCAGCGACGATTGATGAACTTCGTACGAATATCGAACGTGAAATTGCAGCAGTATCGGCCGATTTATGCTTGAGAACCGTCGAAAATTGGTTCAGCATCTGGGTTCAGCGTGGTGGCCATGCAAAAGAAATCGAGTTCCATACATATTGGCATCGAACGTACTTTCACAGGAATAAAGAATTTCATTAGTATCTAAAACCGGTTTCGTTTTATTTCAAAAAACTTTTGTAGCGCTCTTATTAAGAAACCCGTTATTATAAATTTTCGTATATGAAACTGAGATTCCATATACAAGGTGTGCAAAAGTAATGACCTTATGTTCTTTCGCAGTAATTTTTTTTTTAATGAAAAATTTTTGATTCTGCTTGCGAAATTTGTTTATTTAATTTATAAGAATTTATTCCATCAAGTTGAGAAAATGGTATCGACCGAATGGCAGTCGCCAGAGTTGATAACTATACGGGCTCGGTTTATGGCTTTTCCATCACTCTTGCCAGAACTTCGGGTTGCAGGCACTCGCAGGCTTGTTGAACCCCATAAAAAAAGAAGTCTGGAACGGCTAAATCGGGTCATCTGGCAGGCCAGTGCAAATCACCAAAACGAGAGATTAATCGGCCCTGAAATGCTTTATTCAGAAAATCGGCTGTGGCTCGAGCAGTGTGCCCCGTTGCACCGTCCTGTTCGAACCACATGTTCATCGAACTGGGGAAGAAGAAATTGACTCTGTAGCGCGCACCGTCCAGAGTCGTCGGTTGGCCCGCGCGTTCCCAAAAGAAAAATTACCCTCCAGCATAAACAGCAGTACCTAGTACCTTTGAGCGGGTGTAATGGTTCTTCGTGGGTGATACACGAAGTTTCGATGCCCCCGAAAAATTCTTTTGTTTATTCACGTAACCGCTGAGATGGAAATTACCCTCATCGCTAATGATAATTTTCGATTAAAAATCGTTCACCTCTTCGTTGAGATTCAAGATGGCTTGAGCATAGGTTACACGCGTTTGGCGGTCACTTCACAAATGTCGAAACCGAATTGACATTTGGCGCCATTTGTAAAAGTTTTGCAATAAGGTGACTACTTTTGCTCCACTTTGTAGAAACTACGTTTTCATATAGAACACGTCGAATTTCGTACAGAATACTTTGTTCTCGTACGGAAAACTTCGTTTTCATATACGGAAACATATATAAATAAAACTATGCCTTCTAAGAAGTCCAAACCGATAAAAGTCCATAGTCGCATATTTGAAGATTTGTTTTGACGATTTCTGAAAATGATATACTATTAGCTACTCAAGTTTTGCCACATACGTAGTAGAAATAAATATCAGCTAAATCCTAGTTAATATAAAATCATCTACGCACTGAAAGAAAGACTCTTCATAGCATCAATGAATGGGTTACATTAATGGGTTTACATTGATCCAATGAAAAGTTTCTTTGGTGCTATGAAATGTTACATTACTTCAATGAACTCCTTCATTGCTGCAGTTTTTGAAGTTGTGGACCGTCATTAATGCTAAGAAACCCTTTACATCGATGGAATGAAATACGTTTTTCATGTAAATATGGGAAACTATAGAAAAAAATTGCAGACATTTTATCGACATTGTAAAGTAGAATCTATTACATAGGCCATCCTTTATATTACACACATTTTATTGAATTTTAAAATACTTTTTCTAAAAAAGCAATAATGAGACATCTTTATTTAATATAATGTACAATTTCATTAATTTTAAACGATTCATTAATTTGGTAAAAGCATACTATGTATGTAGGTACGCTTTGTATAAGTGTATGTATATATGTATTATTTATGTATGTACAGTAGTTGTGACACAATATATGACTTCCAGTATGAGATAAGGAATAAATAAGAAATAAATAAAAGGCTGAAATGCAGAATCCCGCGCCATTTTAAAAAAACCCGAAAATCGAGCAAAATAAGGGGATTTCAGAAACCAAACTTTTTTGCCGGCCGGACCTATGGGGACCCACAAGGTCCAAAAAACGGGTCCACGCAGGGACACTTTTGTATGGGTAAATTTTGCCAAAAATCAAAAAATTCAGAAATCAAAAACTCCTACATTTTTTGTGTGTTCTACACCCCCACCCGCCCCAACATCTTTTTCGCCCCAATCTGACCATACCAGCAATGAAATATCTACATACTATCGATGAATTGTCTTCATAGTATCAATGAAGTCCGTTCATACCATCAATGAAACCCGTTCAAACCATCAATAAAATATGTTCATACCGTCAATGAAACGTGTTATACCATCAATGCAACATATTCATACCATCAATGAACCCGGTTCATACCATCAATGAAACCTATTCATACTATCAAGTAAACCTATTCATACCAACAATGAAACTTGTTCATACCACCTGTTCATACCGTCAATGAAACGTGTTGTTCCATCAATGAAATATGTTCATACAATCAATGAAGCATTTTCAGACCTTCAATGAAACATGTTCAAACCATCAATGAAGCATGTTCATTGCATTAGTGAAACATGCTCATAGCATCAATGAAACATGTTCATAGCATCAGTGTAATATTTTTATTACATCAATGACTAGGTTTCATTACATCAATGACTATGTTTATAATATCAATGTAACATATTTCTTTAATACAATTATAAGGTTTCATTCCGGTTAGAAAGTTTACATTAATTTCAGGTCTATGAAACATTTTTCGTTTAATGTAACATTGTTCATAACATTAATGAAGCCCGACATTGGCTCAAAAACAATGACACTTTTCATTGATGCAACGTAAGAATTCTTTAATGGTATGAAGGTTTTTCTTTCAGTGCGTGCAAGTTATTTGTTACGACAGACTTGGCTGTATTGGCCGTATTAGAAAACGAAGTTAAAATCAACAAGTAATTTAGCTAGTTTCTTTATTATTTCAAAAACATAGTTATCATTAACCAATTTATATCAACTACGCAGTTGGCAGGGAAGTTTTACCTATGACATGGTTAACATATGGGTTATAATCCGTTAAAAAAATTACATCCCATGAAGGGATTGGGGAGAGCTTTTGACAACCAGTGAGCAGTGTCCCTTCTAATTTTCACTCACTGATTGTGACGTACAGTTTTACTCCGGTTCCGAACGGCATTTGAAGAAGCTTTTTTATGGCTGAATACTCGATAGCGTCGCCAACATTAAGTGAGGTGGCCGTCGTCAAAGGAAATGTAAGATGGTCGGAGCAGGGATCGAACCCAAGTTCTCATGCACAAGAGCCTCGCCCACTAGTCACTGCACCACCGACGGCCACGGTTATTATATATTTGGGCTTACGTTTCTTAGAATCTAGGCTTCTGAAAAATTTCGCTATTATTTATAAATAGTGTAGAAAGTTCCTAGAGTAGAAATCTATGCTTTGTTATTGAAAACTGTACTCTACATACAGGGTGATTCAGGAAGTTCCAGACAAATTTCTCCAGCGTATTCCTTGGCTCATTTCATGAAGAAAAGTCCACTAGGACCATGGTGGTCGGAGGGTAGTAGGGTAAAGTTGCTAACTTCCAATCCGAAAATTTTGAACCCGCTGCCATTTCGCACCCTTGCATTTTCGGACATGGTCCTAGTGGACTTTTCCTCACGAAATGTGCCAAGGAATACGCTGGACAAATTTGTCCGGAACTTCCTGAATCACCCTGTATAATCCTGAAGTGGGAAACTGCAACTAACATCTGATTCGACACGAAAGGTACCAAATCCGCTGTTTAATCAAACAGATCTGTTTGCATGTATTATTTTGGCTTATGTCATTCCTATCAGGGAAAAATTCTGTCACATTAGACATATGTATATATCCTTGCGATATAACTCTTATAGTTTTTGTGGGATTAGTTTGGATTTATCCCGCGAACTGCTTTGGATTTAAAATATAATACATATCATCGCTGTTAGCGCATCCCCCATTGCATTCGCATTGCAGAGATATCATAACAACTGTGTGCCAATCTGCTGTTCAGCTGTCAATATGAAAAATACCTACTTTTTTACCAATAAACAATACAGCTCACCCTTATGTTCACCGAAGCGTATGAGTGATAAAAATATGACAATAGGTAAATAGGTTTTCTGTAGTGGCTTCTCGGAAACAATTTCCATAAATTAAAATCAGTTTTATATTTAAAGCTGTGTGTTTTTTATGCAGAATGTTGTTTTTGCGCCTGAGAATTGCCAACCAAAATTGACATTTTAAATGAAAAAGTTATAACATAAATTACAACATAAAAATTCTACCTGCTCAGTTTGAAAATAAAAAATTGTTCCAGTAAAAATTGTGCAGAAATTGTATTAAAAAATTAAATTAGTTGTATGAAGTGATGAATAAATGCATGTATATGTTGTTTATGTTGTATCTGATAAATTATATAGAAAAACATTGAATACATTGCATTTATACACATACATGGTGCTTGTGGTGTGCGTGTTAAATTTCGTAAAAAAAAAACAAGTACAAATGCCATACAAAAACTACAACACAATCGAAGCTTCGGCAGAAAAACAATGGCGAATGGAATTCATTCATATGAACAACTGAATCCTGCAATGACTGTGAGTGGTTCAAGCAACGAGTGAATGAATGTATGAATTATTTTACATTCAACCACAAAGACGGAAAAAGTTGAGGGCGTCATTCCAGAGGAAATAAAAAATTTGCAAAACGGAAACATGAGGGTGGAAATTAAAGGGGTAATCAGCAGGTGCAACTTGCACAATAACTTTGGAATAAGTGAAAACGCGATGAACATCAAAGTAGTCATGATTATAGGGCAATATCAAAGCCGTGGGAAAATGGAAATGAAGCACTAAAGAAGTATACATAGATATGAATTCAGAAATTAATAAATATCTAGAAAAATCCTGAATGATACCAAAAGATGAGGAAACCATAAATTTGTTGCAGAGGTTTATTAAACAGCCAAGTTATATCATTTTGTGTATCAGTGATGTAGGAAGACCTTTCAAAATATCATTAAAAACTTATGATTTCATCCAAAAAACTAAGATGTCATAGATAAAGCTTAGTTCATATGTGGAAATCTATGATTGGTTTTTGGAAAACTTCGTTCAAGTGTATAAAACTTCAATCTACGGTTTTATGCAGAAATGGTGGAATTCATGGAAGAATCTTCGTTCTCGTGTAAAAATTTTCGTTGGCTTTCATGCAGAAAACTTCGCTCAGATACGGAAAATTTCATTGGCGTTCACGTAAACAACAAAACTTGAATATAGAAAATAATGCTTTCATGTAGACAACTACGCGTTTATGTATAAGTATATATCAAAGGTTCATATAGGAACTACGCCTTCGTGTTGAAAACTAAGATTTCGCGTAGAAAACTTTACTAGAAGGTGTTCCAAACTTCACGCAAGATTAATCGCAATTAAATTGGTTATCTGGGTGTATGATTTGTGGAACGGTCTCGATGAAATCACACGTCATCCAAATCTACTTATAAGGATCAATAAGTCCGTGACTTTTTGAATGAAACACAGTTTTTTTTTTGCAAAAAAAATTTATTTTTCAACATAATCTCCTTTTAGCTCAATACACTTAGTCCAACGTTTCTCCAATTTTTGTATCCCTTCCAAAATAGAGGATTTTTCGAGGACCATAAAATAGGCATTTGTTTGATCAATAATTTCATCGTTGGAGCTAAATCTCTTTCCACCAAGCCATTTCTTTAGGTTTGGAAATAGAAAATAGAGACTGGGGCCTAAATCCGGAGAATATGGCGGATGAGGTACCAATTCGTAGCCCAATTCATGGAATTTTGCCATTGAGACTACACACGTATCCACCAGTGCGTTTATGGTCAATTAAGAGCAAACGCGGCACCCATCTTGCACACAGCTTTCTTAAACCCAACTGATCATTTAAAATAGCAACCACACTGCCATAGGGAATGCCTATGGCATCAACAATCTCACGCACTTTTACTCTTCGATCGACCAACACCATATCGTGGATTTTTTTCTACATTTTCGAGTGTATTGACCTCAATTGGCTGAACAGAACGTTCATCGTCATTTTACTTGTCTGACGACAACGGAAGTCAGTAAGCCACTTTTTACCATTGAAATCGATGGTGCAGAGTCCCATTTTTTTCGCAAAGAATAATGTTTAGTGAGCACTCGAAATTCACTTTAATCCATTTAAAAAAAAATGCACGAGGTTTTATGTTTAAGCAGCTGTTAAACGTACTTGACGGTACTTGACTTATTGAACTGCCTCGCATGTCATACAAATTGGGAACAAACAATAGATTATCATGTGGCGACCGAGCACCATTAAATATAATTGCCCGACCAGTCTCAATTTCGAATAAGAATCCCACATGCCAAAATTTTGATGAATGGCGAAGCCATCAAATGAAAATTAGCCTTATTGCTGAAGATGACTTTGATCGAAGTCCCTTCATAATTTTTAAAATATTTCTCAACTATGAAAAGGCGTTGTTCTTTAGTTTAGAGCACCTGTTAGATGTTAGGCTGTCATGCTGTATTTTGCTTTTCAACAACAACATTTGACTGAACACGTGGCACTAAATTCTAATCGTGGATGAATTTTCGAGCATCCTTTATAACGTAGCAAAAAGTTACGGACCACGATTTTCAGATATTCACTTAGAACGTACGAACTCTATATAGATCCTATCCAATTGGCAGATGTCCGCGAAAGTTATAAGGTTGTATCCAGGAAATTACCTGTATCCAGGAAATGCGATATACAGGACATGGCTGCCCAAGGAAAAAAACAGTGATATATACGAAAGTATATACTGATGTATACGAAACATGAATTTGGTTACGGATTTGTAGTTCATGAAGGCTGCGACATCTAGTCTCCAGGTTCAATCCAGTGAGTGAACATATAGCCGCAATCCGCATGAAAGCGAAATATTTCTGTATGTCCCTATTTTGTGTGCATGCCCGGACAGTAGATAAATATGAGGATGACAAGGACATATTCTATCAGCGCCTACAAGCTGAAAAATTTGTCTTTTTGTTGTTGTTTGGATGCAAATTTATCGTATTTGCAGCTTGTCGCAAATATAGTATACTTGTGTCCAAAACCATTATGTTTGCTATTCAATATAACATGTTTGGGACATAATGATTAATAGGTTCTACCCTGCTCTGACCACCTTAAAATTTGTTTCGGCGGCGGTAACCTCGCATAGTGATGGCGACACTATCGAGTATATAGCCATGAAAAAGTTTCTCAAAATAACGTTCGGAATCGGTATCAAACTGTAGGTCCCAATCAGTGAGTTAAAACTGGAAAGCGCACAGCTCAGTGATTGTGAGAAGCTCTCCCCTGTCTCTTCATGCGATGTAATGGGAATCCATTCATTCTTATTTTAAAATATGTATTTGTGACCCGAGGGTGATTTTGTTTGTGAAAACACTTCTGTGTGTCACCATAAAGAAACAAAAAGCAGCAGATCTTCGATTCACCAAGCAATGGGTGCAAATATGTACATGGTTATTGCAATATGCTGCTGGGGCCAACAATTTTCAGCGTGTAAAGGAAACGTAGGAACGCTGCCGTGGCCATGACATTAAGATTGTACTAGAAAATGTTAATGCTAAAGTAGGCAGGGAAAATGTATTTCATCCAAATAGTGGGAATTTCAGTCTCCATGCTGACAGTACCGACAACGGTATGATGCTGATTGACTTTGCCGCACCAAAAACCATAGTCATTAGTGGTGCATGATTCCAGCATAAAGACATTCACAAGGAGACTTGGGTATGCCCTGATCAAAGAACGACGACGCAAATTGATCACGTGGTAATTGATGGAATACACTCACCTAGTATTATGGACGTACGAGTGATCAAAGGAGCTAACATCGATTCTGATCACTTGCTGTAGCAGAAAGGGTTCGCACTATATTCAGTAGAGCGAAAATCGTACGAAATCAGACATCGGAAAGCTGCAATTACCAAAGGTAGTCACAGCCTATTCAAGGAATCCCTTGACACCCAACAATTGTTATAACAACTTTATTTTATAGAATGTATATTTTGTTTAAAATGTTTATTTTTAGGTAATTTTTTTAATAATATGTATTATATTTTCCCGAAAAGGTAATTTTTTAAAGAGAGGTACTTCTTTTATTAAAAGCTAATGTTTTTTTTAAAGAAAATTCACAATTTTTAGGAAGCACTTTTTGTAAGAAAAAGCCATAAGAATGTGAATTTTATTTTTTGGGAAAAGATTACTTTTTTAAGAAAATTGTCTTATTTTCAGAAAGGCTACTTATACCAAAAAAATAAAAGAAACAGTGTTATTTTATTTTTAATAAAGGGTACTTTTAAGAATAGGCATTTTTGTTAGAAAAGGTATTTTTTAGGAGAAGGTATTTTTTTGAAGAAAAGATTTTTTGTAAAAAATGGGAATTTTTTTAAAATAGTTCCTTTTTTGAAGAATAGGTACTTATATCAAGAAAAGTTAGAAAAACGCAATTTGGTGTAAGAAAATGTAATTCTTTAAGAAAAGGAACTTATTTTAAAGAAATGGTAGCTTTTTAAGAAAAGGCAATTTTTTATAAGAAAATTTACTTTTGTAAGAAAAGATACTTATTGTAAGAAAATTTACCTTTTTTAAGCAAAGGTAGTTTTAAGGCATTTTTAAGATATTTTTGATGTCTTAACATCTATAGCGGCGTATAGGGACTAAATCTATCAAGGTCAGATTTTATGCTGCTGCTAAAACCAGATTTTCTGCGACTGCGAAAGAGAATAATGACGTGGTAAACAATAATGAGCGACCACGAGAGCAATGAAAGAGTGGTGTGGCAGGGGTGAGGCAAACGAAATTGTGTCTATAGCGTATGTATTAGCATAATAATGTGTGTATGTACATGTGTCTGTTGCTGTTGTTGAACGGAGATATAAAGCACAGTCACGCAAAATTTCATTTGCAAGCTTGCGCAGTCGACGTTATGGTGACACACGTATACGTCAGCTACTTCGGACAAAGTATGTGTGATGTTGTGTGTTTGGTTGTTTCGTTGTTGTTGCTATGGCCAAACAAAGCGAGTCTTTTGATGTTCAGTATTGCCCGGTGTATACAAAAAAACTATTATTTTTTATTTTCCAATGTAACATTTACTAATGTGTTCATAGAAATCGAACAGGTACCGTGTAGCAAAAAGGTGTTAACACATCATCCGTGAGTTCGAACCCTCATTGATTTTTTTTTAAGGAAAGGTACTTGCTTAAGATTTTGAATAGGCTTCTTTTTGAGAAAAATTACTTTTTTTAAGAAAATGCACTTATTTAATAACTTTTTTTAAACTTCTTTCACTTCGGGTTCACTAAATTTACTTTTTATTGGGTTTATAACTACAATATATACTAAATATTGGTTACAGGCTGCATCTAGAAAACTTCCTATTAAACAAGAAATTTCCCAACATATGTTAGTCCAGACACAAGCCAAAGTTAAAGTATCCAATATATTTGATAATAGTGGGTTGTAGCTAGATTGTCAAAAAACCGGCATTTTTGAAACAACGGGTTTACGGTTTGTTAGAAAAATCAATTTTTAAAGAAACCGGTTTTCGGTTTGTTCTAAATATCATTTTTTCAAGAAACCGGTTTTCGGGTTTCAATTTTGCCAAAAACGGTGGAACCGGATTTTCTCGGTTTCTTTTGATATCCTTTCCCTTACACGGTATCTTATAAAATAAATTGGACCTTTCAAATTTATCTATTCTATCCTTTGTTCTGCTGAATAATGAACCTAAAGTATTATATGTTCTGTGTGCCACTGAATATTTCTTGTCATCAAAAATTTTAGATTTTTCTCATCTTTCAGATATAAGAGGTACATAAGTTAGATATTTATAAGTTTTCAGTTCAGTAACCGTTCTCGTATTCATGTTTTTTCGATTCTTATACTGTCTTATTAATTTACAGATAAGTTGCATTGGGTAACTATTGCCATTCAGAATATTTTGAATCCCTTCAATATTAATTCCGTGAAAATCTGTATCGCTAATACTCAAAACTCTCTGAAGAATATTTCTAGCAGAGCTGTGGGCTTCTGATACCGATCCATTTTTAGATTATTATCCTTTCTTATTACTAATGTATCTAAATAAGGAATTTTAGAATTATATTCCTCCTCAATTGTAAATTTTATATCGTCGTGAAATGAATTAAATGTTAACAAAATATTATTATCTGCACTTTCCGGAACAATGCAGAATAAATCATCAATATATTTTGTAATTATCCTTGGTTTCACATCCAATCTCTCAATACAAGAATGTAACATTTCCCCCAATTACAATGTCAGTACAACCGGCGAAGCAAGAGATCCCATTATAAGTCCTTTGTGCGGCATGTATACCTTATTATCATATTTGAAAGGCTTAATTAATTTCTAAATTATTTTTAATTACTTCATAAAGTCATTTTGAAATTTGAATAAAAATTTTTTTGGAAATATCAGTTAGAATTTTTAGAAGCATAAAATCATATTTCAAAAGAGAAATAATTATTCTTAATTCCAAAATTTCATTAAATTCGGAAATCATACCGTTTATTATTAATACTTTTGAGGATATTAACACAAATTGAGATACAACCGGTTAACCAACGTCAAATAGCCGGTTTCCGGTTTGTTTTTTTAACAATAGAAAAAACCGGTTAACCTGTTTAACCAGTTTTTCGGAGTTGGTTTTGGACACTCTAGTTGTAGCATAATAGTGTTAAAAAAAATTTTTATTTTTTTTTTTCATTTAACCCCCATCCCACAACGTGCGATAAGGACTGCGTTCGAGAATCCTACAATTTCACGTTGAGAGAAGCTGTTTACGTAGTGACCGTTTACGGTGCAAAGGTAAGAGTGCGTGACTACATGAGAGCATGTCGTCGACCACTTTTCTGACCAGGCGTAAATTTTCTTTCAATGACTGTCACCACGCTGAGTGAGGGCGACACTATTCTGTATTTAACTATAAAAAGGCTTTTCAAAATTGTTTTCGGGACCGTTGCAGAACTGTGAATCCCAATCAGCGAGTGTAAAACTGGAAAGCTCACTGGTTATGAGCGACTCTATCGAGTGATTATCCATGAAAAGGCACCCAAAAACCATTCAGAGATCTTGTGCAAACTTGGACCCAATTATTGAAAGCGCACAGCATCGGGATTGTCAGAGCTCTCCCCTGTCCGTATTTTTGTGTTTTTATTTATAAAATTAAGCGTCCCTGTAGTAAACTTTGCCTCCTTCTGTTTTCTTGATGAAAACTTTTCAAATCCTACGTCACGACAAGTGGAAGTGTAGGAAATAATTATTATACATAATGCTGCAGCTTCATCCTTAACTTTTGTCTCTCTTAGGTTTTGACATATATATTTATCGTGTTAGTCCTTGCGGGTTATCATTCAAATCAATGCATGTAGCAGAAGCGAAATCATTTATATTCTCGACCATATTATAAGTGACACATTATATGGCTGACATGTGGGTTGTCACTCAAGTTGGGCCAAAAAGTAAGCATATAAATAAATTTGTGTGTGTGTGTGTATGTCCATATTTATCTATCCATTCTCATGCCTTGGTCGTAATGCACGTACGTATTCGTTCCTTCGTTCCGTGTCATTACCAGGGGATAACTCATCATCACACGTTGTCATTTATCACGGACAAGGCTATTATGGCATTTGTATCTGTTGAAGTGGATGCTGATAATCTTCAAGATGACCTCCACATGACTTTTGGGTGGTAAAATTCAAACGTGTATAAGTAAATATTATTACGTATTTCCAAATTGTTATTGTTACTAATAATATAATATGATTTTTTGTAACATTCCAACTTTGTTTGCTTTCTCAAATTGGGTAAACACTTTTAAAGTTCATTACACAAATTCTGTTAAAGCATCACCCAGTTTTTCTGTGCTCTCTTCAAATCTAATGTTATCTTAACTTTTTTCCACTGTTTACGCCCGCTTCATCATGGCCATCCATGTACAAAAGAAGCAGCATTTTCAAAGTGAAAATATAAAGACATTTGTGCACACACCCACACATATGACTTCTATTTGTTGCCAACCATTCCGGCAAGGAGCTTAAGAAACAAACCGACTTTTGTTTACTTGCAATGTGTAACGTTGTCGCTTCACTCTTCGGCAGTCTCCTTCACTACTTTGTCGTCCTTTTGAGAAATTTTATAAGTTAAACGGCGCAAACGAAATTCCATTTCACATTTTCAGATATGATTCCTTATGTCACTATTTGTGCTCTGGAAATGGATCGTTGCAAAGAAAAATAAAGACAATGAAAGTTTCCGTGCAAGTTTAATTGCGAGTAGGTAAAAAATACAAAGCGAGAAAAAGAAACTTTTGCAAAAAGTTTTTATTTCACTTCTTAGCTTTCTTTGGCAAAGTCGTCATGATCGTCACCACCATCACCACCACCATCATCAGCATCGTCTTTGGTGAAAATATAGTTCTACAAATTACAAAATTTGTAAGTTTCCATAACAGAATAAAACTGAAATATATTAATGATAATAATAATATTTTCCATTGGAAACTTTGCTGACAAAGATGAAGTTCTGTGGAAAACAAATTATATGGCTTTTGTCCTTTGATTAAAGTTGAAATTATATTATGTTGTCAGGTCTTTATCATTTATATGAAACTCAATGAAATGAAACGGGATTCTTGGGAGCGTAAATATTGAAATACAGAGCAAAGGTTTCGTATTTTCAATGACCCGTTTGGCAGTGACAAATTGTAAAGGATAGAGGTTAAATCTCAATTTTATACCGCCTTCAAGGGAAAATCCATTAATATTGTAAGACTGTAACTACTAAATAAACGTATGTATGAAGTTTTAATAAAACAGAAGGATAATTGTTTATTATGAGACACGGTAGGCAGGAAGCATCGATAGGTTGCACAAAAATGTCGACAAAAACTGCAAGCAGGGTTGTATTGATTGATGATTATAGGTGCAAAATCCGTTGGAATTGAAATCCTACTTGCTCCTTTTCAAAAGTTATTCATATTTTTATATTTCAGATCGGGATAATTTGGAATAAATATTAAAAGTATAATCTCGTTTGAATTTTTATTCTGCAAGAGAATAATAAAAAATCTTACGTAAGTTTTTAGCCGATTTTAATCGTTTCCAAGGTACACCACGTGGAGGCAACTTACTTTGTACCTCTTTTTTCTATTTTTTTTTGTTTTTTTTTTAGATTTTTTGTTTTTTTTTTTATATATTTTTTGATTTTTAGATTTTAAGATGATTTTAGATTTTTTTGTTTATATTTTATGTTTTATATTTTTTTGTTTTTTTTTTAGGTTTTTTATTATTTTTTATTTTTAGATTTTAAGATGTGTTACTATTACTGTAAATATTATTTAGCGATTTATAAAAGATGGTTCATCTAGCAAATTTATTTTAAATCTATCCCAATATTTATTGAATTCGCTATGAACTGATTCTCCAGACTGGTCGGACCATAAACCTAAGCCATAATTATTCAAAAATGTGATTGCTTCCTCCACATGCTCAAGGATAATATGAATTTTGAGTGTTTGAGAAATGTCAATACTTTTTAAGGCTTCACGGAGTTCTTTTAAATTTTTGTTAACCCTGCTGTTAGATTAGAAAAAACTTACGAATCTTAGATTGAGGGACCATTTGGTCCATACTGCAATTTTCATCCAAAGTAATAATTTTATCTTATTCATTGTAACTATTTTGGTTCAAAAATTTCTAAAGCAAGTATTTGACATATCAAAAACATCCGCTAACATATCAAAAACATCTTCTAAATATTTGACATGAATTTACATTCGCTTGGTAATGAAAAAATTTACGAATCTTAGGTTGAGGGACCATTTGGTCCATACTGGAATTTTCATCCAAAATAATAATTTTATCTTATCCTTTGTAACTATTTTGGTTCAATAATTTCTAAAGCAAGTATTTGACATATCAAAAACATCTTCTAAATATTTGACATGAATTTACATTCGCTTGGTAATGAAAAAATGTACTATTGACCAAATGGTCCTCTAACCTAAGATTCGTCATTTTGTATTTTTCTCAGTCCTGAATAAAGTTAGAAAATTTAATTTTCGCACATAACATTGTTTTATTAAAAGACCCCATTAGCAGAAAAATTTAGTCAGTATATATCACCGTTCCAAAGTTACAAGGGAAAACAGAAAAAATTTGGACCAAATGGTCCTAATCTAACAGCAGGGTTAAAGTCAGTAATATCAGCTTTTTGGGCAGCAAAGCACTTTTCAACAATTTTATTCATAGCTTTAAATGCATCAATACAAGGCTGTAAACGAAATGGTCCTGCAAGCTCGTAAATTTCAGGATCCTGGAATTTATCGGCCTCTTTAAGTAATTTCCGACAATGGTTGCCTTCAAATATATCTCCTTGATAGCTCTTATGAGATATACCTAATTTATTCGGCCACAATAATGTTCTTTCTTTTCCAATTTCTTCAATTTTAACTATACCGTCCCAGAAAAGATGATTGACAAACCCTTGTAATAGGTGTAGTTCAGGAGGAATACACTTCTGAAGTACGTACAAGTTATCATCTTCAGTAGTGCCGTCTTCAATGAATAAAAGGTGATTAATTGAACTGTGACATTCTTTAGCCTTTTTGTTGTCATTACCTAAGCTCTTGAATTTAAAGTAGTCATGTTTTAAATGCTTTTAGGTCTTTAAATCAAGATTTTTGTCATCACTCCTTATATAATTTTTCTCAATCAGTTTATCGTAACTCTTTAATTCATTTAATGTGACGAAGCAATAAGGGCAAGGGTAGAAAGCCGTTGCAGTTTGCTGTCCACTGACCAGTAGAACGAGCTTTAAATCTCCAACAAATTTAAAGGGTATCTCATTGAGTAAATTCATCCAAAATTATCAAATTATCACAGGTCTCTTTAATCCGAGGCACTATGCCTAATAAAGCAATTTAAACACACTAGTCAACTTACTTTTATTTGCCATAATTCCACCAGTAGATTAAGTTGCAACATTTTTACTTGTCTCTAAGTCATTTTCTTTCAAGTCGTCTTCTGGAATTGATATTGAAGGGGAAATTTTTGAAGAAATCTTGTCCTCCATCTGCCACTACTTTTATTTTTGATTGTTCAATATGTTCAATGTTTCGATTTTCAAAGACAAAGTATACGAGTTCTGATGCAGTAGCATACACAACTGGTGTCTGTTTAATACCGCCTTTGGATGTTTCGAATTCGTAGAAACCTTCTATATAAATGTGTTCCAGCATATTAGATTTTTCATACAAATGTTGATTGTAATTCTTGGGAACTGATTTTCTACCAGCAGAACTACGAAGGAAGTTAGCCAATTTTTTTCATATCATTTGTAGACGATCCAGTATTAGCTTGGAAATTGTTTAATCTTTCGGCAGAAAATCTTAATTTTTTTTTTTATTTAATGTTACCCGAACCTTCGATCCCAGAGTATTTAACACGAGCTCATCTTCATATTTGTTATCATTGTTGGATATTTTGTTATTCAAAATTTTAGTTATTATTTGGTTCTGCTTAACTTTTGTACTATATTCAAAACATTCTCACGAGCATTACAAGTAGAAGGACTTATGCAAGAATGTGACATGCCTTTACCTATTTCTTGAAAACAACTGTTGCATAACTCATCATTTTTAGAAAATAAATCTTTTTGTTGCGAAGTATCGTCAAAACACTTGTTTACGTCAATATTTGTAGAGAAATCCATAATTTGACCTCTAACTTTTTTTTTTTGTTTTTTATGATTCGTAACTCGTGCTGTTAGACAGATGTAACAATTACATCCCATCGTTCTAGTTTCTTTTGACAATTTAAGATCCTCATAATATGGCATATTTGGACGAGGCAAGGGCTACATAAACTTTTTGGGAATTTAAAAATAAATGGTTTCCCATTACATCCCATGAAGGGACAGGAACAGGGACCATTGCACCACCTACTATTATAAATATTAAATTCATCATTGATATGCTTTTGTATATCGTCAATATGTTTTTCAGACAGCAAGAAGTGATGGGAAGGTTTATTTTGGAAAATATTTTTTTTTTATTCCCACAAAGAGCGCATACTTTTGGGCGATTTTCTTCATGATCCCATTTATAAAGCGGATGCTGACTATTCACCCGACTATTCAGTTGACTATTCTAAAACAATAGTTTCTAAAACAAGGAAATACTCGTAAAATAATGTACGTTAACTTTTGAGACTTTGTAAAACTTTTGATATGTATTCTAAATTGTCACAATCTGAAATAAATGTAAAAATATGAATAACTTTTGAAAAGGAGCAGGTAGGATTTCAATTCTAACGGATTCTGAACCTATAATCAGCAATAAATACAACCCTGCTTGCAGTTTTTGTCGACATTTTTGTACAACCTATCGAGAGGAAATTATAAAAGAAAACTCCCTTTAAATATTTTTACTTTTCACAAGTGCGTTTTCAGACATAGGATTGACCGTGGAGAGCCAATCACTTGGGAATGACCAGCAGTAATTTCCTCATAAGGTGGTCAAAGCAGCTCGCTACTTCGGGTCTTCGACAAGGTATGGTAAGGCTTTATCACAACTACAGTGTTCAAAATCGAAAGCGGAAAACCGGAGAAACCGGTTAACAGGGTTTAATACAATTAACCGTGTGCCGGTTTTTCAAAAAACTTAATTTTCGAATAAACCGAAAACCGGTTAGTAGATGTCGGCTAACTGGTTTATACTCAAATTGTATTAAAACTTGATACAAACTTTTAATAATTTAACAAAAAAATATATAATTTTCACATATATTATATTTCTTTGAATTAAGTAATACGACATCAATTTTGAAATTAAATAATAATAAGACTTTAAACAGTTTTTAATTTCGCAATGATTTCATCACACGAATAATAATTGAATAATTTAAATTAGTATATCAATTAATTTTGTACATTTTTTAAGATTTTCTGTCATGAAAATTGCTTTCAAATTCGAACATGATTTCCAAATTTAAATAAGTTTAATGTAAATATGAATTAAACTTGTAAATTTTACATTACACAGTACTGCATATTGGAATATGATTTACATTATAATTTAAAAACAAACGCTATTGTTAAATTTAAATTCAGCTGTTAAATTTTGAGATTGACACACCAATAAAAATATTCGATTCATTTCAATAAAATCCAATTGAATTCAATTCGATTCAATCAAGAAGATAAACTGAACTGAAGTGAATTGGACAAGACTAGCCTTAGTAAGATAATATTGGATTGAATTGAGTTGGACTAAAATGATTGAATTGAATTGAATTGAATTAAATTGAACTGAATTGAATTTAATTGAATTGAATTGAATTGAATTGAATTGAATTGAATTGAATTGAATTGAATTGAATTGAATTGAATTGAATTGAATTGAATTGAATTGAATTGCATTGAATTGAAGTGAATTGAGTTGAATTGAATTGAATTGAATTTAATTGAATTGAATTGAATTGAATTGAATTGCATTGAATTGAATTGAAATGAATTGAATTGAATTGAATTGAATTGAATTGAATTGAATTGCATTGAATTGAATTGAATTGAAATGAATTGAATTGAATTGAATTGAATTGAATTGAATTGAATTGAATTGAATTGAATTAAATTGAATTGAATTGAATTGAATTGAATTGAATTGAATTGAATTGAATTGAATTGAATTGAATTGAATTGAATTGAATTGAATTGAATTGAATTGAATTGAATTGAATTGAATTGAATTGAATTGAATTGAATTGAATTGAATTGAATTGAATTGAATTGAATTGAATTGAATTGAATTGAATTGAATTGAATTGAATTGAATTGAATTGAATTGAATTGAATTGAATTGAATTGAATTGAATTGAATTGAATTGAATTGAATTGAACTGAATTGAATTGAATTGAATTGAATTGAATTGAAATGAAATGAATTGAATTGAATTGAATTGAATTGAATTGAATTGAATTAAATTGAATTGAATTGAATTGAATTGAATTGAATTGACTTGAATTGAATTGAATTGAATTGAATTGAATTGAATTGAATTGAATTGATTTGAATTGAATTAAATTGAATTGAATTGAATTGAATTGAATTGAATTGAATTGAATTGAATTGACTTGAATTGAATTGAATTGAATTGAATTGAATTGAATTGAATTGATTTGAATTGAATTGAATTGAATTGAATTGAATTGAATTGAATTGAATTGAATTGAATTGAATTGAATTGAATTGAATTGAATTGAATTGAATTGAATTGAATTGAATTGAATTGAATTAAATTGAATTGAATTGAATTAAATTTAACTGAACTGAACTGAATTGAAATGAATTTATTTTAATTGAACTTAATTGAATTCAATTAATTGAATTGAATTGGATTGACTTGAATTGAGTTAACTGAGTTGACGGTAAATTTAAAAATAGTAAAATCTGGAAAATGCTGCTTTATTTTCAGAATAACAATAACTCTTTTTACGGGCAAACAAAACAGGACAAGAAAATATTGTTAAGTGTTGATTTTGTATTAATTTTTTTTACAAAAATGTTAACATATTGTTTTCCCTACGTAACCAAAAAACCGTAGTTAAAACCGAATTTTTTTTGGTTTCCCTATTCTCTGAAACCGAAACCCGATTTTTCGTGAAAGTGGTTTTTCTAATATCCCGAAAATGGCAAAGATTGCCGGTTCAAATCCACCTTCTCATGTACAAGAATCGCGCAGACTAACTCGAGAGTGAATGCCGAAGCCGCGAAGCTGGTGTTGGATATACCATGAGGTGACAGTTCCGGTTATATTAAGTAGTTGACCAAATTGTGTTAAAAAACTGACTTAATAAATAGAAACTCACACAAGTTAATTTGGTCGTCGGTGGTGCGATGGCCAGCGTGCGCGGCTCTTGTGCATGATAACATGGGTTCGCTCTGAGCACTTTACATTTCCTTCGACGACTGTCACGTGGCGTAGTGACAGCGACACTATCGAGTACTTAGCTATGAAAAAGCTTCTCAAATACCGTTAGGAATCGGTGTAAAACTATAGGTCCCAATCAGTAAGTGTAAAATTAGTAAGCGCTCAGCTCACTGGTTGTGAGGAGCTCTCCCCAATCCTTTCATGGGATGTAATGGGGAACGGTTTTTTTAATTTAATTTCAAGGTATTATCCTCCCAATTTGTTTTAATGTTAAGAGACTCATACTATTTTATCCCACTTTTTACAAAAATTTACAAACGTTTGAAATTAAACTTATATAAAATTTTTCATTTCAGACCTAGAATTTTAAAATTAAAAGGTGAGTTATAATAATATTTATATAACCAAGCCCTCAAACGTTTTTGAAAACTGAAATCGAATTTATTTTATAGCCTCTTAAGTTTTCTACTTTTGACCGTTTTTCCACTTTGGATGAAAATTAAAAATTAAAATTAAAAATCGAGAACAAAAAAAAATATGAAATATCGCTCAAAACGAAAGAAGAAAGTAAGAGCAAAAATTAAAGAAAAATGTCCCACGTGAAATATGAAACATCAGCCAAAAATAAGGAAAATATTTAATATGAAGAAACGAAAATATTTAAAACACACAGAGAAGAGATTCGTTGTCAGAACTGTATATACAGCCAACTAAAATTTGGCGGTTCCTTGGACTATCACATTATTCTGTTGTGATTACCAATAATTGTGTTCCGTATCACCAAATGTTGTGCATATCAATTGATTTGTAATTCAGTTATGGTTGCAAGAACTGAAATATTTAGTTGAAGCCACAGTAACAATAAATAAATATGATCTGTCAATCAAATTATAGTTCTAGCAATAAAATTATCCTGTGGTGGTGATTATTTTATTTGTTGGATTACCGAAAAATAAAAAATTGAATTCGGGTGTACCAAATAATATATTGGTAAGCTTAACTAATTACTTGAATTTGATGAATGTAACAACCGTTTGGTGATGCTTTAACCCATTAAGAATTTTATAGAAAAAAAAAAAAATAAAATTTTTTATTAAAATTTTGTATTTTATACTTAAATATAAAGAAAATTATTATTACTTACAAATTTATTCAAGCTCAAGACCTTTTTAAATAATATAAAGTTATTATCTTTATATTACTTTCAAAAAAGTCGAGCATAAAAATGCTCCAATGATACCATGGCTGTCTGTATAGCTATTTCGGATCTTGCCAAGATCTTCATCAGCAGACGTTTTTGGTATGTTTTTGTGCATGAAGGTGTTCCAATGGTAGTGCTTGGTATTCTTCAAACGAGTATACGAAGGAATTCTCATTAATATGATGAGTGTTTCTGGATATATATTTTTGAAGAATTCACCACGTTGCGTCAAATGGTCCACCAGCTTCAATTCTTGAGTCAGCTTGATCTTTTATGGGTGTGAACCAAGATCTTTACGCAAAATTCCCCATGAAGTAGTCTTGGCGATGCCCAGTTCTTGAGAACGCCGCGAAATAGACTGATCTGGATCGTTTGCGACGGACGCCTGAACGGCAGCGATATTTTCGCCACTTCGACCAGCCTGTTGTCTCATGGCACGGCAGCATCACACAGTGAATATGTAGACTCACATTATTGCACTAAACTTGTTATTGCTTGTCTACTAGGGCGAGAATAACGACCGAAAATTGGAGTTGACGCTCTTAAAGTTGCGGTCAACAACTCCGAATTTCGGTAGTACATTTTTGCAATGTGCATACGTTGTTCGTTCGTGGACTTGAAAAAAGGAAAGTAATAGTTAGATGATCAGTGAAATAGTGCGTTCATAAATAAAATTCAAAGTTGTGAAGTACCTTTTGGAAAACCCTTACTAAATATTGGTTACAGGCTCCAGCTAGAAAACTTCCCATTTAACAAGAAATTTCCCAACATATGTTAGTCTAGACATAAACCAAAGCAAATAGTTGATAATACTGGGTTGTAGCATAATAGTGTTGTAAAAAAGTTGTTGAATTTTATGAGGAGTAAATGATCCATCCCGCAAAATGCGATAAGGAACTACGCTCTAAAATCTTACATTAAAAATATTGAATAAGTAATATTTGAAAATGCATTAGTTATATAAAATTGCAATTGTAATTCCAAACCACACACAACCTCAATTCAAAGGGAACATTTCGACATCATTACTGGTATACAACGTTAATTGACTTTCGACCTAATCATACATTTTTCGCAGGAAATAGATTTAAAATACCACTATCACAAATACATATCCCTCAAAAAAGAGAACAAAGTTTCCTCGAATAGATTATTGAAGCCACCTTCTCAATTCTGGAGAAACTGCAAATTCAGGATGAAATTAATTGCAAATATTCGAACAAATAAATACCAACAAATGCCAATATGAAAACTGTAATCAATAACTTAATACATACATTCCAATGCAGATTACACGAGCATCAAAACTGGCATTAGGTTGATTTCATATTTAAATTGATACTGTCGAATATAAAAATTTAATAAATCTATAATCGAGAATAAAAACAAACATAGTGAATAAAGGGCACTGAGATATTTCTTACATTCAAATATTGTTTCAAAACTGCAATTAAAAACACAAGTAATCCTTTAAATGACTTTAATCCTTTTCCACTTGTGAACGTGATATATAAAATACGTTTCTTTCATTTATTGCTCACTCTCGCGCTTTCATACTCCCCTGTGTGCGCGGTGTGCGTGAGCTGATTATGGTGATGATGCTGATGCTTCCATTCTGTTTCTTGTTATTCTTATGGGAACTGGCATTCCTCTAGTTCAACAATGAAGGCAAAAACTAACGGGGTCGTCTTCGTCGTGTTTCTGTGCCCAGGACAAACAGTGTAACAAAGATTTAGTACAATTTAGTAAATGGTCTGAGGCGTGCCGCGGCGGGACTTGAAAGAGCCCATTAAGCATTTCACACGTACTCTCTAAAATGTGACTCCAACACACGCACACACACACACATATACACACGCACTGCAAATGATTATAATTTAATAAAACAGGCTCTGGCGTTTTGGGAAATTTTGAATTGAAAAATTGAAATGTTTCAAAAAAGTTTAAAGATTAGCAGAATCCATTTGGAAAATGTTTTTGAAATTAAAATAATGACACCAAGTTGAAAAAGTTCAATAAAATTTTATTATCTCACATTTTGTACGTTTTACCACAGCCAGTGAGGTTTACACGATAATGGGAAATGGTATGTGAGAGGAATTATAATGGAGGATGTAGAAAGGGCATAATTTCGGAAGATGAACTCAAGTTAAAAGGCGTAAAGTCGGCCAAGAGTGATCATCAAATACGAGTATTCTTTTTAACAGTATCTCAAGAAGCCATTAACTTTTTGAACACAAGATTGATATTTCGTTATTTTTCTCAAAATAATGTACATACATTTACTTAAAAGTTTGCTCTAAAATACATTTTTCAAATTTTTTAAAAAATCGATGTATCCCAAAGCCCAAAATGGGTGTTCGTTTCAGTAATTATTAGGGACTAGCATCGTATGTTATAATTTTTATGGCCTGTAACTTCTAAGCTTGTGTCCGTCGGTGGTGCAATGGTAGTGTGCGCGGCTCTTGTGCATGAGAACGTGTGTTCGATCCAAGCTATGACCACATCAAATTTTTTTCGAAGGTGGTCACCTCGCATTGCGACTGCAACACCATCAATTACGTAGCCACGAAAGAACTTTTCAAAGTACCGTTGGGAACCGGTGTAAATCTGTAGGTCCCAATCAGTGAACGTACAAGTAGAACTCGCACACCTCACTGGTTTGTGAGAAGCTCTCCCTTATCCCTTCATTGGATGTAATGGGATGTAAATTTTATTGCTTTATGTAATAATATTGTCGAAATGGTGTATTTATATTCAAATATTCTATAAAGAGAATAAGACTCATTTATGCCCTTTTACTCAGACTCTCTACATGAGAGCGGAAGAAGAGTGCAATAAGTTCTCTATACTATTCAATACTTTTTGTGGTCGCTCTGGTTATGACAAAACAAAAACAATTATTTCAATGAGCTAAATATTGCTTTATACAATATTACACCTAATGTTAAAGCATATGTAAGAAAAACGAAAGTCCAATAGCAATAGCGCCTTCAGCACAAAAACTATTCTTTTTTTTATTTTCCAATGGAGCATTTACTAATGTGTTCAGAGCAATCGAAATAGTATCGTGTAACAAAAAAGTGTTAACACATCGCCCGTGAGATTTTTTATTTGTGAGATTCTAGTAAGCAGCATAAACGAAAAACCTGTTAAGGTGTGAATGGTACATATAACCGTTGCAAATATAGTTCCTAACATGTGTAAATCATAAAAAAAGCGAAATGTAAGTACACGAACCCGTTTTGATTCCGTACAGGTCCGTAAAAACATGAAAAGCGAATCAGTGAACATTCGATTTCGCGGCTCGTTCTCGAACCCGTTACGAGTCCGTAAAATCGTAAAAAGCGAATCAGTAAATAGTTAATGTCTCAGATTCATATCTGAGTTGATAAAACACAAAACAGAAATAAAAACACTGAAACGATTTTTTTTAACTTACGATGGCGGTCTCAAGACTATCCGACCTGACGTATGGATGGTGTCAGTAGGTTGACAACAAATATTTTGATGGAAAGTGGTAACCTTTTAAAACATATGTTTCAAGTTTCAAGGCACCAAGTTGTTTAGTATTGTTATTTGAGCCATCAAAAGTAAACGATCTCGGTGAATTTTGTAAACAAGGACAAAATTGGTTACCGTTATGTAATTCAGTATTTCAATTTGAAAGGTCTCAGTCCAAGCAATATTAAAGCTGAGCTTGATTCTACTCTGGGGGAGCCTGCTCCTTCGGTTGCGACTGTAAAATATTGACGTGTCCACGCCAGACTCGGTTAAGAAAAGCTGAAATTATAGATATTTCAAAACGCGCTATACATCGTATATTGACCGAATAGTTGAAGATGAGAAAGCTGTGCGCAAGATGGGTGCCGCGCTTACACAGCATGGTGAAGATGTTACAGTAGAGTGTTTGGCGATGTTCCGCCGCAATAGGGCCGAATTTTTGCATCAATTTATAACCATGGATAAGACATGGGTCCACTACTTCACACCTGAGGCAAAGGAACAGCCAAAGCAGTGGAATGGAATGGGAGAATCGTGTCCACAGAAGGCGAAGACGGTTCCATTTGCGGCAAGGTCATGGCGTCTGGTTTTTTTGATTCGCATGGAATAATTTTTATGGATTATCTTTGGAATGGAAACCATGAACGGCGAGTTTTATGTTAATTTATTGCAGCACTTTCCAGTTAATGAACTAAAGTTAGAATATTCGCCGGACTATTTTCTGTAAACAGACTTGAAAAATTGGCTCGGTAGTAAAAGATTTGCCAACAATGAAGAGGTGGCGTCTGCGGTTGATGGTTCTTGCAAGTCGTTTGAGAGTTTCACTATAAACAGGGTATCGAAGCTACTGAATAGCGCTAGCAAAGGGTGCATCGAGCTAAAAAGAGATTATGTTAAAATTTGCAGAACATTTTCATCAACTTTTTTGTGTTTTCGTTGTTAGATAGGCTAGTTTAATACACTGCGCGCCATTTGGTACACTCCGTAATCGCCCAAACTTCCGCCTGAAAGTTCGTATTACGCTCCGGGTGGCGTAGATGGGTTTCGGTTGCCGGATCTTCAATGAAAACTCTTAGACCTGTTCTTTCCCCTAGCTTTGAGCCATCCGTGTAGCAGCGAATCCAATTTGGCGTGTGTGCCAGGGTCTCGAAATACATCATATCAGAAGTGAAAATACTCTTATACCAAACGCTTATACGCCCTATATTAACGTATGGTTGCCCTATATGGTTTAATGTGTCACCCTCTTATATGGTGCGATTTCGAAAATTTTGAGAGTAAATGCCTTCGATCATGCAATTCCCTGCACAGATCGGCAAATAGCAACTATGTTAAGTATATATCCAATAAAAAATTGTACAATTCTTCAAAAATAATCAGAATTTATAATTTCATTACTAAAATCATAAGAAACCATATCGTAAGAAGTACACAATGTTATCAAAATATTCTCATTATGGCGCCTTATTATGTAAATGATTGTTATATAAAAAATACTCTTTCAACAGGTTTTGTACCACCTGAGGCTTTTATTTACTTGGATAAAAAAGGTTTTATACAAAAGTCAATAGGCGTTCCTAATTTCTACCACCTTAATAGAAGAGCAAATATAAAATCTGTAGATAATAACTTGGTTGCCAATAATGACATCAGATTTGAAACTAGTGTGTCAAACAGAGACCTTAATGAGAGAGTAAAAATTGATAATAAGTTAAACTGTTTATTTTCTTTTTTTATCATCTGTGACTTGTTTTAATCACTGTTATATGAAAGTAATGTTTTTCTAAAATTTTCATTACATGTTTAAATATAATAAACATATGTATTTACTGCTTATGTAATATTTAATACATAAATTAAAAATAATTTTAAGTAAAAGGAATCTAAAGATCATAACTATGCTTGAGTTCCCGATTATAGGGCTATGCGTTTGAATATAAAAATAAAATATATATTTTGTTTATTTATAGTTTTAAGTTGTAAGTATGAATTCAATAAAATAAACTACAAAAAAAAAATAAAAGTCTAGTTGGCGTTAAGTCACATAATTCGCCTTAATCCTTAGCTCAGGTATTCGGCGGTATCTTGCGTGTAACTGACTAAAGATCCGATTAACGGTTGGTGTTTCGACTTGAGACTCCTGTTGATCCATTCACCTGTTACTTGTAGGGGTTTTTCCGCAAGCCCGTCCTCGTATTTGACTCTAATCTCGATTGACTGGATACATAAAATGGTCTTGTCGAGGTTGTCCTTATTGCACCGCTAATACCAATTCAGCACATTCGTTGAATACTCTGCAGTATTGCGATATTACATTTCCTCTCACTTGCCGTCCACTATACTTCAGAAGCATATGTAAGTATTGGCCTAATTATGCTTCTGTAGAGCCAGTGTGTTATTTTATTTATACCCCATTTGAATCCTACAGCCCCTCTGCAAAGCGATCAACATCTGTCGGCCTTATTGGCCCTGTCCTCTATGTGGTGCTTCCAATTCAGTTTCCGGCCTAAGATTACCCCTAAGTAGTTAACCTAATCGGGTATTTTAATCGTCTTTTCCAGGACTCGTGGCTCTTCTTATTCTCCCTATTACCCTGAGTGTAATGGGTAATCGTGACGGCTAATTTCCCATTTTCGTGGGTAGCTACCACGTCATTACACATTAATTGACTTTAAATAACCTGTGAAACCGGTTCGACGAAAATAACAACTTTTAAAAAAGGTTCCGACCGGAATGCGCTTAACAGGGTTCTATTTTGAATACACAGGGTGTACTGACAATTTTTTTTTGTTTGGTGGGTCGCAGAAAATGCCTATTGAAAAGCCAATTACGGCAACGTTGAACATTTTTTTATACGAGGGTAATTATAGTCCTCCACCGGCTATTGAAGTCTCGATTCCTAGTCTATTTAAAAAAAATATGTTTTTGGTTAAGATGGGGCTTCAGAAATTCACTCAGAATTCCTGATCCAGCTTATTTTTTTCAAAATGTTTTCTATAAAATTTAAAATTGGTGGAATTATTGAATTTTCAGTGTGTGTTGGTACTTAGGGATCAACGATCGATTAACTTTTTCATTTCAAAATAAAGACGCGTATTTTGTAAGATAGTTGTGATTTTTTTTTATAGGATTGTAAAGAAGACATGTTCCGATTAAGTGTGGAATATAACATCCGTGAAATGGCTCCCATGGCTCTGATGACTGTGACGGTATCTCCGCGATGACGCGTTAATCTCGGATTTTAGCTCAGGAAATTTTTCTGCTTTTTTCGTATAAACACGAGATTTCACTAAACACCAAAGGAAAAAATAGCACGGCGTTATATTACATGATCTTGGTGGCCAGCTCACATCAGATTTGATTGAGTTAATTTGTTTTAGAAATCGTTGCCGCAATTAATCGTTTGTTTAATACGCGATGCGGCAGGTGAGGCCGTCTGGCTGAAACCACATTTCGTCCAGATCCACGTCGTCCAGTTGAGACCACAAGAACTCGGTTATCATGTTCCTCTAACGAATGCCAGTCACTGTCTCAGCAATTTCGGCCTCATCTTCAAAAAAGTACAGCCCAATCACGCCCGTCTGACTAAAATCCCCACTAGACAGTTGCCCGGTGTTGGTGCTTTTTTGATGTGTTAACATCTATAGCGGCGTATAGGGACTAAATCTATCAAAGTCAGATTTCATGCTGCTGCTAAAACCAGACTTTTTGCTGCTGCTAAAACCAGATTTTGCGACTGCGAAAGAGAATAATGACGTGTTAAACAAAAATGAGCGAGCAAGAGAGCAATGAAAGAGTGGTGTGGCAGGGGTGAGTCAAACGAAATTGTTTGTTTTATTTTCCAATGTGTTCATAAAAATCGAACAGGTACCGTGTAGCAAAAAGGTGTTAACACATCATCCGTGAGTTCGAACACTCATTGATTTTTTTTCTCGTGGATTGCATGAGGATTTGTTGGACTCCAAAATCGCAAATTTTGTGTATTCATAAAGCCCTTCAAATGAAATGCGCTTCATCGGAGAAGATGATGGTTTGAGCTCCTGACTAAGCTGCAAAATTCGCTGCACCTGAATAATTTGAACTTTTTGAGAACGATACCGAATTAAGGTTTTCGAGTTTTTTGATTTAAGTTTAAAACTTTTATTCATAAAATTTAAAACAAAATTCATAATTGTTAAATAATTTGTAGTTATTTCATATTCAAAACATAAAATAATTTTAAAATTTGATTAAAAAAAATTTTTGGAATTGTCATTTAGAACTTTTTGGAACATGAAATTATATTATTCATTAAAACTCGAAAATCATATAATTTATTAGTAAATTGTTTAAGGATTTAAACACAAATTAAATAAAACTTGGTTAACCGACGTCAAGTAACCGGTTTCCGGTTTATTCGAATATTAGGTTTTTTAAAAAGCCGGCACTCTGGCCGTCGGTGGTGGTGCAATGTTAAGAGTGCACGACACTTGCACATGGTCTGACCACCTTACATTACTTACCACGTCCATTACGTTACAAAAGAAAATGCTTATCAGAAAACCGTTCAGAATCGGTATAAAACTGTGGGTCCCACTCAGTGTGTGTAAAATTAGAAAGCGCAAAGTTCACTGATTAAGAGAATCGCTCTCCCTATCTCTTCATCTTTTTCATTGCATGTATAGATTTTCTTAACAAAAATTTTAAATTTTACATGACTTATAATTTTCTTAAAATAATAATAATTTCTTCTTTAATGTCAATTTTTGTTTCTGAATTTTGTTTGGTCTTTTCTCGAAACTAGTTTTAGTTTTTAAATATCTTATTGAATTTCCAAAAATAACATTATCCATTATTCAAACTTTAATAGAAAGTGGTATAGCGTCATCCCTGCTACCATATTTTTTTCAGCACATGAAACAATCTTGTTCATTTACTTCATTATCAGAAATAAGCGTTAACATTTATTTGCGACGTCTACAGAACAATGTTCCTTACTGACTATGATTAGCATCCAATCATTGTTACAAATCGTTGGCTAAAATGCAAAAAAGCGTAACTACCCAGCAAAAAAAGAGTATACCAAGAAGTAGAATTTGCACCACAACTACTTGGTAATATGTAGTGCTAATTTAGGTGCAGAAGTACTTCTTTTACTATGGCGTTGTCCAACGCAGCACTACTTCTTATTTGGCTGTTTGGAAGAACAGTTTATGCTAACATTTGTATGCTACATTTCGTCCGCAAACGAGCAACCAAAACTATTATTTAAAAAATTTTTAAATTTCTTGTCATTTGAAACTTTGCAAAAAGTCATGGCTTTAAGCTACAACTTTAGGTCTTAACTTTTTAACCTTTTAAATAACTAATTATTTTTTAAATAACTAATATATTTATTAAATAACGTCGGTGGTACAATGGTTAGTGTGCGCGGCTCTTGTGCATGAGATCCTGGGTTCGAACCCGGCTCTGACCACCTTCAAATTTTCTTTCGGCGGCGGCCACTTCGCATAGTGACGGCGACACTATCGAGTATCTAGCCATGAAAAAGCTTCTTAAATTACCGTTCGGAATCGGTGTAAAACTGTAGGTCCCAATCAGTGAGTGAAAACTGGAAAGCGCACAGGTCAGTGATTGTGAGAAGTTCTCCCCAGTCCCTTCATGGGATGTAATGGGAAACCATTTTTTTTTTTTTTTTTAATTATTTTATTAACTGACCTTTTATTAGTACTCCAAATGCTTCTGTCAACAGGTGAAAAAGAAAGGAAATGAAAAGCGATTTGAAAGAAAGTAAATACAAATTAAAAACAAGTAATATATTTAGGCATCTTTGCACTTGTCCACTATCACTTTAGCTCTTTAATAAATTTGCATCATAATGGATGTGATGCAAATGTGGAATTTTCGGAGTTGTTTTTGATCAGAATCAAAATTGCATTAAAAATGCGCATAATGTTGCAGAAGATGTACAAAAATAATAACTTCTACAAGAACTACTTCATTTTATTTTTGCTGGGTAACCAAAAATTCAAAATCGAGTTCTTGATTAATAGTTACGAATGCCATTTAACTACATGTCTTGAAAAAATTTTACATTTCTGTGATCAAAAATCTGTCCGTGTGCTTAAAGTGAAATTAGGAAAAAGCTCGTTAAAAATATTTACAGTTTCCATTTTACAAAATTTGTTGCTTCTCCTGTAAAATTATACTTTTGTTAGTTACGCCTTTTTGCATTTTAGCTAACGTAATACTGATTTCTAACATATCAGTTACCTATAATTACTTTGAAACACTTTATAGATATTCTTTGAAAGCACCTTTAGTTGCATTTTACTTGTTGCTATTTTGACAGACTGTTGAAAGCCTCAGTCACATTTATCCTTTTTTAATCTTCTTCAAATATTTTTGAACCAAGAAAACTGTTGGTTTTGATGTCGTTGCTTTGGGTTCACTTTATTAGCATCTTTTTAGTTGCTTTAAGATCACCCTAATTTTAGAATAAAAATATGAAGCTATCATTTCCTTAAATTTCGAAATGCTTATTAAACTTTAGCAAAACCCCATGCCAGTTTACAGGTTTAACAATGGGGACGGCCTATGACACCCCGGGTATCACAACTTTCCTCATTAGACTACGGATGTCAATAGCGCAAACCACTTCTAACTATCCCATTTGCCTAATCCTGGTCGAAATCAAATCATGACATTTGATTGGAACCCTAAGTTACATTTACAAATATTTAATTTTAAGTTGAACCCAAACCACCTGCCGCCCAAGGCTTTGTTTATTTTCTAATTAAGCAAATATCATTAGAAAGAGAACAGAGGGCACTTTCAATTTTTAATGTCCTAATTATACTCACATTTGTGAGAAAAGGACCTCGAAAGCAAACAAAAAAAAAGAAGGAATGAGAAATATCCTTTGTTTTGCTAAGGCAAAGAAAAAAATAAAATATGTATATTATGAAATAAAATTTCATTTTAATCATAATATTTAATATTTACTTTGGCTTTTGATGCTATTTTCCTTTTTTCAGTTTTTCAGTTTTAAATTTTTTCAGAGTTTTCCTGCTTAGCTGCTGTGCTCACACATAATACCAGAGATTCTGAAATCAAATGCAGCTTTTCCGTTTGTTTTATGTTGGCCTTAATTCGTTATGGGGTTAGGATTTGCCTTTTGTTGTTGCTGTTGTTGTTGCGATTATAATGTATTATTGTGGCAAAAAAAATACACTTTTGGCCCAAAGTAGGTTCAGCTGCGACTGGAAACATATGAAACATATCTGTGTGTGCAGGGGTGTTGGTTGCTACATTTTTCAGTCGACATTTTTTTTTTGTTATTTGAAGCGTCAGAGCAGTGCAATGTTTCTTTTTTTTGAAAAATTTATAATACTTTCACATACATTTAAAACGTTTTTGAGTTCAAAATTTGTTCTTGTTTTGGTGTGGGGAGGTTTTAACAAATTCATTTTAATTTGCATGTTTTGTTGCAAATTGTTGTGGGCTTCTCTCGCTGTTTTTTTCTTTTCATTTTGATATGAATGTGCCACAAGTGCTTTAGAGACTGTCGTTCACATATGCATATGAGGCGTTCCGTATTAAAAGAACACTGACTGTAGAAGTCTTTTCTGTTAAAAAAATAAATATTTACCCATTACATCCTTACATCCTTCTCACAATCACTGACCTGTGAGCTTTCCAGATTTCACTCACTGATTGGAACGTACAGTTCTACACCGGTTTGGAATAGGTTTTTAAGAATATATTTCATGGCTTATTACTCGATAGTGTCGCCGTCACTAAGCGAGGTGGCCGTCGTTGAAAGAAGTGTATGGTAATCAGTGCAGGGATCGAAACCAAGTTCTGTCGCACTGCTAAACTCAAGATTACCCAGACTATTTTTCAAATGATTTTATCTAATTTGTTTACGTTTCCGTAAACTGTCAAGTATTTGAAGTGCTATATATTTCTTACACAAGGTCTTTGTGTATTAGATTTTGGTTAAACTCGGAGATGATTGGGATAAAAGTAGATACATTTCATTTGGAATGTCTCATATGTGAAAATTTTTTGAGTTACATCACATTAGTTTGTAATTATATATAATTATGCTGGCAACTATGGCATTTTGAGTGACGTTCTTAAAATAATTTCTGTTTTGTATATTTATAATTTAAGGCATTTTGACCAGAAATTGTTGCAATAATAAATTTACATTAAAAAATTAAAAGTTGATATTAACAGCAAACAATGTTCGGTTCTATTAGCCCATTGTTATTATACTGGCAAACGAGATTTCGCTGTTTAACAGGAGTAAATTTGTCTGCTATTACACCAATTTAATTATCAATACAACCAACTGGTTCCGGTATTGATAAAGTACTCGACAGCTTATGTTCTTCTACAGCAAATATGTGATTGCGAACATTACATACATGTTGGCTTTAATTCTTTTCAGCAGACTTTTCTTTTGTGACCACAAACATATCTTTTGGAGTATATATCAGACGTGTTTTTAGCTGCAGGAGACGTTAAAATTATCACACAAGATAGAAATATTGTTGGAATGATATTTTTTTCTTCTAGTCTGGTTCATAATTTTATGACATTTATTTTTGATGTGTTAACATCTATTGGCACGGACTGGCCAATATATCAAAGTGAAAACATACAAACAACACACAGCCTTAGAATCACATACGTGGTTGTTGTACAACAGTAGTCTCTGCCCGAAAATAAGTAAGATGGTATTGATGTAGCGGCAGCGAACAAACAAGCAGGTCGTCGTCGCCAAAAGTATTGAATAGTATAGAGAAGTCATGGAAAGTATTACTCTCTTTTTGTCATAACTTGGTCAATTCATAATTTTGATGTGAAATATTGATGCCTTTATAACATTTATGCGATCTGTATTGTTTTATGTAATTACATTGTCGAAATCGTGCATTTATATTAAAGACTCGTTTATGCTCTTTTACTCATACTCTCTACATGGGAGCGGAAAAAGAGTGCAATAAGTTGTCGTTACTATTCAATATTTTTTGTCGTCGTTCTGTTTATGACAAAACCAAAACAATTATTTTAGTGAGCTAACTATTGCCTTATTTATTTTAACAATATTGCATCTAATGTTAATGCAGATGTAAGAAAAAAGAAAGTGCAATAGCAAAAGAGCATAACCAATACCTTATCATAGCCCCGTGTGGCCGTCGGTGGTGCAGGGGTAGTGTGTGCGCCTTTTGTACGTGAGATCCTGGGTTTGGTCCCTGCTGTGACCACCTTAAATTTCTTTGAGTGATGGCGACACTATTGAGTATGTTGCCATGAAAAACCTTCCCACAACACCGTTCGGAATCGCTGTAAATCAGTATATCCAAATCGCTGAGCACACAATTAAAACAAAATAACATGAGGTGTCAGGGGACACCCGGTTGGAACGAAGTTCCTTTCGCTATATATTATGTACTTGTTCCTTCCAACACGCCTAAGGCGCCCGTTGAAAAATACGATCATTTAACAGAATCTGTAAGAAAAGATACCTTCTTTAAAATGATAAACATTTTTTAAGAAAATTTTTTTTATAGAATGTATTATTTTTTTTGAATAAAAATATTCATCTACGATTTTTTTTTTTAAATAGAGTTTTAGGTCCTTTTTGTAAGAACATGTATTCTATTTTCTCAAAAAGGTAATTTCTTAAAGAGAGGTACTTCTTTTATTAACTGCCAAATTTTTTTTTAAGAAAAGGTACTATTTGTAGGAGGAAGTACTTTCTGGAAGAAAAAGCCATAAGAGTATAAGAGTATAAAAGAAACACTTTCTAAGAATACGAACTTTTTAAAGAAGTGGTACTCTTTTTAGGAAAAGGTTATTTTTTTAAGAAAATGTACTTATTTTCAGAAAGGCTACCAATAAAGGAAAAGAAAATATATTATTTAATTTTTAAGAAAATGTACTTTTAAGAAAAGGAATTTTTGTAAAGGAGTTTTTTTTTTTAAAAGGAAAAGAAAAGAAAAGAAAAGAAAGGAAAAGAAAAGGAAAGAAAAGAAAATGAAATGTTTTATTTTATTTTTAAGGAACTGTACTTTTAAGAAAAGTAATTTTTGTAAGAAAAGGTTTTTTTTGAGAGGAGATATTCTTTTGAAGAAGAGTTTTTTTTAAGGAATAGGATTTTTTTAGATTTGGTATTTTTTCAAGAACAGTGTACCTAAGAGTAGGTACTTATCTCAAGAAAATACATTTTGTTTCACTAAAACTGTACTCTTTAAAGCAAACGTTGTCTTTTAAAAAAAGGCAATGTGTCGTAAAAAAATTTACTTTTTAGAAAAAAGGTACTAATTTAAAAAAAATCCTGTTTTTAAGAAAAGGTTATTTTTGTAAGAACATTTACTTTTTTTAAGCTAAGGTACTTCTTAAATAAACTATTTTTGTAAGAAAAGCTACTTGTGTAAGAATATGAATAGGTAGTTTTGGAGAGAAAATTTAATATTTTTAAGAAAAGGCACTTTTTTTTTTAAACTTCTTTAACTGTGGCTTTTCTAAATTAACTTTTATTGGGTTCAAAACTACAATATATACTAAATGTTGGTTACAGGCTCACCTGGCAAACTTCCTATTAAACAAGAAATTTGCCAACATATGTTAGTCTAGACACAAACCAAAGCAAAAGTGCCCAATATAAGTGATAATAATGGGTTGTAGCATAATAGTGTTAAAAAAAATTGTATAATTTTTTTTGTTATAAACCCCCATCCCGCAATGTGCGATAATTTTTTCTATTTTTTCTACCATAGGTACGTACATTCCCGTAGACAAGGTTACATAAAAAGACTTATTAATAAAATCAGTTAAATGAAACAATACTTGTGAATTATGGTTTCGTTCAAAATTGATTTATGCAATAAAGTTCTGAGTGATCAAATTTAAGTTCTTACAGTTCCAAACGGTCCTAAGTGGCTCATACAACCTTGTGGTACCAAGTTATTGCGCCTAATAATTGATCATCAAACTTATCTCCATTTTTGTAAACACAAAATTCTAGAAAAGTGTAGAGTTCATCGTGGATATATCTTAAATAAATTGAAACAATTTCAATAATAGTTGTTGCCAAAATAAAATAACATATAATAACTAAAGCATAATAAATATTCAATCTTATTTTTCTCCAATCTTCCCTTGGTGCACTTAGAACCTTGTTGTTCTAAGGTCGCGATATGTTAGTCTAGATACAAATCAAAGCAAAAGTACCCAATATAGTTGATAATACTGTGTTGTAGAATAATAGTGTTAAAAAAAGTTTCTTAGTTTTTTTTCCAATTAGCCCCCATCCTGCGACATGCGATGAGGAACTTCGTTCCAAAAATTTCCTTCATGGGATTTAATGGGAAACTATTTATTTAATTATTTTAACATAGCCCCATAAAAATAAATCCCAAGGCGTTGAAAGCACTAACAAGGGGGCGGCCAGTGAACAATAAATAGATGACAAGCAGCGCCTTGTTGTTGGAAACAAATTACGTTGATGTTTAGTTGATTAATTTTTTGGAAACAAAAATTCAGTCAGCATGGCTCAATAGCGCTCGCCATTCACCGTAATGACAGCTCCTTGCTCATTGCAAACCGTCAATTTTTATTCGATAATGACTTGTCTTCGTTGAAAATACGGCAACTTTGCTTATTGACGTAGCCACTTAACCAGAATTGAGCTTAACCACTAATGCACGAAGTGCGCTATGAACTGCGGGAACAGATTTATTTTTTCAAAGTATATTTTCACATTTTGGAAACGTTGTTGCAGCGTTAAAGGATTCATGATGCTGTGAAGCCGTCGTTATTGATATCGATAGTTCTCAAGCAGCTAAAGGAACAACCTTTAGTTAGCATTGTTACACCTGAATTTTTAGAAAATATTCTTTTTTTGTACGATTGGTTTAGCAGATGTATCTTCTTTCCAACGGAAATTTCAAATTTGATTCTAAATTATATTCCTTCAAAAGATTGCAAAGGATTTATTTAGTTTACAAAATTGTGCGGTTTCCTCTTTCGATCTCTAAAATGGTTAAGTAGAAAACAACATCGCTTTAACCCTGGAATATTTGTGAATGACTGACTGAAAGAATAATGCAAAAATAGAATACACGGTAGCAGCATTAACTTAGGAGGAGAACAATCTTTCTTTGTCCGCCTTTTAGTATTTTGCACTCGACAAAACATAGGGAAAAAGAGGAAGTAAACTGTGCACCAAACACAGCTGTACTTGCACCACAAACATACCTGTATTTGGATCACAAACACATATATTATAATAAATTAATCATTGTGTCCCAAACATGTAATATTTATTTGGAAACACAATTTGTTTGGACACAAGTATACTATATTTGCGACAAGCTCCAAACACACGTTATATTTGCATCCAAACAAGGAAAAAATACAGACGTCAGGCACGGTTTGATTCCCCATACCTTAGCTTTTCAACGTGCTGACATGGACTGTACAAATGTTTGCCGATTATGTTCATCTGTTGGCTAAAATTAAAAATAATAGCGGTACCATTGTTTGCGGCTTCGCTATTATTATACCATAGATCATGAACATAATCAAAAAACTTATATCACTGTGACCGAAAATATATGATCATCAACGGGTTAAATCAAGCATTTTGCAAAACCCAGCGATTTGAAAAATAAGCCCCAAAGATGTTGATTCTTAAATTTAAACCTTTGGATACTGGTCTGATCGTGGAGGTGGAAAGTTTCTGATAGCCACTCATTTGGGAGGAGCTAGAAATCCAAGAAGTGTGTGAACAGTGCAAGCAGTTCACTAATTCCTTGAAGTATGTCACGGGAAAGGCTTTATCGGAACCTACCGTTAGCGAGCTAGTTTTATTATGCGATCATTGAAGCATCTCAGGTTGAATAGGTGACCCTGTGACTGAAGATCTTCGAAGTGGCGGACATATTCATTGTCCTTTGATGGCAGATGGGCTAACAATAGTGGCCAACGATGGATCAAAAGTAAATAAGAAGTCCGGTTTCGACGCATTGCGTTCTGGTCAGCATCTAATCGGTAATGGGTGGCTGAAACCCACTCATCTATACTAAATTACAAAACCACGGTTGACTGGGCTTCCTTGCTGCAACCTTTATGTTGGCAATGAAAATATAAATTGAAAATATAAATAAATAACATAAAACCCCCTATTTGTTGTCGACCTCCGCAAACGTTGTCAGGACCACGATTTACAGATATGCACTTAGAATGTTAGAATACTATACAGATCCGGTGTCATTACTGCTATCCAGGAGATGTGATGGAAGGACATGGCTGTACAAGGAATAAGTAGCATGAATTTGGTTGCGGATTTGTCGTTGGCAAAAGACTGAGACATCTAGTCTCAAAGTCCAATCCCGTGACCAAACGTATAGCCACTATAAAAGCGACATACTTTAACATACCGCTAATTTGTGGACATGGCCCGATGGAAGAAAAAGAGGATGACACCAAGGACATGTTCTATACGTACCTAGAGGCCATGATACTAAGATTGCTCCAAGGGAATCTGCTGGCAAACTGGCTCTGAAACAACCACCGGTGAATTCACTTCCGACTGCTAGATTTGGCCGCGGCGAAAGCACGGTTGTCAGTAGTACTAGATTACAACATAAAGACATCCACAAATATACTTGGTTATAACATAAAACATAAAACCAGATTGATCACCTGATAAAGACAAAAAGAAGCACGACAGTGAGCAAATTGAATATTACAGAAGCCAGATTGAGGCCGGTAAATTCTTCCCAAAGTACAATGCCAAACCAACGATCGTTGATCAGCACCTCCCCCCAACCCCCGTCGCAGAGATGTTGACGGGAATCTTGTCACAGATGTGGAGAGTATGTTGGGAATATGGTGAGATAACTTCTCGGCTTTATTTGTCCCACGAGACTTAAAAAAAAACTATCAGCAGCAAAAGTAACATGTTGCCCGCGTATGCTGATGACTTAGACATAATTGGGTGAAATCTGCGGGAAGTTACAGAATTATTTTCAATAATTGAGAAGAATTCAGGGAAATTTTGTTTGACAGTAATCGAGGACAAGACAAAATTAATGGTTTCGACAAGCAGAACATCCATTCGATTGGATGAAAGGGTAAAAGTTAATAACCGTTACCATTTCGAGGTAGTGGACAAAATTATTTCCCTTGGATCTGTCGTAAACAGTTGTAATGACGTCAGCCTAGAAATCGGACGGAGAATTGTGCCTGCAAACGGGTTTTATTTCAGGCTAAGCAAACACTTCAAAGATAAGACCCTTCTCGAGAAACGAAGATCCCAACTACATCGTCCTCTCATACAACTCATCTTGCTTAATGGCGCAGAATCCTGGGTTATATCGAATGCAGATGAAACATCATTGAGCGTCTTCGAAGGAAAAATGCTCCTTAAAATATTCGGCCCTACAATAAAAACGGCGAGAATCTACGACAGATGGAACACAAGCTTTATAATATCTGTCCCTGATATAGACGTAGTTGTCTATGGCTAGGCCATGTCAGTAGAATTTATCACAATGAACCAGTGCGAAAGGTATTCGAAGACGTCGCTGGAAAGACCAGGTGGAGATTGGTGTTACAAACTGGAGTCGGAAATCTGAAAGTCTGGTTGGGTGGAGAAACATTATATCTTCATTGTGTAAGGCCCTTGACCCCTCTGGGTTGATTGAGGACACCCAAGTAAGTAGGTAGTCACGTCCGATCTGTGAAGAAAAAACAATTTTTGACAAAACTATAAATGAATCACTCCTTACCTATAAGCCACAAATTTGCACTTTTTTATCCGTCTAAGGCCAAAGCCCCCTCTACCGTGTAAATAACGATTTTTGACGAATGTTAATTAATCATACGTATTAGTGGTTATCTATTATTATTAATCATACTTACACTTTAACCAATTAATTGATGGTGAACAAAATAAACTGTTTAATTTTTTTGAACTATTCGAGCTAATTAAGTAAGTACGTATACAATCTGATGCAAATAGACCTTTATAAATACAACTCGGCCACAATGTCTGATATAGGGTGAGGGTGTATATAAATCGCATCAACCGACTGACATTCCTGTACCGGTTTTTTTTTTACCATTTAGTTAATGTGTTTTTAATTACAAATCAAATTTGTGAACTGTAGTAAATATTTTTCGATTTTGAATTGCTACGTTGCAACATTTCTCTTCATTTATTTTAAGTTCAATCGACTTCTTGTAATGGAATTGAAAATTGTTAATCTAAAATGAATGTTTTAGTTAATGTATAAGAAGAAGTTTATACTATAAGCTGAACATTTTTCTAACAGAATAACGAAAAATGTTTGGGTTAGTTAGAGCAATAAACATTTCTGTTAATCACACGCACTGGCATGCCTAGTATCGAACTCATGTTAATCATCAGATGCCTCACTACTGTGCCATCGCTGGATCATCAATCGTACATATACAAACTCTGATATGCAATTTAATTTCATTTGAATAGAATTCGAATAGAATTTTAAAATTAAAATTTTTAAATGGAAAATGAAAAAACCCCTTTAGTATTCAACTATTTCTACTTCAAAGTATATGCAGCATTTTAGAGTCACTACTCTGCGTATTACACCACCTGGCCTGAAACAAAAAATGCACGTGTTTTCAACCCCTCTGAAACTGCTGGATACATTTTTGTAAATTTTTTTTAACCCTTTCATTATTTTTTCCCACATTTAGTTTAATATTACCTGCGTGGAATAAAGTAACGTTTTACCCTATTCCCTACTATATTAACAGTGTTCCCACAACAAACTGCTGTATCAGTTTCCCTTTTGGATTGCGTTAAATTAAAGCAGACAGCCAACGAGACAGTTTAACAGTTACCTGATGTTTTTTTTTTGTTTTTGCCCAGGTCAACGTTTATGCACTTTGAATGTTTTGTATTCACTTGCAATCCGTTTTTAACTGGATACCGTGTCAAGCGCAAAATGTTTAAAATGAAAATAAAAAAAGGAGGAAACTAACGAATGCCTGCGTCGTCACTGAGTGTAGTAAACTTTTACAAAATAACTATTATCAACTGGTGCAACATTTCTCTATAACTTTGAAGAATGTTGCATCTACTGTGTTAACACAGGCAGGCGCTTTGTGCCTTTGGTAGCAGTGCAAATGTGTCTTCAGGATTGGCGTTTGTTGTCGTTGTATATAATTCCCTGAATACCGCATGTAAATTGACAAAGAATTTTTTAGATTATTACCTTGTATCTCTAGGCATTCTGCAACAAAGATGCAATGTTCCAATTATGTATGTTGCCTTGAATGGTTTAACTTTGTCCGCTAATACCTTGAATAGCAATAAACTTATTTGTGTTAATATCCTTGCAAAAGGATCACACACACAGGTAGTACAGCGATTAAGAAGAATTCTTCTTAGCTTGAGACAAAAATGATGGAATGTAGTTTCAAAGTTTAGGTAAATTTTTTTGTATGAAAAGTCAACAATTTACTGAACTGATTCAAGCAGTAGGAACCATAACGAGTGATGCTGTATAATGTATTTTTGTCATTCAAGTGATGTGGTAGCTTTTGACAACAGTTTAAAGTAAAAATTTGGAAAACTTCCACTTATTTTCTGAAAATACTTAATGATAGAGACAAACTAAAATTGATAATCAGAATGAGTTCATATTTACATGTGAGGTGATCAGAATCAAAATTGATTAACTTCAATTTTCCAAAATGTGGGTATGTTAGTGTCTGCGGGAACCCAGTATATTATTAATGTACCTATATAATAAATACAGCTGTACACTCACAGAAAAATTCGGTTGAGACAAAAAAAAAATAACAAGCCTGTGTTAGATACCACGGGCGCATAGGTCAGACGTAGAATACGTTAGTCATTTTGCAATTAAAATATATGAATTAAATATAATTTTTGATAAATGATTTAAATCTATCTAATATATATTTATCCTTTGTATTAATGTACATACACACACATTTACACGCTGCTCGCAGAAGTAAACAAACGACAGCAAAGATCTGTAAACTTTCAAGCACACACAAGTGTCCACGCTCCCCTCCCTTCATTTTATGTTCCCCGCCAAACGAACTAATAACCGACCGATCCAACAAAACGAAATGTACACATACACACATTTACACGCTGCTCGATAAATAAACAAAGCACAGCAAAGCCAAAATCATTTGATTTCACAACAACAACAAAAACAACAGCGGCATTTACAAACCAACAACAACAGCGGCATGTACAAAAAAGTCTAAAATATCATGCTCTAAAATATTTATTTCCTTAACTACATAAAACTTTTATATATAGACATATAATTTTTTTAATGTAATTCGAAACAAAACATATTACCAAAACTGAGTAACATATAAAAATTGCTAAAATATGTTTTAATATTTAAGTAAAAGTGGGTGAAAGTTGACAAACATTTTCTCAAAATTTTGTGCTCCAGATCAACACCCCTACCTTACCGTATAACGTATTCTACGTTAAAAAATTACATGAGGTGTCAGGGGACACCCGGTTGGAACGAAGTTCCTTTCGCTATATAACTATTATGTACTAGTTTGTTCCAACATGCCTAAGGCGCCTGTTGAAAATACTGTAATTCAAATGAAAAGTTTTTTTTTACGAAAGAAAAAGCTTTTATTACGAAAGCTGTTTTTTACGAAAGAACAAGTATAATTTCAAGAGTAGGTACTTATCTCAAGAAAAGTTATTTTGTTTTACAAAAAAGGTACTCTTTAAAGAAAAGGTAGATTTTTGAGGAAGGGCAATTCGTTGTAATATAATGTACTTTTTTAAGAAAAGGTACTTATTTAAAAAATTATTTTTTTTAAGAAAAGTTACTTTTGTAAGAAAATTTACTTTTTTAAGCAAAGGTACTTCTTTAAGATAAGGTATTTTTTTAAGAAAAGGTAGATTGTTTAAGAATATCAATAGGTTGTTTTTTTGAGAAAATTTACTTTTTTTAAGAAACGCACTTATTTAAGAAATAGTTAGTTTTTTAAACTTTTTTACCTTTGGCTTTTCTTAATTTACTTTTTATTCGGTTCGAACTATAACATGTAATAAAAAGGCTCCACCTAGAAAACTTCCCTTGAAACCAAACCAAACCAAAAGTACCCAATATACTTGATAATAATGGGTTGTAATACAGTACTTAAAACAATTTGTTAAAAATTTTGTCATTTAGCCCCAATCCCGCAACGTGCGGTAAGGAACGTCGTTCCAAAAATTCGGTTAAATTAGCCGTATCTGAATTTAGAGTTTGACAGAACCTCATTAGAGATTGAAACAACCTGATTCGAGGTTGACGCAACCTCTTTAGGGGTTGACACAACCTCATTCGAGGTTGACACGACCTCATTAGAAGTTGACACGACCTCATTAGAGGTTGACGCAACCTCATTAGAGGTTGACACGACATCGACAAATGAATTTTGAAAGTTTATTTACTATTAAGCTCTTATTTATTTTCTATATTTTTATTAAAAAATTAGACAGCGGGAAAATAAAGTAATTTTTTTTAAATGTCACTACCGACCTTTTTTGAAGTCCCAGCTGCCGCTCCAATTTTAATATTTTTGATTTAGGTCCTAAACCGTTTCATATACAGATGATTGCAGCATGTCTGCACCGACCAACCATGTGAAGTTTCAAAACAGTTTATACTGCTTGAACATTTTCTTCAAAATAAGACTATTTAATACAAAAATCATAATTACAATGTTTTTACTTACCTTTCTTAATAACTACAAAAAATCTTATATCGCCGAGACACGAACATTTATAAATTCTTTAAATTCTTTTAATATAATATTTGGTTTAATTGTTGTGATAACCGAATTAAAATTGAAATTCAGTTGTACCTACAGAATTCATGAGAAATTCGGTTACAGCAACCGAACTGACGCCGAATTCGGACGTGGCAACCGACTGTAGGTTTAACTCGCTTATACCAAATTCGGTAGTTACTACCGATTTGATACAAAATTCGGTTGTGACAACGGAATTGATGTCAAATTCGGTTGTTTCCCCTGAATTGATGCCACATTCGGTTACTCCAAAGGAATTTGGGACCAATATGCTTGTTGTATCCAAATTAATTCCGAATTCGGTTGTTCTAACCGAAATATTGGAAAATTTGATTGACAGAACGAATATAATTCCAGATTGAGTTGTCACAACCGAATCAATTAGGTTGCTTCCGAATCAATTAGGTTGCTTCCACCGAATTTCAGTTGGGAGGACTAAATTTGATCGTGACAACCTCAATTCGGTTGTGGCAACCCAAATTCAATGGTAATAGCCGAATTCAAGATTGCTATAATATCTTTTCAACCAATTAGTTCTCTGTATACTCAGTACGTCTCAGTATGAATACACTTTTTCATTTTAAAATAAAATCACGTATTTGACTGTATCTCACCGATGATATGTAGGATCTCGGATTTGAGCTCAGGAATTGTTCCTGGTTTTTTTCGCATAAACTCGAGATTTCACAAAACCCCAAAGAAAGAAATCGCAAGGTGTTAAATCGTGTGATCTTGGTGGTTGGTGGAGTTGATCAGCAGTAAGTCGATTGTTTCTTTTTGCTGAAACCACACGTCGTCCACTTGAGGGCACTAGAACACCGTTATCATCTTCCAGTTTCGAATGCCGTTCAAGTCACTGAAATTTCTCCCTGATCTTCAAAAGAGTAAGGCCCAATCACGCCGAATCACAGCGGTTCAGAATCGATTTCCATCCGCCAAAATGCAATATATTTTGATCTAGTAAATATTTTTAAGTTCTGAAAAAAATCGATTATAGCCAAGGAGCCAGGGATTCTGGCGAAAAGGTAAATTTTGGTTTTTTCTAATTAAGTTTTAATTAAAATATTTTGATATAATGGTTCACAATGCGTACAAAAAAATCGAAATTTTTGTCGCATTACAGATGTTTGCTATTTCAAATTTTGAAACTCGAAAAATTTTGATATCTCTTTTCGAATTTCTTTACAGGCATCTCATTCAGTTTTAGAGATATTGCACTCAATTTTTCTTTGGTATAAAGACAGATTAGTTTGATTTAGCATAGCGGCTAAGTTTTGTTTAAACCAATAACTGTTCGGTAGTACCAGATATTTTAAAAAAATATAGTCTTTGGAAACAATTTTGAAACCTTTCATTTGGAGCAACAGAACTTTTTTGCTTCAAAAGCGTCCACGGAATATGATACACTGTTGGTAAAGTTGACGTGTTCCCCAATTTCGCAGTGCAACGTTTGCTGCCGCCCGATTCAACACAAACAAGAATGTGATAATTTAATGAAAAAATTATGATTTTTTAGGGTCTAAACGTGAATAACTATTTTTTCCTCAGCAGCTTTGAAAAAGTAGGTACGCAGTTTAAAAGGAAATAGAATTCTCTTTTGAGTTTTGGTACCCTTTATCGGATTTCATTTGCCGGAGTTATGTCCCAAACATCCCTTCAAACACAACATTTAGCATATGAGTAGAATTACTGCAGTTGAATTGCATACAGGTGGTACTGAAATTCATCAAAAGGCAAACATTGGCAATATTATAGTGTTTTTTTATCCCTGAATACTAATAAAATTCGCATCAATAACAGCCGTGGACGAATTTCAACCTTAGTTAAATTTTTTAACTTAAACCATTCATGAAATAACTCCAAGTACGATATTCCAGCAGCATTTTCTGAAAAATTTAATATAAAATGATGGGGTAACGCGGGGATTCAGATTTATTTTATTATGAGAATATGAATATATGAACTAACTAATAAAATAGCCCTTTTAGCCTGCAAGCACCTGCCATTTTTTGTAGGCCCACATATATTTATGTTTCTCATCAAACCACGACGAATTTTAAGTGAGGTCGTACCTGGTACTAGACAAAGTCTGCTTACCATTTTTCCTGCAGACATAATAAATAAAGTACACAGAACTCAATGAACGATAACAAAAATAAATTAAATTTCAGTAACCTAACGGAATTTTAATTAATAATTTTAAAAGAAGCGGAAAACCCGATTTTATTTAATCGAAAAACCCGGTTACACCGGTTTATTTGACAATGTGTTTTGTTTAAAAACCAGCATTCGGTTTTGAACACCCTAGTTACAACTAGACTGTCTACAACCGATCGGAATTTGAAAACTGATTATTATATGAAGTCAGTTAACCGATTAACCGGTTTTTAATAAATTTTTGCTAAATATCATTAAACTTCATGAAAATTAATGAAATTTTCGAATTAGGAAACATGATTGCCATTTCAAACAGGATTCTAAATATAATTTTTAAAGGATTTTTTTTTAAATTTCATAATGATTTTTGCAATAAAAATTAAATGAACTTTTCAAATATATTTTTTTTCATTTTAATAAATAAATAAATGGTTTCCCATTACATCCCATGAAGGGACTGGGGAGAACTTCTCACAATCACTGAGCTGTGCGCTTTCCAGTTTTCACTCACTGATTGGGACCTACAGTTTTACACCGATTCCGAACGGTAATTTGAGAAGCTTTTTCATGGCTAGATACTCGATAGTGTCGCCGTCACTATGCGAGGTGACCGCCGCTGAAAGAAATTTTTTTTTTTTGAAGGTGGTCAGAGCCGGGTTCGAACCCAGGATCTCATGTACAAGAGCCACGCACACTAACCATTGCACCACCGACGGCCACATTTTAATACAGTTTTTAAATAATTGGTATTTTTTACAGAGGTATGAAATTTTCAAATGGAATAAAAACAAAGATGAATTTTTAAATTGACATGAAATTTACGTTGTTCGAAAGATTGTAATTTAAATATGACTTGCGGCATATGACCGCCGCGGCTGGCTCAGACTTTTTCTAATATGGAGGTCCAATTTTCGATGACTTTTCCAACATTTGTGGCCGTAAATCGGCAATAACGAGGTGAATGTTGTCGTCCAAGTGGTCAATCATTTCGGGATTATCGGAGTAGACTCTTTACATATCCCCACAGAAAATAGGCTAGCGGTGTTAAATCGCACGATTTTGGATGCCAAATTACGGGTGCGACACGTGAAACTATGGGGTTACCAAATGTTTCCTTCAATAAATCAAGTGTGGAACTAGATCTAGAAATTTCCATAAATTCAGGTTAAATGTGAACTTTGAACCACTGTGATATATCCACACCAGATATTTGCACGTTGTGGGTGCACTTGTGACTCTTGGATTTCATGAGGATATTGTGAGACCTAAATTCGACAATTTTGTGTATTTGTCGGAGAAGATGATTTTTGACGTAGAATACGTCTTACCTTACGGTAAGAGGAGTCATGTCAGGTTTTTATTGTTGTAATCTTTATTTCATTGAATTTAAGGAAACGGCTAGATGAATTTTTTTAAAATTTTTTTGTAGGTAAATGAAGATGTTATCTTTCGTTTGATATATTGGTTTGACATATTGGTTGATATATTTCTAGTATTTTAATTTCTCAAATGAAAATTGTTTAAACACATACACTCAAACATATGTGTGGTGTTTGGTTGAGTGTTTTTGGTTGCTCAACATTGCTTAGGAACATGTATCTAGTAAAAAGTGAAACGAACAGCAAGCTAATGTTGCTTGGCAACATGTATCTAGTAAAAAGTGAAACAAACAGTAGGCTAACGTAATAAAGCTTTTTTGCGAAAGCTTCAATAAAGCTGTTGTAACATTAATTTTGAATTGTAAAGCGTAAAGCTTTCACACAACGCTCGAATGCTAATGCGAAGACTCGATAAGGTAAACCTTTTTTAATATTAGGGCGGCCCTCTCAACTTTCGCAGAACTTATTTCAATAAAAATATTAATTAAAATACATAAATTAAATTAAGTTTAAAAAAATTGAACATAATTTTTTTTTTAAACG